>CM069414.1:105738121-106470621 GCA_035609135.1 Eleutherodactylus coqui | reverse complement strand
TCCAAATCCCAACAGCAAGAGTCTAGGGAATTTATACGACGTAATTCAGATGTGTTCTCCGTTATACCAGGGCGTACTGGTGTCATAAAACACAGGGCAGGAAAACTACAGGATAATGCCGATGCTTTGTCAAGGACGCATTGTATGGCGGCTAAAGGTGTCCGACCCCACAGGCTCGAACAGAGGGGGAGGGTATGTGAGAAGGTGACCGGCAAAGTGCTGGAGGGCATATATATTTCGCCTAGGATGCTCTCCTATGAGGCTTTGGGGAGCACTTGGCCAGGTACGTGCCACCGAGCAGCCTGGGCTCGGTGGAGGAAGCCGGCAGTTTAGTGTTGGTGGCATTAAGCCACTAACACGTTGTAGTGAGTAGGTGGCTCCAAGCAGCATAATCCGGGCCGGCTTTTCCTGGAGTGACCAAAGTGAAGGGTGGGATGGTCACTCCCACGTACCAGGTGGGGCTGGTACCAGGCCATATAAAGCCTGGGCCTACAGGGCCTAGGGAGAAAGCGTCTGGCTGAGAGCCAGAGAGAGCATCTGGCTGAGAGCCAGAGAGGGTATCTGACTGAGAGCCAGAGAGAGGGCTCTGTGGAGCAGGAGCCCGGCTAGCCCAGCGTGTGGGCTGAGAGAGCTGAGACCTTTGCAGGTCTATGAGGCCTGGCTGGCTGTGTGCAGGAGCCATTTTGTTACCACTGTGTAGACAGGGACGCTACCTGTATAGTAAGTGCTCAGACGAGTAGGATTTACTTTGTGTTTGCCTGATGTTAAGGCCCGTATTTCGTTTTGTTTGCTTGGAAATAAACCCAGGCAAAGCCTGGACTAAAGACTTTATCGCAAGTGTCACCGTCTCTGACTGCGTATGCCCATGTTGCTACCGATCCTAAACGCTAATCCCTCACAATATACACTACCGTTCAAAAGTTTGGGGTCACATTGAAATGTCCTTATTTTTGAAGGAAAAGCACTGTACTTTTCAATGAAGATAACTTTAAACTAGTCCTAACTTTAAACAAATGCACTCTATACATTGCTAATGTGGTAAATGACTATTCTAGCTGCAAATGCCTGTTTTTTTGTGCAAAATCTACAAAGGTGAATAGAGGCCCATTTCCAGCAACTATCACTCCAGTGTTCTAATGGTACAATGTGTTTGCTCATTGGCTCAGAAGGCTAATTGATGATTAGAAAACCCTTGTGCAATCATGTTCACACATCTGAAAACAGTCTAGCTCGTTACAGAAGCTACAAAACTGACCTTCCTGTGAGCAGATTGAGTTTCTGGAGCATCACATTTGTGGGGTCAATTAAACGCTCAAAATGGCAAGAAAAAGAGAACTTTCATCTGAAACTCGACAGTCTATTCTTGTTCTTAGAAATGAAGGCTATTCCATGCGAGAAATTGCTAAGAAATTGAAGATTTCCTACAACGGTGTGTACTACTCCCTTCAGAGGACAGCACAAACAGGCTCTAACCAGAGTAGAAAAAGAAGTGGGAGGCCGCGTTGCACAACTAAGCAAGAAGATAAGCACATTAGAGTCTCTAGTTTGAGAAACAGACGCCTCACAGGTACCCAACTGGCATCTTCATTAAATAGTACCCGCAAAACACCAGTGTCAACATCTACAGTGAAGAGGCGGCTGTGGGATTTTGGGCTTCAGGGCAGAGTGGCAAAGAAAAAGCCATATCTGAGACTGGCCAATAAAAGAAAAAGATTAAGATGGGCAAAAGAACACAGACATTGGACAGAGGAAGACTGGAAAAAAGTGTTGTGGACGGATGAATCCAAGTTTGAGGTGTTTGGATCACAAAGAAGAACGTTTGTGAGACGCAGAACAAATGAAAAGATGCTGGAAGAATGCCTGACGCCATCTGTTAAGCATGGTGGAGGTAATGTGATGGTCTGGGGTTGCTTTGGTGCTGGTAAGGTGGGAGATTTGTACAGGGTAAAAGGGATTCTGAATAAGGAAGGCTATCACTCCATTTTGCAACGCCATGCCATACCCAGTGGACAGCGCTTGATTGGAACCAATTTCATCCTACAACAGGACAATGACCCTAAACACACCTCCAAATTGTGCAAGAACTATTTACAGCAGAAGCAGGCAGCTGGTATTCTATCGGTAATGGAGTGGCCAGCGCAGTCACCAGATCTGAACCCCATTGAGCTGTTGTGGGAGCAGCTTGACCGTATGGTACGCCAGAAGTGCCCATCCAACCAATCCAACTTGTGGGAGATGCTTCTAGAAGCGTGGGGTGCAATTTCACAAGCTTACCTCAACAAATTAACAGCTAGAATGTCAAAGGTGTGCAATGCTGTAATTGCTGCAAAAGGAGGATTCTTTGACGAAAGCAAAGTTTGATGTAAAAACAATGTTATTTCAAATACAAATCATTATTTCTAACCTTGTCAATGTCTTGACTCTATTTTCTATTCATTTCACAACGCATGGTGGTGAATAAGTGTGACTTTTCATGGAAAACACAAAATTGTTTGGGTGACCCCAAACTTTTGAACGGTAGTGTATATATATTTTATTTTTTTTATTTATACACACACTTTTTTTTCCTTTTGTAAATTCTCTTCCTAGAAGGATATGAAAAACATTGCTGGTTCAATCGTTCGGAATGTAGGTATCGCATTTCACAAATGTTCCATCCACAGACGTGACCCCACTAAAATGAGCTATTTAAAGAATAAATGTCACTATAATAGCAGATGTAACTCTTACTACATTATTGATTTATTCTCACAGCATAGAACAAGCACAAATAAAACAGCGAGTGGGCAGATATAGTCCAGCTGTTTCTTATACCCACTTCAGCATGTTATCTCATCAGAAATATGAAGATTGTTTAAAAGGGGTTTTCCAGGTAAAAGCTCTTTTCTGTTGTATGCAATACAGTGTCTGCGCCGCTCATCTGGAGCTGAGCTCCCTGAGGTTTATATGGGCTGTTTCACTGCAAGACCATTGGTTGTCATTGGCAAGGACCACCAGTGCCCCCCGTTAGCAGTGTTGGACAAACCCCTAGTGGTTGGCACATCACAGTATTATGTTACCAAAACCCCTCCCCTTTGTCTTTTCAGCCTGTCGTCCATCCCCCAAACTAGTGCATGTACTGTGAAGCAGAGGAAGGGGTTCTGCCTTTGTGAGGATAGAGAAATGCAACTTTCATCAGGCTAGCTGAGCTAAACGTTCGTCCTGAGTGTAAAATGCACCACGTCTAGGAGGAACGTAAGGTTGCGTTCACACAGGGAGCAGACTTCAGAACGGAGTAAAATATCATATAATCTAAACAAACGGAGGAAGGGACAACCTCACCCTGACTACTAGGACAAGAACCACCCTGCCTAACTGGGAGGTTATCGCCTCGATAAAGGCGGACCCACATCTCGTGCCTCGGCCACTAACTCTAAGAACTGAAAGAAAAGAAATACAAATGAACAAATAAAACCCCCATTTAGCTTTAAAACAGAACTCTTATCACATAAACACGTCCTCTCTCCACAAAGACCGAGAAAATAATCAGCAACAATCAGACACAGAAGCAGTCTTATATAATGACCGAGGCAATGCAACTGGACAGATAGTTACACAAACACCACATACGAAATAGAAGAACGAAATCAGTGGCAGTGACACTAAGGAAATACAAAGAAACGACCAAAGTAACACCTAAAGAAATAACAAACCACAAAAACATAAACAATCATCATTGCAGAATGGCCGCAGGAGCTGCGTCATCGCCATAGTGACTGTACAGTGTCCTCTATCCTGCGCATGCGTGCCGGAGCACAGGCCAGCACATCCAAAGCACTTAGAAGAGACGCCGGACAGGTACGCTGGGATCACCGGCTGGGCATCGAGTCGAACTCTGCTGCGGGAATCCCGCATGTGGGGTTCGACCTGCCCATAAATAGGAGCCCTTACTTGGTCAGTTTGGTAGGTACAGTGTTTAAGAGAAAACAGCAATTGTCAGCTGTAGACAGACCTCCTGGAACATGGATTTACCGGCTTTTTTTACATGATTAGCGGCTTGAAAAAGACCATGATTGGTCGAAACGTTGCCTCTTTTTTAGTGATGAAACAATAAAAGTTTTACTTTTATAATATTTTGAAGCAGCTGTTATGCTGCCACCTCTTTTCCATTTTTTCTTATTGGTCTTGGGTTGATGGTCTACAACCTGGAGGCCGGCTTGGCATGTTCTGTGCGCTTTTCTGACGCATAAAAAAAATCCTTTTTCTCCTCCTTCCGTCTGACTTGTTCGTCTGGGGTTGATTTGAGTGCTGCTGATATATTATTTTCCTGAATGTCAGCTGTAGACAAATGGTTGGCAATACTTTCTGAAAACCTCTCAGGTAGAGTACCTTATGCTCAAGGACACCAAGAAAACTAAAAGAAAAACTTTTTCTTTTTGTCAACTTTTTCAGGGTATTAGAAGTATGGGAATTTATTGTCATCTTGGCCAACTTCTTATTAGCTGACAGTGAACACAGCTGAACTGGAAGGGAAGTAAACTTGTGAGAGCAATTGTTAGCATACGTAAGGAAAGAAGAGAAGGGCTTCTGTTTAAGCAAAGCCACCTCTCTAGTTTGTTGCAGTTTCTGCAATAATAACTATACTGTTTCCTGTGCAGCGTCTGTTCTAACTCTCTATTTGTGGACAGTCTATATGTTAATACTATATACCTCATCTGATGAATATTAGTGTATTTGTACCTCTTGAGGGCTCAGTCAGATGAGCGTTTTTTTCCACATCTATAAATGCAAAATAAAACACAGAACGCATGTTCATGTTCGCGGGGACCACAAGGATGAAGGAATCCCCTGCCAGGGGGGGGTTAAATATAAGCCTTACCCCGAAAATCATCCCTAGCTGTGGAAAAAGAAAGTAAAATAGCAATGATGCTTTTGATGACACTACAGCAGAGAAGAAACTGGGGCAGAGCCTATATAGCAAGTGTATATAAACAGAGACCACAAGTGACACCTGACATGGTAGACCTATACTGCAGCCAGGACCAGAGTATCAGTACTCTGCATAGAGGACATGAGTCTTCACAGTGCAGACTCCATACCGTTTTTATACATATGCATCCTTTTTTTTTTGCTGTGCTACTTTTAAAATATAGAATATATTTGGGGGAAAAAATCCTTTTCCGCTGCCATCTTTGCCATAACCTTATCTTTGTATATATATCCCTGCCAGAAGTGGACTGAACAATTGCAGAGAGCTGATAGAAGCACATTTCCTGTATTTTCTGTCCACTCCTGACAGGGATATATAGGAGCTCATCTTCCACCTGTCAGCACCATTTTTCCCCTGATGAACTAGTAGATGGAGACGAGGGAAACGCGTTGAGATTTAAAATCGCGAGACTAGTGATCACTAAAGATTAAAACTCTGATTATCTTCATGAGAGTTTTTCCTGACGGTCATGTTTCTAGCGATTATTTTTGTATGGTCTCTTACTGTAGAGGTGACGCTGTGTGTATCATTCCCCACCACGTTATTACATACATGCTGAGCATCACGGCTTATGTACTTAGCCATATATCTAAAAAAACTCTTCTTTTGTTGCTTTTATTTTTCTTTTTTTTGTATGTGTGTTGTTTTTGGGCTATTCCTCTTAAGGCCTCATGTCCAAGGGGAAAAGAAGAATTAAAATCCACAGCGGATTTTAACTCTTCTTCCGCACGCGGATCCGCACCCCATAGAGATGCATTGACCACCCGCGGGTAGATAAATACCCGCGGATGGTCAATAAAAGTGAATTAAAAAAAAAATGGAGCATGAAAAAAAATGGACATGCTCCATTTAGGTGCGGGTCTCTTGCACAGACGGCTCCCGCAGGCTTCTATTGAAGCCTATGGAAGCCGTCCGGATCCGCAGGAGACCTAAAATAAGAATAAACTTACCCACAGCGGACCGTGCAGATCTTCTCTTCTTCGTGGCCGGATCTTCTTTCTTCGGCCCGGCGGAAGTGCCCAGAGCATTCGTGCGGCATGCTGCCGGCGTGCCGAGCACATCCGCCGGCCGAAGAAAGAAGATCCGGCTGCGAAGAGGAGAAGAACTGCACGGTCCGCTGCGGGTAAGTTTATTCTTATTTTCAGCCCTCATGTCCGCAGGACAGGAGGGACCCTGAAGAATCCGTAGCGGGCCTGATTTTCCCCGTGGACATGAGGCCTTAGAGTTGACTAAAAGACCTAAAATATAGTGCTGCTTCACACGTTTTTTTTACTGTTTTCTCTCCATAAGGGCACGTTTAGACGAGTGTAGTTGTCGCTCTGCTAGCAGGGCACAGAACACTCTTCTATAAGGAAGCAATAGGTTCCTATTAGAGATGAGCGAGCACGCTCGTTAAAGGCTGCTGCTCAATCGAGTAGCAGTCTTATCGAGTAACTATGTACTCGTCCGAGCAGCATGCGGGGGATGGGGGGGGGGGGGCAGCTGGGGCCAGACCATTTTTGAGTAAGGCCATCAGACTTAAATCCTAAGACAGCTATCGGTTATTTCACCCTATGTCTTGCATTATCCATTTATATATTCTTTAACATATTTGCTCTTTCTAGTCTAATTTTATCTATGTTAATAAAAGTTAAGTTTTAGGGTACTTCGGGGAATTTTTATATATATATATATATATATATATATATATATATATATATATATATTCCACCCTTTTTTTGCCTCGGTGAATTAAAAAAAAAAAAGTAAAAATCAGTAAAATAAATATATTTGAATTATAATAAAAATAAAAAAATATTAAAAGTAAAAAAAAAACTTTTCCCAAATTCCATGTCAACAAAAAAAATGGTATGGCTGCATCCATAAAGGTCCAATTTAATAAAATGTCCCATTAATCCCATCAGAAAATAAAAAAATTATTGCAGAATTGCGCAAGAAAAAATGTAATAAACAGCAATTAAAAAGTCATATGTTTCCCCAAATGTTACCAAAGCACACTACAGGTCACCCTAGAAAGAAGCAAGCCCTATTAAAGGAAAAATAAAGCAAGCTATGGGGGTCAAAAGATGGTGGCAGAAAGCTATTTTTCATCTTAAAGTGTATTTTATTTTTTAAGTATTACTGCATATAAAAACTATATAAATTTGATATCGCTGTAATCATACTGACTCAAGGAATAAAACCAACATGTTTTTTTTTACTGCACTATAAATGCCATAAAAGCATGTTAAATGATATTGAAAAGTACAGCTGGTCCCACAAAAAACAAGCCCTCACGTAGATACGTCACCAGAGTTATGATTTTTTATTTTTTTTAAAATGAGCTTAAGGCCTCATGTCCACGGGGAAAATCAGATCCGCTGCGGATTTGGGCTGCCGATGCAGTGTGGATGCACGGTAATTGTCTTTTATTTTTCATGCGGGAGATCAATTCAGCTATGTGCTCTATGAGCTCCCGCATGCGTGATCCGCACTAAAATGGAGCATGCCCATTTTTTTTCATGCTCCAGAAATTTTTTAATTACCATCCGCGGGTATTTATCTACCCGCGGGTGGTCAATGCATTCCTATGGGGCGCGGATCCGCGTGTGGGAAAAACGCTGCGAATTTTAATTCTTATTTTCCCAGTGGACATGAGGCCTAAGAATGTCGCCTAAACGCAGGTGCATCAATGACCCTTTGTCATGAAAGGGTTAACCCTTTCCAATTATCGCTGACGTCTTAAGACATTACGATTTAAGGCTGTACAGCTCCGATGTTGGAAGAAGTCCATCTGGGATCTCTTACTGTATATTGCCAGCCTCTCTGCTGTCGGAGCCTATCCAATGCGTCACCTCATGCAGTACTGGCTTTAGCCAGCAGATAGCGCCGTTGTATAACAGCAGAAAAAGAGTAAGCCCCCTAGGAAGACCAGGATACTAATTGGATTGGAAAGGGTTAAGACTGCTTTCAGACAAGCTTATTTGTAATCCGTATGTGGACCGTAATAATGAGCTGATGAGAATCTATGAATCTATTTACATGCGTGCATTTTTCAATTACGTCCATTATTGTCCATGGAGAGTGCATCCCTATTGCATCAGTATTTGAGTTATGTTTGTATATTTGCTTTCATTAGTATTATTTTCCATTGGACCAAAAAATGGATCCATATTTCCCAAGTTGAAAATAAACCCAATGGAAGCAAAAATGGAGGCAACTACACGTGAGATACTGCAATATGTTACAGTAATATGTCCGTCCTACAGAGCCATATTACAGATTTAGGATTTTACTCTTTTACTGAAAGGGTACCACATAATCAACTATTATTCAGTTGGCCTTCTACATGGGAAGAACACAAAACTTCTAAAAACATTTCTATGACTTGTGGCATTCTAGTGGTGAGGGTGTTATTGCTTCTCAGAATTAGCCTGCTACACTTCGACTTATCTTTAATGAAACAAGTCTTTCCCGCTTTATGAAAACCACTGACATTAAAAGAAATGATACTGTTATTCTTGTTATGGGAGTCTGTGGGTACATCTTTTAGAATCTATCTTTAACCCCTTCCCTCTGCAGATAGTTTTGGCCTTGTGGCACAGCTCTATTTTTCCAATTTTGACATTCGTTACTTTATCTGGCAAATAAGGAAGATGGAACAATAATAATCTTAATAATAATAATCTTTATTTGTATAGGGCCAACATATTCCGCAGCTCTTACATAGACAGGGGGAATACAGAAAGACAAACGTACAAAAATTACAGAACCACGGCTACATAGTAATCAGTTGATTGAAACAATTGGGGCGAGGGTCCTGCTCCAACAAGCTTACATACTACAAGTAATGGGGTGATACAGAAGGTAAAGGGGCTGGAGATGTGCATGGTATGGCGAGGTGGAGAGTGAGGGATGTTATACACATAGACAATGGTCAGACATTTAGCCGTGTGACGACAGAATCGGTGTGACTGAAAGGGCAGCTGATGGTGGCTGGCAAGGATTGCAGTCAGTAGGTCAGGGAGCATGTTATCAGGCAGAGTACAGAGGGGTTTGTTTAGGGAATGCGGTATGCCTCCCTGAAGAGGTGCGTTTTTAGAGCACGCCTGAAGTTCTGTGAGTCCTGGATTGCTCAGGTAGCCTTTGGTAGTGCGTTCCAGAGGACTGGTGCTGCTCTGGAGAAGTCTTGGAGGCAGGAATGAGAAGTTTGAATTAGAGTGGCACGCAGTCTAGTTAAGTTAGCAGAGCGGAGAACCCGGGCTGGGTGATGGATTGAGATGAGGGAGGCAATATAGGGGGCGCTGGGCTGTGGAGGGCTTTGTGAATGAAGGTAGTGAGTTTAAATTGAATTCTGTATTTAACGGGCAGCCAGTGACAGGCACAGGGCAGAGGTGCCTGAGTAGCGGCTGGACAGGAAGATGAGCCTGGCTGCCGCATTCAGGATGGATTGGGGAGGGTAGAGTCTGGTGCAGGGGAGGCCAATCAGCAACGAGTTGCAATAATCGAGCTGAGAGTGGATGAGGGCAACAGTGAGCGTTTTTTGCATGTCTGCGGTGAGAAAAGAGCGGATTCTTGCTATGTTCTTGAGGTGCAGCTGACATGTTAGGGCGAGAAATTGGATGTAGGGGGTAAAGGAGAGATCAGAGTCGAATATGACCCCAAGGCAGTGGGTGTGCTGTCTGGGAGTTATGGTGGTGCTACACACTGAGATGGAGATGTCAGGATGAGGGCAGTTAGTGGAGGGTAGAAATATCAGCAGGTCAGTTTTAGAGAGGTACATTTTTAGGTAGAGAGAGGACATAGTGTTAGAGGCAGCGGACAGACAGTCGGTGATGTTTTAGAGGAAAAGTACAGAGATGTCACGGGAAGAGGTGTATAGCTGGGTGTCGTCAGCGTAGAGTTGGTATTGGATGCCAAAACTCCTGATGGTCTGTCCAATAGGGGCTGTGTAGATAGAGAAAAGGAGGGGGCCGAGGACCGAGCCCTGGGCGACCCCAAAAGCAAGGGGAAGAGGAGGGGAGGTGGAGCCAGCAAAGGAGACACTGAAGGAGCGGTCAGATAGGTAGGAGGAGAACCAGGAGAGAACAGTGTCCTTTAGGCCGATGGAGCGAAGCATACTGGAGAGGAGTTTGTGGTCAACAGTGTTGAATGCTGCAGAGAGGTCGAGGAGGATCAGTAGTGAGTAATCGCCCCTCGATTTGGCTGTCAGAAGGTCGTTTGATACCTTTGTAAGGGCAGTTTCTGTCGTGTGTTGGGGTCGGAAGCCAGACTGTAGGGGATCTAGGAGAGAGTTCTCTGATAGATAGCTTACAAGGTGGGAGTAAACTAGGCGTTTTAGTAGTTTGGAGATGAAGGGGAGATTAGAGATGGGTCGGTAGTCTGCAAGTCGCATCAAGACTTGGCTTCTTTAGCAGTGGGGATATGATGGCGTATTTGAAAGAAGAGGGCAAGATGCCAGAGGTCAGAGAGGGGTTGAATATAGTGGTGAGAATGGAGATGACCACTGGGGAGAGGGATCAGAGGAGGTGTGAGGGGAGAGGGTCGCTAGCGCAGGTGGTGGGGCGAGCAGAGGAAAGCAATTTGGAGACTTCTTCCTCTGTCGCTGGTCTCAGTACAGACAGTAAGCAGGAGCTAGATGCAGTGCTGACAAGACTAGGGTCAGAGCTAGTCTGGGATTGGGAAGTTATTTCCTGACAGATGTCATCAATTTTCTTTTTGAAGTAGGCAGCCAACTCTACAGCACTGAGATTCGTCACTGGGAGCTGCGGTTTAGGGCTGAGAAGGGAGTGAAAAGTATCAAAGAGTCGTTTAGGGTAGTGCGATAGTGAGAAGATGAGAGAGGTGAAGTAGACTTGTTTGGCATGGTGGAGGGCAGGGTGTAGGTTCTGAGCATGAATTTGTAGTGGAGAAAGTCCGCGGACATTTGCGACATCCTCCACAGCCGTTCAGCACTTCTAGCAATACCTCTGCAGCACCACCCATTGGATGGCAACATTCCTGCACCCTTTATACAGGTCTTTAGAACAATGATTGGGAATTGAAAACCAAGCTAGACTCCATATACAGACAGCTGTTTCAGAGTTTTTGTCCCTTGTCAGTGCGCAGTAAGTTTCTGGCTTGGCTAGTGAGAGGCCTGTGACGCATGATTGATTCCATCTCATGCAGATATGCAAATGATTAGAGTTGTGGTGTGATTGTCACCTGAGGGCCTAAAAGTGGTTCCTTGGCCTATAAAAAAGGATCTCAGAGGCTACTTGTGTATAGTGACCTCTTTTTTTACTTGTGTAGAGCTTGTTGACCACTAGAAATGTTTCTACGACACAATTGAAGAGATTCGACCCCATTACCAGAGTTTGAGAGGGGGTGCATTATTGGAATGCGAGAAGCTGAATGGTCGTCGCGATGATTTGCCCACCACCTGGGCTGTTCCGACCAGACTGTTAGGTGGTGTTAGGACCAGTGGATGCGTGAGGGCACACAAGACAATCGGTCTCAGGACTCCCTCAACAGACCACCACTAGAGAGGATTGTCCGTAAAGCATGAGCAGCTCTAAGGGCTCATGTCCTCGGGTGTTTTTTCACCGCGTACTATGTGTGTGATGTATGACCGTGTGATACGCGGTGAATGGAGCCAATGAAAGTAAATGGAGTGTGCAGACATTGCATGTAGACACCCACGAGAAATAGATTGCAGCATGGTCTATTTGTCAGCGTATCATGCAGTGTGAGTCCTATACTTTTGTATGGGCAGAGTAGGTAGCGCTGTCCACACGCAATACGTTAAATACGGTAGGCGAGTCATATGCAACCCCACTACGAAACAGAGAGGGGAATTTAAAAAAAAACAGAGTAAACACTGTGCAAGACAGCGTGCCTGAGATACGCGGGTATGTGCAGTACACTCGCTGCCAATGCGTGGTCTTTGCCGGGAGGGCCGGCATCACAAACACTGGTAAAACATTGTAGGATACCTGCAGCATTTTACCGATATATCTCTAGACATGAGGCCAAACTGTTTCGGTGATCGCCATCCAGAGACGGGTGGCACCATTGTTACAGGTCTCTATGTCTATCAGAACCATTTCCAGATGCTTGGCTGTGGACATTTGGTCTCACAGAGCCCCTGACATGTACAGCCTTTGACACACGCTCACTGTTGCCTCCATTTGCAGTGGTGTCCAAATTCCACTGTTTTTGTATGAGTCTTCAGTAAAGGGTTTTTTTTATTTTATGATGCTGGAGTTTCTAAATATTTTTCTTGGATAATGCCATTATGCCACCCAACATGGGCAAGGGGGAGAGAGGGTTCTAAATACTGAGTGGGGGCATGGGGAGGCATGTATGAATTCTGAGCCAATGGCAAAGGAGTGTATAAATACTGAGTGTTGGCTTAAGGAGGTATTATTACATTATTACTGAGTGGGGACATAAGGACGCATTATTACCAACCAGGGGGACAAGAGGGCGCTTTTACTTTGTGCAGGACACTAAAACAGCATTTACCATGTGGGGCCTGCAGTGGGCACAAATGGGGAGATACTAATATTGTTTGGGGCACTGTGGGTGACATTATTACTACCTAGTTCACTATGCAAGGGAAGATTATATAGAGATGTGGAAAGTGCAGGTATGGTGCTGAAAAAACCAGGAGCCAAAGATGTCAGTAAGTCAAATTCTGCAGACAAGTTGTGGCTGGGAGAAGTCATCATGGTGATCTAGGCTAGACAGAAAAGAGAACGATTCCAAGATGTCACCTGTGATCACTGGATATTTTGGTACTGTAATCTCTAATACAATCTGCAGGCCCCATGTACTGAGCTAGTATCTACTGCTATATGGCCAACATTCATGCTCGAGGGGGATCTCATTCAAACTTTTGCTATGCGGTCCAGCCTTTTCTAGTTATGCCTCTGTATTTATGTATATGGTGTGCTTAAGAGCAGGACTCTCTCTCTATGCTTATATTGTAACTGCGGATCTGACTGCTGAGACCCACAGCGATCACAAGAACATTGCACCTAGAATCCCCCTAGTAAATGTTATTGCTTGGAAATATTTTTTAGTCTTCAACTCTTTTGCAGTGATCCTAACTCATCGTAAAACCCCTTTAAGTGCACCTGTAATGCCTGCTCATTAAAGGGGTTATCTGCTTGCAATATAAGTTGGATCCAATATGGATCCAAATCAGTTATAACTACAAACTTTTTAGTACTCACCTGTCCTGTCGATCCAGAACTGCAGCCATGCGGTCCTCTCAGTCTTTGCTGTGAAATGGACACCATGTGACTACTGAAAGCCAATTGGAGGCTGCAGTGGTCAGGTGCCATTTTCCTGCTATATCTGCTCGGGGTTTATTGTTTTAACTGATCTGGATCTAATTTTAACCCTTTCCAATCCAATTTCTATCCTGGTTTTCCTAGGGGACTTACTCTTTTTCTGCCGTTGTACAACAGCGCTATCTGCTGGCTAAAGCTAGTACTGCATTAGGTGACACGTATAAGCTCCCACAGCATTGAGGCTGGCAATATACTGCAAGAGAACCCCGATGGACGTCTTCCAACATCGGAGCTGTACAGCCTTAAATAATAATGTCTTTAGACGTCAGGCAGTGGACTGGAAAGGGTTAAAAATTAATTTTGCAGTTGCGCGACCCCTTTAATGTAGAGTATTTCCACACTCCTCGATGGTTCACACACTACTTTATAAAAATGCTTTGCTCTTTATATTTATAGAAACTCGCACTGAATCAATATTGCTTCATGTCAAAGTGAATGAAACAGCGCCATCTAATGCAATTTTGCTGCATCTTCCATGATAAATACATAATTTCTTACTGCAGGTTAGTCTTTCTGGGTTTACACATCAAGATTCATCTCTGTCTTCATGCTTTTCCTGCCAAGTTTTCCAAGTCCATTTCACACTTTCCAGAAAAGCGCATAAAACCTGTAAAGTAAAAAAAAAATCTTATTACATCACTATTACCCATATATTCATCTTGGTAGGCGCCTGGCACATTATGAAAATGCCACCCAGAACTTTATACTCATTGGCCCCAATGTGGCATGAAAGTAGGGTAGCAACAAGGTACTTTATTTTGGAGTGATGGGTCGATTAAGCATGTTGCTTCCTGCGCACTACTTAAAGGGATTTTGCATTAAAGGGGTTGTCCCACGAAAGCAAGTGGGGGTATACACTTCTGTATGGCCATATTAATGCACTTTGTAATATACATCGTGCATTAATTATGAGCCATACAGAAGTTATTCACTTACCTGTTCCGTTGCTAGCGTCCCCGTCGCCATGGTGCCGTCTAATTTTCAGCGTCTAATCGCCGGATTAGACGCGCTTGCGCAGTCCGGTCTTCTCCCTGGTGAATGGGGCCGCTCGTGCCGGAGAGCTGCTCCTCGTAGCTCCGCCCCGTCACGTGTGCCGATTCCAGCCAATCAGGAGGCTGGAATCGGCAATGGAACGCACAGAGCCCACGGTGCACCATGGGAGAAGACCTGCGGTCCACCGTGGGTGAAGATCCCGGCGGCCATCTTCGCAAGGTAAGTAAGAAGTCACCGGAGCGCGGGGATTCGGGTAAGTACTATCCATTTTTTTTTTTAAACCCCTGCATCGGGTTTGTCTCGCGCCGAACGGGGGGGCTATTGAAAAAAAAAAAACCCGTTTCGGCGCGGCACAACCCCTTTAAGAAGAGTATCGTAAATAATGCAAGAACTACATAATCTACAGAACAAAAAGGGATGATTTTGAACCTAGTAAAATCTTACTTTTTAGCGAATTTCAACTTCCCATGCAATCATCCTCTTAGTGCACAACTATGGGTGGGCTATGTATTTTGCCGACCGTTCCCCAGCGCTACTTCCTGTGTCTCTCAGCAGTAGAGTGGAGGGCAGCTTACAGTGTTGCATGCGCAGAGGCACCAGTAAGTGCCAACGGAAAGGTGATAGAAACTGGATTGCCGCTGGTGGATGTTGCCGGCAACAGAGTTTCTAAAAAGAGTAGACACTGGGAGGAAAAGCGGATATTTTTCAAATGACAGTACTAAAAATAGATCTTTGTTACAAAAGGGTTTCATTTTTCATCATGCGTCAACTTAGTCCTATTTCCCTTAATGGTAAAACTCATTAAAAGTTTTTGAGGTTCAGCTAAATCTGGCGATTTCAGAGAGACCGGTTGACTATATAATGTGTTTGATGGTGCCTTGACTCTTCCTTAATGCCAGATGTCAGGAGAAAATAAAATTAGCATATTGGACACCAGATCGTTTATTCTAATGGAAAATAAGCCACCGCCAGAGGAGTCTGGAAGCTGCTTATTCCTCACTCCCTATACTGGGCCATATCTGCCAGTAGGCACTGGAGGTTCAGGAGGGCAAGCAAGCATAACAAAAAGAGTGAACTTTTTCTTCAACCCCTTTCCCTTACTTGGGAGGGGGTTGCTACTAAGGGCTTCTGCACACTGGCGGCAGCAGCGCTGGCCCCATTGAAAGCAATGGGAGAAGATAGCAATCCCCTGCTACAGCAGTGACAGCTGCAGCAGGGGATTCCTTGAATGTGAAACCCCTGGATGCTGTCACATCCAGAGTTTTAATCTTGTTTTCCATGGGGCCGGCAGAAGCAGCGCCGGCCCCATTGGAAACATAGGGAGATCTCCTGCCGCTGCTGTGACAGCTGCAGCAGGGTATTCCTTTATCCCCGCATGAAGTCCTCTCATCACTGAACACCCACGGAGGTGAAGGAATCCCCTACGGCTGCTGTCACAGTAGCGGCATGAGATCGCAATGATCCCCCTATGTTTTCTATGGGCCCAGCACTGCTGCCGCCAACCCCATTGAGAACAAGGTTAAACCCCTGGATGTGACAGCCTCACACCCCTGGGGGCCTGAAGGAATGCCCTGCTGCAACTGTCACATCTGCAGCAGGGGATCGTGATCCTAGCCTATTGCTTTCAATAGGGCCAGCACTGCCGCCGCCAGCCCTTTTGGGAACAATGGGCGAGATCGCAAAAAGAATGGGCATGCTGCGATTTTGTTTTCACACTGCATCGCAAATGTGAAGTGACCCATTAGAAGCCATTGGCTTCATAATTTTGCGCTTTCTCGCAGACTCGCCGGGCTGGGAAATCGTGCAATTTCATTGCCAGTGTGAAGGTACCCTAAATCCATTGTCTTTTGAGGTGAGGGCAGGATATATGGACGCATGGCAGAGTATTCGGCAATGGGGCAGTGAGCAGGGGCAATCTGAGTGCCGATTGGTCGAACAGCAGTCAACAGGAGCTGCTCTACCAGTGAGAACGCTGCTGAACAGTAAAATAAGGGGTTCTTAGTGTTGGATTTTTCGTTTAGTTTTGTTTTCTGTTTGCACCCTGCGGTGCTTATAGTGGTACTGATATTTAGTTCTATGCTTTGCATGGTTGGGCTTTGGTTGTGTTTCGTTAGTTGCGAACGGTTGTGCTTCGTTTGTATGCCCTTCACATCCAGTCTGGATGTAACCTGAGAAAAGATCATCAGTAGTAAATGCCCCTTTAAAGTGGCTCTGACCATGCATAGCGCCCCTTACTGTGGCTATAGCTAGTACATTAATGATAAATTTGTATGCTCAGTTTGGTTACTTGGCTGGCCAGTTACTATGCTACAGCCACTTGATAATGACCCAGGCAATATAGCTAATTAGGTGCAGTCTGCTGTGAATCTGTTACAGTACAACCCTTGGACACCTACAGTATGTGCTGCTGAATAGCATGTATACAGGGGCTGATTAAGGCTACTGGGGCCCTGGGCTCTATGAAGATTGTTGCCCCCTCCACCGGTCTAAAAATGCAATGATGGTTTAACATTTAGTGGCTAGATATGGTAGTACAACCAAAGTGGTTACATAGATATGCTATCAGAACCAATATAACTACATGGATATGGCAACAGAAACAAGTTTACTGGATAGATACTGTAACAGAGCTGAGCTTACTACATAGATACAGACAGTAACAGAACCAAGATTACTACATAAATGTGGTAACAGAACCCAACTTACTTCTCCTTTTTTGGCTTTTTAAGGGAACCTGTTACCATGTTCATACTGCCCAAACTACAGGCAGCATGAAGTGCAGACAGGACTTATTACAGAGATATAAGTTTACTCTAAAATACTGGCACATTCCAAAAAAACAAACATAGTAACATAGTATGCAAGGCCGGAAAAAGGCATATTTCTATCCAGTTCAACCTAAAAACCTGCTTTCCCCCCTATGTTTACCCAGAGAAAGGCAAAAAACCCAATGAGGTAGAAGCTAATTTTCCCCATTTAAAAGGAAAGAATCCTTCCCGACTCCAATCTGGCAATCAGAATAATCCCCGGATCACCAACCTTCTGAGTACTGAGTGACTGTAACATGTAATATTGTATCACTCAAGAAAGGCTTCCAGGCCCGTCTTGTACTCTTTTATCAAATTCACCATCACCACATCCTCAGGCAGAGAGTTCCATAGTCTCACTGCTCTTACAGTAAAGAACCCCCTTCTATGTTGGTGTAGAAACCTTCTCTCCTCTAGATGTAGAGGGCGCCCGCTTGTTACAGTCACAGTCCCGGGTATAAACAGATGATGGGAGAGATCTCTGTATTGTAGCTTAAAGGGGTTGTCCCGCGATAGCAAGTGGGGTTATACACTTCTGTATGGCCATATTAATGCACTTTGTAATATACATCGTGCATTAAATATGAGCCATACAGAAGTTATTCACTTACCTGCTCCGTTGCTGGCGTCCCCGTCTCCATGGATCCATCTAACTTCGCTGGCTTCTTGCTTTTTTAGACGCGCTTGCGCTGTGCGGTCTTCTGCCTGGTGAATGGGGCCGCTCGTGCCGGAGAGCTGCTCACCGCGTCGTCATCGTAGCTCCGCCCCGTCACGTGTGCCGATTCCAGCCAATCAGGAGGCTGGAATTGGCAATGGAACGCACAGAGCCCATGGTGCACCATGGGAGAAGACCCGCGGTGCACCATGGGAGAAAACCGCAGTGCATCCCTGGGAAAGGACCGGCGGCCATCTTAGGGAGAAGATTTTTTAAACTCCTTATTTCGTCGGATCGGTGAGTAGCAAGCGGTTTAAAAACTGCTTTAATTTGCTATTTTATGCCAGGGGGGTGACAGGGGGAATGGGCTAATGTAAAATTTTGATGCTTGCCGCGAGACAACCCCTTTAATATATGTATACATAGTTATTAGGTCGCCCCTCAGCTGTCTTTTTTTCTAAACAAAATAATCCCAATTTTGATAACTTCTCTGGGTATTGTAGTGCACCCACTCCATTTATTACTTTAGTTGCAGCCTTTGTACCCGCTCAAGCTCCGATACTTTTAATATTAATATATGCAGCGTAATAAGATATTGCATTAACTATCTAGGATTACAGCCATTTTTTACAGACCCTCGAGGCTCAAAGGTAATTGGACAATTGACTGATGAGCAGTTTCATGGTCTGGTAACGCTCACCAACAGGAAGACCAGATAAAACCTCTCTGGGTATTGTAGTCCACACATTCTGTTTATTACTTTAGTTGCCCGCCTTTGTACCCACTCAAGCTCTGATATGCCCTTGTTGAGTACCGGTGCCCCAAACTGTTCACAATATTCCATGTGTGGTCTGACTTGTAAAGAAGAAGAACAATGTTCCCATTATGTGCCTCTAGACCTCTTTTGGTGCCCCCAATGATTCTATTTGCCTTGGCAGCAGCTGCCTGACACTGGTTGCTCCAGTTAAGTTTACAGTTCACTAAAAACCCCAAGTCCTTTTCCATGTCAGTGTTCCCCAGAGGTTTCCCATTTAGTGTGTAATGGTGATATGTATTCCCTCTGCCCATGTGCAGAACCTTACATTTATCAGTGTTAATCCTCATTTGTCACTTTTCTGCCCAAGCCCCCCAATTTATGCAGATCCTCTTCTATAACAAGATGTTGCACTACATTGATTTTAATGTGAGGGTTAAAGTTCCTTAAATCGAATGCCCTTAGTCAACTCTCACAAAACGGCCACCAGATGACGGTCTTGTTCCACTACCTTAATTTAAATGAGAGTGTTAGTTAAAGTTCCTTAACCCCTTAAGGACCCGGCTGTTTTGTGCCTTAAGGACCAGACACTTTTTAGGGATTTTACCCATGTGGTGGTTTTACAGCCCTATTTTTTTCCTTTAGCTACCAAAATTATTTATGTTGCGTTTTTTTTTTCGTGACATATAGGGTGATTTTTTGAATATCTTTTTCACTGACTTCTTTTTTTCTGTTTTTTAGTTTTATTGGGGGTAAAATGCTAAAAAAATGATTTTTTCCTAACATTTATAGTTATTTTTTTCATTTAGTATATTTATGCTAAAATAAAGTATGGGAACAGGTTCCTCTATTTATTTCGGACGTTTTAATATATGGTATGTATGGTTTTGGTTTACAGGGCGCATACGGCGACGGTTTTGGTTCGCGTCACCTATTTTTTCTTATGTATGTATTGTTGTTTTATTCTGTTATTTTGTTTTATTTGTGTATGTAATTATGTTTTTTTACTATCTATGTCCCCTATGATGTCATGTAAGACCTCTGGAGGACATTCATTTTTTTCTCTTATTTGACACTTTCCCACTGTAGCTGGGGCATCCATAGGGGCCCCAGTTACAGGGAAAACAGTCCCTGCAGTGACAGTAGTCACTGGCAGAGCTATTCAGGGTCTAGTTTAATCCTCCAGCTCTGCTCTAGCAGGGAACCCAGGCGGTCACATGACTCCCCAGGCTTCCGATGTGAAAGTTACATGTTACTTTCACTTTGAGTACACAGCGCTCATTGAGCCCTAATATTATGTCTGTATGAACAACGGGGCCCAAACCAAAAGGAGCAGCTGGTGGCTTTCAGAACAGACATTTTGCTTGAAGGCGTTTTAGGCCCCATTGCTCACCTATAGAGCCCTTGAGCGGCCAAAACGATGGAGAACCACCACAAATGACACCATTTTGAAAACTAGACCCCTTAACGAATTCATCTAGTGGTGTACTGTGTATTTTGACCACACAGTTTTTGCATAAATCTAAGCAAAGCAGAAGGAAAAAAAGTATGATTTTCATTTTTTTGCAAATTGTGTCATTTGAAAAACTGTTTTTATTGTACAGCACACATATGAATGAAGACTTGCACTCCAAAATGGATACCCCTGTTTGTCCTGTTATCAGAAACATACCCATTGTGGCCCTAATATTATGTCTGTATGCACAAGGGGGGCCAAATTGAAAGGAGCAGCCTATGGCTTGCAGAACAGACATTTTGCTTGACGATGATTTTGGCCCCATTGCCCACTAGTAAAGCCCTTGAGCTGTCAAAACAATGGAGAACCCCACAAATGACCCCATTTTGAAAACTAGACCCTTTACCGAATTTATCTGGGGGTGTATTCTGTATTTTGACCCCACAGGTTTTGAATGAATCTCAGCAAAGCAGAAGGGAAAAAAATACAATTTTCATTTTTTTGGCAATTGTGTCATTTTAAAATCATTTATATGTGTGTTGTACAAAAAAATTTGAAGACTTTCACCCCAAAATGGATCCCCCTGTTTGTTCCGTGTTCAGAAACATACTCGTTGTGGCCACAATCTGCTTACAGGACACATGGCTAGGCCCATAATGGAGGGAACACCAAATAAACTCCAGGCCCCATTGCTCACTTGTGTAGAAAAAAAAATTGACTCCCTAAAAATACTCCCCCCCTCCCCCCCGCATCCTTTTTGGCGTTCCCTAAATCTTAGATAAAAGCAATAATGTAAACTGTGTGGTATGTTCGAAAACAGGGGTAATTACGGAGGCTGGTTGGGTTGGGCACATGTGGCAATATAACCAGGTATCCCTCCTCCTCCCATGCTTTTATGAGGGGTATTTCTTAACTTCAGCAGCAGGGATGGGGTGTAAAAAGTGGCGCTCTGTGAGGCTTCGTAAGCTTGCCGTGGTGCGGCGGTCTCACACAGAAGGCGCTCAACAAGTTTATCCTGGAACTGCAGGAAGGCGAGCGAATGTGTCTGCCATTTTGCTGGCGGGAACATGTGCAAAATCCAAGTAAGGTCCGTGAAGGAGGATCGTGTCAGGGGTTCAAATTTGGAGGCCTCCGGTAAAAAGTTTAATCTCCTCTCACTGATCGCATCGGTGAGGAGAGATGAAACTTCATCTTTTTTTTTTTTTACTTTTATGTGATCGCCATTGGATAACGGCAATCACGTGACCGGGAACTGCTCACCGCGGGCGCCTGTGACATCTCCAGGCTTTCGGCTATCTTTGGTAGCCAGGAGCAGGGAGATTTAAAATTTCCTGGGCAATCCTCGACTTTTGCGCATGCGTCCACCATTTTACTGACAGGTGCATGCACAGAAGCCGGGGTAAGGTCTGCGGATAAAGATCCCATCGGGGCACAAATTCAGGGACCTTAGTTATGTAGTTTCATCATATGGGCTCGATCCGTAAGGGGAAATAAAACTTTAACTTTTTAAACTTTTTTTTCTAACTTTTTTAACCTTACATGGTCACTGTTATCCAACGGATAACAGTGATCATGTGACCGGGAACCGCATACAGCGATCCCCAGTCACATCTCTTTGCACTCAGCTATCTTTGACAGCCAGGTGCAGGCAGATTTTAAATTTGCCAGTCTCTCTGGGCTTCTGCGCATGCGCGCCACATCGCCACACGCGTAGAAGCCCGCGGCAGGTCCCGATCACCGCGGGACAGCACGGAGGACGGGGTGAGTATTTTCAGCTGCCCCCATGGATCTGATCAATGAGTGCAGCTGAAACTTTACCTTTTTAAAACTTTTTTTGACTTTTCCATGATTGACGTTATCCATTGGATAATGGTGATCACGGGCCTGGGGACCCGATGACCTCTCCTGTCTCCCGGCTACCTTCAGGAGCTGGGAGACAGGAGATTTGAAATTTTCCGGGGCTCCGGGCCTTCTGCTCATGCATCTGATGTATTGACGCCTAGCGCGCATGTGCAGAAGGCCGGCGTTAGGTCCTGGAGGACCTGATCACCGTGGGACAGCACAGAGAACCGGGGTCAGCAATCTCAGCTGAATCTTTAACTTTATTTGACTTTTTATTGACTTTAATGCGATCGCTATACCGGAGGGGGCTCCTCGCGGCCCCTGATGACAGCTTCATGGTGTCGGCTACCTCCGGTAACCTACAGAATGGAGCTGTCACGTCCACAGCCCACGAGGCTTTTATCCTCAGAGGATGCATGTTTTTACATCCTCTAACATTAAAACCCACTTTGCTAGGACGTAAAAACACTATGGGGCCGTCACTAAGGGGTTATGGCCCCCTGCACACGGGTGGAAATTCTGCGGCGGGATTTTCCGCAGAATTTCCGCCCGTGGAAGCTGCCATAGGATTGCTTTAGAATCCAAGGCAGATGGCCGCGATTTGTCCGCGTGAAATCACGCGCAGAAGACAAATCGCGGCATGCTCTATTTCTGTGCGGGTCTCGCAGAGCACCGCACAGACATGTCACTCCCCGACCGCCAGCTCCGGTCTGCGAATGCGCCGGCTGGCTGGCACCTGGCACATCAAAGAGCCGGAGCCGCGGAAGAGGTGAGTGCAGCGCTTGTCCCTGCAGGCGCTCGGGTCGCAGCGGGATCCGACGCGGCCGTCTGCAGGCGGCCTAAAGAAGTTGTCACACTTCTAGCAATTTTGCTACAGGAAGCAGACAGCTTCATACATTGTGTAGTGGCCAGAGTTGGTATTGCAGGCTGCATGTTATTGAGGTGAATCAGACTCAGCTTGCAATACCAACCTCACAAAGTGCCAACTTTAAGCAACTCTCACAAAGTAGCCAACAGATGGCGCTGCTTCAGTCAAACATTTTGTGAGAGAATTCTCGCAGAGGGATGCAAGCCGTGCCCCTGCAGTGACCACCGCGGCTCACCTCCTTCCGGCGTCTTCTCTGCTCTGTGCTGGCTGCCAACCAGCCGGCACATGCACAGAGCAGAGCCAGCGCGTCAACCAGGACAGAGCACAGAAATAGGGCATTCAACGATTTACTTACCATGCGAGTTTGACTGCTTAAAGATCGCGGTTGTCTGCATAGGATTGTATTATCTAATGCACATGTGTCAAACACAAGGCCCGCTGCCTCATGTTATGTGGCCCGTGGCATGCCAACGCTGCTCACCACTGCAACGATTACCAGCTGGGGTGCCGCAGCTCCCCGCTGGTAATCGCGCTATTACCGCTGTTCCTGGCGCACACTGACGTCAGTGTGCAGCCAGGATCCTCCTCCCCTGAGTCCCCTGCTCATCAGTTCCGCAGGAGAGGACTCGGGGAGGAAGCGTGCCCAGCACATACACTGACGTCAGAGTGTGCACCGGGATGATCGTGAGCAGAGGGGGAGGCATATTTTGTATTTCAGCCGCACTTCAGTAGCGGTGAGCGATTCCAGCGACCTGATTGGTTGTTGGGTACACACCCCCCTTTGGAGATGTGCACGAATGGGCGGCCCGTTAAATAAGCAGCAGCACGGCTGTAGAAGGGTCGGCAACTAAAGCTAACCCCTAACCCTTAACCTAGCCCCCCGCGTGTCTCGTGAAGTAGTACTTGTGCAGATCTCCAAAGGGGGGGGGGGGGGGGTGTGTGTACCCAACAACCAATGAGGTCGCTGGAATCGCTCACCGCTACTGAAGTGCGGCTGAAATACAATATATGCAAGGGGGAGCGGCGCTGACTGCAAGGAGGAGGTAAGTATAAGGGTTAGGGGGGGGTTAATATTTCTGCTGGAGGGTTAATATTACTGCTGCGGGGGGGGGGGGGGGGGGGTTATTATTGCTGCCGGGGGAGGGGGGTTAATATTGGTGCTGCTGTGGGGGGGGGGGGGGGGGGTATTATTGCTGCTGCTGCAGGGGGGGGGGTTAATATTGCTGCTGCTGGGGGTGGGGTTAATATTACTGCTGCTGGGGGGGGGGCTAATATTACTGCTGCTGGGAGGGTTAATATTACTGCTGGGGCTGATGTTGCTGAGAGGTTATTACTAGTGATGGGGTATATATTACTGTGGGGGTCACTATTACCACTGGGGCCACTGTGGGGGTCGCTGTTACTACTGGAGCCACTGTGGGATACCCTGTTACTACTGGGGCCACTGTGGAGTACCCTGTTACTACTGGGGCCACTGTGGGGTGCCGTTACTACTGGGGCCACTGTGGGGCTCGCTATTTCTACTGGGGCCACTGTGGGGCTTGCTATTTCTACTGGGGCCACTGTGGGGCTCGCTATTTCTACTGGGGCCACTGTGGGGCTCGCTATTTCTACTGGGGTCACTGTGGGGCTTGCTATTTCTACTGGGGCCACTGTGGGGCTTGCTATTTCTACTGGGGCCACTGTGGGGCTCGCTATTTCTACTGGGGCCACTGTGGGGCTCGCTATTTCTACTGGGGCCACTATAGGTGTCACTATTACTACTGCGACCATTGTAGGGGTCACTATTACTACTGGGACCACTATAGGGGTCACTATTAGGGTTCCTTCACATGGGTGTAATCGTATTTCGGTCGCACAAATACGCTGCGTATTTGCGCGATCGAAAATCGCTTATGCCTGCATATTTGCGCGCGCAAAAAAGTACGCAGATGGGCCCACTGAGATGGTGCGCAAATATGCAGGGAATACACAGGTTTCCTGTGCAATCATCATGTATTTGCGCGGCCCATTCTCTTCAATGGCCCATCGGGGGGCGTAGTATCCAACAAAATAGGTCATGCTGTGTGAAAATATACATCATGTGGATGAACTCACTGAAATCAATGGCTTCTATTCACTGCATATTATGTACGCAAATACGCTGGTGTGAACGAGCCCTTACTAGACTGCCTTACAGTCGGCCCTTTGAAGGTCACCATAAGCCCGATGTGGCCCTCGGTGAAAATCAGTTTGACACCCCTGATCTAATGCAATCCTATGGCAACAGGCACGGGCGGAAACTCTGCGGGAAATCCCGCCGCAAAATTTCCTCCCGTGTGCAGGAGGCCTTAACCAACTCACAGAGCAGCTAATAAAAGCCTTTTTTTGTGGAAAAGTAGTTATGAATAAAAATGAATACAAATTTGGTATCACTGTAATTGCATTGAATAAGGTCAACATGTATATATATATATATTATCCTGCATGGTGAGCACTGAAAAAAAAAAATGAAACGCACTAAAGGGGCGTCATTCACAGGCACTGGCGTAACTATAGGGGATGCAGGGGATGCGGTTGCACCCGGGCCCAGGAGCCTTAGGCCTCCTTCCCACGAACGGATTTACGCCACGTAAATTCGCGGCAAAAATCCGCTGCGTTGCCCCCTGCTATTAGGTTCTATTGAACCTAATAGCACAATGCTCACGATGCGTAATTCCACCGCGGAATTTCGCACCGTGAAATCTCCCGTCCTCACCCGCAGCATGTTCTATTTGCCGCGGGTGTACGCGCTGACGGCTTCCATTGCAGTCAATGGAAGCCGTCCGTTCACGCTATCTCCCGCTGCAACCAGCGGACGATAGCGTGAAAAAACGCTTCCCCGCCTACCGCCGCGCGTCATATGACGCGGTGGGCGTGTCACATGACGCGACGGCGGTGGGCGGGGAAGCGTCTTCACGCTATCTTCCGCTGGTAAGTATGGGGTCTCTGGGGGGCGCCGTGACGGGCTTCACTGCGGAATATTACGCGGCGGAGCCCGTCACGCTCGTGTGAAGCCGGCCTTAGGGGGCCCATAAGGCCTCTCTTCTCCATATAGGGAGCCCAGTACTATGAATAAAGCATTATAGTTGGGGGCCCTGTTACAGGTTTTGCATCGGGGCCCAGAAGCTTCAAGTTACACCTCTGTTCCCAGGGTGCAGCAAGTAGTCATGGCGGCCGGATAACAAAACCTGGAAGAGCGCCACTCAGCAATGACCAGTATTCACAAAGAATGGCCCATATTTACTAAGATGGGTATAACTAATGGCAGTCTAAGTAAAGGGGATAGTTGGAGTGATTTGCGCCAAATTTATTTAAATGTGATGCATTCGGTCAGCGGGGTTCTGGATTTTTAGAATGTTTACACCCATAACTGTAAATTCTTATAAGTAACTGATGTTCATATTAGGTTTCCAGACACCTTTAATGCCCCAAAATTGCTGTGCAGCTCTAGTCTAAGCAGCTAGGTGCACTTACAATGGGCTTGTGAACATGAAGAAAGGCGCCCCCGGCGGCTACGAGGCGTCACAACACCCCGTCCCGCGCTCTGAGGAGATATGAAGAATTGCGCGGGAATCACATGACCGCCCACCACGTGACCGCTCGTCAGCTCTGTACTGCGCAGCACGCAGCTCCGACACCGCCCTCTGCCTGTCACTGTCGGGGTGGGCGTGGTCGCTGGAGTGTCGTGACTTCTCTTTACTTTACGGCAGTATATAAATGTATTTTATTGCCCCCGTCTTGAATTCAGTGGAGTAAAGCAACAGCGATGGAGGCGCTGGCCGACGAGGAAGTGCCGTCCACCTCACGGGAGGAAGCAGCCGCCGCCGCCACCACCGCTGCTGAAGAGGTACGATGAGGGGAGGGGGTTGTCTGCTTCTGCACAGCGCGGACTTGGCGCGATTTTCGTGATCAAAATGGCGCGTTTTTTTTCGGACCATGAAAATCGCGGCAAAACTGCTGAAGAAGTCCGGTGTCGTGCTTGTGGATACCGCAGCTCCTCCGGGGTCTCACGGCACTTTCTGTACCTGGTCTCTGGCTGTCTGCTGCCCGGCCTGACAGCAAGAACTACTGAGCCGGCGCTGATGACGTTGGGCTAATGCCTGCAGCAGCCAATCAGATGTGTGCTTTCAGTCTAGCCTGCAGTGAGAGCGGTCATGTGATTGGTTGCTATGGGCAACATAGACCCACCCCACCTGTACATAGCTTCCTTAGCTGCTCATGTGTTCCCTTTAACATACAGGGTGATTCTAAATGGTCTTCCCTCATGTTTAACCCTTTAATGGCCGCCCGCACGTCCTTTGATGGCGACCGTTAATGTGCTTCATTCTGATGAGTCTTTTTACGATGGCTGCGTTAGAAGACTGGCGCGGGTCTCCCTTGCCGAGGGCAGCGGGCGCTCAGCTGTTGGATAACAGCCCCACATATGCCCAAACAGTGGGGACTGGAGAAACCTCCGATCCCTGCTGTTTAACCCTCGACATACTGTGACCAATGTGGCTGCAGTATGTATAAGGCTGACAGCGTAAGGTAGCTGCCTCTGTCAACCATCAGACCCCCATGCTGTGATCGCGGGTCCCAGTGGGTTTGTAATGACACAGGGAAAAGTTAGTACAGTGCACACCATGAAAAGAAAATACAAAAAACTTGGCTAAATGGCTAAATTATCCTATCTTGCCTTGGAGGGGAAAAAAAAGTTAAAGTTGCAAAAACCAAACTTGGTGCTCCTCCTGGTCTGCAGGATTAGGGCGCATTCAGACGGCCGTATATTGGCTGGGTATTCACGCCGGCCGATATACGGCATCTCTCTCTGCAGGGGGAGGAAGCTGGAAGAGCCGGGAGCAGTGCTCTGAGCTCCTGTCCCCTCTCCGCCCCTCTGCACTATTTTCAATGAGGAGAGGTGGGATGGGGCGGAGCTAATTCCTGGAACTTAGCCCCGCCTCCTTTCATTGCAAATAGTGCAAAGGGGCGGAGAGGGGGCGGGAGCTCAGTTCCTGCTCCCGACTCTTCCAGCCTCCTCCCCCTGCAGAGAGGGCCGGTGTATATCGGCTGGGCGTGAATACCCGGCCGATATACGGTCGTCTGAATGCACCCTTAATAACGTATCCATAATGCACGGTGAACGTTGTGGGAAGTAAAATAAACAGGCCAGGATTGCAGATTTCGTTATCCTCGCCTCTGGAAAAATGGATTAAAAAGCAATCAAAAATATTACATGTTCCCAAAAATTGTATAACTGGAGTGGAGTTCATCCCGCAAAAACCAGTCCTCATAGCGCTCAGTCACTGGAAATGTAAAACCGCCGCGGCTCTTGGGCGCAGAGAAGACTCTTATCGCACTGCTGGGTGTGCCCACTGAATGCCGTACAAATAGTACACAAAAATGATGCCAATAACAGTGCCAGTTGTCCCACAAAAGACAAGCGCTTACCTGGCGGTCCGCGGGACAAACTGCAAGGCCCTGGCGCCAGGAATGGGACAATAGAGGAAAGAATTGACGAATTAGTTGGTCATTAAGGTGCCTAAGGGGTTAATGACACTCTGGTATATAAATGGAGACCGACACGCAAAAAATTCTGTTGTACAACATGACAAATGTTTTCCCCATCGGTGTGATCAGGTTCCTGCCGCACCCGTTGTAGCGGGTCAGGACTCGGTGATGCAATGGCTTCTGGGATGCCGCAGAGCGTACATGGTGAGGGGGTGAGGGGGGCATGTAGACTCTAACCCCCTCAGAGGAAACATCAAGAGGGGTAAGGTCCGGGGACCGAGGGGGCCGAGGAAGGCGCTCACTATCCTCACCTCCTGCATGGCCGATCCATCTCTGACATTGGGGATTTCGTGTTCGCGCTGCGGCAGAAGCCATATCTGTAGTGTCCGGGTGCGAAGTCACGATTGTTTCCTCATGGAAAAAGAAGGGTCCACCCCCCCCTAGTTTGATAACGGTGTCTGGAAGGTGGAAGGCGGCTCCGTGAAACTATCTGCCTCCATTACAGTTCGCACGAACTCGCAGAAAGAACAGCGCCACATTTTGTTGTCCGGTTTCTGGGCTGCAATAACATGGCAAACGTTTGCGCAGAGTCTCCCACACCGGCGGCGGCGGGACGTCCGGCTCTCTGCTCGCTGTGACATTGATTTCGGAGGGCTTCGTGTGACACTTCCACGGACGCGCTCCGCTGTTTCCACGCTTACTGAGGGATAAGTGGATGATTTTTCTCTTAGAGATGCAACCTTCTTCCTTAAAATCGGGAATACCACTTGCGGGTCTGTGCGCCCGCTGGGCGGAGCTTCACCACACTTTATTGGGAAATGATGTTGCGCACTAATAGCAGACTGGTAGACGTGAAAATCAAGGACGCAAAGCGCTCTCCTGTCTTTGTCGGCAGCCATTTTGTCTCCTGGTCTCCTAGTGACGACTGCGGCAGAGTGAAGCTTTTTGGGCCTCGTTAAGCAAAACACTTGTTGCCTGTAGCATTTCTCAAGCTGCCGAGCTAAGATGAAAGCTGCGCTGTGATGGGTTGCTAGGGGCAACAAGGACGTCTTACTGGTAGATAGTTTCACTAAATGAAAATTTTTGAGTTCCTGTTCCCATTGATTTCCCATTTCTTTATCGGAGTCATTAAACAGCAGTTAAGGGGGTTTACAATTTGGAAGGTCATTTGTAATAACCCTCTATAGGCCTCGCCCCGGCCTGGGGCGCTGTGGCAAGTTAATTGTGATGACAGCTGAGACAAATGCCAGCCACAGCTGCCATCGCCATACACTCTACTAGCGTGTTTCCCTAAAAATAAGACCCTGTCTTATATTAATTTTTGCCCCAAAAGAGGCACGGTGTCTTATTTTGGGGGGGGGTTGGTGCGTATACTCGCCTTGCAGCCGGCGTCTGTGTTCACAGCAATGGTCTTCCCAGCAGTGCGGCAAGCTGGCACTCGATGAACCAATCACAGCCATTCACTGAATGGCTATGAATGTTCGAGCGCCGGCTGTGATTGGCTGGCACTTGATCCAATCACAGTGCTTACTTGCTGGCGGCGGGGGAATTTAAAGTGAGAGACGACAGCAAGGAGGATTACAGATCCGCTTGCCGCACCGCTGGGAAGACCATCGCTGGGGGGACAGACGGCGGCTGCAAGGTGAGTATCTCTGCTCCCTTGTTTCATTGCCTTCTACACTGTGGAGGTCTCCTCTGTAAATTGCAGTCACTTCTATGCAGTGCAGCCCCCTGTCTGATACTTGTCAGGCACCACCTTGAGGCAGAGATTTCTTCTTCCTTTCTCTATTATCTGCACAACATAAAATGATCACTTGGATCCAATACCATCTCTGCCTGCTGGGAGGACAGTGTCATTATCACTACTCTAATCTATATTCTTCTAAATAAGCTACAGACCATAAGGGTGCCCACCCACTGGCGTTTGCGTTTTCCGCGGGAAAAAAACGCAGCGTTTTCGCCGCGTTTACCGCGATTTTTCCGCGCATTTTTCGCGGCGTTTTTCGCGGCTTTTCCATTAATTTCCATTGACTTTCATGGGTGCATTAGGAGAAAAATAAGGACACATATGCAACTGACAGTTCCTATGTTAAAAACGCAAACGCAACGCAAAAAAAACGCCAGTGGACAGGAACACATGTTATCTCTATGCCTGTGCAGGAAAAACGCAAAACGCAGGTAAAAAAACGCCAGTGGGTGGGCGCCCTAACTATACAGCCGGGAGGATGAGCTGTGATCTCCTAACTGTGTGCTCGATGCCTCTAATCAGCAGTAAGTGTTCCGCCACCCATGAAGACCTTTTGAGGTAGTTAGTCCATGTAACCTCACACAGAAATTACGCTAACTGAAAAACGGACTTCTTGAGAGAACATAAGGCCGGCTGCACACGTGTGGGTCGGATTCCGGATGTGGGATCCCACAGCTGAATCTGACCTGGTCAGTGACTCCGCGTACCTGTCAGTCGTCTTCATTATCTGTGCTGCATATGGTCGGGACAGCTCGCCATCGGACATGCATAGTACAGATTTTCCCGTTCTCCACAAGGCGATGACATGGAATCCACCACCTGTCTGCAAAGAAAAACGCAAGTGTGGAAGAGCCCTAGCAGTAGAGGGCGCTCCATCCAGCTGTCTACTCCTGTTCTCTATAGAACTCTGTTCCACTACCCCCTTGTTTCACTCCTCACCTGTCCCACTCATGCCACCATCCCCAGGGGATGTGAAGGGAAGCCATTCTATTATGCAGATGGCTTCTCTCCTCACAGCGCTTGCTCCCCACCGGACCTGATGCGCTGAGCACCTTGTTCATTTTGCCCCCCCCCCAAAAAAATGCAATAAAAGTGATTGAAAAAGCTGTATCAATAAAAACTCCAGCCCACCAGGCCAAAAAAAAAAATCTCACACAGAGCTCCTTCCATGGAAAAATTAAAGCCATGGGACTTTGAATGCAACGATGGGGAAAGGGGGAAAAAATAACTTCCCAAAAAGTGTGGTTTTGTTTTAAAGTAGAAAAAAAAACTTGGTAGTGTTGTAAATTGTACCAGCCCACAGAAAAACACCTGCACACAGGTGGATTTGCATGACAGAATCTGGAGCAGGCGTCCGCTTCTGGATTCTGCAGCAGATACGCCCATACCATGCTATGGCAAAATTTGATTTTTCTCTACGTGATTGATAATCGACTGCAATTTTCCGCTTGTGGAGGAATGCTGCACTTCTGTGCGGACTCCGTACGGACCGCTTGCATTGAAGTCAATGGATGCCGTCCTACTCGCGGTCTTTCTGCAATCATTATTGCGGAAAGGTCGTAAGATCCGCGTCTTCACTTAGCGACGGCGTGGCATAATCTGTGCATGTGCGATGGCCAGCACGTCCGTAGCACAGAATAATTAGCCTGCTGACAGGTACACGAGGGGCACCGGCCGGGCACCGGGTCGGATTCCGCTTTGGAATCCCGCATGCGGAATCTGACCCGTCCGTGTGCAGGCGGCCTTATAGAAACTTTTTTTTTTTCCTTCTTTTTTGCTACTTTCAAATATGGTGTTTGGCTCTGAAAATGGGCGACCATTTTGGCGCGGGTTCTGTCTGCCTGAATCATTGTGCTAGCTCTAACTGTCTATTAGATGGTATTGATGACCCCTCCCCGATGTTGTGAGATGCTAACAAATCCCTTGAATGCTGAAGCTTGCACTGCAATCACTGTGTGGCCACAATGCATACAAGTAGGACAGAGATCACATGATACTACTATATTCGTCCTCTCCTAACACGTATATCTGACGATACCCAAGAGAGAAGGTAAGGACACCTCTGTATGCCCGCTTTGGCTTATGGTCTACCGAGGAGGACTACTGCCTGAAGTAATCTGTACAGCTGCCTAGACGTTTGGCCTTGGCGTTCAGTTGGAAACTCTATGTACCAAGACTATGAGGACCAGTAGCTCCCCCTTCAGACCTGGCGAGCTGTGTTGCACATGTGACTAATGCTAGCCCTGTATGGAAACCATATAAAGCTGGACATACACCTTCGGCCGACAGCTATTAACTCCCCCCATACACATGAACACCTCGCCAAACCAAGGGGAGAGTGCAGAAAGCCACAAGCAGACCGCTCTGGAGGCCACTCCTCTCCAGGAAGAGCAAAGGGCCCCTTAAACTAATTTCACGGCCCGATATCGCGCTCGCCAACATTCGAGGTAGCCGCAGATGCATTAGTCCAATATTGGGGGTTCATCCACCATTCATATCCTTGTTGAACTAGTAGCGGTCTATGAATGGGCACTGACTGAGTGCATCCGAATCAGCATGCAGCTCAGAGGAGGACATTTGCTATCAGCAGTTCTTCCAGTGTTTCCCAGTCTTCATAACTCCCCCAACAGATTATGATTTGAGGATCTCCCATAGCGAGGTCACCTGTCGGAGTGTCTGAGGCACTGACAATAATTATATCACCTGTAGAATCCTAAAAAAAAGTGCCTTATTGGGTAGTCGTGAGGACTGGAGTTTGGGAAACACTGAACCTGGTAGAAACCTATAGAACCTGTGTAACTGTGAGGATAGTGTTCAGTATATTCTGTTCTGTCCAGTATCGGTCATTGTTGTAATCCTCATATGTAACTATGTCATGTTTACTCTGTCCTAGAAAAATGATCCTCCCTTTCAACTGAAGCTTCCACCAAAAGCTCAGCGTCCGGAGAAAGAAGTGGATCCAGAGTATGAAGAAAAGATGGTAAGCCGTGCGTTGCCAGGATAACGGACCGTTAAAGGGAACCTGCCATCGGTTCTTGCTGTAGTCAACTAAGCCCAGTAGTAGAATTGTTATCTTAATTGTCCCATTACTCTTTATATAGGCATAGCGGAGAAATGGTAGTTTCAGTAATTCCTGCACTGTATATAAAACATGTAGACCAGTCTGGCGGGCGGGTTTTGTCGCTTGGCTTACCCCCTACATAATCTATGCTGTGCTTCAAGATCTTTCGGTGCAGATGAGCACTTCCTTTTCTGGATAGAAGCACCCATGTGAATGACGTAGGGGAAAAGCCGCAGACAAGTGAGCCGATCCAGCTCACCGAACTAATCGGCATGTTTTGCATATGGAGCCGAATTTCTGAATTCACGATTTCTCAGGTGTGCCTATATAAAGAGCCATGGAACCATTAGCCTGCAAAACTGGCATCTGTAATGATTCTACCACTTGGCTTAGTTTAGTAAAAACTGATGACCGCTTCCCTTTAATGTGCCCCCAAGTAACAACTTAAAGTAACACAATAGCAGGAAGCACCAATTTTACTGACAGGATGTTACCAGGGAAGTTTGAAAAGGGGCCACTGACCATTTCTTCTCTAACACTTCATGTCAGTATATATCACCGACTCTCCGACGCTGAACCCCTTGCTGATAAATGATAGTTTAGGCACTGACACCAACATTGTGTGAGCAGAACTGGAACTAAATATTTAAAATGGTCTGGGACTTTAAATATGGGTGACTGATCCTTAGGTCATCAGCATCAGATCACTTGGGGTCCAACTCATGACATTCTTACCAACAACCCCTCTATAAGTTTAAGTACCGTATATACTCGAGTATTAGCTGACTCGAGAATAAGGCGAGTCAATAAGTTTTACCACAAAAAACTGGTAAAACTTATTGACTCGAGTATATGCTAGGTTAAAAAAAAAACCTCCATACTTACTTACCTCCCAGCTGGCATCTGTGTCCCCGGCGGCGGTCCAGGATGGTGCTAGAATCCTCCCCACTGTCCTCTCTGCTCGGCTCTGTCATTCCCCGCTGTCAGCGCTGTGATAGGCTGTGAATGATCGAGTGCCGGCCGGTGCGCGATTCAACCACAGCGCTTCCTTTCACAGCGCTGACGGCGGGGAATTGGAAAGCCGAGCAGGGAGATGACAGCTAGGCGAATTCTAAAGCAGCTTGTCGCACCGCCGCCAGGGGACACAGACGCCGACTGGGAGGTAAGTATGGAGTTTATTTTCTTATTTAACCCTTCCCTGACTCAAGTATAAGCTGAGGGGGCTTTTTCAGCACAAAAAACTCTGCTTATACTCGTGTGTATATATACGGTAAGTAATGCACAACTAATATAACTCTATACAGATAACCGGAAAAAGGAATATGGAGGTTGGGGATGTAACATAACACACTAGATGGAATATAAGTTGCATGGGACATGGCAAACATAGTCTGTCAGTTTGGAAAAGTAGGCTTGTATTAGGGAGATAAACCCTGAGTGCGGGGGTGTGGGATTGGCTATTGTAGATCTGTGATCCTCCCTTCTTTAATCACTTTGCTGTATGAATCCAAACCCTTTTAATGCGGAACATACCGGTATGTGTTGTGTGGATAGTTCCTATGTTAGAGGAAGCTGAACATGTAAAAAAGTACACCTTCTTGTAATTTCATGCACTCCTATGGGCACAACAGTTGAGGCTTGTGAGAAGGCGATCATTAAATCTTAAGAGATGATTGTAATTAATGCAGTCTGCAATGTCTGAAATGTCTATACTCTTCGTATGTGAGAATTAATATTCAAGCTTTTGTAATGCAAAGAGGTGAAGGTGATACGACATCGTGGAGGAAGGCCTGACGGTAAGAGCGGTCGACATCGATAACTTGTCTGAAAACTAGACCAAACCGAACGATGCTGTATAGAAAGTGCCGCACTCAATGTCTTTTGGTCTCCGCTAACTGGTCAGGGTCTGGTATCCAGCTATAGATTCACACTTGGTTTGGGATTGCATTGGCCTGGGCTAGATAACATTTTCCATTGGGAGAAAAGGCTTGAACTGTGTACTAATAAAGCTGTTGAAACTTCATGTGTTGTTGCTTTTATTACTAGTCTTATATGATCTCAACATCCCATGTGGCCATTGATTCACACACACCGGTATAGCAGCCACCATGCATGTATTGTAAATAAAGGTGATTCCCATTCTAGGCATTTATATATCCACATGCCATGTAATGGGGTGCAGATCCCATCTCTGGCATCATCCCTCCTTGTAATAATGAGGGATCAATAACCCCTGTTGGGAGATTCCGGGCTGCCACAATCTCTATACACCTAAATGAACTGGCTGTTCTTGAGTGCAGCTCTCTCCATTGGTATAAATGGAGACTGTCGTGGCTGGGACCCCTGTTATCCTTATCGGTGCAGCTCCCAAGTCTCAGACAAGTGTATTTTACCTCCATGTTTGGTCATAATACGGAGATCATGTAAATCTACGCATCTATTTACATGGCTGTATTTTATAAAACAGCATGCCCCCCCCCCCTTTTTTTTTTTTCCTCACATATTTGCCTCTGTATTCATATTCTTTTCTATTGGGTAAATACAGATTTGTATTTGCGCAGTAGAAAATTAAATATATGGAGGTTAACCCCTTCCAATCCACTGTCTGACGTCTAAAGACATCCTTATTGAAGGCTGTACAGCTTCTGATGTACAGCTTCTGATGTCGGAAGACATCCGACATGGTATTCTTACTGTAGAATACTGGCCACTCTGTTGTCGGGGGGGGGCCTCTCCAGCATGTCTCATACCGCAGTAGTGGCTCTAGCCAGCAGATGGCGCCATTGTGAAATGACAGAGAGAAAGCCCTCTATGAAACCCTGAATCCAAAATTGGATTGCAAAGGGTCAATAGCGATGAAATATTGGTGCCATACAGCTGCAATGTCATCTGTAAGATGTCCAGAATACGAATCTGTGTTATAGATATATGACAATACTATTGCCTTAAACCGGCCTAATACAGTGGTATCCAGGTCCAGTTGCAAAGCTTGGCAGTTGTCATCAGGGTTTACATGATACAGATCCAAGGCTGTCCGGGGCACAGAGTCTAAATATGCCCAAATAAGGCTGATGTTGCACTGTGCTCCCAACCCTTTCATGCCGGCGTTCCATCTTTGTCCCTAAAAACGAAATTCAGATCGAAGAAATGGTCGACTTTAATTAGTCTAAGGCCTCATGTCCACGGGCAAAAGAAGAATTAAAATCCGCAGCGGATTTTAACTCTTCTCCCGCATGCGGATCTGCACCCCATAGGGATGCATTGACCACCCGCGGGTAGATAAATACCCGCGGATGGTCAATAAAAGTGAATTTAAAAAAAGTGGGGCATGAAAAAATCTGGACCATGCTCCATTTTCGTGCGGGTCTCCCGCGGGGACGGCTCCCGCAGGCTTCTATTGAAGCCTATGGAAGCCGTCCGGATCCGCGGGAGACCTAAAATAAGAATTAACTCACCCGCAGCGGGCCGGGAGGGTCTTCTCTTCCTCACGGCCGGATCTGTCTTGCTTCGGCACAGCGGATGTGCCCGGCGCATGCGCGCGGGACGCCGGCGAGCCGAGTTCATCCGCCGGCCGAAAAAGAAGATCCGGCCGTGAGGAAGAGAAGATCTGCACGGTCCGCTGCGGGTGAGTTAATTCTTTTAAATTCCTATTTTAAGCGCTCATGTCCGCGGGGCAGGAGGGTCCCGCTGCGGATTCTCCATGTAGAAGTCGCAGCGGGCCTGATTTTCCCCGTGGACATGAGGCCTAAAGGAGACCAAAGTTGTATCTATCTAACAAAAATAACTCATTAAAGCCCACAGTTCTGTTGGGATTTCGTCTGAATACCATTATTAACGATTAAAGCGAAACCCAGGAATGGAAAGTCACAGCCTAGTGAATAACAATGTGGGAATAAACCCTTAATCATACTTTTGAAAAGGGACATCAGAGACATTCTGAAAGGGTGTATAAAGGGACATACCTTATGCTTCACCCATATACGTACCACCCCAACCTATGGGATTTGACCAGACCCTATGTAGACCCTCAGACCTGATTCTTCTTACTGCAGACCCAGATCAGAGGCCTCGGCAGAATAATTTCTAAACCAGATATGCAGATTTTTACATCCCCCCCCCCCCCCTTTGTTCCTGCAGTTTTCTTCGCTCCTTGATGCCACCACAGTTTACAGATAACATCTGAGTGCAGGAGCTATGGCCAGGAGTAAAGAGGGATGCAGGAGAGGAGTATATGTGAAAGAGAACACGGCACCCAGGAGATTTACATTAACGTTACCTATAGTGTATACACACAAATATATATGTAGATTTCTCACAGACACAAATACATATATATTAGGCGTACAGTACTCTGCAATTCCTCCCCTCCACCATGCCTTTACAAAGGCTCTTGGTGTGAGTAAGAATGATTGGGGGTCGGGATTTAACTCCTGGAGAACAGAACAGCTGGTGAGTGAGCAGACTTATAGAAATTGAGCATGTGCTCTCAAGTGCCTTGTTATAAATAAAGCCCTGTACACATCTCCAATTTACCTGTGGAAATCTGTTTATGCCCGTGTGGACGTGCCCTTTCTTAGTAGTACCACTACCCCTCGCTAACTCCTCAAACGTCAGTAATCTCATGCGGCTGAAGAATTATGTGCCTGTACCGACTCACCGTAACATCATGGCTCAATCCATTTCTTGATGATTAAAATCGCTGGAAGTGATGCTTGCGGTTCTGCCCAGACTATTAGGAGGTGTTGGAACCAGTGGATGCGTGAGGGCACATACACAAGGCGAGGTGGCTCAGGACGTCCTCGACAGAACCTCAGTAGAAAGAATAATCGGATTGTCTGTCAAGCAGGAGCAGCTCCAATTGTTTGTCACCATGTGAAGACAGGTGGCACCATCATTACAGGCTCCTGTGTAGGTCGGAACCATTTCCAGGCACTTGGCTGATGGACACTTGGTCTCATGACTCCCATTATGTGCACTACCTTTGACACCCACCGTCGCCTCCTTTGCAGTCGTGACGTGAACCATGAAGCTGGACTGTTCCATGAAGTGGAAATGGGTTGTTTTCAGTGATGAATCTAGATTTAGTTTGGCACTGACTATGGCTGTGTTCCAATCTGAAGACCTTGCTGGGGAGTGGCACACTGCCCCCACTGCTGGTCCGACGGGCCATTGCATACGACAGTTGGTCACCCCTACTAGTGGTACGATGGACAATGACAGTCACAGGAATGCCTCGTCAACATTGTCACACTTCTGAGGATGCCTGGTCACCAGATTTATCGCTAATAGAACATCTATGGGACCATTTGGGGCAACCAGCTTCGACAGCCTACAGGTTTCCACAATCTAGAGGCTCAGTTACACCAAATGTGTACAGCTATGCCGCAGGATACCATGCAGAACCTGTATGCCTCCATGTTCGCCTGTATCAGAACTTGTATCCAAGCAAGAGGGGGCCTAACAGGGTACTAGAGTCTCCATGCCTGCCTGTATCAGATCTTGTATCCAAGCAAGAGGTGGCCCAACAGGGTACTAGAGCATCCATGTCCACCCGTATCACATCTTGTATCCAAGCTAGAGGCGGTACAACAGGGTACTAGAGCCTCCATGCCTGCTAGTATCACATCTTGTATCCAAGCTAGAGGCAATACAACAGGGTACTAGAGCCTCCATGTCCACCCATATCACATCTTGTAACCAAGCTGGAGGCGGTACAACAGGGTACTAGAGCCTCCATGCCTGCTAGTATCACATCTTGTATCCAAGCTAGAGGCGATACAACAGGATACTAGAGCCTTCATGACCGGTCGTATCACATCTTGTATCCGAGCTAGAGGCAGAACAACAGGGTACTAGAGCCTCTCTTCAGGGGTCAGCTTTCCTCAATAAATGATCCTTTTCCTCTGATATTGTAATCACTTCTATCAACATTACAATCACACATCCGACGACAACTTGTAGGGCAGGGATTGGTCTGGCGATATGTAGTTGAGTACCCGCTATGTGGTGTGACACTACCAGCCTCCGGTGAACCTGGCACTGTTCTATACAGGGGGGCACACTGAGCACTGGTGTAAACAGAGGGGACAGCTTTGTGCCCGTATGATAAAACAACCTTGTGACCTTTGCCCATCTAAGCGGTCGGGCTCTGAGCAGACGGGAAGTGTGCCTACTGTTCTATGCCGGCTGCTTGTGAATGTTACACGGTTTCCTGTGTTTCTAGGGACAGGAAGGCATCCTGCTATTAATATCTGGGAACTGCTTATAGCAACCACCATTGTGCCCGCTTCTACTGTGGAAGGGAAAAGTCACTTTTTGTTTCAAGGTCCTTTCACTATACAGTACTATACAAAGCCCTACTGGATGGCTGCAGCGGGTGAGCTGTGTTCATCCCATTGGCCTTAATGTGCCCATGCTTATCAGACTAAAGTTAAAGGGGTTTTCCAAGCAATGGCTATTGGTTGTCCTGTCCTGTGGATAGGTCATCAATAGCGGATCGGCTGGGATCTGCCGCTCGGGACCATGACCAATCAGCTTTTTAGCGCTTGCTGTCAGTGCCACAGTATACAGAGTACAGAACGGAAGCCGATAGCTCTGACCCCTGCGTAGTGGTCGGTGCTAATAATTGCATTGATGCTAATGTGCCTTTAATTACCAGCACTGCCCACTACACAGCGGTCAGAACAGCCAGCTTCTGCTCTGTACCCTCTGCGTTGTGGCACAGACAGCTGGCGCCCAAGCAGCTGATCGCTCAGGGTCCAGAGCAGCAGGCCCAGCAATCATCTGTAGATGACCTACAGTATCCTGATGATTGGTCAATAGCAATTGCCTGGAAAACCCCTTTAAAATATTATTCCAGTGATGTCAATGTGAATGTTCTATGCTTCATAAGGTGTTAATGTGTCATTTTGCAATATAGTATTATAACTGGTTTAACAAAGCTGCGCAGATATTGCTTTACCCGTGATCTTTCCGCACCCCCCACCCCCTCACTAAGTTCTCAGTTGGTATCCAATGGATACGTCCTGTACACTCCACTGTCTTACTGGTCGGGCACGCTCAGTGCCTTCACATTCCGTAATGATGACACAGTTTGTACACTTGTGACTGCGCACTCCTCAGTAACTGGCAGTGAGGCATTGTGGGAAATGTAGTTTTTGCGTTCCCTGGTCTTCACTCCCTGATGCTGGGAGCCGGCGATGACCTCTCCAACAAATGGCCATGTGACTCATTCAGCCAATCACGGGCTCCCTTCTGCCGGTGAATAGCTGCAGTGCTCACGTGACCCAGTATTGGGTCGTCCCCTTCCAGGAAGTGAAGGTCAGTGTAGATCAGAGAGACTGTAGCGGCGGTGGCGTGGAAGGGGTCGAGTATGAATGCTGTTATTTTACTACTGCAGGAAGTTTTTGAACAAAACTATGTCCCCGGATGACCCCTTTAGGGGAAATTTTGAAAATTTAGCCTAGTCACCGGAATATCCCTTTAAGGAAAATGGACAATTTAAACCCAAGCGAACGCTGATCGTGTGAAATTTAACAATGATCGATCGTTCTAGCTGACCGATGATAGACTGCCATCATCGGGAAAGAAGTAGACTTGGTTTGAAACTTTCCTCCAGTAGTTGGACGAAAGACCTTTCATTCTCAAGAAAGAAGTTTCGTCTACAGACTATCTTTATTTAACAGAATGTTCCTAGGAAGATGTTTTGCCCATCGCCCCGTGTGGTTGGACATGTATGACCAGTCTGATCAACTGTAATGGGCAGTGTTGACCACTATCTCTGTATGACCCTACATACACAGCTGTTAATCACTGATAGCTCCACCCATTTGACTGTTCAGCTCAGAGTGAGCAGAGATATAAATGAATAGAGATGAGCGAGCGTACTCGCTAAGGCAAAGTACTCGAGCGAGTATTGACATTTTCGAGTACATGCCCGCTCTTCTCAAAAGATTCGGGGGCCGGCGGGGAGCAACGTGGGGGAGATCTCTCTCCCCCCCCCCCCCCCCGCTTCCCATGCTCACTCCCGCAACTTACCGCTCACCTCTGTAGGCTCCCGAATCTGCTGTCTTTGTTATTTTCACACCAGCCATTACATAAAGTGACCATTAAGCTGCCCGTACACCTTCAATAGCTCTCGGATGAGCACTTGTTTGGCTAATACCATGTTTCCTACCCCGTTAATAAGCCCTACCCTGATTTTCACGGGGTCTTGAATTATAAGCCTTCCCTCGAAAATAAACCCTCGCTATACTACGTGAAAAAAAAGCAATACAGTACTCACCCAGTAGAGGGTGTCCAGGCCCCTCACGCAGGGCTGCGGCGCTGCTGCAGGCTTCCGTGTCCTCCGGCACGCCGACAGAGTTCTTCCTGGTAGCGGGGCTTGAATACCCCGCCTTCAGCAAGCGATTGCTCTGATTGGTTAATCGAGCGCTGCGTCAGCCAATCAGAGTCAGCGCTCGATTAACCATTCACAGTCATTCAATGATGTCATTTAATGAGTGGCTGTGATTGCTTCATCGAGTGCCGACTCTGAGTGGCTGATGTGGCCGGAGGACAGGAAACCCTGCAGCAGCGCCGGAGACCAGCGCGAGGGACCCGACCGCTGGCTGCTAGATAAGTATTATAGGGCATCCCCTGAAAATAAAACACTGTGCCTCTTTTGGGTCAAAAATTAATATATGGCAGTGTCTTATTTTCGGGGAAACACGGTAATATTTTCTCCCAACTTCTCATGTTTTTTAGGAGTAAGCTGCTGCCAGACAGAACAAAACAGAGTTGGGCATTAAAATTCAGCGTCCGGATTTGGTGTTGCATAAAGCAGCAGCATTTGGGCACTGCAGCAAAAATGCATGTTAAAGGGATTTTCAAGCGAAATACTATGGATGACCTATCAATTGATCGGCTGGGGGTTGCCACTCGGGACCCCAGCTGATTGAGCGCCCACTGTCAGCTTCACAACACACAGCCTACAAGCAATTAGAGCTGCACCTGCAGTTACAAGTGCCGGCCACTATACGGGACGGAGCAGCAGCTTCTGCTCTGTTCTCCTGTGTGTAGCAGCACTAGGCGTCCAATCAGCTGATCGGCCAGGATTCTACGTTCCGGAACAACTACTGATGATCTGTCCTGAGAATAGGTCATCAATAGTATTTCCCTGGGAAACCCCTTTAATGTCCTGCTGTAATTACTGATTTAGTTAAAGAAATAGTTTTAGACTTTCTATGTCCCAAACGAGATGTTAAAAGCCTTACATACATACATACATACACACGGACATGACACAGACTTGTGCTGCTATGTTTGGCTTTTTCTATATTGAGGGTAATATACGGTAGCAGTATATACAGGTCAAATGCCATAGTGACAGGCAGGAGCCGCTACAGTTTTGATTCATTGTGTAATGGGACAAGGAAGCAGCGCTTTGCATAAAATGAATGGAAGGGACTGGACGTTTAATTTGCAGATTTTGTTACAATGAACTGAAAAGTGAGATTTCTTTCCATCATATATATGAAGTTAGATGATCTGGTCTCTCTGACTGTTGTATGTCGCTGCCCTCTGGTGGTAACAAGTGGAACTTCCAAAAAGGAAATCTCAAAGCCCCGTCCGTGATATGCATCGATGGCATGCCTATATTAGATCTATGTACAGAGGTAAATCTATTCTCGCTGCACTTCCACCCTTCCCTGAAACTTTACTACTATTCAGTCAATGCGTTAAACAATTGGCCAGATAAAGACTGTCTCACATGAGCGTATGGTCATAGCGTGTTATGCACGTGCGTAATACGCCGTACCCATATCCCATAGGCTGTCATATTGCCGCTCACACAAATTGCTCAAAACACCCACGCAAGGAAATTCGCAGCGTGTTATATCTTGGTGCGGGAAATATGTGCTAAAATGCCGAAAATAGGACATGCTGCGTGTGATCTTGCGCACGTTAAAGCGTTTGTCTGAGAGGCCCCATTGAAATATATGGAGATGTATTGTTGTGTATTTTGAGCATGCTCAGAGTGCAGACATCCAATAGGGGGCGCTGCAGAGGTATTGTTCCATCTTCATTATTTACATATATTTCTCAGAGGAGCATGCGTGGCCTTATAAATCCTCTCACTCACCTCCTAGGTGTCTCTACACACCTTCTAGGTGCTCTCATTAAGGAGAGACGATACCCCTCGCAACCCACATCACAGACCTCTTTTACCAACCAACCCAGAAACCCACTGCACACTGATGAGGGGCAAAACCCCCAAAACAGCTGTCTGTGTATGGATTCTGACTTGGTCTTTCAATTCCCAATCATTGTTACAAAGACCTGTATAAAGAGTCGTACATTGATTTGCAGGAATGCTGCTATCCACTAGGTGGCGCTGCAGAGGCATTGCTCCATCTCCGTTCTTGGAGATCGCTCTGGCTCGTGGATAAGGAACAACTTGTTGGAACTAGAACACCCCTTTAAGATACTTTTGTGATCACATTTATTTTACATTACTCTTTTGAAATAAATGAAATGTAGAAACAAAGTAAGTAGTAAGTTTACTCCTCCGTCTGCATGGGGGAAATGATGCTGAGAACCCGCGGCTGATAACATAAGAAAACAACATGCTCATAGATATTTAAATATGTGACAACCATTTCTAGTTCACTAAATGTTGATCTACAAAAACTAGAAAAAAAAGTCCTTCTTTGATGCTGAAAATCAAATAATTGTTTCCTTTTCGTATTTCAGAAAACGGATCGGTCAAAAAGATTTGAATTCCTCCTGAAGCAGACGGAGCTCTTCGCACATTTCATTCAGCCTTCTTCACAGAAGTCGCCAACGTCTCCTCTCAAAGTGAAATTAGGACGCCCCAGGATAAAGAGAGATGAGAAGCAAAGTTTGTTGTCTGTTGGCGAGTACGTAAACCGCTCCTCGCATTCTGTCCTGTTTGCAATTAAACACAGTGCGCACCATTGTCTACCTTAAAGGACCCTGCCACCTACTTTTAGTCCTATGAGTTAGGTTTATGGGCTGAAAGTAGGTGACCCACTGAGTTCGGTGAGGTAAGTGTTAGGCCACCAGCCGTGCGTCCGCCTCCGGATTCCACAGCATGTTATGGAAAAGCGTTTTTTCCTGCCCAAGAGTGGAAATCAATTGCGATTTTTCCACTCGCGGGGGAAAAATCGCAGCATGCTCTATTTCTGTGCAGATGCCGTGCAGATAGTTTCCGTTGAAGTCAGTGGAAGCTGTCCTACCTGCAACCCTTCCGTAATCATCATTGCAGAAAGGCCGCGGGATCCGTGTCATTGCCTAGGGACGGTGCGGCACAATTTGTATGGCGCATGTGCGCCGGAACGACGGCTGGCACATCCGCAGTACAGAATATAGAAGAATCCGGACAGGTACGCGGGGTCACCGGCCGTGCACAGGTTGAATTCCGCTACAGGATTCCACATGCAGTAACCGACCCGGTCGTGTGCAATTGGCCTTATACTTACCTCTCCCATCATTTCCCCTAAAGGGGTTATGCAGTGTCTGTAAATTATTCCCTATACACAGGATGAGGATAATTAGCTGATTGGTGAGGGACCTACCACTGAGACCCCCATTGATCAGCAGAATGGGGGTCCCATATTCTTCTGTCAAAATGGCAATTGAATGGAGCAGAGAAATGGTATAAAGCAGAGTTCTTAAAAAAGAAGAAAAAAGTTTATTTTATGCACAACGCAAGTGTTTACTAGAACGGACACACCAGGAGAGCCGACAGGAGGCCCACTTTAGGCATTGGCCCTGCATTTCCAGGCAATCCATCAATTCATATAACTGTATGCACTCCATATAGGTAAGCAGCTTCACACCACTAATAAATAAAACTTATTTTTTGTATATCTTTTAAATGTAGCAATCGACACAGACGCACCGAGCAAGAAGAGGACGAAGAATTACTGTCCGAAAGCCGCAAAACCTCCAACGTGTGTGTGCGATTTGAAGAATCCCCTTCTTGTACGTTACAACCTTATCTGCTAAATAACCTTGTAAATTATCTCTTTATAATGTACTAAATCGTATGTTACATTCAGACGGAACGATCAGCGTTCAAAAAGTCCTGTAACCCCTTTACGACGGCCCCATCCGGATTCTACGTCCTCAGTAAGTGGGCTTTAATCCTAGAGGACGTAGTTTTATGCGTCCTCTTTGGATTAATGCCCACTTGCCTGAGGACGTGACAGCTCCATGCTGTCGGTGCCCACAGGTAGCCAACAGCATGAAGCTGTCATCCCAGGATGCAGGCAGTCACCCTCGGCATTGCGATCGGCGCTATCCAATGGATAGCGCTGATCGCAATAAAGAAAATAAAACTGTCAAAAAAGCTAGTTATTCAGCTGCCCTGATGGATCGGATCCATCACGGCAGCTGAAAATACTCACCCGGCTTGTCCGCGGTGTCCCCCGAAGATCGGGTCCTCCCGGACCCGCCGCCGGCCTTCTGCGCATGCGCGCCAAACGATGACGTCACTTGCATGCGCAGAAGCCCGGGAACCCCCGGCAAATTTGAAATCTCCTGGCTCCCGGCTTTTGAAGGTAGCCGGGAACCAGGAGGTGTTACCGGGAACCGCTGTGAGCGGTCCCCGGGCACGCAATCCCCGCTTTCCATTGGATAGCGGCGATCGCGAAAAAGTTAAAAAAGTTTTAAAAAGTGTCAGTTTCACCTCCCCTCATGGATCGGATCCATGAGGGGAGGTGTAAATACTCACCTAAATCCTCCCCGATGTCCCGGGACCCGAAGTCCCCGTCTGCGCATGCGCGCCCAATGTCAATCATCGGGCGCGTGCACAGAGGGGCTCGAGCCCTGGGAAATTTAAAATCCCTCTGCTCCTGGCTGCCATGTGTAGCCAGGAGCAGAGAGATTATACCGGGGACATGATCACTGTCATCCAATGGATGACAGTGATCATGTAAAGTAAAAAAAAGTGTAAAAAGTGGGGGGGGGAAAAGTGTAAGAAGTAAAAAAAAAAAAGTGTAAAAGTAAAAAAGAAAGTTTTAAAAAGTTTAAAAAAAGTTAAAAAAGCTTGCGTTTCATCTCCCCCCCCGGATCATATCCGTGAGGGAGGATGAAATGACGTACCTAAGGCCCGCGGATTTATACGCGGACCTTACCCCAGCTTCTGCGCACGTGCCCGTCGCCACAATGGCAGGCGCATGCGCAAAAGCTGTGGATTGCCAGGATAATTTTAAATCTCCCTGCTCCTGGCTACAAAACTTAGCCAAGAGCCTGGAGATTTCACGGGGGGCCGCGGTGAGCGGTTCCTGATCACGTGTTCGCCGTTATCGAATGGATAATGGCGATCACGTAAAAGTAAAAAAAAGGTGAAGGTTCATCTCCCCTCACTGATGCGATCGGGGAGAGGAGATGAAACTTTTTACCGGAGGCTCCGTATTTACACCCCGACGCGATCTTCCTCCGTGAACTTTCCCGGATTCTGCACATGCGACCGCCAGCAAAACACCAAACACATGCGCACAGCAAAACACCAAACACATGCGCAGGAGACGGGGAGGCCAACGGTCGCCGAGAGCCTGGAGCAGTGACCTTGTTGAGCGATCGCCGGTCACGTGAGAAAAAGGTAGCGATCTAATATAGGTCGGTCTCACATGACCGGATAGGAATTACGGATTCCGCATGCGTCTGATCCGTGGTAATACGCAGATCAATCGCATTGGATTACACAATTCCGCTCACATTAGTGGATCGGAATTGTGTAATCCACTCGCAGAAAAGAGAACGCAGCAGGTTCTATTTTACCGCGGATATCCGCAACATAGAGCCCATTGTGCTCCATGGTCGTGGATATACCCGCAGCCCATACGCAACTACCTTGTATACGGGCTGCTGGTACCCGTGTCATCGCTAAACGACGGTGCGGGAAATACAAACAACAACAAAAAAATATACTGCACATGACCGCTTGTGTGAGTAGGCAGTTATGCGCTGTACATTACGCGGCCGTACGCAGGGTCACAGCTGGGATCCGCTGCGGGCCTCCACAAGCGGATTCCACCTACGGCTGCGTAAGCCCGACGTTATTCTGACCGCTACCTGTGATACGTAATTTACAAGAAGCCCCGGGAACGTTCGCCTTCCTGCAGTTCCAGGAGCAGCTTGTTGAGCGTCTTCTGTGTGAGACCGCCGCACCTCAGCGACATTACTGAGACTCACAGAGTGACACTAATTACACCCCATACCCGCCACTGAGGTCACAAAATACCCCCAAAAAGCATGAGAGGAGGGGGGATACCGGTTTTATTGCCCCATGTACCCATCCCAACCAGCCTCCGTAATTACCCGTCTTTGGAAATACCACACAGTTCACATTATTACTTTTATCTAAGATTTGGGGAACGCCGAAAAGGGCGCGGAGGGGGGGGGGATTTTTAGGGAGTCAATTTTTATTCCGTACAAATGAACAATGGGGCCTGGAATTTATTCAGTTGTGCCCTTCAATCCAACGGGTGTTCCCTGCATTACAGGCCTTGCCATGTGTCCTGTAAGTAGATTAGGGCCACAAGGGGTATGTTTCTGAACACGGGACAAACAGGGGTATCCATTTTGGGGTGAAATTCTTCATTCCTATGTACACTGTACAAAAAAAACAGTTTTTAAATTGACAAAATTGCCAAAAAAATGAAAATCGTAATTTTTTCCTTCTGCTTTGCTTAGATTTATTCAAATACTGTGGGGTCAAAATACGCAATACACCCCTATATGAATTCGTTAAGGGGTCTAGTTTTTAAAATGGGGTCATTTGTGGGGGTTCTTTATCGTTTTAGACGCTCAATGGCTCTATAAGTGGGCAATGGGGCCTGGAATTTATTCCGTTGTACCCTGAAATCCAACGGGTGCTCCTTCCATTATAGGCCTAGCCATGTGTCCTTTAAGTAGATTAGGGCCACAAGGGGTATGGTTCTGAACACGGGACAAACAGGGGTATCCATTTTGGGGTGAACGTCTTCATTCCTATGTACACTGTACAAAAAAACCCAGTTTTTAAATTGATACAACTGCCAAAAAAATGAAAATTGTACTTTTTTTCCTACTGCTTTGCTTAGATTTATTCAAAAATTGTAGGGTAAAAATACGCAGTACACCCCTAGATGAATTCGTTAAGGGGTCTAGTTTTCAAAATGGGGTCATTTGTGGGGGTTCTCTGTCGTTTTGGCCGCTCAAGGGCTCTACAAGTGGGCAATGGGGCCTAAATCACCTTCATGCTAAATTTCTGTTCTGAAAGCCACCGACTACTCCTTTCATTTTGGGCCCCGTTGTGCATCCACACATAAGATTAGGGCCACAATGGGTATGTCTCTGAACACGGGACAAACAGGGGTATTCATTTTGGGGTGCAAGTCTTCATTCATGTGTGTGCTGTACAAAAAAAAGCAGTTTTTAAAACAACAGAATTGCCAAAAAAACGAAAATCACATTTTTTTCCTTTTGCTTTGCTTAAATTCATTCAATAACGGTGGGGTCAAAATGGGCAGTACACCCCTAGATAAATTCGTTAAGGGGTCTAGTTTTCAAAATGGGGTCACTTGTGGGGGTTCTCTTTGGTTTTGGCCGCTCAAGAGCTCTACAAAAGTGCTATGGGGCCTAAAACACCTTCAAGCAAAATGTATGTTCTGAAAGACACCGACTACTCCTTTCATTTTGGGTCCCGTTGTGCATCCAGACATAAGATAAGGGCCACAATGGGCATATTTCTGAACACGGGAGGAACAGGGGTATCCATTTTGGGGTGTAAATCCTCATTTTCATGGGCACTATAGGAAAAAAATATGTCTTTAAAATGACATATTTGCAAAAGTATGAAATTTTATTTTTTCTCTTCTAAATTGAATTAATTCCTGAAAAAAACTGGTGGGGTCAAAATACTCCTGCCCTTCCTCAGTGAATACATTAAGGGGTGAAGTTTTTAAAATGGGGTCATTTGGGGGGGTATCTATTATTCTGACACTCATGAGCCATTGCAAACTTGGCTTGGTGCAGGAAAACAAAGTGTTCCTCAAAATGCTAAAAAGTAATGTTAAATTTGTATGTCCTATAAATAGTTTAAAAAAACACAAAAGTTTTTCAAGTGTGCATTCAGAATAAAGTAAACAGATGGAAATACATATCTTATCAAAAATTTGTACAGTATGTTTGGACATATTTGAGATATTACAGTTGAAAATGTGAAAAAATGACAATTTTTTCAAAATGTTCCCAATATTGGTACTTTTAATAAATATGCACAAATTATATCGGTCTCTTTTTACCACCTAAATGAAGTACAACATGTGGCGAAAAAACAATGTCAGAATCACTGGGATATGTAAAGCCTTTACGGAGTTATGCTACGTTGAACGACGCATGTCAGATTTCCAAAATTTGGCTTCGTCACTAAGGGGTTAAACAAGTGAAAGTGAAGAAAATCGTTCGGTTTAAATGCACAACGATGAACAAGAATCGTACACTTTTCATTCTTCGTTCAGTTTTAGCAGGACCAAAAACCGTTGTTGGCTCCTTCACTTTACCTTACGTTTACACAGTTTCCGCTCGTAGGAACGTGAAACGCTGAACGAGATGTGGGCGATTATCAGCGATGATCTTACTGTCTAAACAGGCTTCACGCGTCAGCGCTGATGTCACTCGCTCGTTCAAACGAGAATCAGCTCGTCTAAGAGGGGCGTAGGTTGTATCACGACTTTCTCTCCAGTTACTCTGTCAGGTTTTTTTTTTACCTATTTAGTAATGTCTTATGTTTTAACCCCTTAAGGACCAGACACTTTTTAGGGATTTTACCCATGTTGTGGTTTTACTGCTCTATATTTTTTCCTTTAGCTACCAAAATTATTTTTGCTGCATTTTTTTTCCCGTGACATATAAGACTATTTTTTAAAATATCTTTTTCACTGACTTTTTTTCCCCGTTTTTTTAGTTTTATTGGGGGGTAAAAAGCTAAAAAATTATTTTTTTTAACATTTATAGTTTTTTAAAAAAAATTATTTTTATATTTATACTAAAATAAAGTATGGGAATGGGTTCCTCTATTTGTTTCGGACGTTTTGATATATAGTATGTATGGTTTTGGTTTACAGGGCGCATACGGCGACGGTTTTTGTGCTTTGCGTTATTCTCTTTCTTATGTATGTATTGTTGTTTTATTCTGTTATTTTATTTTACATATTTATGTAATTGTGTTTTTTACTATCTGTGTCCCCCATGACGTCATATAAGACCTCTGGGGGACACTCACATTTTTTTTCTTTATTTGACACTTTGCCACTGTAGCTGGGGCGTCCATAGGAGTCCCAGTTACAAGGGAAAGCAACCCCTGTGGTGACATTAGTCACCTGCAGAGCTGCCAGGGTCTAGTCTGACCCTCCAGCTCTGCTGTAGCAGGGAATCCCAGGAGGTCATGTAAGCCGCCGACCGGGGTGGGCTTTCCAGAATACAGCGAAGTCCTGAACAAAAAACGCGACTCAAAACCAATCCGTAGCAATGAGATTTTACTTAATTTGGCCGAACCCTTAACCAACCCGAACTCCCCCAGAAAGTTACATACACTCAGCGGGGAAGCTGAGACTCTTGTGCCATGCAGCGCTGTGCTCTATAATGTGCGCCTTCAATATCCTCCAAGCTTTTGCCTAGCCGCAGGCCGTCTCTAACCAGCCGCTATTACCTTCTATCACCCTGGAAGTAGGAACAATCAGTGAGGATGCTAGGGAAGCACCGGCGGCACAGCACAAGAGCTTACAATCTTAGCAACACACCCGTATTCTCCCCTTACACAACACCACTCAACAGATATAACAATATATATATAGTTCACAAGTCAAGGCAAAGTACAGTTGCGTAACGTGTGACTTGTAGATATCCTTAGACAGCTCTACGAGTATAGAGTTCTCTGTGTGTTAGGACTATGTCGGACAGCTCAGTCCCCAGCAGTGCGGCCGGCGGCCATCAGTATGCCTAACTAACTAACTAACTGCCGGCCTTGTTATTAGTCTCAGTCAGATTGGCGGTGCGTGCACGTTTACACCAGAGGCCTTAGTTCTCTGGCTGACCCGGGTCTGGTGGGTACCTTTAGACTTTGTCCGGAACGCAGGAATAGGATTTCATCCAAGAACCATATGAACTCACTGACGTCGCTACTTCTGAGCCCGGTCTGCAATGACCATCTTCTCCGTTAAGATGGTAGTCTGACAAACTCTGGAACAGTCTCTAATGCAGCTCCCCTCACGGAAGCTCCGGTCCTCGTTGGGGTCCTTTTTCCGGTGGATCGCAGTGTCTCTCTCGCTAGCTGCAGTCCTCACCAGCTCGTCTCAGCTCGCTCGCACGCACCTAACCGCTTTTCTCTCCTACTCTCTATGGTCATGATGCACTTCTTTTTTCTCTGTCTCAGTCCAGAGCACAGTGACCTCTTGTGGTCAAAAACAAAATGACAGTTACAACAGAAACCAGGACATTTACAGCAGGAGGACTGTTTCACCATCTTACATGCCACCCCACTAGATGTTGCCGTCCCCGGCAACCTCCCCCACTCAAACTCATCCTGCGCGTAGCGCTGTGGGGGTACACCAGCGGTGGACCTGGCCGTCCTGCGCAGAGTCATAGGACCAGGGACAGTTGGCACACTCGGTGGATGTGGTTCTGATGGCTGGGCATCTCTCTCCCTGAGTGGCGAGCTTGTCACGACCGGGGACTCCGACATGGCCGGGACAGGAACTACCCACCATTCATCATCTACCAGGGGTTCCCCAATACTAGGGGTAGGGATAAGCATCTCCTTATCAGCCGCAGGTTGCTGAAAGTGACAGTGTCTCAACATGTTACGGTGGAGATTCCTTGAGGGTCTCCCAGTCCCCTCGGGCTCAACCTCATACACGGGGATATCAGGATCTACCTTCTGCTTCACTATGTATGGAACCGCCTCCCACCGCCCATCCAATTTTCCGGTTGGCCTCTTGGCTCTGACCATCACACGATCACCTGGAGCATACTCGTCCATCTGCACTGGCCCCGGGTTGGGGTGCACCACTTGTCTCAGGCGCTCACCCACAACCTTATGTATTGCTCTCAGTCGGCGGCGATGGTCTTGCACCCAGGCGGTGGTGCTCCTCGGCGGAGGCTGCCTCAGATCCGGCATGTGAAGATCCTCGATCTCCTGGCCTGCTCTCCCAAACATAAGCATGTGTGGAGAGTAACCAGTGGTATTGTGAACCCTATTGTTGTAGGCCCACATCAGCTCAGGTAAGTACTCTGGCCACTGGGCTTTTTGACTTTCCTCTAGAGTCCGCAGCATCTGTATCAAGGTGCGGTTGAACCGCTCACACGCCCCATTCCCTTGTGGATGGTACGGAGTCGTGCGGGAACGTTCGATACCATAGAGCTGATACAGCTCCCTCATCAAAGCACCCTGGAAACATGCCCCCTGATCTGAATGAATTCTCCGCGGACACCCAAACACTTGTATAAAGTGTTTACAGACTGCCTCAGCAGCCGATTCAGCCGTCTGATCTCTGGTGGGCACGGCCACTGCATATTTTGTGAAGTGGTCCGTCATGACCAAACAGTAGGGGTGTCCTGAGGTAGAGTACCCGATCTGTACATAATCAATCAATAAGATTTCCAGGGGGGCGGAAGTGCGGATAGTTTGCACAGGGGCCCGTTGCTCGGGGCTTTTACTCAGCCCGCAGGACCGACATTTCAGACATGCCTCGGTCACCATTTCTCCCAAATCCGGGCAATATACAAAGCGCTGGAGCCATTGGTACGTCTTCGCGCTCCCGAAATGAGCCCCCCTCTCATGGGCTTCTTGAGCGGCAGCTGGTCCCAGTGACATAGGGATGACAACCTGTTGCCGGTGCTGCAGCTCTGACTGTACGTATATGGTCCGGCACAGGAGCCCCTGGTTAATACTCAGCTTATCCCATTGTCTCAGCAACTTCTGACCTTCCTGCGTCAGACTGGCCCGCTCGTCCGGGCGAGGCCAAACCTTAGTTCGGACCCACTCTCTCACTTTCCATAGGTCCGAGCAGCTACTTTGGACTCGTTCCCAATCTCCCAACGTCTTCCCCAACACCATCGGCATCCCTGAAGCCACCCCACTTGAATGTGTCAGATTCTGGAATGGTGGTACTCTGCCGAGGTGTGGCATTTCAGTGTCTTCTAAATCCTCTTCTCCCCTCTTGGTCGGCGACCCCACTGGAACTCGGGAGAGGGCATCGGCGTTGCCGTTCTCCCTCCCTGACCGGAACTGGATGCGGTATCGATACTTGGAAAGGCGGGCCATCCATCGCTGCTCAAGGGCGCCTAGCTTAGCGTTTTCCAAGTGCGCTAGCGGGTTATTGTCCGTCATCACAGTCACTTCTGCACCCATCAGATACTCTGCAAACTTCTCAGTCATGGCCCAGACCAGCGCCAAAAGCTCCAACCTATAGGAGCTATAGTTGTCAGGGTTGCGCTCCGACTCCCTTAACGACCTACTACCATAGGCAATGACCCTCTCACGCCCGTCTTGAACTTGAGATAACACAGCTCCAAGACCATGTAAACTTCCATCCGTGTACAGCAAGAACGGGCTATCAAACTGTGCATAGGCCAGGATTGGGGCGCTGGTCAGAGTTCTTTTCAATGCCTCGAAGGCTTCTTGCTGTCGTGGCCCCCACTCAATGCGGCGATTCCTGGGCCCTCCAGTTGTGCCTCTCAGCAGCTCGTTTAGTGGACCGGCCAGATGAGAGAACTTGGGTATAAATCTCCTGTAATAACCGGCCAGGCCTAGGAACGCTTGTACTTCCCGTAGGGTTCTTGGCTGGGGCCACTTTTGCACGGCCTCCACCTTGCTAGGGGCCGGTTGTACCCCTTCTGGAGTGACCACATGTCCCAGGAACTCTATGCGCTGTTGAAGCAGTTGACACTTTTTGGGCTTGATTTTCAGACCATGATCTTGTAGTCGTCCCAGGACCTGCCGCAGTTTTTTAAGATGATCTTCGAATGAAGTCCCAAACACCACAATGTCATCCAGATATATCAATACTGATTCAAAGTTTAGGTCACCCAGACAGTGCTCCATCAACCGCTGAAACGTCCCTGGAGCGTTGGTCAGTCCGAACGGCATCCTATTGAACTCATATAGTCCCATGGGCAAGATAAAGGCTGTCTTTGCCTTGTCTTTTTCAGCTACTGGCACTTGCCAATATCCACTAGCCAGGTCGAGCGTGGAAAAGTACTTGGCTCGACCCAAGGAGGATAGTGACTCTTCGATCCGTGGAAGAGGATAAGCATCCCGGATGGTTTGGGCATTCAATTTCCGATAATCTACACAGAACCGAAGACTTCCGTCTTTCTTTCGCACCAGGACCACAGGAGCAGCCCACGGGCTTTTACTTTCCTGTATCACCTGGTTTTCCAGCATGCAGGCCACCATATTTTTCACCTCTTGATACATCTTGGGTGGGATTTGCCTGTACCGTTCTCGAACTGGCGCAGCGTCGCGGGTAGGGATTTCATGCTCGATAGCGGTGGCACACCCGAAGTCTTCATCATGCCTTGAGAACGCTTCCTGGTATTCCCATAGCGTGTCTTCCAGAAGCTTTTGTTGCCCCGGGGTCAGAGAGCGGGGGTCCACTCCCATCAGAGACATGATCACTCGACCGTTCCACTCAGCTGTTGGGGCCTGTTCTTGCTGGACCTTCACAGCAAAGGTCCAAGCTGACCTCCCATCTGGCTGTAGCGTGAAGCTCCTCCGGTGAATGACACCGCCCTCGGGCACATGAACTTCAGCCAGCAGGGTATTCCCAGGAACGATCGACTCACTGTCCCAGACATTGAGGCAGCGTATAGGCACGCACCCATCTTTCACGGTGACGAGTGCTCGGGCTACCAGCGGGCGGTTCTGCAGTTCTCCCCGTGGAGCAGGTTCGATCAGGACCTCCAGTCCATTCAATGGCCGCCCAGCTCCCACTGGAAGCATCAAAATTTTCTCCTGGCGTGGTGGAATCTTCACTGGAGCTCTCAGCGGTACTCTCACATGCCCAATAGGACACCCTGACATGAGGCTCTTCTGTAAACTGCAGCTCCTCACCATCTGCTGTAGGACCTTTTGAGTTGGCCGGTGCGTGGTGGTCCGCTGCCAGTATTTAGGCCCTTCCTTGGCATAGAGGTGATGATCGAGGTCTCTCAGCACGTTCATGCCCAGCGTTACATCGAGTCCCTTTCGGGACGGATGATCTACCAGCACGATCCCCTTTTTGCCAATGTCCTGCCCAAACAGCCGGATTCGCATCCAGACGATCCCTTGTACATCCATTGCACCATTATTGGCAGCTGTCAACCGGATAACACTTCCATCTTCCGGTTCCATCATATGCCCGAAGTGTCTCTCGAAAAACTCCAACGGCATCAGGGTGCATTCCGATCCGGTATCCACTAGGCAGTGTACCTTTTGGCCCTCCAGCTCAGCTTCCATAATGGGACTGCTGGCATAGAGATCGCGTTCATTGCGTAGTGGGCTTAGCTCTGAGGGAACTGCCGCAGGATGCCCTGTTACTGCGGCAGTCGGAAGTTTAAAGCCAGCTCAGGTTCCGTCTGTTGGTGGCACTCTCGAGCGATATGGCCATACTGTCGGCAGCTCCAGCAAAGAGGTCCCCTTGATCCCCGCACCCCGGATGGGTCTGGATTAATGGATCCTCGCCCCCGGAACACTCTCTGTGGAGGTGGGCAGGACGATGAGGTCAATCCCGGGGCCCTGGATGAGTCCGCCTTCATCTGGGACACTTCCAGGCGGAGTTCTCTCATTTCTGCTCGTAGGGCCTGGACCACATCCTTCAAGGACTCGGAGTCTTCAAGACCTCCCCGGGCCCCTGTCACTTGGGTGCTACTCACTGCCTTCACACTCACAGCCATGGGCTCTTCTTCTCTCTCTACAGCAGCCCGGTAAACATTATAAAATGTCAGGTCAGCATCTGCCCGGGTCATCTCTTGCAGTTTATCCTGTAAAAATCTATTGGATAGTCCTAGAATAAATTGGTCTCGTAGTAGCCGGTCCACTTCCTTGAAAGCTCCCATGGCCCCTGAATCCCGTCGTTGCACTTCATTCAACACTTCCTGTAGGGCGTTAGAGTATTGTATTAACGTTTCACCCTCTCGCTGGGACCGGTTGAAGAAGCTGCTGCGCAACTGCGCTACCCTGGTTCGCCCTCCCTGTGCCCCCTCCAGCAGGGAGAATATTTTCTCCAAAGTGTCTCTTTCTGACTCGGGTCGTACCATCACGGTCCGTCTAGCGTCGCCTTCCAGGGCCCCCAATGCTATCTCTGCACGCAGCGCAGGTATCAAATTACTCAATTTAACTATACTTTGTACCCTTTCGGTCCAGTCCTGCAACCCCATATTTTTACCGTTAAACTTTGGCAAGTGCTGCATTAGTGCTCCAGCCGATAAGTACCCTACTTGGGCTGGCGTGACAGGTACTGGGGCTAGGAATTCTTGTTGCGCAGGGGCACCCTGGGCCGCTGGCGCTAGGGGAATGTTTCCCGCCACGTCTCCGTCCATGACGATCGCTGTATCCTGCCGAACTACGCCAAGTGTAAGCCGCCGACCGGGGTGGGCTTTCCAGAATACAGCGAAGTCCTGAACAAAAAACGCGACTCAAAACCAATCCGTAGCAATGAGATTTTACTTAATTTGGCCGAACCCTTAACCAACCCGAACTCCCCCAGAAAGTTACATACACTCAGCGGGGAAGCTGAGACTCTTGTGCCATGCAGCGCTGTGCTCTATAATGTGCGCCTTCAATATCCTCCAAGCTTTTGCCTAGCCGCAGGCCGTCTCTAACCAGCCGCTATTACCTTCTATCACCCTGGAAGTAGGAACAATCAGTGAGGATGCTAGGGAAGCACCGGCGGCACAGCACAAGAGCTTACAATCTTAGCAACACACCCGTATTCTCCCCTTACACAACACCACTCAACAGATATAACAATATATATATAGTTCACAAGTCAAGGCAAAGTACAGTTGCGTAACGTGTGACTTGTAGATATCCTTAGACAGCTCTACGAGTATAGAGTTCTCTGTGTGTTAGGACTATGTCGGACAGCTCAGTCCCCAGCAGTGCGGCCGGCGGCCATCAGTATGCCTAACTAACTAACTAACTGCCGGCCTTGTTATTAGTCTCAGTCAGATTGGCGGTGCGTGCACGTTTACACCAGAGGCCTTAGTTCTCTGGCTGACCCGGGTCTGGTGGGTACCTTTAGACTTTGTCCGGAACGCAGGAATAGGATTTCATCCAAGAACCATATGAACTCACTGACGCCGCTACTTCTGAGCCCGGTCTGCAATGACCATCTTCTCCGTTAAGATGGTAGTCTGACAAACTCTGGAACAGTCTCTAATGCAGCTCCCCTCACGGAAGCTCCGGTCCTCGTTGGGGTCCTTTTTCCGGTGGATCGCAGTGTCTCTCTCGCTAGCTGCAGTCCTCACCAGCTCGTCTCAGCTCGCTCGCACGCACCTAACCGCTTTTCTCTCCTACTCTCTATGGTCATGATGCACTTCTTTTTTCTCTGTCTCAGTCCAGAGCACAGTGACCTCTTGTGGTCAAAAACAAAATGACAGTTACAACAGAAACCAGGACATTTACAGCAGGAGGACTGTTTCACCATCTTACAGTCACATGACCCCCCGAGGCTCCCGTAGGGAAAGTACATGTTACTTTCACTTTCCCCACTGTATAAAACCCCTCCTGCCTTCTGCTCCAGGTTATCAGCTGTCACTAACAGCTGATAACCGGTTCCTGCCTCTGAGTGATTGCAGAGGAGGAGGCTTAAAGCGCCGCCGTAATTTTACTATTGGCGGTGCTTTAAGCCCAGGACCAGCCGCCGTAAATGATCATAACATTGTTTAGTATGCCAGTGCGATGGTACACCCCTTTATGTGGGTTTTCTACCAAGTATAGCAAAAGCGACATAAGTTCGTCCATTAATTAGTGTCTATGCAGGTCTCTCTCCCTTTGCAGGTTTCTGCATTGATAAAAACCTGAGACAAAACCGGTCTTGGAGAGCCTTAGGGCCGTTTACATAGAATCAATCAGATTGTCATTGGATCGTACAAATCTGATCAATCATCATTCAGTGTAAGTGCTGCCAGCGACTGAACGACAAACTATAAACGGTTTGCTTATTGTTGTCCTTCAGTTTAGGCAGGCCTAACGATCACAGGGCGATCAATGGTAAACGGGCAGTTGTTCATGTATGAACGCGCTTCACCTCCAATCGCTAAACGATTATTGCTCCTGTATGAACACTTAAAGGGCCATTCAAATGAACGCCAATGCGCAATAATCATTACATCTAAATGCAAAAACATCGTTTACCATCCGCTTACATTTCGTTATCGCTCGCTTTCAACCAGCATAAAATTCATCGCCGGTTTGCTGACTTCTCGCTGCGTGTAAACGCTCCACATAGTATGTCAAGTGCTGAGCAAAAAGTCAGCGATGATCTGCAACGAGCGCTAACAGATAGCGGGGACGTCAGCGCTCGTGCAGTCGTTTCGCCGACAGTCGTACCGTGTAAACACAGCATGGGAGCCCCACAATCGTCCAGTCTAAAAGGACCCTTAGACTGCATGATCTCACAGTGGGGGGTGGGAGAAGGAGAGGTAATATATCCCATTGGCCTGGCCTACAGCATACAGCTCATTTCTTAACCCTTTCCAATCCACTGTCTGACCTCTGAAGACATTATGATTTAAGGCTGTACAGCTCCGATGTTGGAAGGCATCCGTCGGGGTTCTCTTACTGTATATTGCCAGCCTCTCTGTTGTTATAGCCTATCCAATGTGACACCTCATGTAGTACTGGCTTTAGCCAGCAGATAGCGCCGTTGTATAACAGCAGAAAAAGAGTAAGCCCCCTAGGAAAACCAGGATACAAATTGGATAGGAAAGGGTTATATAACGTCATCACGCTTAGCAAGCATGGAGAGAGAAAATGTACATTATAGAGAGCAGCCGTTCTGTCTGCACTACATCTACTATCAATCTGCAGTCACTCATGGGGGATCGTGGAATCTCAAGAGAATAAGAGGGTTCTCCACTTTTCAACATTTCCTCTTCAAAGATTTACTTTGTATGACAAGGCATCACTTGTGATATTATGTAGCTGTTCGTTTTTCTTCACTTCATCTCATTTTGAACTATTTGCCCCGCAGATGTGAAAGGAGGAACATTGAGAGATTACCAAGTCCGAGGCCTCAACTGGATGATCTCGCTCTATGAAAATGGCATTAACGGCATATTGGCAGATGAAATGGTAAATCCTACTCGTAGCACACTTCCGTTATGTATGAATGGCCATTAAGCACATGGATTATATTGTACCTGTGTAATGCCACATTTACACGGGACGAGCTGTTGAGCAAACGATGCCTGACACTTGTCCCAGTGATGCTCCATCCTGTGCTATTGCACAGGAGTAGAGATAAGCGAGCATACTCGCTAAGGCAAACTACTCGAGCGAGTATTGCTTTATGCGAGTACCTGCCCGCTTGTCTCAAAAGATTCGGGTGCCGGCGGGGAAGAACGGGGAGGAACGGGATGGAGAACTCTCACTCTCTCCCCCCCGCTTCTCCCTGCTCACTCCCGCAACTCACCGCTCTCCCCCGCCGGCACCCGAATCTTTAGAGATGAGCGGGCAGGTACTCGAATAAGGCACTACTCACTCGAGTAGTTTGTCTTAGGGAGTACGCTCGCTAATCTCTACACAGGAGCGATTATCGCTAGCATGGAGACGGAGCGGCCAGGGAGCGTTCTTCCCCCGTCCGCCTCCATTCGCAGTAAGCAGACAGTCGTTCAGAACTGAATGACTGCCGTTTACATGGAACGACTCGTCATTCAGTTTTCTGCATTCAGAAACTTTACGACTGAACAGTCGATGATTTTTAGTTCAGTATAAAAACCATCGTTTGGCTGGCCAGCTGATAGCAGGGACCGAACACTTTGATTCTCCGCGGGAGCGTTGATAACATTGTTTTTAGCTGCTGTCCCGCGGGAGAACAATGGAGCTATATGCAGATAACAGACCACGTGCTGTTATCTGCATACAGCGAAGGGAGCTTCATTTAAATGAAAATGAAGCTAATAAGCTACTAATAGGCATTAGTGCCCATTAGCATCTTATGCAAAATGATCACTCAAACTGTCTTTTGAGCGAATTTTGAGCAATCTTTGCGTGTAAATGGGGCTTTGCAAGTACTGTAGGATCTCTCTTATCTTGCCTGTTTTTATGTCTTTTTTTTTTAGGGATTAGGTAAAACATTGCAAACAATTGCATTGTTGGGCTACCTTAAGCACTACAGGAACATTCCAGGTCCACATATGGTGTTGGTGCCAAAGTCCACTCTGCACAACTGGATGAATGAGTTTAAACGCTGGGTGCCGACACTTCGGGCTGTTTGTCTCATTGGGGACAAAGATGCCCGGGTAAGTAGTCCTATGTAAGAGCAGTCCCATACACCTTCAGTAGCTGTCAACAGCTACTTCCCTTGTCCCCAAATATCTGACGCTTGGCTCTGTCGATTGTTTTCGTGTAGTCGATGTTTTTGTCATTCGCTCATTCACTCGCTCGTCGTTCAGTGCACTGTACCGGGGAATGTGAACGACTCAACAATCGCTTTCTGCCCGTAACAACTTGTGAAAGACTGAACAATGATTTTTATGTCTGCAGAAAATGAATGACCAATGAATTATCATTCGTCGTTCAGTCGTTGGCCGTGTTCACACTGAACGATTAGTGTTCAAAGCGCACGATCCAACCATTTTTTTGAACGATCCTTCTTTGTAAAAGGGCCCTAAGTGCGTCAAGGTCTTTTTAGAGGAGTCGATTATCGTTCTACCGAGCGAGTGACGTTACCGCTAAATCGTTCGCTCTCTTGCAGCCTGTTTTTTTTTTTGATTTGTTTTAAACTCGTTTTATTAAAGGGGTTGTCCCGCGAAAGCAAGTGGGGTTCAGCACTTCTGTATGGCCATATTAATGCACTTTGTAATGTACATTGTGCATTAATTATGAGCCATACAGAAGTTATCAGAAGTTATTCACTTACCTGTTCCGTTGCTGGCATCCCCGTCTCCATGGTGCCGTCTAATTTTCAGCGTCTAATCGCCGGATTAGACGCGCTTGCGCAGTCCGGTCTTCTTCTTTTCTGAATAGGGCCGCTCGTGCCGGAGAGCGGCTCCTTGTAGCTCCGCCCCGTCACGTGCCGATTCCAGCCAATCAGGAGGCTGGAATCGGCAATGGACCGCACAGAAGACCTGCGGTCCACCGAGGGAGAAGATCCCGGCGGCCATCTTCACCAGGTAAGTAAGAAGTCACCAGAGCGCGGGGATTCAGGTAAGCACTATCCCGTTTTCTTTTTTTAACCCCTGCATCGGGTTTGTCTCGCGCCGAACGGGGGGGCTATTGAAAAAAAAAACTAAAACGTTTCGGCGCGGGACAACCCCTTTAAGGAATAAAAGAACATAAATGATATTATTTGGTGACAATGCTGAGTATGGGAGGGGCGTCGTCTCTCCTATAGGAGAGCACCCAGGAGGTGTGCAGAGACACGTAGGGGAGTGGATTGGGAAGGGCTTCGTTTTTCTTCAAGAAGAGCACCCAGAATGGCTGTGGAGACACCTAGGAGGTTGGTGACGAGACTTATAAGGCCATGCATGCTCCTCTGGGTAATATATGCAAATAAGGAAGATGGAATAATACCTCTGCAGCGCCGCCTATTGGATAGCAGCATTCCTGCAAATCAATGTACAACTACAATTACTTAAGATAGTTTACACCGTATAACGTAGCATATAAGCTCCCGCCCCATGTCCGCTGCCAGCAATGGGAGGAGGCAGGACGGGGTGGCGCTTAGCTCTAACCCCATCCCACCCCCTCCCATTGCAACCTGACGGAGGGGAGGAGAGAAGAGGGAGGGAGTTTAGCAGTCCACTGCTAAACTCCCTCCCACCTCCCTTCTACAGCCGCTGTCATTAGCTCCCATAGGAGCCCATGCAGCGGCCAACGTATTCCGGCCAGAAAGATAGTTCCAGGACTATGTGAGAACCTACTAGCCCCCCATCCACCCTGATTGGTACTTTTCTCAATGCAATAGCTAGAAGACTGTCAATCACAGAGTGTGAACGGGGATAGCAGCACCTCATAAGCAAACCGGACTCAACTCTTGTTGGGAGCTGCAGAAACATGCTGTAAGTTCTTCAAAACCACCACACCTTACCCCATAAGTGACTAGAATCCGTGAGGACAGCAGAAAGTACATGGCAGGTTCTCTTTAAAGAATGAAGGCTATGCCATTCATCACCCAAGGCTAGAGTATCAAGCAATATCCATGTGTTAGAGTAAAGCAATGTCGTATTCTTCACCTAAACACACAATGGGTTATGGTGACAGGTTCATTGTTAAACGTATGCAGAAACATTCCAAGTCCGCTCCCTACATACTTGTATTTTTCATTCAATATAGTAAACTATATTGTTTTTTCTGCTCTTGTTCATTCGCAAACCAGGCTGCTTTTATACGAGATGTCATGATGCCAGGAGAGTGGGATGTCTGTGTGACCTCCTATGAGATGGTCATAAGGGAAAAATCTGTTTTTAAGAAGTTCAACTGGAGATACCTTGTTATCGATGAGGCACACCGAATAAAGAATGAAAAATCGAAGGTGAGTGACCTGATACTGAAATGTATGGTTCATACAGAAAATACAGGTAAAGCCTCCTAGTACCGTTCCTTAAGCTGTGCTTTCTGTACTGCTGACCTCTATTTCTTAGTAATTCACTAGCAGGAATTTGTTCTCATTCAGTTGTCATGTTGCAGATCTAGTGGAGCGGCTGCACAATCGCCAGTCTCCTGATTTTAGACGTCTGTTAGCTCATGTTACCTCTGTATTATTCCCTTTTCCCATGTTGCCACTTGTAATTTGTAGTTTAAGTAAGACATCAGCAGGGAGTAAGTAAAGGGCTGCAGTAATTCAGATCTCCTCGACTCTGCCCAATTTCAAAACGAATAAAGGTTCCAAGCAGCATATAGCTCACATTCTTAAATTAAAGATTAGAAACCTTAATGTGCACACTGTAGGGCATATCTTAAAGGGGTGGTCTCGCGAAATCAAGTGGGGTTATACACTTCTGTATGGTCTTATTAATGCACTTTGTAATATACATCGTGCATTAAATATGAGCCATACAGAAGTTACTCACTTACCTGCTCCGTTGCTAGCGTCCTCGTCTCCATGGTTCCGTCTAATTTTGCTGGCGGCTTGCTTTTTTAGACGCGCTTGCGCAGTCCGGTCTTCTGCTCTGAGCACGAGCCGCTTCAGTGTGCTCGCCACTACAGCTCTTCTGCGCATGCGCAGACGAGCTGTAACTTCTCGGGAGCGCGCTGGAGTGGCCATTCTGCTACCATCCTCTCTTAGAGGAAGGTGCAGAAACTTGAGCCGCCCAGCAGTGCCGCCCAGCCGCGCCGCCCAGCCGCACCGCCCAGCCGCCCAGGTAAGTGATGGGTGACGGACGTGACGAGTGACGGACTGCCGCTGTGGCCCCGGAGCCTACCGCTGTGGCCCCGGAGCCTACCGCTGTGGCCCCGGAGCCTACCGCTGGGCCCCGGGGCCTACCGCTGTGGCCCCGGAGCCTACCGCTGGGCCCCGGGGCCTACCGCTGGGCCCCGGGGCCTAGCGCGGGGGAGCCGGGGCCTAGCGCGGGGGAGCCGGGGCCTAGCGCGGGGGAGCCGGGGCCTAGCGCGGGGGAGCTGGGGCCTAGCGCGGGGGAGCTGGGGCCTAGCGCCGGTTACCTGCTGCCTGGCGGTGGGTGACTGTGGCCCAAGAGCGTGTGCAGTGGTCGGCGCCCGCGGTGGGTCCGTTCGGCGGCTGCGGGGCGTCTGGTTGTCAGGGAGACACAGCTGGTAGCGTCTCGGGAGCGCGCACGTCGGGCTACAGCAAGCGACAGGAAAAGAGCCGGCGGCCATCTTGGGGAAACGTTTTATAAGTTGCTGAAACGCTGGAACTGTAAGTAGAAACCGGCTAGAAAAGTCATTTACAGGGGGGCTTAGTAATGTATGCTTAATAAGGGGGACTGGGCAAAAAAAAAATTTCACTGCTTTAAGAGTTGGCAAATGGGGATTAACTTTTTTCATTAAAAAATACAACTTGTCCCACAAAAAGCAAGCCCTCACACGGCTGTGTCGACGGAACAGATTCTAGAAAGTTATGGCTCCTGGAATGGGACAATGAAAAAAGCTGAAAAATGAGTCGGTCATTAAGGCCAAACAGGCTTGGTCACCAAGGGGTTAAACAAAAGTAGACTGGAGTAAAATACAGTAATTTTTTTTAAAGAGACACACGCTGTTGGTGTGCTACAAGCTGAAGTGTTTGCTTGCTGTGAGCAGGTGTAGATTTGTGCCTTATTTTTTTACCAGTTTCTGCTATAATTATAAATTACAAACTGTTAGAAAAAGAAAAAGTAGGAAATTTTAGCACAAATATAACATGTGCCAAATAATTATAGTAAATCATGTAATACGCGCCCCACGTGTTCATGTGTGCTACATATACCGTGTTTCCCCGAAAATAAGACACTTTCTTATATTAACCCCTTAGTGACGGCCCCATTGCCTTTTTACATTCTTGGCCTGCTAGGCTTAATTCCCAGAGGACGTAAAAACATGCATCCTCTGGGAATGACAGCCCTGCAGGCTCTGGACGTGACAGCTCCATGCTGCCGGTTACCAGAGGTAGCCAACAGCATGGAGCTGTCATCCCGGGCCGCGGGAGCCCACTCCCAGTCACACGATCGCCGGTATCCACTGGATACCGTCGATCGCGTTAAAGTCTATGGACAGTAAAAAAATATAAAAGTTTCAGCTCCCCTTACGGATCCGATCCTGAGAATACTTACCCCCCGTCCTCTGCGATGTCCGGCGTCTTCCTAGTCCTCCCCAGTCCTGCCGCCGGCGTTTGCGCGTGCGCTCCAGACGCATTACATCACGCACATGCACAGAGGGCCGGGAGGCTCGGGAAATTTAAAAAACTCCCTGCTCCCGGCTAGTATGAGTAGCTGAGAGCAGGGAGCTGTCACTGGGAGCTGCTGTATGCGGTTCCCGGTCACATGATCGCTGCTATCCAATGGATAACAGCGATCATGTAAAAGTTGAAAAAAAGTGTTAAAAAAAAAAGAAAAAAGTTTGTTTCATCTCCCCTCATGGATCATATTCGTGAGGGGAGATGAAATTAGGTACTTAAGGCCCCCGGATTTATCCGCAGATCTTACCCCAGCTTCTGCACACGTGTCCGTCGCCAAAATGGCGGTTGCAGGCGCAAAAGCCGCAGATTGCCATGGTAATTTAAAATGTCCCCGTGCCTGGCTACTAAATGTAGCAAACAGCCTGGAGATTTCATGGGGGGGTCACAGTACATCGTTCCAATGGATAACGTGGATCACGTAAAAGTAAAAAAAGCTAAAGTTTCACCTCCCATCAGGGATCCGATCCGTGTGGAGGTGAAATTACTTAACCAAGGCCACCGGCGATGTCCCCCAATGGGATCCTTATCCGTGGACCTTTTCCCAATTTTGGCGCATGCGCTACTCATCAAAATGGCGAACGCAAGCGCAGAAGCTGGGGAGGGCAAGGGGAAATTTAAAATCTCCTTGCTCCTGGCTACTGAAGGGGGCCACGGTGAGTGTTCCCTGGTCACGTGATCGCCATTATCCATGGATAATGGCGATCACGTAAAAGTTGAAAGACAGTTAAAGTTTGCTGTGCCATTCACTTTGGGCCCCGTTGTGCATCCAGACAGAAGATTAGGGCCACAATGGGTAGGTCTCTGAACACGGGACAAATGGGGGTATCCATTTTGGGGTGAAAGTCTTCATTGTTTGTATGCTGTACAAAAAAAACTATTTTTAAAATGACTCAATTGCCAAAAAAATAAAAAATTGTAATTTTTTTCTTCTGCTTTGCTTATATTCATTCAAAAGCTGTGGTGTCAAAATATGCAGTACACCCCTAGATTAATTCATGAAGGGGTTTAGTTTCCAAAATGGGGTCATTTGGCCACTCAAGAGGTCTACAAGTGGGCAAAATGGGGCCTAAAACGCTTTCAAGCAAAATGTCTGTTCTGAAAACCAACGGCTGCTCCTTTCGGTTTGGGCCCCGTTGTGCAAACGGACACAAGATTAGGGCCACAAGGGGTATGTTTCTGAACACGGGAAAAACGGGGGTATCCATTTTGGGGTGCAAATCCTCATTTTCATGTGCACTATAGAAAAAAATCCTGTGTTTAAAATGACATATTTGCAAAAATATGAAATTTTATTTTTTCTCATCTAAATTGCATTAATTCCTGAAAAGAAACTGTGGGGTCAAAATACTCCTGACACCCCTCAGTGAATACAATAAGGGATGTAGTTTTTAAAATGGTGTCTATTGTGGGGGGATCTATCATTCTGACACCTATGAGCCTTTACAATCTTAAGTTGGTGCCGGAAAACAAAGTGTTCCTCAAAAGGTTAATAATTAATGTTAAATTTGTCCGTCTCCTAAATAGTTAAAAAAAAATTCCAATGTGCGCCCAAAATAAAGTAAACAGATGGGCATATATATCTTATCAAAAAATTCTATATTATGTTTGCATATATTTCAGATATTGCAGTTTGAAATTTGAAAAAAATGGCGATTTTTTTTTTTTTTTCACCCCAAAATGTTCCCAATTTTGGCGCTTTTAATAAATATACACAAATTCTATTGGTCTATTTTTACCACCTAAATGACGTACAACATGTGGTGAACAAACAATGTCAGAATCGCTTGGATATGCAAAACCTTTACGGTGTTAATCCATGTTAAAGTGATACATCTCAGATTTTAAAAAATTGGCCTGGTCATTAAAGCGCAAACAGGCTTAGGCATTAAGGGGTTAATAGTGATGTAATTCACTGAATGGCTGTGATTGGCTCATCGAGCGCCGGCTGTGATTGGCTGCTGGCGCTTGATAAGCAAATCCCAGCGCTCGCTTTGCTGCAGGCGGGGTATTCAAAGCCCCTTCACCAGCAGAAGCTCAGCTATAAGACGAGGAGGACGCAGTTTACCGCAGCGCCGCTGGAGACCATTGGGACACCGCGGACCAGGTGAGTATTGATTTTTGGGGGGGGGCACTTTAGCTAGGTCCTATTTTCAGGGGAGGCCTTATATTTTAAGCCTCCCCCAAAAACCTGATAGGTCTTACTATTGGGGTAGGATCTATTTTCGGGGAAACACGGTATAATGATAGGAGTGTTACGCAGATACAAATCTGAGTGATAGAAGCCGCAGAGTCCGCTGTTCCATGTGTTGATGTCGGTCTTCTCTATTCCTTAGTTATCTGAGATTGTTCGAGAGTTCAAGACCACAAACCGTCTACTACTGACAGGCACGCCACTCCAGAATAATCTCCATGAATTGTGGGCATTACTCAATTTCCTTCTACCTGATGTGTTTAACTCTGCAGATGTAAGTATGCCACCTTTTATCCATTCCCACCAGTTACAGCATCTTCCAAATGCGTACTTGTCTGGCGGGGAAGAATTGCACTTCTAGCCTTCAAGATACACTCCTTGTCAAAAACAATCCCTCCCCTAGAAGGAGTCGTGGGAATGGAATGAAGCTTTCTCTGTGATATTGTAACATTGATATAAGTAAATGATTGCAATATGAGAAAACTGACCCCTTGAAGGGAGGATCTAGTACCCTGTTGTACCACCTCTAGCTTGGATACAAGATGTGATACAGGTGGGCATGGAGGCTCTAGTACCCTGTTGTACCGCCACTAGCTTGGATACAAGATGTGATACAGGTGGGCATGGAGGCTGTAGTACCCTGTTGTACCACCTCTAGCTTGGATACAAGATGTGATATGGGTGGGCATGGAGGCTCTAGTACCCTGTTGTACCACCTCTAGCTTGGATACAAGATGTGATACAGGTGGGCATGGAGGCTCTAGTACCCTGTTGTACCACCTCTAGCTTGGATACAAGATGTGATACAGGTGGGCATGGAGGCTCTAGTACCCTGTTGTACCGCATCAGGCATAGAGGCTCTAGTACCATGTTGTACCGCCTTTAGCTTGGATACAAGATGTGATACGGTCGGGCATGGAGGCTCTAGTACCCTGTTGTACCGCATCAAGCTTGGATGCAGGATGTGATACGGAGAGGCATGGAGGCTCTAGTACCCTGTTGTACTGCCTCTACTTAGGATACAAGATGTGATATGGTTGGGCATGGAGGCATATGGTATCCTGCTAGATGATATGGTGCGGAGAAAGAAGTGGAGCTACCTCACTGGAGGTCAGAGGCAGTGGTAGTGAATAGGTACATGTCCTAATTAGGTAATCTCATGGTGGAGTAGCAGGAGAGTTATATGCATAGGTTGTTGGGTGCAGCCAACCAGGTAAATATACAATCCGTGGGTAGACGTATGGAGAATGGAATGGGATAAATCAAAAGGCTTAATTGGACATGCATATTGCTCCACATTTGCTGTAACTGAGCCTCTAGATCGTACAAATGTAGGCTGCTGAAGTTGGCGTCCCAGATGGTCCCATACATGTTCTATTGGCAATAAATCTGGTGTCCGGGCAGCCATGGAAGTGTGACAATGTTGTGGGGACATTCCTGTGACCCCCTTGTGTGTACGGCCGAACACTATCCTGCTGCCTCTTGGAAGCCACCATGAGAGGAACACATGTTGCAGGATGTCCTGAACAAAGTCATTGTCCCTCCTACCACTACTAGGGGTGACCGACTGTCCTATACGATGGCCCCCCAGACCATCACACCAGCAGGGAGCAGTGTGCAGCTCCACAGCAAAGGCAGGATTGAGGCGCTCACCCCAAGGTCTCCAGACACGAACACGGCCGTCGTCCGCGCCCAAACTAAACCGGGATTCATCACTGAAAACAATCCGGTTCCACTCCGCTGCAGTCTAGTTTCATCATACACGACTCCACTGCAAACGGAGGAGACAGTGGGTGTCAGAGGCCTTACACATAATGGGCGCCATGAGAACAAATGTCCTTCAAGCACCTGGGAATGGTTCAAACAGACACTGGGGTGTAACGATGGCGCCACCAGTCTCTGGATAGCGGACAATGGGACAATGTAACAGTTGGAGCTGCTTGTGCTTGTCGGACGATCAGACGCTCCTCTACTGTTAATTCTGGTAACAGGGTGAAATCTCTTCTCTCCGTCGTAGAGGCGTCTAGTGGCCAACAAGCCCTACACAAGCGGAAGAAGAGGTCACTACACACAAGGAGCCTCCGAGAGCCTTTTATAAGTCAAGGGTGGAACCAATTTTAGGGCCTCCAGGGGCAACACCGTTCATCTAATCATGTGACAACGCTTATAATTTGCATATCTGCCCGAGATGTAACGGCATGCCGAGTTTTGCAGAACATGACAACTCCTAGGTGCTGTAATGTTTTTGTGACGATGAGTGCATATTGCAATTTTTTATTTTGTTAATCTCCATAGAAGACTTGATTTAGTGAGTGTTTGATGGCTGCCGCTACCTTTTACATCTGCTTCATCTGGAATTTGAATGTCGCAATAAATATCTTTATTAGTTAACGTTTGTTAAATAGTGCGCCGTCATGTATGGGCCACCCTGTAGAGTGGGCTTGGCTATCCCGTGCACATCCGATGTACTTGTACTTTGAATGTCGCTAAGAGGTTAACCCTTTGCAATCCAATTTTGGATTCAGGGTTTCCTAGGGGGCTTTCTCTTTCTGCCATTATACAATGGCGCCATCTGCTGGCTAGAGCCAGTACTGCGGTATGTGACATGCTGGAGAGGCCCCCAGCAACAGAGCGGCCAGTAATCTACAGTAAGAATATCCTACCGGACGTCTTCTGTACAGACTTTAATCAGAATGTCTTTAGACGTCAGACAGTGGATTGAAAACGGTTAATTCCTTTCATTGTTGCATGTGTTGTACATTTTGTTGTGTTGTTATATCTGTGCATTGCTAAGGCTGGGTTCACACAGGGCGGATTTGCCGCGGCAAATCCGCCCGCGGGCGCTAATCTCGGGATTAGCCAGACATGTGGACGAAGATTTCTCAGAAATCTCGTCCATGGGGGACGGCCAATCCGCTGCGGTAAGTCCGGCTGAAGCCACCGCAGCCGCGGTTTCAAAAGATGCAGCATGTCTATTTACTTTTCCTTTTTAGTTTACTTCCGCCGCGGCTTTTTCCGTGGCGGTTCTCCCGGCGGAAATCTCGCGGTTTTTCCTGCGGCCAAACCGCGAGATTTCCGACGGGAATACGCCCTGTGTGAACCCAGCCTTACTGTAATATATTTTGCTTTTACTTTACAGGATTTTGATTCTTGGTTTGACACCAACAATTGTCTCGGGGATCAGAAGCTTGTTGAGAGACTCCATGCAGTAAGTATTGATTCGCCTGGTAATGGCAATCTGATTTATAGCATGATTTTGAATATACTCATAACCCCACATTTACGTATTTTACCAGGTTTTAAAGCCATTTCTCTTGCGCCGTATAAAGGCAGAAGTGGAGAAAAGCCTTCCTCCAAAGAAGGAAATGAAAATCTATCTGGGGCTCAGTAAAATGCAGAGGGAATGGTAAGAAAGCTACTTGGCTTATATATGTACTTTTGTGTAGCAGCTGCTATAAAATGTTGATAAAAGAGTATGTGCACCTTTAAAAACAATTTTAGATTTTACCTTTAGAGTTAGTTTACAGTCCAGTTTGCATTTCCCTTGTAAGGACCCTTTAAATGACCACCATTTGACTTGCTACACCATTGATCTCTGCCTATCATGGGCATGAAATTGGCCTGTGTAAAAGGACCTTTACTCTATATAAACCGTTGATTAGTATGTGCTGCACTATAGTTCATTGCGGCATTTACTACTTTGCAAACAATAGAAATTTAGCATTTTGAAAAGTGAAGTCTTTACACCCGGCAGTATACTAAAATCTGATTTACGTGAAACTATCTGTCCCACTGTATTATGGAAGATCAAGTCATTTTTAAAGGGAACCTGTAATTACCATCTCAATCCTAAAAGGAGTTCTGTCATTAAAAAACAAATATTCTATATTCACCTATTCCTCCCCCGCCAGTCTACTTACCAGATCGTCTCCTGTCTGCTGCAGTCCCAAGGGGTCACCTCACCTCCAGCTGGCTGATTCTTCTCCTTCCTGTGAGGTTACGTACATTCACAGGCAGTCTCCTTCCTGCCGGCCAATGTACGCTACATCACTAAATCAGTCTGGCAGGGAGTGACGAGTTATTGCAGAGACTGTGCATGCCTGCTGTCTCTGCAATAGATCAGCATTCCTTCCCAGTCAGTGAACCCTACGTCACAGGGACGTGACCGTCACTGACTTGCTGGAAGGAGAATGCGAGGAATGCATGCTTCATAACAAGGAGAAGAAAATTCAGACGGCTTGTGTTGAGCTGACTCGGGAGACTGGTTAAGATTAGTGAGGAGAAGATGTGGTAAGGAGTCTGCCTGGGGAGGAATAGGGAGGTATAGAATTTTTTTTTTAATGCCAAAACCCCTCTAAAGCAATTTTTCAGTTATACCGCTCTATATGCAAATCAGAGAACAGTCATCTGGCTGAGAAGAGTCACACTGATTCATGAGGGACCACACTAACGATGCCCTTTCTATACTTCTGTTTCTTGATAGACAGCTTGTTGCATCCTATCTTACACAGGAAATCCTGTCTATCAAGAAAAAGTAGGCATGAGTAGCTCCGCAGTCCATGAATTAGCATGACTCTTCTGGGTCACATGACTCTTCTTTTCTGATTTGCATATGGCTCAGGACAACTTTGGAAGTTAATTGCGGAGGTACAAGGGCTCATTAGGGCTCATAAGAGAAGGCTTTATAAATGATTGATTTTTCATCTACTACCGGCTAGTGAAGTTTTAGGTGAGCTTGTGCTGATGGTTCCCTTTAATTATGTGTATGTAAGGAAGCTTGTTCAGTAGCAAGCAGCAGATTTAGAGGGGTTTTGCCAACATTTAAAGTTAACCTAAATCCACAAGTTATGGGATAACTTTCGGATTATGTATGCTATATTCACCTAAGTAAATTGCAGAACATAAGTATACAGTCAGGGGATGAGCTGTGATCTCCTTCATTATAACTGTATGATAGGAGCTGTGTGAGCATCATCAGTAAAGGCCCATTTACACGCAACGATTATCGCTCAAAATTCGCTCACATGAGTGAAAGTGAGCGATAATTGTTATGTGTAAACGCGCGGCCATCGTGCACTATTCATACACTTGTAACATATCGCTGAGTTTTAGCCTGCATAAAAGTAGACGTTAGGTAGTTCACTATTCCTTCCATTTGAATGGTAATCACTTGAAAGACTGAAACACTGGAGGGGAGGGGTGATTGTTTACTTTGCCAAACACAATGAATACTTGTTTACTCATGCCAGCAGAAGACTATGGATTTTCTTCACACTAATTAAAATCCTGCTGGCCAGAGCTTCCCTCGCATAAACATACGCCCACCTCAGCAAACAACATATGCTGAGTTTACTTTAGCTGATGATGGAAATGAATATGATTTCAAATGATTATCTGTATATTTTAATGCACAGCATTTTCTGCAAAAAAGGCATTAATTCGTTCAGTCGTTCGTCCGTTCAAGCGATAATCGTTGCGTTTAAAAAGGACTTTACTGTGATAGGAGTCCCCCTGTGAAGAGCTTGTGTGGTAGAGTGCATGTAATATCACAGGAATTATGCTGGCTGAAAATGTGACTTCTTAAGAGAACGTAAAGCCCAGTAAGTCTCAGGTGCTTTAGAAAGAGATCACATGACCCAACTAAGGAGAAGGAATACAAGAACTTTCAGAGAGAAAGGTATAACTAACCAAGGTGTTACCAGCCGATCTATATATACGGAGAGACAGTTTATGTGATGAATAAATTTTAAATTCACCAGAGTTCCCCCCCTGCAAACAGATCAGACCTTTTTTGTAGTCTTGCACAAAAACCCCTTTAACCCTTTGCAATCCAATTTTAGATTCAGAGTTTCCTAGGGGGTTTTCTCTTTCTGCCATTATACAATGGCACCATCTGCTGGCTAGAGCCAGTACTGCGGTATGGGACATGCTGGAGAGGCCCCCCGACAACAGAGCAGACAGTAATATACAGTAAGAATACCCTGTCGGACGTCTTTTCGACATTGGAGCTATACAGCCTTCAATCAGAATGTCTTCAGAAGTCAGACAGTGGATTGGAAAGGGTTAAATGTCACTTTAACCCCTTAAGAACATGCTCTAGTTTGGTACTTAAGGATGCAACGATTTTTGATCTCCATTTTTCAAAGCCATAACTCTTATTTTTCCGTCAACATGGCCGCATGAGGGCTCGTTGGTTGCATGGCGAGCTGTAACTCTTATTGGTATCATTAGAACGTATTATGTAACTTTTATTACTTTTGTTTTGAAGGGGGGGGGAGGCTGATGGAGCACATCAGTTCTACCATTGTTTTTGTTTGTTTTTTCACGGTGTGTCTACAATAAAATAGGAGACATCCAGAGTGTGGCTTAAAAAAAAATGGCGGGGTTGGTGTAAATGACCAAAAAATGGTGTGCACCAAAATGTGTGACTTTCATATTCCAGAAACCTGACGTAAACAGTTTATTATATGTGCCTCTTTATGTTGTAAAGGTGAGCTGTCACTGGGTTCATGCTGCCCGAACCAAAGGCCGCATGAACCCGCTACTCATAAGCACTGTACTCAGAATAAGCACACTTTGAAGTTTGCCTGTTTGACTCGGTGGCAAAGTTCTTGAGTCAAAGAGGTGGCCATGCTGGGCTCTTCCTGCCGGCAGCATGTTGACTGGCAGCTCTCTCCTTATACAGAGGCATGGAGAGAAGCTGTCACTCAGCATGCTGCCGACGGGGTAAAGCCCGGTGTGGCCCGCCTCTTTGACTTGAGGCCTCAAACTTCAAAATGTGCTTACTCTGAAACAACACAGCCTTTCAGAATAACACTTAGAGGGGAGCTCAGTGCAGATGTGCCCGGGCTCATACCACCCACGGTTCGGGCAGCACGAACGCACTGACAGGTCTCCTTTAGGTCCTCACTATTTCCCAGATCTCTGCTTCATGTTAGTGGATGAAAACTTCACACACCTCATCATTCTCAGCTCTTCCAATACCTCGCTGCACAGTAAATCCTCCGTGAACTGAATGCATTTGTGGCGCAAATATTTTTCATGTCCTAATCCTTTTCTGTAACATATCCGTGTATGTAAAATGTATAATTAGGCGAGCGAGTGATGTCACCGCTAACTCATTCGCACAAACTGTTTAGACAGTAAGGTCGTTGGGAATCGCTCACTTCTCATTCAGTCCTTCACATTCCTATGTGTAACACTGAATGGGAATGTTTAACCCTTTCCAATCCACTGTCTGACGTCTGAAGACATTGTGATTGAAGGCTGTACAGCTCCGATGTTGGAAGATGTCCGGCAGGGTATTCTTACTGTATATTACTGGCTGCTCTGTTGTCGGGGGCCTCTCCAGCATGTCCCATACCGCAGTACTGGCTCTAGCCAGCAGATGGCGCCATTCTATAATAGCAGAAAGAGAAAATCCCCCTAGGAAACCCTGAATCCAAAATTGGATCCAAAGGGTTAAATGCAATGAGAAGTGAACAAGCCGACAGTGATTTTTAGGAAGCGAGAAGAAGTCATTGTGACAGCGCTTCAGAATTCTAAAACAATGCCAATAAATGTATAGAAAGGATATATAGGTAGGGACTTAGCAAGTGCGGGCAGTTGGACCCAATGGGGGCCACCCGCCATACCTCTAGTCCCTGTATGCCAAGAGGAGGAAGCGCTTGGGGGACATTAAGTATCCACGGAATGGGGAGAGCGTCTGCGAGAATCCGAAATCCCCAAAAGGATTCGGTATACAAGAAATAACTCCTGCGCTCAGGTCTGCGCTAAGTATACCGTATACTGTTCCGACAATAAAGGATGGAAAATGACACTAGAAGGAGAGGTATGATTGAACTGCAGACCCCCCAATGTGCAAGCTAGAGGTAGACAAATGAGAATTTGCACCCTGAAACGCGTCACATGCCTACTATGTCTGTCTATCTGTATGTTGCCTGCTGCTATCAAAGCATTTCCTGAGGACTACTACACCAGTACTCTGGGTACCGGCCCAGATACTGATGCGATCGTGTCCGATGCTGAATGCACTGCTGTTACCGCGTGCTCTTGTGTTATTACATCCACTAAAAGGTCTTCTACCTCTTCAGGTACACCAAAATTTTAATGAAAGATATTGATATTCTGAATTCTGCTGGGAAAATGGACAAGATGCGATTGTTAAACATACTGATGCAACTGCGCAAATGTTGCAACCATCCCTACCTGTTTGACGGGGCAGAGCCAGGTCCTCCTTACACCACTGACACGCATCTAGTCTATAACAGTGGGAAGATGGTCGCCTTGGATAAACTGCTGCGAAAACTGAAAGAACAAGGTAATTACCAGGCGTTGTTGTACTGTGTATCCAGAATGCAGGCACGGCTTCACATAAGAGCTCCCGTCTATAACATAGCTGCTAGCGGTAGTGCATGTGACCTATCTCGTCCAATCGCAGGCCTCCAATGAATGCAGTGCACTGCATTGCACACGTGCTGCTTTCTAATGCAATGTGCAACATTATTCAAGGCCTTGGATGGATGGATGGATGGATGGATGGATGGATGGGAGAGGTCACGTGCCCCTAAATCAGAGTCCTTGGATAGATGGACTGGTCATGTGCCCCTACATCAGAGGCCTTGGATGGATGGATGGATGGGACAAGTCATGTGCCTCTACATCAGAGGCCTTGGATGGATGGATGGGACAGGTCACGTGCCCCTAAATCAGAGTCCTTGGATGGATGGATGGATGGATGGGACAGGTCACGTGCCCCTAAATCAGATTCCTTGGATGGATGGATGGATGGATGGGACAGGTCACGTGCCCCTAAATCAGAGTCCTTGAATAGGTGAATGAATGGATGTGACAGGTCACGTGCCCCTACATCAGAGGTCTTGGATGGATGCATAGGACAGGTCACGTGTCCCTATATCAGAGGCCTTGGATGGATGGATGGGACAGGTCACGTGCTCCTACATCAGAGGCCTTGGATGGATGGATGGATGGGACAGGTCACGTGCCCCTACATCAGATGCCTTGGATGGATGGACGGATGGGACAGGTCACGTGCCCCTACATCAGAGGCTTGGATGGATGGATGGGACAGGTCACATGCCCCTACATCAGAGGCCTTGGATGGATGGATGGATGTGACAGGTCGCGTGCCCCAACATCAGAGGCCATGGATAGATGGATGGGACAGGTCACGTGCCCCTACATCAGAGGCCTTGGATGGATGGAGGGATGGATGGGACAGGTCATGTGCCCCTACATCAGAGGCCTTGGATGGATAGGACAGGTCACGTGCCCCTACATCAGAGGCCTTGGATGGATGGATGGATGGATAGGACAGGTCACGTGCCCCTACATCAGAGGCCTTGCACAGGAGCTCTTTGCTGGCAGTGAGTAAACCTATGATCAAAGAAGGGCTAGCGCTGTAAAAGTGTGTAGTTCTGGGCTGCGCTGGTAGAACACATTTACTGCACCTGTCAATATAATGTTGCTCCTGCAGCTCTTTTAAAATTCATAGAAAGTGGACAACCCCTCTAAGTGACATCCAATATGGCTGCCTGACCTCCTATTGTCACTTTTGAAACAAATCTAGTTACCAAACATCACTCCAGATTTACTCCTTATTTAGAGCCCATATTACGTGTACATTTTTCATGCATGGGCTATATGATGCCAGAAGCCTATTGACTTCTATTGGGCCAGACAGACCTTCGGTTTTTTTTAATGCCTGTTAAAAATTGCAACAAATTAGGACACGCTATGATTGTTTTTGTTCGGACTGTTTGTTCGATTTAAAAAAAACCACAAATGTGAATAAAACTATTTAAAATAATATGCTTTATTTTCCTCTGATTTAGGCTGTTTTCACACGGCTGAGAAAATCGTGCGGGATTTGTGCGTTGCAAGACGCACAAATCTCGTATGAAAATGAATCTCATTCTTTTGAATGGGGTCATACATGTCAGTGATGTTTTCCCACATCACATTGCACCGTGATGCAGGAAAAAAAAATAAAAAATCGCTACACGTCCTAGGTGCGCGAGATGCAACTAAGATGCCAGCCGCACGCAATGCGATGCAAGGTTTCCCCAATGAAAAGAATGGGAGAAACTCTGGAGTCCTCTGCAGACAGCCACAGCGAAGGATCGTTAATTCCCCCAAGTAATGTGAGTCGGTTCTGAGAAAAAAAACACCTCGCATCCGCAGGGAAATCACGTTGGCGATATTGCGCTCGCCCTTGCGAAATTAGCCTTTTTTTCCCCCAAAAAAATCAGATGTCAAAAATAATTTGTGTGAATATACCCTAAAAGTGAAGAGTCTAATAATGGATAAGGAAACGTAAAACCGCACTATAAGCACCAAATCCACTGCATGTCCTTAGGGAGAGAATTATCGTCCGCCGGTCCCTACAGAGCGCCATTATCACATTGCTGCATCTTCCTATATGTGTTTGCTGCGGTAGTTTGGGTGTTTGCGAGTTTCGTAATAAAACTGTTCAAGCAAATGTTCCTTTTATGCTCTTTTATGTAGAATTCAGAAGGGAAATAAAGCAGAAAACCACCAGGCGTAGGGTTTACCATGCTGTTGATAGGAACACAGCAGGCCCTCACAATCACATTGTTGAATAAAATTAGGTGAAAATGGAACTCATAAATTACCATTCACTTACTGGTAACATCTGGCGCTACATTTCTTTACAGGTAAAATAAAACACAGTGGGAAAAAGCTGCAAAAAGACTAAATGAGACAGTTTGGGAATGATTTTAGCGTGCCACTAGATGGCGCTGTGGCACAACGCTCGGCTCCCTGCTTCGCCATCCGTTTTCCCGTTACACAATGTTGCCAGCGCCTTCTTTGTATAAACCTCTAAATCCTACACTGTCTTTATTACGTTTTAAGCTGATTTATTCCATACATTCTAGGATATATTAGAAGAGATTTCTTTAGAAGTTGCCAGATCTGATGCAGCATTTAACAATGCCATCCAATTCTACAGGATCACAAACCATACATTAACACCAGGATTGAGTCTATGAACAAAAAGCTTTTTTTGTATTCCTGGACTTTTGTGTGCTGCTCAAATATATGTCCAATTGTAGCAATCCGTATACTTTTTCTGTAGGTTCTAGGGTTCTGATATTCAGTCAGATGACCCGACTGCTCGACATTCTGGAGGATTACTGCATGTGGCGCGGCTACGAGTATTGTCGCCTTGATGGACAGACACCGCATGAAGAGAGAGAGGTAATGTCAGATAGCTTTCATCTGCTGACATACAGAGCTCACTGAAAGGATTCTACATCCCTGGATCTCTCCCACTGAGGACTTTGTAGGTCATGATGCCTAATGGACCTGCTTATCAGCAAAACTACACTTCAGAGATAAAGCTTACACAGAAATAGGAATGCATATGGGGAATAATAACATTTTACTCAAGTTTATATTCCACAATGACAGATTCTGTACAGTAAAACCCGACTCTTGGTAGAATTGTATTGGTGCTGTGTTTTTATGTATACCGTATAGTATTGTCCGCTTAGGGATCCCCATGGTTGGCCTCGCTATATAAAATATAAACTTTTGTTTTAAAGAGTAAAACAAGAAACTTATTAATATATTGTTTTTGGAAGGAGTTTTCACATTAGACACTATTCAACTATCCAGAGAATAGGTGATACATGTATGATGACTCAGGGGTTAAATCACTGGGGCCTCCAGGGATTTAGTTCCTCTATCTCCAAGCACAGTGAATATGGCAGTGGCCCCCAGGGCTGTGGAGTCGGAGTTGGTAGGAATGTACTGACTCCGAATTAAAATTTATATATATATATATATATATATATATATATATATATTTTTTTTTTTTTTTTTAATTCAGTGCAGAATTTGTTGCGTACTTCCTTTCATAGAAATTTAGGAAAGTTTTGAACTGTTCTATAAATATATGTTATAATTTTCTAAGCCCTTATTTATCAAACACATTAATAACTAGCATGTGGAAACAGCAATAGGAAATCAGTTCTTGCCTTTCCTCTCAATCAGACTAAGTATCCTTATGCTGCTACTTCAAGGCATTTAGTGGAGAGAGAGATCTCACTCTCCCCCCCCCCCCCCCCCCCGCCGCACCCACCTGAGCCTGCTCGGACGAGAATGCAGTTACTCGAGAAGAGTGATGCTCGCTCGAGTAACTGCCTTATCCGAGCATGCTTGCTCATCTCTAGTGGAGATGAATCTGTGCTGCACTATCTGCACATGCTCAGTAGTGAAGCTCCGCCTCTGCAGAGCAGAGGAAGGAGGTGCTGGGCGTTGAGCATGCTGCACTCTTCTCAAAACTCCTAAGGAGACCAGAAAGACAGTATTATGTAAGTAAAAGTATAAAACTCGACTCTCAATAAACTTTGCATAAATGAATAGTCCAGTATATGTTCCCTCCAGGGCTATGGAGTTGGAGTCTGGGAAAATTGAGAAGTTGGAGTTGGAGGTTTGGCTTACTGACTCCACAGTCTTGAGGTTCATGCATGGCCACCGCCACTCCATTCACTAGGGGGACTCTGATACCTCCGTTCTTGTGATTCCTAGGGTTCCCAGCAGTCATACATTTATGACCTATTCTATGAAACCTGGACGAATATGTTAAATAGGAAAGCCCCTTTAATATCACTGCTGCCTGTAAGCCCTTGCCCCGTCTGCTAGGCTGTCAGACATGTAGACAGCCTAACTCTTCTTGCTGTCTTTAAGACAGTGCTGCAGCAGATTAACCACATGTCCAACCACAGTGATGAACATATATGTTGAGTGTAGCATCACTTAAATATCGCCATGAAATATACCATTAATGAGTACATGAAAATGAGCTGCAATACTGCTAAATGTACTGTGTAATGTACTGAGTTCTTAGCACACATTTTGATCAAAATGTGAGAGCCCATCTGCCAGCGACAAGGCGACTCCATCAGACGGAACCCTAACATTTATACTCGCAAGAACGAGAGCATATAGGATCCAGGCCCATTAAAACGACCTGGGCAGGGGGAGGTGGAGCGCACATCCAATATGGAGGACATTTTTTTTTACATAGTACATTTAGCAGATCGCAACATAGGAAATGATTCTCAAATATGCTTAATAAGGTAAGTATAGGAACGGATCGTCCAAGTCACAAATGTATGTTAACTTTTATAGCCTCCACACATGTACAGTGTTACAATTACCAGTCATGTTTTATTATTAAGAACTGTATAACGCAGGGGGCAGTATTACTTGTTTTGGGGGATGGATACTAGTAGAGTATTAAAGATTAAGCTTTTCTGAGCTCCATGTCCAAAGCGCATCAGGAGGGGATAGTCCGTCCTCAAAATGCATAGGAAACTGTGGTCACAAATAAAAAAGGCACCCCATGAGCTGAACTCCTGCAGCAGACTGAATTATAGCACTTGTAAACACAGCATGTAGATAATGACTCTGACATTATTACATTCCAGTTCAGGCATTAGGAGGGGCATTTATGGCAATTGGCATGCAATTTTTATGCATTTCTGCAGTTTTTTTTTCTTTTTTCTTTGATTTTTTTTTTCCACACGATTTTCATCTGTTTTGCATCCTATCTTGATGAGCATAAAAAAAGCACATAGTGTGTTCTGCACTTTTTTTCCCCTATGGTTACCATGGTTAAATGCAATGACAACAGATCACAATGGCATCAAAAGAGTGCAATACGTTTTTTATTAAATGCATCCAAAGACTTGAAGGGGGAATTTTCATCCAAAAAATGCAGCAAAATAGAACGCACTGCGTTTTTTTTTCTTTGCTCAGACTGTTCGTCCAATAACAAAATAGTACAGGTCCCGTATCTGGGTGTCACCCTGACGTACCCCATCAGCCAGCTAGGTCCCACTAATTTTAAGTCTTTACTAATGAAAGTAGAAGAAAAAATTAAAAAGTGACACTAACTTGTTCATGAGATCCATATCGCCATTGTTAAGATGTTCCTGTTACCTAAAATCTTACATCTGTTTCACAACCTTCCTGTGGTTATACCTAATATCATCTTAGATTGAATACAAAACCTACTAATGAATTACATTTGGTGCAGTCTATAAGCAAGGGTATCCTCCAAAGTACTACTCCTCCACCCCTCACAGGGAGGCCTGGTCTGCTATTACTCCTCAACCCCTGACAAGGAGGCCTGGGCTGCTATTACTCCTCCACCTCTCATAGGGAGGCCTGGGCTGCTATTACTCCTCCACCCCTCACAGGGAGGCCTGGGCTGCTATTACTCCTCCACCCCTCACAGGGAGGCCTGGGCTGCCCCTGTATAAACAATTATTATTATGCAGCATTGCTCTACCAACTACAAACCTAGTAGATAGATGACTCATCCAAACAGTGGATTCAGATCGAATCCAAGATCACTGGATATTCTAAACTCTCTAAATTGACAACGAAATTCCCCATGTCTATCCCCCCCACAGTATCCGCAAAAATGTATATCTGGAAAAAATATTCTGTCTTCTTGGCTCTCTCCCCCTTCGAAAATTCTAAATACTCTTAGAGGTGATCCAACCTCTATATGATTAATACCAAATATACATCTAGATGTATGGCGAGCCAAAGGCATCATCAAGCTTTAGGATTTATAGGAAGGACCAATCATGAAATCCTTCACACAACTACATGAGACAAATACCAGAATTTTCTAGATACTTACAGATTTTCTCTCGTCATTAGACCCCTTGACTACAGCCTTGCTCACAAAATATGAATCTTTTTATAGAACCATGCAAATTAGGCTAGAGATATTTCCAAAGCCTATACAGCATTATTATCACAAACCTCCCCATCCACTCTCCAAGACCTCCAAGAATCTTTCAGTAAAGACCAGTGGGCAATGGCATTTCAACTCAACCTCAAAACCTATCTATAGGAACATGCACAAGGGGAGCACATTGTACCATATCTCTAGGAACATGTACAAGGAGAACAAATTGTACCATATCTATAGGAACATGTACAAGGAGAACACATTGTACCATATCTATAGGAACATGTACAAGGAGAGCACATTGTACCATATCTATAGGAACATGTACAAGGAGAGCACATTGTACCATATCTATAGGAACATGTACAAGGAGAACACATTGTACCATATCTATAGGAACATGTACAAGGAGAGCACATTGTACCATATCCATAGGAACATGTACAAGGAGAGCACATTGTACCATATCCATAGGAACATGTACAAGGAGAGCACATTGTACCATATCCATAGGAACATGTACAAGGAGCGCATTGTACCATATCTATAGGAACATGTACAAGGAGAACACATTGTACCATATCTATAGGAACATGCACAAGGGGAGCACATTGTACCATATCTCTAGGAACATGTACAAGGAGAACAAATTGTACCATATCTATAGGAACATGTACAAGGAGAACACATTGTACCATATCTATAGGAACATGTACAAGGAGAACACATTGTACCATATCTGTAGGAACATATACAAGGAGAGCACATTGTACCATATCCATAGGAACATGTACAAGGAGAGCACATTGTACCATATCCATAGGAACATGTACAAGGAAAGCACATTGTACCATATCTATATGAACATGTACAAGAAGAGTACATTGCACCATATCTATAGGAACATGTACAAGGAGAGCACATTGTACCATATCTATAGGAACCTGTACAAGGAGAACACATTGTACCATATCTATAGGAACATGTACAAGGAGAACAAATTGTACCATATCTATAGGAACATGTACAAGGAGAACACATTGTACCATATCTATAGGAACATGTACAAGGAGAACACATTGTACCATATCTGTAGGAACATATACAAGGAGAGCACATTGTACCATATCCATAGGAACATGTACAAGGAGAGCACATTGTACCATATCCATAGGAACATGTACAAGGAAAGCACATTGTACCATATCTATATGAACATGTACAAGAAGAGTACATTGCACCATATCTATAGGAACATGTACAAGGAGAGCACATTGTACCATATCTATAGGAACATGTACAAGGAGCGCATTGTACCATATCCATAGGCACATGTACAAGGAGCGCATTGTACCATATCCATAGGAACATGTACAAGGAGCGCATTGTACCATATCCATAGGAACATGTACAAGGAGCGCATTGTACCATATCCATAGGAACATGTACAAGGAGAACACATTGTACCATATCTATAGGAACATGTACAAGGAGAACACATTGTACCATATCTATATGAACATGTACATGGAGAGCATTGTACCATATCTATAGGAACATGTACATGGAGAGCATTGTACCATATCTATAGGAACATGTGCAAGGAGAGGACACTGTTCCATATCTATAGAAACATGTACAAGGAGAGAACACTGTACCATATCTATAGGAACATGTACAAGGAGAGCACATTGTACCATATCTATAGGAACATGTACAAGGAGAGCACATTGTACCATATCTATAGGAACATGTACAAGGAGCACATTGTACCATATCTATAAGAACATGTACAAGGAGAGAACATTGTACCATATCTATAGGAACATGTACAAGTAGAACACATTGTACCATATCTATAGGAACATGTACAAGTAGAACACATTGTACCATATCTATAGGGACGTGTACAAGGAGAACACATTGTACCATATCTATAGGAACATGTACAAGGAGAACACATTGTACCATATCTATAGGAACGTGTACAAGGAGAACACATTGTACCATATCTATAGGAACATGTACAAAGAGAACACATTGTACCATATCTATAGGAACATGTACAAGTAGAACACATTGTTCCATATCTATAGGAACATGTACAAGGAGAACACATTGTTCCATATCTATAGGAACATGTACAAGTAGAACACATTGTTCCATATCTATAGGAACATGTACAAGGAGAACACATTGTACCATATCTATAGGAACGTGTACAAGGAGAACACATTGTACCATATCTATAGGAACATGTACAAGGAGAACACATTGTACCATATCTATAGGAACGTGTACAAGGAGAACACATTGTACCATATCTATAGGAACATGTATAAGGAGAACACATTGCACCATATCTCTATGAACATGTACAAGGAGAACACATTGTTCCGTATCTATAGGAACATGTACAAGGAGAACACATTGTTCCGTATCTATAGGAACATGTACAAGTAGAACACATTGTTCCATATCTATAGGAACATGTACAAGGAGAACACATTGTACCATATCTATAGGAACGTGTACAAGGAGAACACATTGTACCATATCCATAGGAACATATACAAGGAGAACACATTGTACCATATCTATAGGAACATGTACAAGGAGAGCACATTGTACCATATCTATAGGAACATGTACAAGGAGCACATTGTACCATATCTATAAGAACATGTACAAGGAGAGAACATTGTACCATATCTATAGGAACATGTACAAGTAGAACACATTGTACCATATCTATAGGAACATGTACAAGTAGAACACATTGTACCATATCTATAGGGACGTGTACAAGGAGAACACATTGTACCATATCTATAGGAACATGTACAAGGAGAACACATTGTACCATATCTATAGGAACGTGTACAAGGAGAACACATTGTACCATATCTATAGGAACATGTACAAAGAGAACACATTGTACCATATCTATAGGAACATGTACAAGTAGAACACATTGTTCCATATCTATAGGAACATGTACAAGGAGAACACATTGTTCCATATCTATAGGAACATGTACAAGTAGAACACATTGTTCCATATCTATAGGAACATGTACAAGGAGAACACATTGTACCATATCTATAGGAACGTGTACAAGGAGAACACATTGTACCATATCTATAGGAACATGTACAAGGAGAACACATTGTACCATATCTATAGGAACGTGTACAAGGAGAACACATTGTACCATATCTATAGGAACATGTATAAGGAGAACACATTGCACCATATCTCTATGAACATGTACAAGGAGAACACATTGTTCCGTATCTATAGGAACATGTACAAGGAGAACACATTGTTCCGTATCTATAGGAACATGTACAAGTAGAACACATTGTTCCATATCTATAGGAACATGTACAAGGAGAACACATTGTACCATATCTATAGGAACGTGTACAAGGAGAACACATTGTACCATATCTCTAGGAACCTGTACAAGGAGAACACATTGTACCATATCTATAGGAACATGTACAAGGAGCACACATTGTGCCATATCTACAGGAACATATGAACAGGTAAGTATAGCTATGTTTCCTTTTTTATAGCTGTGCCAACCTGTACGGGAAATATAAGTCCCCATGGGCAATCCCGTTTAAGGGGTATTCCAGAGAATTACGTTTTTTTCAAGGTTTCGCACATCCACTGGATAGATAATAACTGACAGTTTGTGGAGATCAGATCACTGGAACTTCTAGCTATCCGAAGAACTGGGTCCAGTTGGTCTCCAAGAGAATGGAACAGAAGACAGAAGTCACCTAGGTTCACCGCCGCTCCATTTATTTAATTGTGAGCCTCAGAAATTGCTGAGCTACTTGTGCCCGGGAGTCTCTAGCGCTCTCATTGATGTGCATACAGTGGTGATGCGCCTGTGTGACCTCTGCTTCATTTCCATGGAGTCCAACTGTACTCCCGTTTTAGGGATTGGTGGATCAGTGGGGATTTCAGAGGTCAGACCTCCAGCGATCTATCAGTTTTTACCTATCCAGTGAATGGTTGAAAACCTGAAAAACATTAAGTCTCTGGAATACTCTTTCAACTACGCTAGGCGATTTCAGTTGATAGTTTATGTCTGGAAATAAGTGTACAATGTAGAGTATCCAAAAGCCTCAACCATTTTTATGTTTTATATTGTTTTCCATTACCAGTAAGATTAGGATTTATATGTTGTGTGCTTTTTGAGATGTCGGATGCTGAGAGTGAGAATGGCCAGAGAAATCCATGGATGAAAACTTAAGGACATCAATTAGAAGCTAACTAGGCCTATCCAATCATTAATGCTGTTAGCTGACTTCAGAAATGAAATGTGTTAGTAATCATTGTCTATGGCAGTACAGCATGTTCTCTATGGAAAAAAATAGTTAAAAAGACCGGTGAGCAACCTAACAGGAGTTGTACTCACCCCGCCTGCAGCTCCGGTCTGACAGCAATGCATGGTCTTTGACCACTGACCTCGTAGGCACCATCCTATACGCAGCACAGGTGCCGAGGGAAGAGATCCTCGGCCACAGACTTGGCAGCGGCCGCCACCGGGCCAAAGCTGTAGGCTAGGTGACTAGAAAGCTTGTAGGGATGCTGCCCAACCAGAGGCCAATGGGGGGGTTGCTATTACAGCTGGGGCTACTATGGAGGTCACTATTACTACCGCGGCCAATATAGGGAACACTATTACTATTAGGTTGTGCAAATCCGCTCATGTGAATGAGCAATTATTGTACAATTACAATCAGCCCTTCGAAGGCCCCCATAAGGCTGATGTGGCCCTGGGTGAAAATGAGTTTGACACCACGGCCCTATGGGGTTGACTTTTTTGACAGGTGCCTCCAACCTAAACAACGTCTTGGCTTTCAAGAAGGACTCAGTTAGTCAACAAGTAAAAACTGGGTGTAGGCGCAAACTTTTTAAGAGGCAGAGATTAGCTCAACATCTCTGTTTTATTGAAACCAGCATGAATGGACATGTTTTGAGGCTATGGCCCCCCTTCCTCAGTATTTGCTCGGGACACAAATGCAAAGGTGCAGACAGCGCTTGGACATGTGTCCTTATTGCAGAGAAGAGGAGCACTGAAGTTGAGTTAATCCCCTGATATTTTTTGCTACTCTTAAAAAGAGGTTGAACCTAAACCCAGTTTTTATTTATTGACCCAGTTAGTTCATGGAGTAAATGCTTATCACACTGGACCATCGATGTAAATAGTAATACAGTTTGTGTTACAAATATGTGACCCTGTATAGGATAATGTTTGTATGATTAGAGTAGGTATGTATATTATTGCGTGGTCTGTTGGTGCACCCATGTAAAAGATGATAAGTATGAAAGCTAACCTGTCTATAATAACTTCAATTTCCAGAAAGCCATAGAAAGATTTAATGCACCTAACAGCAGTAAATTCATCTTCATGCTGAGTACCCGCGCCGGAGGCCTTGGAATAAATTTGGCAACTGCTGATGTGGTGATTTTATATGACTCAGACTGGAACCCTCAAGTCGACTTACAAGCAATGGTAAGAAATATAAAGTTCTATAGCAGTTATTTTCCATGTTTGCTCATATTTTTTCTCTATCTTTCAAACTTAGATCAAATATTTCACGGAATGCAGGTAGATTAGCTGAATAGTGTGACCTCACTGTCCAGGACCAGACGGGTTCAGACAGTGACGGTATAGCAACAAGTCATTATTAGGTAAACTGCTGACAACTCGTTTTAGTATAAATATATTGATTCCTCTTAGAAAGTCAGCCGGTTTGAGAAAAATAGCCTTTTTATGTGGAAATGTCCATTCAGCCTAAGCAGAAGCTGTTCTATTGAATTGTGTTCACTGCAAACTAATCAGTGCTATGAATTATACTTTATGTTGTGTCACTTCAGCACTACATCAAGGCCTTTGACTGCATAGACCATGAAAAGCTATGGCAGGCCCTACAAGAGCTGGGCATATCGGCACATCTAGTCAAGATGATAAAATCACTTTATACCAATCAAGAAGCCACTGTGAGAACACAGTATGGGGACACAGATTGGTTTGGAATCAGCAAAGGCATCCGACAGGGCTGCATCCTCTCACCCTTCTTCTTTAACCTATATGCGGAAGTGATTGTGCAGAAAATGGACCTAGATGAATTGGAGATCTGGGTGAAAATAGGTGGAAGAAACATCAACAATCTCCAATATGCGGACGACACAACTCTGCCTGCAGAAATAGAAGCAGGTCTGAAGCAGCTGATATGGAAGATGAAAGTGAAAAAAATGTACCTCTACCTGAATTTAAAGAAGGCTAAAATTGTGACGACTGCCAAAAATTCAAATCAAAATCAACGATGAGGTCATAGGATGCGTGCGAGACTTCATCTTCCTTGGTGCAAAAATTGACCAGGCTGGAGAATCTATGCCAGAGATAAAACGTAGGATAGCATTGGGGCGAAGTGCATTGCTAAACATGAACCAAATTTGGAAAAGTAGGGATATCGGCATGGCAACTAAATGCAGGATAGTACAAACCACCGTTTTCCCCATAGCCATGTATGAATGTGAAAGCTGGACTGCGAAAAAAGCTGATAGAAGAATTCATGCGTTGAGCTGTGGTGCTGGAGAAAGCTGCTGTGTATACCCTGGACGGCAAGAGTAACAGAGAAGTCCTGAATCATATAAGACATGATATGTCACTGAAGGGGAAGATGACCGGACTCCGACTCACATATTTTGGCCATGTAATGCGAGCAGAGTCGCTAGAAAAATCTATAATGCTTGGACAGATCAGTGGCAAAAGAAGACTCGGCGCCAAAGGACATGATAGCTGATACTGTCAGAGCTGATACTGGCATGGATATCACACAACTGAAAGAAACCGTGCAAAACCGAAAAACATGGAGGGAGCTCATCTTTAGGGTCATGAATGACTAAACGGCCAACAACAGCATAACCAGTGCTATGAGTTATACTTTATGTTGTGTCAGTCCAGCACCAGTGTATTTCTGGTTTCTGTAACTTGCTGTTGTTATCACACTTGTACATTCTCTGTGCTTTTATATCTGGAATAGGATCGAGCCCATCGCATAGGTCAGACAAAGACCGTCCGAGTATTTCGGCTCATTACTGACAATACAGTGGAAGAAAGGATCGTGGAAAGAGCAGAGATGAAACTGAGACTAGATTCTATAGTCATCCAGCAAGGTATGTCCTAAGAATGGTCATTCTCCTTGACTTGGTTAAGTGGTGGTAGTACGTAGCAGTAGAGATTATTCCTTAGAAACATAGCTGGTGCTTACTATAATATATGTGCAACTTTCTTTCTGCTTTGTGATCACCTTTTGTCATTTTATGGTATTAAAGGTGCAGTTCTGGATGATAAAGCTTGCGTAATTGTATCTAACAAAAATGCATGTATTGCGCACAGTATTAGTTACACGAACATTAAACATTAGTAAAATAAAGCACCGTTCCTTAAGGTATGTTCACACAATGGATTTTGGTGTGGATTCTGCTCTCCATTCATTTGAATGGGGTTTCAGATTTTTTCACCGTGGATTTGAAATCTGCTATGTAGAAACATAATAAGTGACCTATCATTTCTTAATGATGATCTATGCCGATTCTGCCTAGTCACAAGAGTTAAATCGGTGTGCGGATCTGTATCAGAAACCCAGGGCCTAGCAGCAGATTTGTGCCACGGTTTAAGAGGTGGAATCTTAACCCCTTGAGTGGCACGCCCGGAAAAGTTCCGTGACGAGCTCCACTGCTCATAGCAACATAGCCCGGAAGATTTCCGGGCTATGTATCACTATGGGAGCTGCAGAGCACAATGCCACAAGCTGTGACAGTGTGCTCTGCCTGCACAGTCCCACAGAGAACAAAGCAAGGGCTTTGAAAAACCAGCAGAAGATATTGCCGACATGTCGGCAATGTCCTGCTTTGTTTACAGGTTGCCATAGAGACCATCGGCTTGTCAGAAGCAAGCCGATGGTCTCTGTGGCAGGGAGAGCTGGTTGTTAGCTGTCAGAGGACAGCTAGGTACTAGCTCTTACAGCAGAGATCAGAGAAAACCTCCGATCTCTGCTGTGTTAACCCTTTACATGCTGCAGTCTATGTGACTGCAGCATGTAAAGGGCTGTCACTGCAGCATGTAAAGGGCTGTCACCATCGGACCCCTGGAATGTGATCAGGGGTCCTGATGGGTCCCTGTGGAAGTCCCCTAAAGGGACAAAAAAAAAAAAAAAAATTTTAAAAAATTAAAAAAAAAGGAAAAAAATTATTAAAAAAATAAAAAAAACACTTGTCTCCCTTTACTTTGTAAAAAATCAAAAATACAATCACACATGTGGTATCCATGTGCGTCGTAATGACCCAGAGAAGGAAGTTAATACATTATTTAACCCCTTAATGACATGGCCCCTTTTTTCTTTTTTCCCCATTTCTTTTTTTCCTCCCCCCTGTTTAAAAAATCACAACTTGTCCCGCAAAAAACAAGCCCTCATACGGCCATGTCATGGGAAAAATGAAAAAGTTATGGCTCTTGAGACGCAACTGCAAAACTAGTTGAAATTCAATGATTAGACCATTTTAAAAAACCTGCCCTGGTGGGCACGACAGGGTGGTAGGAAACCTGCCACTCAAGGGGTTAATGGAAAAATCTGTGTCATTCTGCCGTGTAAACTTGCTATTAATCTTGTTCTGTGTCATATATATAAAACCTTAAAGGGGTTATCCAGGCAGCGCCCATCGGGATACACTGGGGTTGGAATGGAAGCACTGCTTTGAAATCAATGGGACCCCAGCCTGCAATTAGAAGTGCAGCTCCTATTGATTTCAATGAGGGTTGCACCTGCAATTACGAGGGCCGCCGCTACAAGGGGGTCGGTGTAGCACTTCATAGCAACATATGCATACCAACATAATCCATATATTGCAACAACATTATGCATACAACATAGCAACATATGCATACTAACATAATGCTCCCCAGTTTTCAAAGGGATGCATTATGTTACGTTCGTGTGGGCAAACAAGCATCGTGCCCACACGAACGTGACCCAAAAAGTACAGAATGGGGACCAACCGACAACTGACAGGCAGACAGACTGTAAGGTAATAGACTGAGCTGCCAATCAGAACATAGAAGGAGAAACTGACCCTATGCTGAAGGGAAGATGGCAAGGCCCTACCTAATAGCGGAGCAATTGCCTCGATAAAGGCGGCCCCTTGCTGGAACCTCAGCCCTGGCTTTCCCAGAATAGCTGGTACACAGAACTAGGGCAAGTATGGACAATCCAAATGCACAAACAGGAAGCTGACAGATGACAAACACACTTACCACTCCACCTTGCACTCTAAAACAGACGATGAAGCTGAATATAAAAACGAGGGATTAGTTTGTGCATTGGCCAATGAACTTAAGCCGCAAGCCCAATGATCAAGGGTCCTCGTGTCTTGCGGTCCCTACTCTAGCAAGACACATAATCAGGCAGCACAGGCACAAAACACAGCAAGCTGCAATGCAAGATGTCCAGACACTACACACACAGCAAGCTGCAGGGAGACAAGCCACATACACAGGCAGACAAGACTGAGGAGATACAGCTTCCTCTTGCAGAGGGGCTGGACTATATATCTACACCCAGACCCAGGGGATTGGCTGACTTGAGCAACCACACCCAGCAAGCTCAATTAACCCCTCACCTGTGAAGGTGTGCACCAGGAAGCCTGTAGAACAACCGGTCCCAGATGCACAACCTAACACTTGTCCTTTCTGTTGTTTGCCAGAATCTTTTGGGCTTTAGTGTCCTTGTAATTCCGCTGTACTATTTTTGAGTAATATCTAGCTCCTCCCACCTGGCTGTCTTCTAGATAGACCTGGCCATGCCCATAATGGTACCAGAAATATTGTCTGCAATGTAGTCACATCCCCAAGATATTGCATGCTAAGAGTTTGAGAGGCACTAAGTGAATTACGGTGGGACAGAAAGCTGTTATGGCATCTCACATGATGCTGGGCGATGCAGCCGGACATACAAATGCATTCACAACATTTTGGCAAAAAATCTTTTTTTGAAAGGGGATGTACAGGTAAAAACTTCTAACCTTTCTAACTCGTAGGGCGACTAATTGATCAGCAATCAAACAAGCTTGGAAAGGATGAAATGCTGCAGATGATTCGCCACGGAGCCACCCATGTATTTGCATCAAAAGACAGTGAACTGACAGATGAAGATATTACTACAATTTTGGAAAGGGGGGAAAAGAAGGTAAAATTGATGTTTCTTTGCCAGGTAATCTAGTTCAGGTCACGTCTGACAACCGTAAGCAAATTCCAGTACCAATATTAATCAAACGTATTCGTTATATTTTCCTTCTGTGCTGTGAAGACAAGGTGAGCCTTAAACATAGAAGTACACAATCATATAGGCGCACCGTCCTGTAGAATGCATCTGTGAAAGTCTAATGTTGTCACTAATGTTTGTTGTAGTTTTTCTAGTTGATAAAGAGTAATCACATTTTTATCTTTTTTTTAAAATAAAATATACAGAATAGGCGATTATAAGCATTTTTGCATTGCGTTTAATTAGCCTATGCTGTGCATTTTTCTTAGCAAACCCCTATTCAGCTAGAAGTCCTGGCAAGAGAAATCTGTCTTCAGCTAACTGCATAGCTGAGCACGGAGCTTCCATCTGTGCTGTGCCTGCACTGTTCACTCTGGTGCAGGCACAGCAGATTTATATAGAAGAATATATTAACCCTTTCCAATCCACTGTCTGACCTCTGAAGACATTATGATTTAAGGCTGTACAGCTCCGATGTTGGAAGACATCCATCAGGGTTCTCTTACTGTATATTGCCAGCCTCTCTGCTGTCGGAGCCTATCCAACATGTCACCTCATGCAGTACTGGCTTTAGCCAGCAGATAGCACTGTTGTATAACGGCAGAAAAAGAGTAAGCCCCCTAGGAAAACCAGGATACAAATTGGATTGGAAAGGGTTAATAAATGTCTGTTTTTTTGTTTTATTACTTTATATATAGATTTCTCCCATAGTGTTATAAGTCTCCTGATATCTGTTTTCTAACGCTCCTGCCTCTTTCTCTTGGCCAAACTGAGTTACAGACGGCGTCTCCCCTTCACAGCTCCTGCTCCCTGCCAGATCCCATGCACTCTCAGTGTATGTCCCAACCCGATGCACTGAGACACTGACAGCACATGCGGTCTGGTGGGGAGCAGGCTCGCTATGAAGAGGAGAAGCTGTCTGTAACACAGTATGGCTTCTCTTCACAGTGCCAGAGGACAGAGGCAGAAGCGTTATAAAACATATATTATGGGACTTATAACACTATAGAGAAAATGTACAGTATATATAAATTAATAAAACAAAAAGACATTTATTGATGCAGTTTTCTATCTTCTATGTAATCTGCTGTGCCTGCACCAGAGAGAACAGTGCGGGCACAGCACAGACAGGAGCTCCCTGTTCAGCTATGCAGTTACCTGAGGATTGATTTCTCTAACCAGGACTTCTACAAGCTGCATAGCTGAGTAGGGGTTTTAGATGAAAAATATACAAAATGGGTTGGTTACACCTATTGCTTAGAATTGCCTATTCTGTATATTTCAGAAAAAAAATTAGGTACAGGTACTCTTTAAGAATCTGTTTACATCTGCAATGCAGCCTCCCCCATCACAAATTCTGTCACATTGCCCAGAGAAAACAGTGCATCATCCAGCAAGGTGTCATGTAAAATGACAGATACCATGATGGAACCCGACAGACCCTAATCGAAGTCTGCTGGGCCTGTTAGGCACTGTTGATGTCCGTCATGTGATGCATACATCACAGCGTTAATTCATTTTTTTTCTCTTCCTATGACCTAAGGGAAAAATTAAATTCCTAATACAGATGTGAAGTCGGCCTCAGTTAAGGAGAAACATGACAATAATCGTCAACTTCTAGCCTTCCCTTTGCAGTTTATGAAATCTCTCCTTTTCAGACTGCTGAAATGGCCGAGCGCATGGAGAAGATGGGTGAGAGCTCACTTAGAAACTTCTCTATGGATACAGAAACAAGTTTATATAACTTTGAAGGAGAAGATTATCGAGAAAAACAAAAGGTAACGTTTTACATTGCAATAAAAAAAATGGCAGAACTTATAACATACATATTATTACATGTCTTACTGAACCCACCGCTATCTGACTACCTCAAAAAGTTTACATGTCAAATGTAAGAAACCGCGAATACGCTTTGTTATATCATTATTGTATAATTGTACGTGATATTTCTATAAAAAGTAAGAGAAAATACAGCGTCATTCAAAAAGAAGGAGCAGATTTGGGGATTTAATTACAAACAAACTACAAAAGAGAGCTGCACAATCCGCACGTCACTGAAAGAGGAAGGTGCAAAGTTTTTTTTATACCAGTAAGTTCCATTTTCTGCCGCACCGCATTGCTCATTTACAGTTTTCTGGTCCCGGAGCTGCACTTGAGCAATGGAGTCACTCGTAGTGAACTCAAGCACACAAAATGATTTCTCCTGCCGTGCCGCCATGTTCCTATAAACTATAAACCACAAGAAGCAGCGCTGTTATGTGGCAGAAAATGGAATTTACTGGTGTTTCAAAAAAACTTTGAACCTTCCTCTTTTTAGTGATGTATGGATTGTGTATTTGTCTCTTCTAGTTGTCTCTTTTACAAATCTGCTCCTTCTTTTTGAATATCCCTGTATATGTACAGTATTAATAGGTCCATATGACAGACTACAAGTAAATTGTATGGACATAGAAGGAAATTCTATGGAAATGTACTCCCTTGTTCCTTTTCATGGGATTAGTTCCTGGTTTTGAATAGCGGAAATTAAAAGGTGCGTTCAGCCAACCGCGCTCAATTTGCAGTTGGTGAACCTCTCTGACATTTACTGCAGTCTATAAACCGGAAATCAAGACCATTGTTTTCAATCCTCATTATATAGTTTTTAAAGTTAACCTCTGTTTATGTCTGTTGCTGCGTCCCCTAAGAGATGTCTGAAATACAATACTGGGAGATGCAGCAGAGAAGCCTGACAGTCGTGTTGCCTGGGCAAATCTACTACACCAGAAACTTCAGCTGTAAAACTCCATTTAGAGCAGTACAGGAGTGGTACAACTTCACCTGCACTCATCGCTGTACAAAATACTGTCACCAAGTAATCCTTCAAACTGCGGTTCATAGAAAATAGCAACAGAAAGCATTAGAAAAAGATGGCCAGGTCTGATGAGCCACGTTTTGTTTTACATCACATGGGGAAGAGTTGATACTAGGATGTACTATGGGAAGGAGATAAGCTGGTGGAAGTAGTGTGTGATTCTCTGGGCAATGTTCTGCAGGGAAACCTTGGGCTCTGGCATTTAGGCCCCACGCACACGGGTGGGTCCGATTTCGCATGTGGAATCCTGCCCTGGCAGCAGTGTTGTTGTCCACGTGTACCTGCTTTTTTTTTTTTCTTCGTCTGAACTGCGGATGGTCCGCACGGTGCGCCGTCGGATGTGTGCAGTACAATTTTTTTTTTTTAAGCTCCTTAATCCGCAACCTTTCTGCAATGTTAATTGCGGAAGGGCCATGGATCGGATGGTTTCCATTGAAGTCAATGGAAGCTGTCAGTGCAAAAATGGAGCATGCTTCGATTTTCCCTCCGTGATCAGAAACGGCAGTTGGTTTACACTCGTGTTTATGAAGAGTCACTTTTGTATAGCATGCTATGGAAGGTATTTGCTGCAGAGCCCAGAGGCGGACGCCCGCTCCGGATTTGCAATACAAATTCCTCTGTGCATATGAGGCCTTGTGTGGATACAATGCATTCCATCTACCTAAAGAATCCTGCAGACCAAGTACACCCGTTCATAGCAACAATATTCCCTAGTGGCAGTGGCCTCTTCAGTAGGATAATGCGTCATGCCACACGGCATGAATTGTTCAGGGATATACAAGAGTTCAACCTCCTTATTGTTGCCCTGATCTATTCTCGCCTTGATTACTGCAACTTGTTACTCATCGGTCTTCCCTGCACTAAACTCTCCCCCCTGAATGCAGCAGCCAGGCTTATATTTTTGTCCAGACACTACATTGAGCCCTCCACCCTGTGCCAACCATTATCCTGATGTGTTCACCCTGTGCCAGACACTACACTTGTGCCTCCACGCTGTGCCAGTCACTGCACTGATGTCTCCACCCTGTACCAGTCACTGCACTGATGTCTCCACCCTGTGGCAGTCTCTACATTGATGCCTCCAGCCTGTGCTAACCACTACATTGATGCCTCCACAATTTACTAGCCACTACACTGATGCCTCCACCCTGTGCAAGCCACTACACTGGTTCTTCCATCCTGTGCCAGTCACTACACCAATGTCTCCACCCTGTACCACTCACTACACCAATGTCTCCACCCTGTGCCAGTCTCTACATTGATGCCTCTAGCCTGTGCCAACCACTACGCTGATGCCTCCACCCTGTGCCGGCCATTGCACTGTTTGCCTTAGCATACAATTTAAACTCATCGCTCTCATCCATAAAGCTCTCCATAGTGCTGCATTATCCTATATCTCCACCATCATTTCTTTCTCCCACCCTTCCCATGCTCTCTGCTCTGCTAATTACCTTATACTAAGTTCCTCTTTAGTTTGAACCTCCCACTTCCTTCTCCAAGACTTTTTCCGAGCTGCACCAGTTGTCTTGAATGCGCTACTGCAGACAATCAGGTTAATTCCCAGTGGCCACAGTTTTAAGCGTGTCCTAAAAACACATATTTTTAGGGAGGTCTACCATATTCCCTAATTAACACTTCTCAATTTACCCCATTTCTATATCCCCCCTTAGAAAACTGGCCCCCTCCATCCCACTGTGTCACTCATACCTCAGAAACTCTAATGCACTGCATATCTGTATATACACAGACGCTGGCTGGTATGTACAGCTTTATGTATAGTACCCTAAGCTCATGGCTGAAAGAAGGGGACCTGCTGAGTCTGGGGACGTAAATAGTTATACTTATCTGCCCCATTATTCCCCTGGTGTCCATTTTAAAATTAGAATGGGTGAACTACTTAGCGCACCGCTCAATGGATTGAGCGACATCTTTCAGTGGTAACAGTAGGGGAACGATGGGATAGGTAGGTATAAGGCCTCATGTCCACGGGGAAAATCAGGCCCGCTACGGATTCTCCATGGAGAATCCGTAGCGGGTCCTTCCTGCCCTGCGGACATGATGCTAAAAAATCACAATAAACTTACCCGCAGGGGTCCGTCGCGGCCGGATCTTCTTACTTCGGCCGGCGGGTGTGCTCGGCACGCTGGCTGCGTGCCGTGCACATCCGCCAGGCCGAAGAAAGAAGATCCGGCCGTGAAGAAGGGAAGGCACGCACGGTCCGCTGCAGGTAAGTTATTCTTATTTTAGGTCTCCCGCGGATCCGGACGGCTTCCATAGGCCTCAATAGAAGCCTGCGGGAGCCGTCCCCGCGGGAGACCCGCATGAAAATGGAGCATGTCCATTTTTTTTCATGCTCCATGATTTTTTAAATTCCCTTTTATTTACCATCCGCGGGTATTTATCTACCCGCTGGTGGTCAATGCATCCCTATGGGGTGCGGATCCGCGTGCGGGTGAAGAGTTAAAATCCGCTGCGGATTTTAATTCTTCTTTTGCCCGTGGACATGAGGCCTTACACTTACATCCCCGGACTCCTCGGCCCACAGTAAACATTTGACCACACATATGAATGTGCATTACACATACCTAGTGCCTTCAATTTGACAACTGGTGCCGCCATTCCTCTGTTCTGGAGCTCCATTTGTCTGTTTGCAAATCGGGCGCCACAATCACAGCGTACCCAATGCACAATGTGCTTAGAAATTCTGAGATACGCCCTTCGCCCACCGATGGACACAGCATCAATGTAAAAAACAACTACGTTCCCTTTAAGACTGTAAATATATGACTTTGAATACAATACTTGTACAAAGTCGTAAACAGTAATTCATCCACATTTTGTAAACCCTTCTGTTCCAGGATTCTTGAAACAAAAGACGAGCGGATGCTTTACTTGGGGTTTTTAGTATGTGAAGCTGCCATATTGGTGTTAAATGTGTTCACTTTCTTTCGATGACTGCTGCTGACTCACCAAGTAATTGTTTTGAATGAAAACTTAATGTCGCCGCTTGTAATGCTATCTTAATTGGCCACTTAAAGCTATCATGTTGATTTGTAATTCTCCATAAAGTGGATACTTTTCTAAAGTGCTCTTTTTCTTTGTTATGCAATTAGCTAAGCATGTTGGAGTGGATAGAACCCCCCAAACGAGAGCGCAAGGCCAATTATGCTGTGGATGCGTATTTCAGAGATGCCTTGCGCGTTAGTGAGCCAAGGGCCCCGAAGGTAAAGTACCACTTCTTATGTTCTCTCAACTTAGATTTTAAAACTTACAGCCTTCGAGAAACCATCTTTCTTTTAGGTCTACCTCACTGGTCAGTCTGTGAACATGTCTGCATAGTCAATAAAGTGTTTGTACTTACACTTTTTAAAGTTTCATGTTCTGACTTACTGATGTTATGATCGGGTGGGTAAAGCTAAGAACGGGGCCCACACGATCGTACCCAAAAAGGGAGTGAATGGACGCACACAGGTTGCACACGGTATTCACAACGGGTTTCAGGCAACTGACACTGGTCTACACGGGAGGATGACATGGCCCTACCTAAGCGGGGACATCGCCCCAATAAGAGGGCGGCCCAACGGTCTTCGGATCTGGGTCCTAGCTGATCCTAGGAGCCACACACCAGAACAAGACAAATTCATATGCCAGACGACAGGGACTGAACCACAGGACACACAGAGCCAGAATACACAACATACAGCAGCCAAAATGCAACCACTAGTAACAGATGATAAGCTGAATATAAATACCAGGTATTAGTTGACATTTTGTACAAAACGTGAAAGCTAGCGGGCCACTTAACGGCTCCTGGCTATACTGCTAGTCCCTACACTAACCAGGAGTCCAGCAGAACTGGACAGAGTTCACACAGAATGCTGCAACAGGACAGGACACAGATCGCAGGTCATACAGCAAGCTAACACCAAGCTGACAGAATTTAAACGTACAAACGAACATGAACGAGCAAGACACAGATCACACAGCAAGCTTGCATAAGGAACAGGACAGAGCACAGGGCACACAGCAAGCTGACAGAAAACTGACAGGAAATAAACATACAAATGGACATGAACCAGCAGGTCACAGATGACACAGCAAGCTTGCAACAGGACAGACAACCAGGGCACGGACTCTACCGACACGGACTCTACCCAGAGCTCACATGAACACAGATGAAACTCACAGCAAGTCTATGTGTCCTCATACCAGGGGGGATAGACAGTCAGCCACAGAGCTGACATCGGGGACTGTGTCAGGGATCCACCAACTGGCACACTGAAAGCAGAGAGACACAGACCTACTTGCAAACACAGATCAGAGTGGGAACAAGCTGAACATGATTGATAACAAGTTACAGAACACAGAAGTAACATGACTGCTCACCCTAGGACCCAGCCAGACACTGGCCAGGAGCTGGGTTAATATGTGAGCACAGATCCAGAAGATTGGCTAGCAGGAAGTACCACACCCAGCCAGCTCAATTAACCCTCAACCACCTGTAGCTGTGCTGCTAGGAAGCTTAAAACTACAGATCCCAGCAGCACACGTAACAACTGACATGGGTCAGTAAGGGTATCGTTTCTCCTTAGGGAGAGCACCTAGAAGTTGTATGAGGAGACTTATAAGGCCATCCATGCTCCTCTGGGAAATGGAAGGTGGAGCAACACCTCTGCACCGACACCTATTGGATGGCAGAATCCCTGCAAGTCAATGTTAGACTTTTTAAACAAGACTGGAAATTGTAAGTCAAAGACAGAATACTAACGCACAGACAGCCGTTTTGGGGTGATTGCCCCTCATCAGTGTGCAGTACGCTTCTGGCTTGGCTAGTGAGAGGCCTATAGACATGAGTCAGGAAGGGTATCCTTTCTCCTTAAGGAGAGCATCATTGACTTACTGACAAAAGGTTTTGTTTGGGAGATGTTTACCTTCGTTGTGTTGATGGGATCCATTTTTTTAATCTTTCACTTATTGACCTCGGTGATAAAAAAAACTGATTATGCCAGGACAGATACAAACTTTTGCATTAGCTTGAATTCCTTTGACATGATTGGGGTCCACATGTCAGGATCACTTTCTTTTTTAATTAACAAAAAAAGCAATGCACAAAAATGCTACCGTGACCCTGGCTCTTCCTTAAGGGGGCTGTCCGACATCTAAAAAAATGTTTCCAGGGTGTAGAATGGTTTTGAAAAGTGAAATAACGATTACTCACCCTCTCTCCCACTGCTGAAACAGGAGGCGATGACGTAACGTTCATTGTTCACAGGCCTGCTACAGCCAATCACTGGCCTTAGTGGTCAGGTGCCATGTGACTGCTGAGGCCAGCGATTGGCTGCAGCGGTCATGTGAATGATGAATGGTGATGTCATTCTTTCCAGAGTCAATGGGAAGCGGAGCAGAGGAGACCAGTTTGATGGTAATGAACCAGAAGCACAGTGAGAGGGTGAAAAAAGTTTTTTCATTTTTTTAAAATACCATCCCTAGCATAGGGCAGTTGTTTTTCAATGTGGCCATGGACACCATTGTGCATTTTTTAAAATCAACTTATTTTTATGCAAAAGTAAGTTTTGCAAAGAATTGATTAAAATTTTGAACCATTTTTCTCCTACCCTTGTAGAGTAGGAGTCCTGTCAGTGAAGTGAACCAAGATTCTGTCTTGATATTGATTTTTTACTTTTGACAGCTCTCTCTGCCATTTCCGCTGCCCACTGGGTGGCCGAGGGGAGAGGAATGGGACGGCGGGCAGTGTTGCAGCAGAGAGAGCTGTCAGAAAAAATCAATAATATCCTTGGCCGGAGATGGGCCCGGCTCACTTCACCGACGGGACCCCAGCAACCAGCACTTGTAATTATTGGAAGCACACAGCAACGCTGACTGCCGGGACATCTGAGCGCAATTAGACAACAAAAGTAATTACTTCTCATAAAAGTTTTCTTATCTCTTCAACCTTCTCCTTCCTGGCTCTATGCATTTATATGTTAAATCCCCCCTCCCCTGCTGTTAGATACCCCCCATGCAGAATCCATCAGTCAGGCTGACTGATGTATTTTTTGCAAGAAATGCAGTCCTCCAACTTTATAGTGTGCACTACAAGCGTGGGAGGAAAAGGATTACACATTTTTAATCAATTTCAATTGCAAAAATCCTCCTTGTATCCCTGTTGTAAAAGGCCAGATGAAGATGCCGTTTCTGGGCACCACCGAAATGTGGTGCCCAGAATAATGTTTCCTTCCTCTTCTGCCTTGATTTCTGTCCAGTGTGCTGACGATTCCCCATTCTTCACTGTTTGGTCTTCTACTTAAATGGGTTGTCTGACTTATGTTTTTGTAATAAAGTTTTGGGCTCCCCCCTGTGTCCAAAACTATATTTTAGCGATGTACTCTCCGTGCAGCTGGAGCGCTGTTTTGATACTACAGCAGCTGACGCACTTCAGCACCCCGTAGGGTGACCCCGGACACAGGGCGTTCGTTGAGGAGCTAGGAGGGTAAGATGGTTGCTGGTCACAGCAGCACTTACCATGCTCCCTCCCGGAGGGACGCACATAGACTCGGCAGCGCTGCACCTCTTCCGGACATCCACAGCATGGGGATGCCCACTAAACTTGTAAACAGGGATAGGGGGTTTTCATGGGTGACGCCGCCGTTCCGTTACCCACCAGAATTACCCTAGGCGGTAAAGAAATGAGCCGCAGACTTTGTAGCGTACCTCAGGTCCCTGGGAACGGTCAGGGCCTGGCGGAACAAGACCACACTGGGGGAAAGGCATAATTTACACAAGTTGGAGGTCCTGGAAAACCAAACAGTAGGATAGTTCCTCTACACGGTGATCCCAGGCACCGGACGGCCGTGTAAGAACCAGCAGTATTTGAGTATCTCTACGCGGTGATCCCAGGCACAGGACGGCCGCGTAGTAGTATGGAGTACCACTGCACAGGGACTTTGGCCTTGACTCACCACCAACACGCTTACACTCTCTCTCATTCTTTTGGCGTCTCTCACTCCTCCACGGTCACTGGCACACAGAAGATCAGGAACCGCTCTTTCTCCTCTATACTTCACCACATGGGAGTTGAAGGTACCTCAAGAACCCAGAAGCAATGGAATCCTCTGAAGACCACAGAATGGAAGCTCCAGAACTCACTCCAACACTCATATTTATAATCTCACTCATCCCACATAACAAGATAAATTGATAGATTGCAAGCATCTCCCAGTCTCTGGCAAACACTTGCTGCAGCTGTGCAATACACATAAGAGAATGACTAGACAATTAGCACAGCGCACCTTCAAAAGACATGACATATATGACATTATGGAGAGGGCCAGAAATGGATATACTGGGCCACTACACCCTCATGTCAGAAGACTCATGTCCTGGAAACCGGTCACATGGTCTAATGCAGAAGTCCCAGCTGGTACATGGGATGGCATTGATGATATCCCGTGTCGAGGCCTCCTGTTGGCTGCAATACTCACATGGGCAAACAGCTACAAGACTGCTGCAACCCAAGTAAATAGACTAACGGCAGGACCGGAGCGACGATGGCGAACTGTTGAGCATTGGTGTTTTTTTTAAATATAATTCATACCCGCAGTGCCACCTATGTTTTTAATCAGAAAACCCCTTTAAGGTGTTACTTTATTGTTACTTTTTCTGTCCTAATATTATATTATTTTTGAACATTAAGGCTGTGACATCACTATTGAAGTATACAGGGTAATCGCTACTTAATCAGTACTCTATGCAAGTGTAAATTCAGCTTTCATTCAAGCCCTCTACATTATATCCACTTTGGCGCTAACCAGTGCTAATAAAGAACATAGAAACGTATTGACTTTGGGAAGAGCTGTTCACTTCTGCTCTGCAGTAGACTCATTCTGAGAGCAGACTGATGATTAATATATATTTCATTTTTCCACAGGCACCACGACCACCAAAACAACCCAACATTCAAGACTTTCAGTTTTTTCCTCCAAGACTCTTCGAGTTGCTTGAAAAAGAGATACTTTATTACAGAAAAACCATTGGATATAAGGTAATGCCGGATGATGTAGTCTACTGAATGATCAGACCAGCAGTGGTCATGACCCTGAGTAGCTGCAGCTCGCTTTAGAGGTATATATATTAATTTGTAGCCGTATCCCCGACTGTACTCAAGCAGCGGTTTTAAATGTGACATCTATGTCTTGTAACCAGTGGCGATGAGGTTTCATTGGCATATTAAGGTCTTTAACCCCTTCCAATTTAATTTCCCTGCTGCCCGCACACTCCCCAGCTCTTATTTATTTTGGGTGGGAAAGCGCTGTTTTGGATTCCTTCGAATCACTCAACAGAAACACACAAAAAAAGAACTGTAAGGGCGCCCACCCACTAGCGTTTTTTTTCCCTGCAAAATTCGCAGCATTTTTTTCTCTGCAGGGGTCTATGGGACTTGTAATGTTAAAATCGCGATCGCGCAAAATCGCAATTTACCGCGAAATCGCGATTTTGCGCAATCGCGATTTTAACATTACAAGTCCCATAGACCCCTGCAGAAAAAAAAATGCTGCGAATTTCGCAGGGAAAAAAAACGCTAGTGGGTAGGCACCCTTAGGATGATTTTATTAGTAGTTTTTTTGAAAATGAACCCTTTCCAATCCAGTGTTGACAAAGTCTTAATGTTGGCCGAGGACCGACACTAGATTGGAAAGGGTTAAAGAAAACATATCACCTCCCTACAACAACATAAACTAAGTGACTGGGAGCCGGAGAATGTATTTTTTAGACTCGCCCACTTTCCCCATCCCATGCTGTCACCTGGTGAGGATCGCATGCAGCACAAACATCTGACTCTTTTTAAATTGCCGTGCACGTACTCTCCCATAGACTTCTATGGGAGAGCGCACGCATGACAGTCTGTAAAGAGTCAGATATCCGTGTCGTGTGCAGACTTCACCGGCTGATATTACTAGATCGGGAGAGTGGGCGAGTCTAAAAATTACATCACCCGGCTCCAGGCCACCTCACCGAACAGCATCATAACTTAATTCATGGTCCTGCAGGGAGGTGACAGGTTCCCTGGGTATTGGGTATTGGCGTATCTGTAAAAATCCCATCTTTAAAAACATCATATTATTTATCTCATGCACACAAAAAAAATACATTGCCAGAATTGTCTTTTTTGGTCACTCCATCTCCAAGAAAAAAATTTGATATCAAAAAGTTGTGGGAACCCCAAACTGGTACCAATAGAAACTAGAGCTCGCCCTGCAGAAGACTATCCTGCGCACAACCCCATCAACGGAAAAATAAAACGTTAAGAGAAAGAAGTGCACTGTTAAAAAAAAAAGCCCCGTAAAAATGGAGCAATTGCAGTTTTTTTCCCACTTCACCTCACTTAAAAAAGTTTTTAAATACATTATAAATATGGTACATTGATTGGCATAACTGAGAAAATACAACTTATCCTGCAAAAAAACAAGCCCCATACAGCTGTGGCAATAGAAAAATAAAAAAAGTTGTGGTTCTTTTGAAGGTGGGCAAGAAAAAAAACAAAACATAATTGGTCATTACGCGGTTACACTTGAATCTCTTATTAATGACTGTTTCATATCCATAGTGGTGGCGGACAGGCTAAATGATGGCAGTGTTGTCAGATTCTACCGGAGATAACTGTATGGTGTCTGTAGTATGTGAGTGGGACGTAAGCTTGAAGCTCTTCTAAATTGCTGCATTTTGTCAGCCAGCTAAGCCGAAAGTTCATCACTGCATTTACTTTTGTCTGTAGTATTATGTTTAGGGTGAAAGTTCCTTCGTTGGTTACAGAGTGAACTTTTATTCCTCTCTGTATATCTTAAGATGTTTGTTGAGAGTCTCAAGAGACACTAAACTAAGAGCCTTCATGCTCTCCATTATGTATTTCCTCTAAATATAATCTCTCTAATGTACGATGAATTCTTTCTGTTTCCTAGCTACAGAACACATTCTTGTCTTACCGGCTTGTTATGTTGAGAATGTCAGGCATTCAAGCTGCTTGGCTTTTAACACACAAGTTCAAATCTATGAGGATGTCTCTCCTATTATTAGACAGTGTCTTATTGTTTCGTTATGTCTTCCATCTTAGGCTACATTCACACTAATGCACCCATGTGATATCTACAAAATCAGTTGCAAAAAAAGTCAGACAGCACATGGACAACATGCATGTGTTCTCTGATGTTTATAGAGCTCTTAATATTCTCGTCTGTGAAAATAGACCAGAATAGGGCAAGCTGTGATTTTTTTCACGCAGACCTATGGTCCATGTGAAAAATCACATATCTGAATAGCCTCATTGGCTACTATGAGCCTGTGTGCTGCTCTTTGTAGAGTTAAGACCCATTTAGACACAACGATAATCGCTCACAATTCACTCAAAAGATGGCTTTTGAGCGATAATCGCTGTGTCTAAATTGCGTGTCCATCGCGCACTTTTCGTGCACTATTCGTTCATCGCTGACTTTAAGCCAGCTTGAAAATCATTGTGCGCTTTTATCAGACCACACACTGAGTTCTCCGCGGGATAGCGCTGATAGTATTCTTTTAGCTGCTATACCGCTGGAGAACATTGGAGCTGAATGCAGATAACAGACCCCCAGCTGTTATCTGTATTCAGCAAAAGGCTTCATTTGCACGTTAATAAGCTATTAAGTAGCTGAGCAGCTACTTAGTAGTTTATTCAAAATGATTGTTCAAAACTTTCGTTCAAGTTATCTTTTGAATGCATTTTGAGCGATCATCTTCCCGTGTAAATGGGCCTTCAGACAGCATACAGATCAAATATACAGCTGTGTAAACAATCCCTTACTGCATAATGAAAATTACGTATTTTATTTGTAATTTTTATGGTTCAAGAAGTATTTATTCGGAAGTTTCACATCCATGTAAATTACAGATAGCGCTGTTCAGCACAGTGAAGACTAAAACTATATTAAACTATATTAAGAGTTAATTTTAAGTATAGTAAGTAAAAGGGAGAGAAGATAGAAGGATTGGGAGAGGTAGAGAGAAAAGGATGGTGCTCTTGATGGCATCCAGGCAACCAACACTGTGACATTGTAAAATCTGAGGTGGAAGGGTACCGATTGACAGCCAAATAGAGAAGGCAGGAGAGCCTTAAAGCTTATCCACGTAGACCAGGATGAGTAGGAATTAGAAGAAGAATTACTGTCCAGAGACCTGAGTTCTTCCATGTGCCTTTAAGAGTCCAACGTCTCAACCCACATCACCCTCAAGGGAAGAGTAATCATTTTCCACAGACAGGGGGTCATTTATTTGTGAGAGGCATTTTTTAATCTGAGTTACAGCACCAGGGAACATGTAGAGAAGGGTCATCTCTGAGGGAATGTCTACTGACGCCCTATGCAAAGCTTTATATGGCATAGATATGCCCTGCCACAAAGGAACTATAAATGGGCAGTTCTACCAAATATGGATCATTGTTCCAGATGCAGTAGAACATCTCTAGCATACATTGAAGGCCAACTCGAACATTGTATTCAGCTTGGTGGAAGTTCTATACCATTGAGATTAGATTTAGTAGCTAAGCTCCTGTAATTTATATAGGACTGACATTTTATGTGTCAGGATAAAAGCTCTAATCCAAACTTCCCCAGAAAAGAACTGACCTAGCGTCTCCTTCCAAGCTCCAACCCATTTAGGAATAACGTCCTTAGTCTCTTCATCGAGAAATAACCAATACACTAAAGAGACCACGTGTGATGGGGCTGCTGATGAGAGACGCAGCTTTTTAAAGAAGTTGATTTTGAGATAGGTGTTGGTGTTAGAGAACCGACATAGCTGCGGAACTGAAGGTATTGTAACCTAGATTCCGGTAGAATACCCAGACCATTTGTTAGCGCAGTGTAGCGCTATACGTATATTCTTGCTGTTCCATATCAAGGGTTAATACAAGCTGCTTGTGTGACCAAAACATCAGTCACAACTTTTTCTTCTCCAAGCCTTGCCATCTTCTTTACAAAAATATCTGAATATACGTCAAGTAGATCAGTCATTAATGGAAGGGAAACAAGATTGTATTCAACAGACACTATGGTTTCTCTCACACATTCCCCAAGTCCGAAAGAGATTGCAAACCAGAGGGTCCCATTATGTCTTGTATTTGAGGAAAAAGTACCCCCAGTCGGAATAACAAAGATGAGTTTAGGGTAGATGGAAACTACAGGTTTCCAACCAAAGGAGTGACTGGCTCAGGGAAGGAGACCAGATGATAAGAACTAACAAAGTTACTTCACACCCTCAAGAGACCGAGCAGGAAGGGTGCAACTCTCAAATCAGTCTTCAGAGGCAATTGGAACATCCCTTGGATAGAGATTGGGTTTAACCCTTTCCAATCCACTGTCTGACGTCTAAAGACATTATGATTTAAGGCTGTACAGCTCCGATGTTGCAAGACGCCCGTCTGGGTTCTCTTACTGTGTATTGCCAGCCTCTCTGTTGTTTGAGCCTATCTAATGTGTCACCTCATGCAGTACTGGCTTTAGCCAGCAGATAGCGCCATTGTATAACAGCAGAAAAAGAGTAATCCCCCTAGGAGAACCAGGATATTAATTGGATTGGAAAGGGTTAAATCGTGCTCCATTGCCACCTAAAGTTTAGTCATTCTGTGATGAAAGAGGTCGAGGACACAATTACAAATAGAAGCTTTATGGTGTATAAATCAGAGTTGAGGGATAACTTATGTTCCCTATTCGTAGGCTTTGGGTAAATTTGCCTTAGAGCATTAGTTAAAGATTGCCAAAATATGTAAATATGGAAAAAGGGGACAGCCCTGCCTTTTCACATTTCTGATTGAAGGGGAGCCAACACAGAGCAATTTACCCTCAACTGTACTGAAGAATGATGATAAAGTGCCATAATCCAATCTAACATGCTAGGATCCAAATCTGTCTTAGTGAGGCTACCTCTAACGAACCCTATCAAATGCTTTTTCTGCATCAACAGCCAGGAGACACAAGGAGGCCCCTGACCTGCGAAATCAGAAGATCAAGGACAGGATTTTTATGGTGTTATCTTGAGCCTCACACCCTAGCACAAACCCTACCTGTTCTTTATGTATGGGCTTAATCTGAGGGCTGTCATTTTTGAGTATAGTTTAACCTCTACATTAATTAATGTCATGGGGTGACAATTGCTGCCGGCTCAAGGGTCCTTCCCTAACTTGGAGATGACCATAATACAGGTGGTAACGGTTGCAGGCAGGTAATATAGGGAGAAGCCAGAGATCAGTACACAGAAGCAGCAGTTGTAGGGAGAGGAGCAGTTGGTAGTAAAGCTTGACTACTGGCTGGGAGCAAAATAATCATGCAAGGGAGGTAGGTACAGAACCAGGCTTAAATAGGAAGTCCAATTAGGAACAGGGTGGAGTTAATCAGGAACTGGGTTGTTGGAGCAAGGAACTGTGATTCGATTCAACAGGGGAGCTGTCCAACAGGCTGGATAGCTCAACAGGTAGAGCTGCCACCTGGAACATATGAGCTCCTAACAAATTTATACACACAGCTCTGCTGCATATAAGTACATATACACATAGCTAAGGTCTCAAACAGTATCATATACAGCTTGGCTATACATACGAGACATAAATATAAGGCCTCATGTCCACGGGGAAAATCAGGCCCGCCACAGATTCTTCATGCAGAATCCCGCAGCAGGTCCCTCCTTTCCCGCGGACATGAGGCATACAAAGAGGAATTACTTACCTGTCCGGACGCTGCAGATCTTCTCTCCGTCGTGGCCGGATCTTCTTTTATGCGGCTCGGTGGATGTGCTTGGCACGCCGGCAGCGTGCTGCGCGCATGCGCCATGCACTCTATTTTTTTCTTTTAACTCCTGCGCTCCTGCGCCGCAGAGCAGGAATTCAGCTGCGGGTGTGCCGCGGATCCGGACGGCTTCCATAGAAGCCTGCGGGAGACACTAAAAAGGAGCATGCTGCTGGTTATTTCCCGCACACGCAATCCACGCCTCAAGGGAAAATGACATCCGCAGGTATTTACTTACCTGCGGGTGTCCAATGCATCCCCATGGGGAGCTTATCATGCGTGCCTGTGATCCGCTCCGGATTCTAAATGTTATTTTAACCGTGTTATTTTACGTCCATACTGACTGACTCACTGACTGACTGACTGACTCGCCACTAATTCTGTAACTTACCTGTGTCGTACAAACGTAAAAATTTGGCACAACTATTCTTTAAGTCATAAATAGGAAAAGTAAAGGGCTCGCAACTTGATTATTCAATTCTAAGCGCAAAAGCAAGAGACTCCCTATGTAATGTAACTAATAACACACATCTGTACCGCAGAAACCTGAAATTTGGTACGACCATTCTTTACGTCCTAAATAGAAAAAGTCAAGGGGTCGCAAATTCACTATTCAATTCTAAGCGTGAAAAACTGTGCGAAAATCCACAATACATGAGTTCTTTTCTCAGAAACAATAATGCCTAGGGAGATGATTTATGTACTGAGGAGAATCTACCTCACCTCTATGTGTATATATTGAGGAGAATTTACCTCACTTGTATGTGTATAAACTGAGGAGAATCTACCCCACCTCTATGTGTACATAGTGAAGAGAATCTAACTGACCTCTATGTATATTTATTGAGGAGAGTCTAACGCTCCTGTATGTGTATATACTGAAGAGAATCTACATCACCCCTGTGTGTATATACTAAAGAGAATCTACCTCACCTCTATGTGTACATAGTGAGGAAAATCTACCTCACCTCTATATATATATACTGAGGAGAACCTAACTGTCCTCCATGTGTATGTACTGAAGAGAATCTAACTGACCTCCTTGTGTATATACTGAGGAGAGTCTAACGCTCCTGTATGTGTATAGACTGAGGAGAATCTACCTCACCCCTGTGTGTATATACTGAGGAGAATCTACCTCACCTCTATGCCTATAGACTAAGGAGAATCTACCTCACCTCTATGCCTACAGACTAAGGAGAATCTACCTCACCTCTATGTGTATATTCTGAGGAGAATCTAACTGACCTCTGTGTATATAGTGAGGAGAATCTAACTGACCTCTGTGCATATACTAAGGAGAATATAACTGACCTCTGTGTGCATATGCTGAAAGGCTGTAAAGTCCATAAGAAAGCGGTCATGGCCTGCAGGGATGGAGTATGCCTTTAAGGCCAAGAAGAGGGGGAAAACCTCCAGTCTGGGGGTAAATAAAAAAAAGGGGGGGGCGTTACTTTTAAGGGTAAAAAGTGAGAAGAGTGGGAGGGGTGGCAGATTCTGCAGAGGGACATTGGTACATGCAGTCTGAGGAGAATCTATCCCTCCTCTATGTGTATACATATTTTATTCCTCAGTTCCTGCGAAGTAACCACGACTTCATAAAATTGTCAGTGCGAACAACAGGTAAACACCTGAAGCAAATTAGCGAAACCGGGTATATCAGCTAGTATATGCATATACACACAGAGCTTTGTTCAGACATTCTGTTTTTAATAAAGTTTATAAAGGATTATGTACAGTGATAAGAGAGATTATAATCCCCTTACCCTATTCCTCCTACTGCCCCAGTCTGATCCTCCTCGCATCTGGTTGCATGACTGTGAGGTCAGGAAGCTCCCAAAAGGTCCTTAACACTACTGCTGTTCTGGGGTCTGCTGTGGCTGGGTGGACCTTCCTCTTTGGAATGTCAGTGTTTCCCACAGGTGCAATCCTCCCCTGCTCAGTGCTCCTAACATAGCTCATTACTGGGCAGTAACAGTCAGAACTGAGCAATTGCTCGCAATCACTGAGTCAGTGATCTGGTGGGCGCTTTATCAGCACTCTTCTTGATCATTAAGAAAGTGGTCTGGGAGTTCTGGCACTGCCAGATACCCCCGCCTCTGACTTTGAAGCATAAAACACACTTTTCAGCAAAAAAATTTTCTTGCTATAAAGTGTGTCTTATAGTCCAAAAACTATGGTTATTTATAATATCTGCAGTTGTAACTGAATTTCTTGATTGAACGTTTTCCCCAGACTGTGTTAGGGGAGTCTGAAATGTGCTGAAAGCGTATTTTTATTCACATTCGTAGAACTATAGTAATTATAGAACTAAGAATAATAGTTTTGTCACATATGACAAATCACAGTTTAGTAAAAGTACAGTATAACTTTACATTATAACTAAACCTTCTGCAAATACCTGAAGAGATTTTCATATTGTAAGTAAAAAGAAGAGAAATTAGAATCTGACAAGAAGCTGACCGTTTGCTCCTTGGCTGTAGTGTAATGTAGTAGTCATCTAACCTTCCCAAGCAGAGATTATGCTTGCAGATTGCATATACAGCGATTTTTGGTCACAAGACTCGTGTTGCTGTGAAAGTTGCAGTGTAACCCATGTTTACATGTGCATTAACACTTTCCAATCCACTGTCTGACGTCTGAAGACATTCTGATTGAAGGCTGTACAGCTCCGATGTTGAAAGACGTCCGACAGGGTATTCTTACTGTACATTACTGGCCGCTAAGTTGTCGGGCCTCTCCAGCATGTCCCATACTGCAGTACTGGCTCTAGCCAGCAGATGGTGCCATTGTATAATGGCAGAAAGAGTAAGCCCCCCTAGGAAACCCTGAATCCAAAATTGGATTGCAAAGAGTTAAACTAGTGTTTATTCTGGCACTAGATATATTTTTATGTTAGATACATTTTATCATGGTTTTTTATCTGAATATACGATGGATATTAAAAGTCTACACGCCCCTGTTAAAATGCCATGTTTTTGTCATTAAATAAATCCAACAAAGATTATTAATTTCAGTTTTTTTTCCACCTTTAATTTGACCCGTTATCTGTACGATTCCATTGGGGAAAAAAAATGTAATCTTCTAGGGTGGTGAAAAAAAAATGCACACCCTAAAACTAATACTTTGTTGATGTACCCTTTGACTTTGTGACAGCATTCAGTCTTTTTCGGTAGGTGTCCATTAGCATCAGGACTTGGTAATCTTTGCCTACTCTTCCTTGCAGAAGCGCTCCAGATCTGTTAGATTGCGAGGGCATCTCGTGTGTAGCGCCCTCTTCAGGTCAACCCACAGATTTAGATTCAAGTCTGGGTTCCAGCTGGGCCATTCCAAAATTGTTCTATGCCAAAATGGTTGGATATGTGGAACTGTTCCCTCCATCTTGACTAAATTCCCAGTTCCAGCAGCAGAAAAACAGCCCGAAAGCATAATGCTGTCTCCACCATCGTCACTTCCAGTATGGTGTTATTTTGGTGATGCGCGGTGTTGGCTTTGTGCAAACATACCTTTGGGAATTATGGCCGAAAACCTCATCCTTGGTCTCATCAGACATGACGCGTTCTCCCACATACTTTTAGCAGAGTTGATGTAGGTTTTGGTAAAATATATCCGGGTTTGGATGTTTTTCCTTTTTAGAAAAGTCTTCCGTCTTGCCTCGCTACCCCACAACCTAAACAAATGAAGAATACGGGAGTTGGCTGTCACATGACTACATAACCAGTACTTGCCAGAAACTCCTGCAGCTCCTTTAATGTTGTTGTTGGCCTCTTGGAGCCTCCTGGACCAAGTTTCTTCTGGTCTTTTCATCGGTTTTTGAGGGGCATCCAGTTCTTGGTAATGTTACTGCTGTGCCAAATTATTCCACTTCTTCATGACCACCTTCACTGTGTAGGGTTCATACGCTTCATGGAAAACCTGGAATTTGATGAAAGTCATGGAATACCTGGAAGTGTCATGGAATTTTCTGATTTGTCATGGACAATCCGTAGTTCAAGTCGCCCCTACGGAGATTTGGGCGTCTGCAGCTCAATTTAACCACGCCGACTTGATTTGTGGACCATTTGGTGCGGAAAACAAATCGCAGGATGCTGCATTTCAGTGCGTATTCCGTGCGAACAGGCTCAATAGAAGTCAATGGCTGCGGACGGTCTGCAGTGTATCCGCAAACACAATTGCGGATGCACGACGGATTTGAAGGTCAAAATCAATTAGGGATGTGGGGAAAAGGCGGGAGGTAGGATTGCGGATTTTTTTCACCGCGAATGATCCGCAATGCATCCACATGGAAAACTATTACATCTGTGATCTACCGCAAATGGTTTCAGCAGGTCTCCCACAGCGAAAAACCGCATGCGGAATCCGATCCGCCCGAGGACATGAGACCTTAAAAATACCAAAAATATTTCAGGTTTAAAAGTGCATCGAAGTTTTGTTCTTAACCTTCCTCTCATAGCTGGGGATGTTTTATTAAAAAAAAATAAAAAAAAAATATTTACCTGGAAATAGCATAAATTAGCAGGCTGTGTCTTCTATTATTTTTGTATATAAAACAATAAAAAAATAAATAAATAAACTTTTGATTTCATGTATTTTGAGTTCCGCGAGTGTCATTGAAAAGTTATGGAAAGTTTATTTTAAAACCTTGTATGAACCCTGACTGTATCCCATGGTATATGTAATGCCTTGGAAAGGTTTTGGTCCCCTTCTTCTAACTGATACCTTCCGACAATCAGATCTCGTCGATGTGTTGAAAGCTCTTTACAGGTCTTACTTAAGAAAATGTCCATAAAAACTTACTAGTAGAGCTGAACTTTATATGGGGGTAAATCAGAATCCCTATAAATGGCAGCGTAGTGATGGCTACTATTTAACATCAGTTTAAATGTGATTGGCTATTTATGAACACAACCACATCTCCAAATATTAGAGGCTGCCTTAAATATAACAGGGTGTTCACACTTATGCAATCACTTTCTTTTAGGCCACCTGCAGACGGCCGGGTTGGATCCCACTGCAAGAATTCTCGTAGTGGGACCCGACCCGAGCCCCTGCATGGACCAGTGCGGCGCTCACCTTCTTCCGCGGCTCTGGCTCTGTAATGTGCCAGCATGCGCAGTGGAGCCAGAGGCCTGGGAGTGACATTTCTGTGCGGGCCTCTGCCAGACCCGCACAGAAATAGAGCATGCCGCGATTTGTTTTCCACGTGTATTTTCACGCGGACGAATCGCGGCTGTCTGCATAGGATTGCGTATTGTAATGCAATCCTATGCAGGCGTCCAGGGGCAGAAATTCAGCGGGAAATCCCGCCGCAGAATTTCCGCTCGTGTGCAGGGGGCCTTAGTTTTGTTTTTTTTCATCCTGAAGGATTTCAGTTTATTCTCCAATGGAATGGTATAAATAACGGGTCACACTGAAGGTGGAAATACATCTAAAATGTTTCTTCTTTGGCCTCCTGCAGACCGGCGGAAAATCCGTGGTGGGATGTCCAGCTGAATTTCCACCTGTGTCCGCTGCCATAAGATTGCATTACATAATGCAATCCTATGCACACAGCCGCAATTTGTCCGCGTGAAAACACATGCAGAAAACAAATCGTGGCATGTTCTATTTCTGTGCGGGTCCCACAGAGGCCCGCACAGAAACGTCACTAGTGACTCACCGGCACCGCTCTGTGCATGCGTCGGCTGAGCGGCAGTCGGCACAAAGGAGAGCAGAGGCGACACGGGAGCAGGTGAGCCGCAGCGGTCACTGCAGGGGCACAGGTCGGAGAATTCTCGCAGCGGGATCCGACCCGGCCTTCTGCAGGCGGCCTTTGTCAAAGTTTTTAACATGCCAAAAAACTGTCATTGTAACAGGGGTGCAGACATTTTATACCCGCTGTATACATATCTCACTTTTCAACAAACAGCCAGCTTTGTGCACTTGGTTATTCTCCAAACTATTCATAACCACAACAACAACATAAAAGAACTGCTAAAGCTTGTCTGCAGCGAGCCCCATGTTATAATTTATGTTAGTACATTCCAGTGATATGTAAGCATCGCTGTAAAGACTGCTACTTATCTGCCAGAGTTCCAAAATTCTCTTCTTCCTAATGCACAGTTATTAGAAGTGCCGCAGTGTTATTCCGTGTGACAAATGCCGGGTAGTGAAGTCCATCAATCCTTTTATCGGCTTTACCCGGCTCAATTTCTGTAGCGTGTGTTGTAAAGTAAGATTGATATGAGTGTGAATGTATAATAACATTGTTCCTTCACAGCTTATTCTCATCTTGACTTCTGATTTCAGGTCCCTCGAAATTCAGACCTCCCAAATGCATCTCAGGTACAAAAAGAAGAACAGATGAAGATTGATGAATCGGAGCCACTTGGTGCCGCAGAGTCAGAAGAAAAGGAGACACTTCTTACCCAGGTATACAGCATATCTCCTTCTCAACTCCTACTTACTGCTCTCACTACTTACTGACCCTTTGACACAAGAGGAGTCGATATACACAAAGAGGGGGATTTATAAAAATGTCTAAAAGAACAACTGCCCATAGCAACCAATCATAGCACAGCTTTCATCTTGTATTCTGCACTGTTAAAATGAAAGCTGAGCTCTGATTGGTTGCTACACACCGTTTGTTTTTCTTTTAGACCGTTTTGGAAATCTGCCCCAACATTTTTTAGGTTGGGTCAGTGCTAAAGGGGTTTTGAGGGGGTTATGGGATAAAAAAAGCCATACCCCCCTCCCTAAATTCTCCTTGGTCCAGTACAAGAGCCGTGGTCCCTCCAACTGCAATCCCAGAATCTGCAGCGATCACGTTCTGTTCATTGTGCACGTTACGCCTCAGCCAATCACAGGCTTTAGCATTGATTGTGCCATGAATGGCAAGTGACTATTGAAGCTTGTGGTGGCACTTTAGTCTTTAGAGCGATACAATTACTGTGATACCAGATGTATATAGTTTGTTAGCTTTACTTTTTTTTAAAGAATTAAAGAAAACTTTTTAAAAAATTGCTCTGTGTTGCCAAATTCTGAAGCCCGAAACACTTTTTTTCATTGATGAAGCTTTGTAGTGCTTTTTTTAAAAAAAAAGTTGGAGCTTTATGTTTTCTTGATGCCATTTTGGCGTTCATATCACTTTTTGATAATTTTTTGGAGGTGACAGCAACTTTGGCATTGCATATCTTCTCTTATTACGTTCACAATGTGGAATAAGTAACGCGACACTGTCATACTTCTGATTTTTACGGACGTGGTGTATTGTGCCGTCATTCTATTAAGCCCTCCCTGTGGCAGAGCTTAATAGAAGCACTAAGATGGAAGGCTTGGAGGCCTTTATTTGGCCCTGGCTGAATGACAACTATTCAACCACCTTATGACTGTACCACAGGCCGGTTGAACGGGTGTCAGAGGGAGTTCCTTCTGTCAGTCTAACCACTTAGATACCATGGTCTCTAAATGCTTAAATGTCCGAAATTGTATATCACATCCTCTTGTGTAAATGTGATGCAGACAATAATGTAAACTGTGTGGAGGATGAACAATCATGCGAACATAACCCTGAAGATTGACACATCTAAATGTAGCTAAATACTCATTACCTGTCCAGGTAATTGGGCCCTTAGGCTTTGATTTATTTTATTTTAGGCTCTGTTTACATCTTCTTTAGAGATTTCGTTTTCCTGCTCCATTGTGAGAGTTAAAAAATGGAATCGCCAGGGCCAAACCGTTACGTTTTATGATTGAACTCAACAGCTCCGAACTGACCCCATTGACTTATAATAGGGTCTGTTTGGTTCCTAAAATCCTGTCCAGCATTTTACCAGGTGAAAAAGCTCTTTATGCAGGACCTTTCTGTTCAGCTTGGATCTCTGCCGGTTGCTCCAGGATGCAAACGTATATCCTGGCTGGGAAGGGCTTTGCGTAAATGGATGTAAACTTATGTACTATGGATGGCACAGGCTCAGAAACTGAACCCATGCCATCTGCAGCAAGAGCTGACTGTGACTGACATCTGGCCCCACGCTGCAACAGCAGGGATCAGTGATAAGTTTTTAACCCTTCCTGCCTTTCCTTCCCCGAGTACACAGTGCTCAATGAGCGCTGTTTTCTAGAAAGTGAAAGCAGAACTGTAACTTTCACTACGGGCGCCAGGGGGTCATGTGACCGCCGAGGTTCCCTGCTAGAGCAGAGCTGGAGGGTCAAACTAGACACTGGCCCGCTCTGCCAGTGATTAATGTAACTACAGGGGTTGTTTCCTCCTATGGATGCCCCAGCTACAGTGGGAAAGTGTCAAATGAAAAAAAAAAGGTCTCCCAGAGGTCTTATATGACGTCATTGGGGACATAGATAGTAAAAAACATGATTACATACACAAATAGAACAAAATTACGCAATAAAATAACAATACTGTACATACATAAGAAAGAAAATAACCCAAAGCCGACGCCAACAAAAACCGTCGCCGTATGCGCCCTGTAAACCAAAACCATACATACTATACATCAAAACGTCCGAAACAAATAGAGGAACCCATTTCCATACTTTATTTTAGCATAAATGTACTAAATAAAAAAAATAACTATAAATGTTAAAATCCTTATTTTTTAGCATTTTACCCCCTAATAAAACAAAAAAAACGGGGAAAAAAAGTCAGTGAAAAAGATATTTAAAAAATCGGCCTGTATGTCAAGGGAAAAAAAAAACAGTAAAAATCATTTTGGTAGCTAAAGAAAACAAAATAGGGCAGTAAAACCACTACATGGGTAAAATCCCTAAAAAGTGTCCGGTCCTTAAAGGGGTTGTCCCGCGCCGAAACGGGTTTTTTTTTTTTTTTTTTTCAAACCCCCCCCCCCCCCCGTTCGGCGCGAGACAACCCCGATGCAGGGACCTAAAGAAAGCTTACCGGAGCGCTTACCTGAATCCCCGCGCTCCGGTGACTTCTATACTTACCGGTGAAGATGGCCGCCGGGATCCTCTTCCTCCGTGGACCGCAGCTCTTCTGTGCGGTCCATTGCCGATTCCAGCCTCCTGATTGGCTGGAATCGGCACGTGACGGGGCGGAGCTACACGGAGCCGGCATCCTGCACGAGAGGCTCCATTGAAGAAAGCAGAAGACCCGGACTGCGCAAGCGCGGCTAATTTGGCCATCAGAGGCCGAAAATTAGTCCGAAACCATGGAGACGAGGACGCTAGCAACGGAGCAGGTAAGTATAAAACTTTTTATAACTTCTGTATGGCTCAGAATTAATGCACAATGTACATTACAAAGTGCATTAATATGGCCATACAGAAGTGTATAGACCCACTTGCTGCCGCGGGACAACCCCTTTAAGGTACAAAACAGACTGGTCCGGTCCTTAAGGGGTTAATAAAATTTTAAAACCCACAAATAGTATTTTAGTCTTCTATACTGTGCAAGTAACGTGGCATAAATTATTACTCCACGTACAATACATTGCAACACCGCAAAGATTCTTCCTTTAACCCCTTAGCGACACGCCTATTTTGATCCTAAGGATGTAACGATTCTTGGGGGATTTTTATCTCCACTTCTCAAAAGCCATAACTTTTATTTTTCCATTGATATGGCCGTATGACAATTACTATTCACAATCGCATCTAATTAAAGATTAACTTCCTTGGGGGTGGAGCTGGAAAGCGACCTGCATGGCCGCATTGTCTGCAAGCTTTTGACCTCTACCTCCTAGGACAGTTCTGCTTCCTCGGGCATCATAGGGAAGAAAACCAATATGGTCATCCATCAGCAACAGCTGCCCATGAGATCTCACACTTTGGATGGCTTCCATCACTGCGCCACTGTCTTCTGCCGGGAGGCCGCGTGGCATCACAGGATGACTCCTTGGATCTGTATTGGACATCGCTGACAGATGACCACAGCTACTCCATTGATGCCGCAGAGGGAACCAGATGAGGACTCATATAAGTCTCCTTCTATGCGCTTCTCCCTTTCCCCTACAGTTCCTGAATTCCTCCCTCTCACCCAAAGAAGCGCTCTGACATTTGAACGGCAGTTGGGGCATGGGCCTTCCCTGAGGTCAATAACAGTGGGCTGTGGAGGGCCCCTATTAACCCTTCTTCTTCATCTCCACAGCCACACAAAGGGGCTCCTGAGGATGCTTTTATGTGCCCCTCTGCTTCTGTTCAGCACTTAGCCCCCTGGCAAGCAGAAGGAGAAATTACTTTGTCTCTGAGTCCACTTCACAGGCAAGAACTTCCTATCCTTCTGCAAAGCCATCTTTCCCATCTCTACATTTGTAGACATATTTCTCACTGATATCAACTAAGGAGAACTTTAAGGCTCGTGTCGCTGAAGTCAAAATGGTGTGTCGCTCTGATATTGCAACTTAAATATAATACCGTTTCCCCGAACGTAGGTTCCACCTCTATAATAAGACCTACCGACTTTTCAGGGGAGGCTTGAAATATAAGGCCTCCCCCTAAAATAGAACCCAGCTAACATGCCCCGCTCCCCACAAAAAAAAAATCAATACTCACCTGGTCCGTGGCATCCCGATGGTCTCTGGCGGCGCTGCAGCAAACTGCTGACTGGTGCTGAAGACTTGAAAGTTACATTGGAAGCAATTTCTAACCTGATCCCTGGCGAAACGCTCACCCATAAAATAAAGTTGTATAGGGCGCATTATGCACTTAAACCTAAAGGCTCAGATGCACAACCGTGTAATGTTATCTGCTGCGGCATAACATTGAGCTGAAGGAGACTATCATGGTCGAGGGCCATGCATTGCACAACGTTGAGTTTGGTGGAGCTCCCATACAACTTCTTTCCTGACTTGGGTCACCCTGCAAAAACGGAGACACCTGCAACCATTACTGACCCTCCTGAGGGATCATCAGATAGCTTACCACTGGGGATTTCCTTTCCCTTTTACAGCTAGAAAGGATGGACGCTCCATACCCTGCGGCATATGACAAGCTTTTCTCATATCGCCTTTCGCTGCAAATTCCAATACCTCTAATATCAGACGGGGAGGTGGACTCTCCTGCTTTGGGACCCCCTACATTGGGACCAGATACTTTTTAGGGATCTTTGGGATTTTACCCATGTAGTGGTTTTACTGCCCTATTTTTTCCTTTTTTTTCAGATACCAACATTATTTTTGTGGTGTTTGACACATAGGGCTATTTTTTTTCACTGACTGTTTTTCTTTCATTTTTTAGTCTTTTGGAGGTTAAAAAGCTAAAAAAAAGTGATTTTTAAAAAATGTTATCGTTTTTTGTTTCTTTTACATTAGTATATTTACGCTAACATAAAGTATGGGAATTGGTTCCTCATTTTGTTTTGGGCATTTTGATATATATGTATAGTTTTGGATTACAGGGCGCATATGGCAACAGTTTTGGTTGGCATCAGCGGTGAGTCAATTTTTTTTTAATGTATTTTTATTTTATTCTATAATTAAAAAAAATAAATAAATAAATTTGTAACTATTGTTTTTACCCTCATGACGTCCTAGAAGACCTCTGCGGGTCATTCACATAGTCTTTTTGTTTTTGTTTGTTTGTTTCACACTTTTCCACCGTAGGTGGGGCATCCATAGGAGCCCCAGTTACAGGGAATAGCATCCTTTTGTAGTGACAATAGTCACTAAGAGCTGATCAAGGTCTGACAGGACCCTGCAGCACTGCTGTAACAGGGGGCACCCTGTGGTCGCCGGGTTGCATAGTGGAAGTAATACTTCCACTTTCACTTCTCAGTACATAGCTGAGAAGGTAAAAGCGGCTAAAAGCAGTTTCTCCCTTCTCCTCTGAGTCCTCAGCTGTGAATATCAGCTGAGAACCCGACCTGCTCCTGCTTGATTGCAGGAGCAGAGGCTTTATTCCTGAGCGGTACTTTCGCTGTCGGCGGGGACTAAAGCCCAGGACCAAGCGCCATATATTTACTGCACTTGGTCTTCAAGGTATTCAATTGTTCTCCTCTTATTCTTTGCAACATTAATGCCCCTAACACCTCCCAAATTAAATTGATTAAAATGGTTCCTAATAAGATCTCACGTCTACTCTCTGCCATGCTCCTCCTCAACGGGGGCTTTATTCTATTCTTTTCGGATTATATGGACTGTATTTTCCCAATGAGTAAGCCATTCATCCCGCAGTATCTTGGTTTCCCAGAGACTTATTCTAACTAATCTACTGTGCTTGATCTTGAGCGCATAAATCATCCCTCTGATAAGTCTTTTTCTTTTTTTCTCCGCACCCTATGGCACTCATATCTGTATTGATTACTTTTTTGGAAATATACTGTCTCTTCCTTTCAGTGTTTATGGGTTCTATGGCTTGGTCAGATCACGTACCATTATCGATTTTCCTTAAATGTCCTCTTGCTGGTACGCATTTATGCCACTGACGTCTTAGTGAGTATATGCTTAAGAGACCAGAGTTTTGTAGTGAACCCCATGAACACCCTATACTTTATGTGGAGACTAACTCTGGTATGGTTTCTTTGGAAGCTACTCTTTGGGGAGCCCATAAAGCTGTCTTCAGGGGACACTGTATCACCCAGGGTTCCAGATTGAAGAAAGATACTACACCTAAGAAAGCTGAGGTGAATTCTAAACTGCGGCACCTCGAGGCAGCTTTGCCAACCCACTCTTCACGCTCCACTCTAAACTGACTAATAGAAATTCGCTCCCAATTAATTATCATTAAGATTGGCACTCGTCGGCGTTGCCCCTTCTCCCCACTTCTCTTTACGCTGTTTATTGAGCCCCAAGCAGCTTCCATCTACTGAAATCTTCATATTAAATGGATATTGGTACAGGGGAAAGAATTAAAGTTATGCTTAATTGCTGATGACCTATTGCTCTCACACAAGTTTACATACTTCCCTTCCTAACCTACATGTTTTTTTATGGGACTTTCGGCTACTCTTTGGATATAAGGTAAACAAAACAAAAAATGAAGCTCTCCCCCTTGTTGAAGTGTAATTTCTCATTGCAATAGCAAGATAGTATGTTGGTTTACTTGAGAATTAAGCCGACCCCCTTATACTCTTCTTTGTATTGTAGTAATTTCCCCCCGTTTCATAAATATATTCGCGGTCTCCTTGACAAATTGAAACTCCTCCTCCTTTCTTTGTTCGGACGAGTCTCCGCTCCTATAATGACTATTATGCCTAAACGTCTCGATTTATTTGAGACTGCCTATTCCAATTCTGCTCCGTGATCTCAATGCCCCACAGGCAGGCTTTACAAGATTTATTTGGCAGGGGAAACGTCACAGAGTAGCTAAATTGGTTCTACTGTCTAGCAAGGATAATGGAGGCTTGATGATTCCTAACCTTCTATAATATTATTGGGCCTCTCAACTTCGGAGGTTGTCTCTCCCAGTGTCCACCAGGTGGATGGAAATAGAAAAATTGGGGCTTGCTCCGGTACATCTCAGCTTTTTTTTGCGGAAAAATCCCTATGATTGGACTGTTGGACAGGATATCTGGAAAACCTGTATGCGTAGGTTTCCTTTCATGTCTTTGAATTCCCCCATGATGTCATTTTTCTTTCATTCAGGTTTCTCAATCACCCTTACTTCTGCCATGGGCAGACCCTGGAGTCATAACTCGTTGTTTGCTAAGAATTGCCGTAACTAGGTCTCTACTTCCTCTTACGGATTTGCAAACTAACTACCAATTGCCCACATATAATCATATCACTATATCCAAATCTGGTTCTTTGTAACATCTTTGAGGGAACCCAGGCCTCTTGCTATACACCCTTTGATAGTTTGTGTAGATTTGCTGTCTCCACTAGAGGAGCAATTTTTGCTATATATAAAATCTTAATTATGACTTCCCCAGAGACCCTAGTTCGGTATTGGTATATGGTAAAATGGGAGGAATATCTGTAGGAGACTTTCTCTGATGCCGTGGGGTGGCTTGTTTGGAAATGAGCGGCTAAAACTTCCTTTTGTATAAGTAGTATTAAAGAGAATCAATATGAACTGCTTCTCCTCTTGTACCATTCTTCTGAGCTCCTCCATAGACTCCATCCAACGATACCGTTGAATAGTGGGAGATCAGGTGATTCTCTATTACATATCTTCTTGGATTGTCCTCTACTGCAGCCCTTTTGTTCAGAGGTTCATCAGGTCATCCAGGAAATCTTTAGGTTTGATATTCAATTAACACCCAAAGCGTACCTCCTTAATGTTTCCCCCCCATACGTTTCGCGTAAAAAACACTGAAACTGATGTTGCATATATGTTGATTGCGAGATGCTGGAAACATTCGTCTCCCCCAACTCTTCTTGATTTCTTTGCTACTATAAAGGATGTGAGAAGTCTAGAGTATTACTGTGCCCTCACCCAGAGTAAGCTTGATCACTTCTTCGCTGTTTGGGATCTATGGGATACTTTTTGGATACTTCATGAGTTCTGAGGAATTCTATTTTCTTCCCTTGACTTGTTTTATTTCTACTGCGATTTTCCCTAATTGTTGTAAATGCTAAAAATTTCCAATAAAAATACAGTTAAATTAAAAGATGAACTTCCTTTATAATTTTCCTTCAATTTTCAGATGAAAAGATTCACCCTCATTTCACAAAACACTTAAATAGGCTACATGTACTTTCTGGAACACAATGATAATAATGCGTTCTGTAATATCCATTTTATACATCATTTGTGTTTCTATTCAAGTAAATGGGAACTTACAAATCTGGATTTCACAACATGAAAAAAATGTAACACGTACTATTATATCTTGCTTAAATCTGTTTAGTACCATAAAGCATTCTCGAGAGAGAAATTTATTTTGTATCCCAAAAGAACAACTTCTTCTCTTCCTTCCGGCACTAGAGAATGAGAAGCTAAGTCAAATATGCCAGAATTCTGACTATTTGTTCCAAAAAATGTCTCTCCGATCTTGAACCACATTTATCGTGTGATTTAGATACTTTCTGAGCCTCTTTCGACGAAGGGTCATGGCTTGTCCAGAAAGGGGCATAAATTCATGGGAAAGTGCATGGCCTACATATGTCACCATTTGCCAAAGTTTTTCCAAAAACTAAGCCAACCAATAGGTGGAATAAACTTAGACATAAGTGTCGAAAGAGGCACCAAATTTATCATTCCGTCTGAGCCGTTGTCATAATTGTGTTATTTTTTTTAGACTGTCTAAACTATCAGGTAGGATTAGTAAATGTGTGTCTATATGTTGATGAGAATTAGAGGGTCTGAAGGCCCTTCTACATGGCATGATGATTGGGCAAGAATGTAAGAACACTTGTATGCCAACTTATCAGGCCATGTGAAGGCAGACCAATCAGCCAATGAGCGAGCAAAACCATGAGGCTAAATGACAATGTATGATCCTTTGTTCGCCATACATTCTGAAATGGCCTGTATGCAGGTCATTGAAAAGAGTGCCGATCTTGTTGATCAGTGCTCGTTAGCAGGCCCATATCTCGTCATCTGCAAGGCATGTTAGGCAGCCTCCTACTAGATGCTTGGAAGGCTTCTTCCTACATTACAAACTTTCTACCACTTTCCGTCTGTAAAAAAACAAAAAAGATCTGAGTTTGTGCTCTCGGTCATTTCCCCAGCTAAATACAGATTACCCCGGGACTAAATTAACCATCTCTTCCATTCCTTCTTTCTGCAAGACTGTATACTTTAGTCTTTTCCAGTTTTTTCACTTCTAGGTTTTGAAAAATAGAAAGGATTTCATACTCTGACATGAAATGACAAAAAAAGTTACCATGGTAAAGTCATGTGTGTGCACAATACAAGATGGTTTCCCGGTAGGATCCGTCAGCCAATGGGGAAGAAGAGGACATGGCTGTATGCGGGGGACAGTAGCTGGCTGTATAGTACAGCACTAGATCTGAACATATACTATACTGCCTGTTATTTTCAGGGAATAGTAAGACCATGTTCTACACTCAACACCGGTGTTCACATTGTCTACCGCTTCTGTTGTATTTTACGAGGTCACATATGCTGAGCGCAGAACATTATTTATAGGAAGTCCTTGGCACAAAGGAATCTGTAGAAAATGCAGTTTTTATTCTAATGGGCTTTTTCAGTTCTCTGCTCTTTTCCTTAGTCTTTTATCCTTCTCACTTCTTTATACAGGGAGGACTATCCATTTTGTTTGACTGCATTGATTACCAAATGACTTATTTATTATACAGCACTATTAATTGCTGAAGTTGAAATCTCTGTACAATTGCAAACACAATATTAGTTAAATAATGATTTTTTTATTTGCCACTAAGTTTGAGAAATGCCAGCTGATATGAGGAAGCTGTGAACAGAATCAAGATAAAACAGAGAAGTGGACCCTTGTGAACTGCTTCACCCAGGAGGATATACATGTACGTCCTCCAGGTGTGGGATTTCAGAATACAGTGTACTGGCATTGCATTATACTGGATGAGCAATCAAAGAATCACAAGTTCAAAGTCCCTTAGGGAGCAAAAAGAAAAAGGAAAATGTTATTATTGTAACAAATAAAGGATATTAAAAGTTTAAAAAAATCTCCCTTCTTCAATATTTAAATATGTATTTATGTGTCCATACAAATCCAATCTAGCAAAAATTCAAAAAAATGCATTATTTATCCCGAACGGTGAGCGACCTCAGAAAAATTAAATACACAACGCTAGAATTACCCTTTAAGAAAAAATGTAATAAAAAGCAATCAAAAATTGTCGTACGTACTCCAAACTAGTACCAACAGAAACCACAGATAATCGCATAAAAAAACAGGCCCTCACGCAGCACCATCGACAGAAAGATAAAAAAGTAATGGTGGGCAGGAGATGGCAACAGAAAAAATATACATATATTTTTGGTATAGTTGTGATCGTATGGAATAAAGTTATTGTATCGTTTTTGCCGCAGTGTGTATGCCATAAAACATTAATCCCCGAAAGATGGCCAAATTGTGGGGTTTTTTTGCATTTCACTCCACTTTTTTCAGTATATCACATGGTACATTAAATAACACCATTGAAAAATGCAATTGATCCCTCAAAAAACAAGCCTCCGTACAGCTGGGTTGACAGAAAAAAAAGAGTTACGATTTTTTTGAAAGTTGGAAGGAGAAACGAAAAACAAAACAAAAAAAAGGGTCCGCTTGTTTAAGGAGTTAACAAAAAAAAGTAGGGGTTGGCTTGTTTGTAATGGGTGGAGGCTTCCTCTATATATGTACTTTTAGTTTTAGAAAGCTCATTAGACATGCTTGCCAGTAGAATGCCACTTAATGCCCTTTTATGCAGGATGTTAATCAGGAACCGGTGTTGATTTGTTTGATCAGCTGTGTAAACATCCGCAGTCCACGAACAGATGAGCAAACATCATTTTGTTGGCTGATCACTTTGTTTATATGGGTAAGAAACGCGTGCTGGTTAGGATCATCTCTCACTGTGTAAACAGGGGATGAGCTGACAACAAACTCTATGGGGGTGATGTTGTTTGTGCCCATACTAGCGATGATCTGTTGCAGGTAAAAGGTAGTAACGAGCTCAGAGTCACGGAGGTGGGCTGTGCCAGCCTCTGATCGCCCGAAACGAGAAGACTGACAACTCTCTTCCCTATACACAAGCAGGACGAGAGCTGTCAGACTTCATGCAGTGGACGGGAATAGATCGGTGTGGCACACCCCCCAACTCGGATGTCAGCTCTGAGTCAAGCTTCAAAGTGTGTTTATTCCTAAATACTGCAATATTTCAGAATAAAACACCCATGGGGCAACAGGCATCCCTGTCCTTGGTTTCTGCTGCCAGTGGTTTGGCAGATGTGAAACCACCCTAAGCTATACTAATTGGTCAGATGCCCCGCAGTGGTTCAGGAAGTTGCTGTGTTGTTTATTCTACATGTGCTGCTCAGCCAATCACTGGCCTCAGTTGTCATGTGCACATGAACATCATATGACCTCTAAGGCCAGTGATTGGATGACTGGCGTGTTATCTTGCCTTTTTTTTTCTTACTCAGCAAATCCCTTTAAATGTATAAGTACTGTGTAATAAACTCCTTTGCCCCCTCTAGTGGTGACTGCAGGCAGGTAAAATGTGCTTTTTTTTTACCGTAAATCTTTAATATATGCAGGAGATTTGCAGCTCCGTGGTACAAAAAAGCAAATAAAAGAAGAATAAAAGAATCAACACAGGTTGTTGAACTTATTTAGATAAAAATGGTATTTAAGGGGGAACTTTGACTAAGGGCTTAGGCACACGGGCGCCGATGTGCCTGTGTGACTGAGTCCTTACTGCAGGAAGAAGACGGGCGTACTTCAGGACGGACGACTCCCCGCAGCGCCAAAGAAAGAACACATGACCGGCAATGAAGTCGGTCACATGTTCCTTCTTCCGGCGCTGCAGAGAGACATCTGTCCTGAAGTGCGGCCGTCTTCTTCCTGCAGTTACACGGGCGCCAATGCGCCCGTGTGACTAAGCCCTAAATCCGTTGCTGCGTCACGCTGTTTTTATTTGCATTTTACAAAACATTTTCATGAAACAGATGCCTTATAAATCCTCTTTCTTGTATTCTGTTGGCTGCTAGGGCTTTACAAATTGGAATAAACGGGACTTCAACCAATTTATTAAAGCTAATGAGAAATACGGCCGTGACGATATTGATAATATCGCTCGTGAAGTGGAAGGGAAGACGCCAGAAGAGGTCATTGAATACTCAGGTCGGTTGGTCTCTATGCGGCTTTTGTCATGTTCGGGCTTAGAATGTAGCACACTAGATACAATGTTTCTTATTGAGTCATCACATCCCATAGTCTGCGAGATGTAACCGTCGGTCATCAGTAGTCAGCGAAGCCCTGATCATCACATTTAGCAGGTAAATCCATACTGTAATGTCTAAGGAGTCATTTCTTCATTACAGCCACAGGGCAGGCACTAGTAAAGCATCCAGTGAGATATTGATTTCTCTGTATCTACATAACCGCACACTTTCACATATTCCATGTTTGGTTTCAGCTGTTTTCTGGGAACGTTGCAATGAATTACAGGATATTGAAAAAATCATGGCTCAGATTGAACGGGGTGAAGCCCGCATTCAGAGGAGGATCAGCATCAAGAAAGCGTTGGATGCAAAGGTACTCTTAGGGTATGTTCACACGGGATAGAAATGCTGCAGATTTTCCGCAGTGGAGTTGGGTTGTGGAAAATCCGCAGTGTTTTCAGTAGCGGTATAGTGGATGACATGTTACTAAATCTCATCCAAAAAGTGCAAAAAACCCCCCAAAAACATTGACCTTGTCCTGCGTTTTCCAAAACTATAGCATGCCGGTTTTTGCTTTGCCGTGTAAAGGGTGAATTCTATGGTAAATCCACATGTAATGTAGCTTATGGTACCGATCTGGTTTACTTGCCTACATTGTCTAAATAAGGCCGAGCTCACACGAATGGGTCGGATTCTGCTTGCGGGTATCTGCAGCGGAAGACCTGCAAATGATCGCAGTAACGAATTGTGAATGGTTGCATATGTGTTTGGCTTTTCGTGCAAATGGACAGCGTATCGTCCGCGCGGAAAAAAGATTGCAAGCGGGGGATGACATCAAAAAGTAGGCTTTTGTATCTGGTCTCCTGGCAAGTTTCAAGCCAATCCAGGCCCATACGCTTACATCCATAGAGATCAATGAAGCCTGTATGTGCGGAATCCGCACTAAAATAGAGCACGCTGCGATTTTTTTTCTACCCGCACATCTGAGCAAACTGACGAAAGTCCATGCCTTTCAATGTCTGCATATTATCGCTTTCGTCAGCGCGGATAGCGATCGCGGAGTCCGCAATTTAAATCCGCTGTCCCACTGATTATCACTCCTGTCCTTTGTAAAGGAGCAATAGTCATGTGGGAATGGAGGCATAGCGGGCCAGAGATCAATTCCAGCCACCCGCCTCCATTCACTGTGAACAGGCAGTCACTCATAGATGAACGACTGCCTGTTTACACGATAGTCACTTGGTCTTTAAGTTCAACTAAAACCCAAGCGATTCCAACACATGAGCAATTTTTGACTCAGAGCCCTGTTGGCAGCCGCTTGTACACGGGATGACTAACGCCTGAATTTGCTGTTTCAGGCGATTTATCTTCCGCAGTGGCTGTACAATCTTACCTCTGGTAAGATTTAGTCAGAAGGTAGAGTGCAGGAATCAAGTATGGCACATATGCTGTTTGTTTACCACGGCAGCTGGGGGCCTCACAAATTGCGGTACGATGTAATACTATGGTAGTACATCATACTGCAGGCGCGATCAAACCATCGCAAGTTCTTGTCTCTAATGGGGTAAATTTTAAAAAAGTATTAATTATTTTCAAAAATAAAAGGTAATAAAAGTTTAAAAAAAACCCTTTTCCTATATTTCTAAAAAAAAAAAAAATTCTAAATAAAAAACCTCCAAAAACATATTTGGTATCGTTGCATCCATAAAACTCCGATCTATCAAAGCACCGCATTATTTAACCAAAACGGTGTTTTTTCTTCAGAAAATAACGCCAGAATTGTGCTTTCTTGGTCACCACGTCTCCCAGAAAAAATGTAATAAAAAGCGATCAAAAAGTCGTATGTACAACAAAAATGGTACCAAAAGAAACTACAGGACATCCCTAAAAAAACGAGCTACTACGTTGACGGAAACATAAAGTTATGGCTGTCATAAGATGGCGACAGAAAATTATTTAATTTTTTTCCAGACATTTTATTTTTTTAAAGTAGTTCAGCAAAAAAAAAACAACTATGTGTACACCGTAAAAACAAGGCTCCTTCCCACCACCAAAGATGGTGGAACTCTTTTTTTTTCATTCCACTTGAATTTTTAAAGGTTTTTCACTATATTGTATGGTACATTACATAGTACCATTGAAAAATACAACTCGCCCCACAAAAAACAAGCCCTCATACAGCGACGTCGATGGATAAATAAGAGTTATTATTTTTGAAAAGTGGGGAGAAAAAAATGAAAATAATAAATAATAATAATGTTTATTTGTGTTTTGCCAGCTTATTCCATTTATTAATGGAAAAAGGGCCTGCTGCATCCTTAAGGGGTTAAATAATGGTTGGTGAGCTTATGTTTCTGTTTCATTCAAGATTGCACGGTACAAAGCTCCATTCCATCAGCTACGGATACAATACGGGACCAATAAGGGCAAAAACTACACAGAGGAAGAAGATCGGTTCCTGATATGCATGCTTCACAAAATGGGCTTCGATAAGGAAAATGTGTATGAAGAACTACGTCAGTGTGTCAGAAATGCCCCCCAGTTTAGATTTGATTGGTTCATCAAGTCACGGACTGCAATGGTATGTATAATCACCTTATGGGTGATGTTAATAGATATGCAGTGATTGTACTGTGTGCCTTATGTGGATTAAGAGGGTATTAGTGCAGTATGTCTCCACCGGAAGTATGGATTGGCTGGGCTGACCTACAGGCAACACCCATGTCACGGCCAGTTTCACACCCCAGTAAAGACATACTACAGTATCGCTGGCTTGTTCACAGAGCGGCCAGCAAGAAGGCGGGGTGGCTGGAGGAGATTTCTCTCCCCACTCTTCCCTTGTCCACCTCCATTCATTTTAGCAGCAACTGTTCAGTACTGTACTGACGCTGCTAAAGTGAATTGAGAGTGACAGGGGGAGAGCGAGGAGAGAAATCTCCTCCAGCTGCCCTGCTTCCATGCTCAGCAAGCCAGTGATACTCGCTGCTGTGCAGCAACACGGGAGCGGGTACACACGGCGACCAGTGTCAGGCATCATTGGCCCGATATTCGTCCAGTATAAATGGCCCTTTAGTGCAGTATGTCTCCACTTGGGAGGTTTTGTCAGCTTGGGGCGTTACCTGTGGGTGAGCCGGCCAACCCATACTTCCGGTGGAGACATACTGCACTAATACCCATTAAGAGTAAGAACAATATAAATCCTGAGGTCAAGCACCTTTGCTGTTGTGCAGCGACCCAACATGTACTGTAGAAGTGTGGATCAATCTACTCTGGATGCAACAGGGGAAGCTACAGGGTTACATTTGGGACCATATGCCATATAAAGAGAACAATATCACCATGTGCTGGTAGTAGTAATAGCACTTCATACAACTTGCACACAGTTATGTAATAACGCAATGGATTTGTATAAACGAGGATTTTGTTTTTAGATCACATTTATTTCTTTTATTTTACTGTATAATCAGGGGAGTCAAACGGTTCCAGAGCCGACAAACTTCAGGCCTAAGTTGAATCAGTAAGACCTTGGAGATTGTTGAATGTTCATTAAACAGCTGGGCAGTTTTGGCGCCCACTCCCTTCATCTTCCATCACATATAGATATTACACCATTCATCATTTCCATTTGGCTTCTACGTGGTTATGTTTCTGTGAACCGATCAGCTGCAGTTAAGCCCCCTGCAGATATCTAATCTGCATAGGCAGATTACAAGGGGTGGGCCAAGCTTTGCAGCCCTATAGAGTGAAGGGCAGCATATATGCTCGACTGCCACTTCATTCGTAAAAGGGGGTACATGGCACTTGCACATCCCAGTCCCAGCAGTCAAACCTTCAACGATAAAAACTCCTTCTAGATTCCGAGTCGCCCATGCACCTCAAACTAATTGTGTCTTATACTCCGTGTCAAGCGTTTATTGCATATCCCTGTTTGCACCACTTCTAACAGTAGGAATTGCATCCCAACATTTCTTGCAGTGTAGTTTTTTTCACATCTGTATTGGATCTGCACCTGACTATATACTGAATTTTGTCATAAGAGTAAACTAAGCAGAGTGCATAAGAAAAATAGTGGGTGGGGCTACCCCTGGAGGTTAAGTATTGATAGTAACTATAGTAACCACCAATATGCCTTTTTTACGGCGGTCACTAATGGGCTTTAAACCAGCACATATATCTTTTAAGGTGGTGGCTTAGCTGACTACTGCCAGCCAGGCTCCTGCTCTAACTGCCAGGACAAACCTCAGATTCTGGCTGTCTTACCCCTTACTTGCCACAACACAATACAAACACATGGTACCAATGGGTTCCCATGGCAGCCAGGAGCCTGACAAAGGCTTCCATGTCTGCCATGTAATAGGCTGCTGTTATAGGCTTAGTAGAATGCACTGCATAAGTAATGCAGTGTACTATCCAAGCGATCAAACGATCACATCTAAAAGTCCGCTTGAGATCATAAAAATTAATTTTTACAAAAGTTAAATAAAGTTTAATTTTGAAAAATCAGCACATAATAGAGGTATTACCGTGTTCGTAACGCCTGAAGAATTAAAACATTTTGTTATTTATCTCGCTTGTTGAATGCCGAATTTTTTTTTTCAAAGTTATACCAGAATTTCTATTGTTCTTTTGTTCACTGCCCAAAAAACACAATAAAAAGCAATCCAAAAACACACAAACCTCAAATGGGTACTAATAAACACGAGCCCTCACACAACTCTGCTGCTAGAAAAATAAAAATGTACGGGGCCTTAGAATACGACCATGCAGATTCAATTGCTTTTCTTTAAAAATATGGGGGGGGGGGGGGGGGGGGTTTGTTCAAAAGTATTAAAAACCTAAAAAAAAGTATAGAAACTCAGCATCGCAGTAATCGTGCTGAACCACACAAAAAAACCAAATCATGTTATTTTTAGCGAATGCTGAACGCCGCGAAAACAAAAGCTAACAAAACAAAATCTGAATTCCTAAATGGGGGGAGGCCCATCTCCCAACCCCCAAATATACAACACATTATATGTACCCCAGAGTGGTGTTATTAAAAAATACGGTTCATCACACCAAAAAACAAGCCCTCATACGGCTATGTCAACGGATTGTGGCTCCTGCAGTGTGACTATGAAAATCACTCGGTCCATTAGGCTGGTCACTAAGGGGTTAAAGTGACATTGGTAAGACAATAGCTGACCCTAAGAGCATTCATCGAAGTGCTGCCAATCCATAAACACCACATCCCCCGAGCAATGTCCGGCACTCAATCATTCACCTTCACCGGAGCAGTGTGCCCCCTGTGAAGTTGAGTAAGGGGCTTTGCCCCAAAATGCATCTTTTGTTGCTGGGTAGAAAGGAATTAAAAGAGAAATTTGAATTATTCATTCCGTTTCCGAGTTGCATAAATTGGACGTTTGCGCCGCCACCAGGTTTTTACTGCTATTTCTTATGAGAGTGAACACCGTAAAACGTTCACAAGGACGTTCTGTCGCGATGAAAGAAGCTTCCGCAAGCGCTGAGAAGTGGCTGCTGTATGGCAGTCTGGCAAGGCTTCTAAAGCCCGGCGCTCCGGGAATCCATGGAATAAATGGAGAAGACTTGTGCCAGCGGTGAGTCCTTCCAGAAGCCGCCTCTCTGCCAGGATTATCCCAGGTGCTCATTAACAACTTATCCTTGAAGTCACACAACTCCAAGAACATCCAAAGAACTGCGAATACTCATGTCTCCATATGAAGACGTCTGCCAAGAAATCTAGTCTACAGGCTGATAGGAACTTTATTTTCGTTTCTGGGATATTTGCAACAATGTATACAATCCTACCTAAAGGCAAAGAAGCTGCGATCCGCGAGGCTGAAGATTAGTAGCGGCCAACCCTTTGTCTGCATAGCAGATTCATCTAATTGTATCAATTATATTTCAGAAATCTGGGGGAAAAAAAGTCATTTTCTCTGCTTTAGACTAATGCATTACTCAGAGGCTGAGTGTTTTCTACCTGAAAAGCAAATAGGAACAATGTAATTACAGGAACGAAAATGCAACTCTGATTACATAAAAAAAAATCCCAGTCCTTTTAGAAAAGCTGAAAATGGAAAATGTATCAGTTAAGTGAATTAATCTTGTATGCTAATAATATTAGATGCCTGTGATGTCCGCCCCGCCGTCTGAGAGCACATCTGCCTGGGGTGTGGGCTAGTGAATATATCACAGTACAACGTCCAAATGGAAAGGGAGGTTAGAGGTCGCACAAAGAACGAGATGTTCTGCAGCGCCGCCATAGCCGGAGTACTGCGGACTGCAGCTTAATCACTAAACATTTATGTTACAGCCATTATTCCGTGATAGATATTCATTGCACTTTGAATCAGAGGCAAGGTGGAGATCCAGGAAGAACATGGCATATGTCTTATTCACTGCAAGGAATACTGATCGCACTTGTGCAACCCTTTCTTTGCTGGGAGGGAAGCACCTGGCATGGAGCAGACATTATGGCTCCCCTTATTGATGTCAGGAGTAGTTTGAAAGCCCAAGGTCAGAAGGTCCCCTGTGATCTTGGGGGTGGTAAACCCATTTGATTAGTGCACATGCACTTCTTTCACTCTTTTGAGCATATTCATCTCTGTTTTAGGTCGTGCCTTGTGGCTAGGCTTCAGTTTGAGGGTTTTTTTTAATGCCAGTCATTAGGTTCGGCTGGCTTATACAGCCTCTTATTCTTTTTGTTCACTGTGCGTTTGACTTTTCACATTGTACGATGCAAGGATCTTTCAAGATGTAAGACTTTTATGAGAAGTCTCTACTGACGGTCTGAAGGGGAGATCACTACTTACTTAGTCACAGGCAACTTATTCTTTCTCAGTATATGGGAGCCTAAAGATACCTTTACATGGGGCTATTATTGCTCCTAAGTGACTGTCAAGCCGTGTTAAACAGGAATCACTCAGTCTTTAAGCGACTGCCTGTTTACTGTGAATGGAGGCGAGCGGGCCCGAACAATCTCCAGCCCATTCCACCACTGTTACTTCTGTGTAAAAGCATAGGAGCAGCAGCCAGTGGGACAGCAGTCAGTGCTAGTGCACCCAACAGTCGTCCCGTGTATGGGGGCCTTTACTTATCAGTTAGGCAACAACAGGGCACAGGCAGTGACCAGTTTGGACTCTTGAACATTCCCTAACCCTGGCTCAGAAGGTTAGAGAGTGATCAGGAGCCCTTTATCCTTTTCTGATATGTATGGGATTTTTAGAGAGCTTTTCTTTACACTTCAAATGTATTATAAGCACACTGAACTCAGTTTGGATGTAAGAAAATTGTTATTGAGGGTATTTACATTGCCCATTAGGTTAAAGGGGTTCTCCCACTTCTAGCTGTTCTCAGACAGCTCCGTACATTGCACAGTGGCCCAGGTTGGTACTGCAGGCTGAATCTTATTGAAGCGAATGGGACTTAACCTGCAGTACCAACCCGAGCCACTGTGAATGTACGGAGCTGTGTGAAAACAGCTTGAAATGGGACAACTCCTTTAAAGTGGTAGTCTGAGATTTTTTTAAAAATTGTCAAAGAGCAGATAATTGTATAAAAGAAAGGGGAAAGAATTACTATCCTCAGCTAGAAATTAGCAATGAGCCTTATCAGCACTGCATGCTGATATCCCAGCGGGTGGCGCTGATAGCATTCTTTCAGCTGGTATCCCAATGGCAGTTCCCAGTGGGACACCAGCTGAAAGTGCTGAGAACAAAGGAGCTGTTTGTATCCAAAACAACTGCATTGTTCTCGGAGCTATCATGGCAGTATCCTGCTCCACCTGCATTAACTCTTTAGTAGCCAATTAGCTACTTAGAGTTATGCAAAGTTGATTGCTCAAAACTGTCACTCAAACTGTTCTTTGAGTGATCATCCTTCCATGTAAATGGCCATATAATGGCTTTATAAGGCCATTCGTGCTCCTCTGGGTAATATGCATATAAGGGAGATTAAACAATACCTATTAGAACGCAGCATTCCTGCAAGTCAATGTTAGACTCTTTATACAAGCCTGCCAGATTTAAAAGAACTTAGCCTGCTTCTTAACACACAAGCAAGCTTGGTCTTGAAGGGGTTAAGCGGCACTTGAGTCATGATTAGTTCTTAACACATACACAGTATTAAGACCCTTATCAGCCTGGTCATATAATTTACAGCACAATACTTATGTATGACATTTGAACACTATTTATTTGCAGTGTATCTTAGTTACCACTAGAGGTCGCTGCATACTAAAGCATGTGCCGCTTCTTCTCAGTTTTTGGAAAAAAAACAGGTTTTGTTCTTTGTTCGCAGTCGTGGAATATGCACAGTAAAAAACTGAATTTCCCCATCTCAAATAAAAAGTTGTGCCTCTCTATAAATCCCTCTTTTCTACTATAGAAGTAAAGAGTATCCATATGAGTTTGATGTAATGTGCCGGACGGCTGATCTGGAGTATCAGGGAGATTTATTTTCCTTGCCATTATGGCTATGGAGGATCTGTAGATTAGAGATAAAGTACATTTAAGTCTGATAAGTAAGATGTAGTCGGTGGAGGCTGTAAGTGCCGTCCGGACCGCCGTGTTCAGTAAGTCCTGACGGCCTGTCCATGTGAGTTACTCAATAGTCATAAGTAGACTAACCCCATAATAGCGGACTGTTAGCAGGAAGGCGATGACCCACATAAACGATTATTAGATAAACACAGGGCGCCTGTTTTTGGCCCCCGCACAGTTCCTCCTTTATTCTCCTCTACAGAAGAGGTGTGAAAAAAAATGTCTGGTTTCCCAGGTTGCCAAGGCAACAGCACTGATTTTTCACTCTGACGTCCATATTCACCGTGAATGTTGTCCATGCTGTATGTATTAAAAAGCTAAAGTTTAAAGGGGTCACTTGGTAATATAAATTCTATTGTCCATCACTTTCCAGCTCTCTGAATGCGGTGGCATGTATCACTCGGGTTGCCATGGTTACATTTCCTGGCCATTGTGTTTCTTTTACTCATACTTAAAATATTTGCGCTATTTGTTACTTTGTTATATAGCATGTTTATATATGAGAATAGACTAGATGACAGAGCGGACTATGGGACGCACTCCGGTTCAGTGCTGCGGTCACAGGAACGACGCCAGACCGAGCCTCAACTATTTACAGAGGTGAAAGACAACGCAGAATAGAAATGCACATTTTGTTACTACTTTTTTTTTATTTCGTGACAAAATGAAATAAGTCTGCTTTTGCAGGTTTAATGTGCGGGTGTTACAGACTCCCACATTATATCTGCCTCCCGGGGTTTAACATAGGGATATGGCAGTACAGAGTTTGTCAGCTAAGACCTCATTCACAGCGTTAGTCGCTATTCTCTGCCTTCTGACGGAACTATTGACCAAACCTGCAAACTGTGGACTCCGCTTATCATGGTTTCAATTCAAGGCCCTCACTTTTGGGAGATAGAATACCGTAGTCGACTGTGCTGTTATGGCCTCCAAAAAGGGTGGACGTTATGTGGAAGGGAGGGCAAAGTCTGCAGCTTTATTATCTTTTTGAGTAATTAAATTCAATGATTACATTTAGGGTTCCGTCTGAATACTGTTTTCGGCGATTCAGAAGGAAGTCCCAGGGCAGAAAGTCACAGTGTAGCAAATAACAAGGTGGTTGTCCAAGTTATTTACACTTTTAACAACCCCCACAGTGGCCCCAGTAGTAATAGTATCCTCCTACAGTGGGCCCAGTAGTATGTGTCCTCCTACAGTGGGCCTAATACTAAAAGTATCCTCCTACAGTGGGCCTAGTACTAACAGTGTCCAACAGTGCCCCCAGTAGTAATAGTGTCCCCCTACAGTGGGCCTAGTACTAATAGTGCCCTCCTACAGTGGGCCCAGTAGTAATAGTGTCCTCCTACAGTGGGCCTAGTACTAATAGTGTCCTCCTACAGTGGGCCCAGTAGTAATAGTGTCCTCCTACAGTGGGCCTAGTACTAATAGTGTCCTCCTACAGTGGGCCCAGTAGTATGTGTCCTCCTACAGTGGGCCTAGTACTAATAGTGTCCTCCTACAGTGGGCCCAGTAGTAATAGTGTCCTCCTACAGTGGGCCTAGTACTAATAGTGTCCTCCTACAGTGGGCCTAGTACTAATAGTGTCCTCCTACAGTGGGCTTAGTACTAATAGTGTCCTCCTACAGTGGGCCTAGTACTAATAGTGTCCTCCTACAGTGGGCCTAGTACTAATAGTGTCCTCCTACAGTGGGCCTAGTACTAATAGTGTCCTCCTACAGTGGGCCTAGTACTAATAGTGTCCTACAGTGCCCTCAGTAGTAATAGTGTCCTCCTACAGTGGGCCTAGTACTAATAGTGTCCTACAGTGCCCCCAGTAGTAATAGTGTCCTCCTACAGTGGACCCAGTACTAATAGTGTCCTCCTACAGTGGGCCCAGTAGTTTGTGTCCTCCTACAGTGGGCCTAGTACTAATAGTGTCCTCCTACAGTGGGCCCAATAGTAATAAGCGACCCCAACAGTGGCCCCAGTAAGAATAACCCCACAGTGGCAACGGTAATAATATTAACCCCCTCAAAAATATTAACCCAACAGTAGCCACAGTAATATTAACCCCCTCAGTAATATTAACCCCACAGAAGCCACAGTAATATTAACCCCACAATAGCCACACTAGTAATAACCCCCTCAGTAATATTAACCCCTAAGTAATATTAACCCCACAACAGCCACAGTAGTAATAACCCCCTCAGTAATATTAACTCCCTCAGTAATATTGACCCCACAGTAGCCACAGTAATATTAACCCCTCAGTAATATTAACCCCACAGTAGCCACAGTAATATTAACCCCACTGCAGCTCCAGTAATAATAGCCCTCCAACCCATATATTTACCTTCTCCTTGTAACCAATGCTGCTCCTTCTTTTCTCGGCACTGATCCCCGATACACACTGACAACAGTGTGTGCGCCCGGAACGCTTCCTCTCCGAGTCCCCTCCTGCGGAACTGAGGAGGAGAGGACTCAGGGAAGAAGGGTCCCGGGTGCACACTGTTGTCAGAGTGTGCACGAGGATTAGCGTTGCAGCCCCTGACTGTCGCTTGCGGAGCCCCAGAGGCTCTGCGAAGCACAGTTTGGGAACCACTGGTCTACATGCTGCTCTGACTGGCCGGCACTGCTCACACAGGCATTTGGAGAAACGCAGCGATTTTCACCGCTGCGTTTACTGCGGTCTCAGCAACGCTGGCATGCATTTTTTATAACGTTTTGGCTGCGTTTTTGAATGATTGTGCTTGGGTGCATCAAATGCCAGCTCTGATTGGCAGAGCCAGCTGATAGTCAGCTGGCTCAGCCAAGCAGAACAATCTCTTGCCGGAGGCGGGGATTCCAATCCCTGTCACTAGTATATTAGATGCTTTGTCAACTTGACAAGTGCCTGGCAGCCTGCCCGGAGCTCCAGAGAACAGCGGAGGTACCCAGAAGGTGCCTGCTAGGTGACTCTTATTTATTTATTTTTTGGTAGTGCAGCTAGGGCTTCTGTTTAGCGCTGCCAAATATGCAGTACCAAGTTGTGCCACATTTTCGGCAATGCTAAAACCGCTGCCCATTCATTTCAAAAGGCGACGCATGGCTGAAAACGCCCAAAGATAGAACATGCATCGCTGTCAAAGCGCAGCATTTCGACACTTGAGTGAGCAGCCCCATAGAAATGAATGGGAGCCTTGTACAGCGTTTAGCGCAACGCTGAAAAGGCAGCGCTAACCGCTGTCCAAAAATGTCTGTGTGAGGGGGCGTTAGTCTGATGCCCGGTTTACACAGGATGATGACTGTCAGTTAAATGTTCTTCACGAACGGGTGACGTCGCCATTAGTTGTTTGCACTCATGCAGAACGTTTAGACTGGCAGATCATCTCTAAAAATTGCTCACTTCTCGCTAAATTCTCGCTCAGTGCTTCGCATTCTATGTAAAACACTAGTGGGGAGCGTTTAGATGCAGCAAGAAGTCAGCGATCCAGCCATGATTTTTATGCTGGTTGCAAGTAAATGAAAAGTAAACAATCGCTGCGCGATGGCTTTGCATTTAGACCTAACGATTATCGTGCATTTTTGTTAATTTAACCAAATTTTGCGCGATAATCGTACCGTGAAAATGGGGTTATAATGATACATACTAATGCACAGTGTACATCCGGTAATCAGAGAAGCTGGTGCGGCCATGTTTGCTTGTCCAGGGTCGCTTTAAGGCCTGCATCTTTAGCGCACTGTGTGAAGGCAATGCAATAGCTTTACCTACAGTTCAGTAAGTTGTACTAAATAACAAACTCATCTCTGCTCCTCTGCTGCCCAACATTAACAGAGATTCTAGTAAAGCATTTGCAAGTCACAATGTAATGTTGCCGGACTTGCGTGAGTCATTTCACATTCCGTATATATCTTTGCACGGATGGGAAGTAAAGGTATGCACGCGGTGTGTTTCCATGTCCTGCTGGGCCGGGGGTCAGGGGTCAGGAGCAGATTCTGCAGTGCTTTGGCATCCTCATTATTAATCATCTGCATTGAGATCTCTGGGGGACAGTTGTGTAACACTTGCTGGCTGAAATCATTAATCTTCTCTCATATAATGTGTGTTCCTTTAGTAATTCACCGGCTCCATCTCTATCCCAAAGAATTGGGATTTATTACGGAATGGGACTTGTTATTTGTATAGCGCCAACTTATTCCGCAGCACTTCCAAATAATTTATTTATTACCCCCCACCAAGCTGGGTACTTATTTTACTGACCTCGGAAGAATAGTAGGCTGAGTCAACCTTGAACCGGGGATTGAACTTGCAACCTTCAGGTCGTGAGCGAGAGCTTATTAGATCAATAGCCTGTTGTCCTATGTTAATTGGTAACCAGGTAGCTGATGTGTCTGCTGGGATGTAACTGTCAATGTCTAGCATTGCACTGCTGCGAATTACAGTCTCATTGAGCCTCACTAACGGGAGATGGAATGGCAAGTGACAGGGTGAGAAGCGATGTATTACACGCCCTGAAGTCCTGCAATCATCGGATGTGCGCTCTAAACCTCCGCCGCTCTTCTGCCCTTTACAGGGATGCAGCCGGCTCCGTCTTGGAATCCTCCGTGTGTAGTCTGTTACCTTCCTACTCATAATTTAAAAGTTAAAATGCAAGTTCATGGAGCCCCGCAAGGCAGTCCTGTCCTCGCTCAGCCGCATTACGGAAGAGCCGGCGTTGGTTTATGTCCCTACGCTCGTACTTGAATATTTATATAAAAGCCCGTATCTTCTTCATTAGACTGCAGCAGTTCATGAAATGTAGAGGAGGATGAGCTCACACAGATAGATCGATTTTAGACTTTTATGGTTAGTACATAGCTATTAAAAATCACTGTCAGCAATTGAGAGTAGGAAGTCGCCTCTCCGGCGCTGGGCACAGAAATACATGCTAATGATGTACAACTGCAGGTTTCTAAACCCAAGTCATGATTGAAGGGGCTGTCTGGTTCAGGAAACCCATTTACAGAATTCCATAACTTGGTATATGAATTAATAGAGGGAGAGACCCCTGTATAGGACCATCACCTATTAGCCAGAATGGTAAGGGGTCACAAAGTTTTTCTTGCTCTGGAGGATTTGGCATGTTGGCGCATTACATGGACAGCCCATTGATTTCAAAGGACATTGTGTAGTGCTTCATTTTGCCATGTGGTGGTGCTGCAGGAAACAGCTCGTCCCGTGTAAGGATGGTCTCACACGAACGGATTTGAATTGCAGATTCCACGATCGCCATTGGTACATTTGATTCGCGGTAATACAGGGGCATTGACATGCATTTACTATCACCAGTTCGCTCACACTTGCGGGTAGGAATTGCGGATGCTGCAAGCAGATTCTGCGTGTATGAGCTCCATTGATCTCTATGGATGCGTTCGATCTGCAGTTCACAAGCAATTACATTGCATATGGACGCTGATTCGTACACAAGTTGCTAGGAGACCAGGTACAAATGGTATATAGAAAGCGGGTATTTGTGGGCAGACAATGCAGGACAGACACACCATCCAGACTGCTGTCTGGAATCCCTGCTCGTTCTTCTGGGTTCTTCCTCCACAAGAAGGGTTTGTTTGTTTTTTAGGTGGTTTATACTACTTCTAGAATAAGTAGTATAAACCAGCCAAGCCTGGAGAGCCGTATCCTGGTCTGGAGGCTCTCAGAACGGCTCTCACCTCAAAAGCACAAGACAATGTCGCCTGGCCGGTCGTCTGAGATAGAAGAGTGTTTCCACGGGGTTGGGCTTCTTTCTCGTGTTATTCCCTGCTTGCGTTCGTTCTTCCACGTGGTTGATACACTGTGCTTAAATGTACATCCGTGCAGAAAACTGCTTACATACACGACCATATTCGATTCGCTTCCGCAATCAAATGCAGGTCTTCCGCTGCTGACATGCACTTGAGCAATCTGACCCCTTGTATGAGCCTGGCCTTAATGGACCATTAATATATCATACACATCATACTTAAAGGGGTTGTCCAGTGGTAAACTATTGATGGTTTTTGCCCAAGATAGATAATCAAGAGTAGATGGGCAGGGATCCCTGCTGATCATCTGTCCTCTGGGCTGCTGCACTTGTACACTGAGCTCATTTCTGCAGGAAATCGACAGCTCTGTTCCTAGTGCAGTGCCCAGGCTTGATACTAGAGACCAAGCACCCATTGAAATAAATGGAAACTTAGCCTGCAATACCAAGCCTAGCCACTACACTGTGAATGGAGCTGTCTGCTTTCTGCAGAAAATGGCTCAGGGCAACAGCCCAGAGGACACCTGATCAGATGGGATCCCTAGTGACGGACTTCCACCAATCTACTGTTGATGACCTATCCTGAGGATAGACCATAGATAGTTGACAACTGGATAATCCTTTTAAAATCGTTCTTAGAAAACAGAAATGATAATTGACAAAAGTACTTGAGAAATAAGTCAGCTCACAAACTATTGTAGAAAAATGTTTTGTATGTGATTAAATGGGTTGTCCCAAAATATAAAGTTATCCCCTAGCCATAAGATAGGGGATAACTTTATGATTGGTGGAGGACTGACCACTGGGACCACCACTAATCCCAAGAATGGGGAACCCAACAGCCTCCATATGAATGAAGCGGTGGTTACACATGTGCGTTGCTGTTTCATTCATTTCAATGATAGTGGTGGAGACTGATGAGCGTTGGTACTCAGCAATTTCCAGTGGTTGAAATGAATGGACTGGCGGCGCACTACCACTCCAGTGCAGGGACTGTCGGGGCCCCGTTATCATGATTGTTGGGGGTCTCAGCAGTTTTGCCCCTACTGATCATAAAGTCACACCCTTTTCTCTTGATAGGGAATAACTTTAGATTTTGTAACAACCCCTTTAAAGAGGACCTGTCAAGTTCCTGATGTCTGCTTTAGGCCGCCTGCACACAGGCGGAAATGCCGCGGCGGGATTTCCCGCGGGAATTCCGCCGCTGAAAGTCTGCATAGGAGTGCATTACAATATGCACTCCTATGCACACGGCCGCGGTTTGGCAGAGCGAAATCTCGCGCGGCAAACAAACCGCGACATGTCCTATTTTTGTGCGTGGCACGCACTCACCCGGCCGCTGGCTCCGATCTGCGCATGCACCGGCTGCGTGGCAGCCGGCACATGAAAGAGCCGGGGCCGCCAGGCGCGGGAGAGTACGCGCTCGTCCCTGCAGGCTCTCGGGTCGGGTCCCGCGGCGAGAATTCTCGCTGCCGGATCCGACCCGCTCGTCTGCAGGCGGCCTTAGTAAATACTTGCGTTCCCCATGAAGTAACTCGGCGGTGGCACATTTTCATAGAACTCTGCATTGCCCCGTTCCCGTTACTCTTTCACTACTTATATGAAGACTTTGATAAGTAGGTGTTACCGTACTCGTCAATAGTGTGTGTCTCTACACAGTCTGATACCGCCGGCACTAATTAAACAATCTTACTGGGTCGGCACATTCTGCCAAGCGATGGTTACACCAAATACAAGCACCAACATAATAATGTATAGGACAATGATGGCCCATTTGGGGCTGGACTGTACATAGAAAAAGCAGGCAGGGTGCTGCCCTTGACCTACTACTGCTCCTTGTCCAGGGATCACTCAGGTTCCAGCACTCGGACAGGTAAAGGTGAGACATACTAGTACGGTACATGTAGGTGACAGCTTTATGCCATGGCTTGATGAGTCGGCTTGACCACTTCATCTGCAGTTTGAGTCGGGAGATCTTGGTGAATGCTTACGAAGACCTCAAACATCTAGACTCCAAGAGAAAATCCCTAAGAGCATCGGCTTCCTGACTTATGGAAAACCGTCGTCTGCCTTCATTAGGTGGTATTATCAGTGTTCTGTCCTATTTATTAACTAATATGCCAGAATTGTCTCACAATCCTCCTTCAGATCTAATATAAAGCTGCAAACCCCAGATTTCAGATAATGCCGCTGAGCTAATGGCATCTAGAAGAGAGCATGGATTTCCACATTAGGGCACTTATGCTCTGCAGATTGGCGAGATCATTTATTAATTTCTGCAATTTCTGATTCCATTATTAAATTTGTTAGGAGCTTCAAAGGCGCTGCAATACCCTCATATCACTGATCGAGAAAGAAAACCTGGAAATTGAAGAAAAGGAGAGAGCGGAGAAAAAGAAAAGGACCCCCCGGCCATCGGTAAGTACGCAGCGGAATATGGTCCACACGAGACAGTATGCTAATCAGCTAAGTCATCACAATGACAATCGTTTGCAGAAGCTCTAATTACACTCTGATTGAGAAGCGAGGATGCTTATTACCTTTTGTTTTTAATGTAGTTTAAAATAACAATATGCGTGAACACATCCCGAGGCGGGCTGCACACGCTGATTACCCATGTTTTGGGTTGGTTTTCCTGTCCTTTTTTATGTGGCCTGTTTTAGTGTTTATTGGGGGACCCAAAATGTTACTAGAAATATTATAGTGAAAGACGGAAAAGTCTACATGCAAAGGGTTTTTTTTGTGTTTGCACTACTTCTAAGTATGGTGTTTTTCTGGTGTTTTTTTTCTCGTAGCGTTCTGTATAGGACTTAAAAAAACACCAAAAAATGCCTGAAAAGACCGCCATTAACCCTTTCCAATCCAATTTCCCTGCCACCCGCACACTCCCCAGCTCCTATTTATTTTGGGTGGAAATGTGCTTTGTGGACTCCTTGAAATTAGGCCAACTTCACATGGGCGAGTGCGATATTGGGTCGTGAATCACTTCAACATGCACTTTCCCCACTGTTGTGAAGCGTTTTTATATCAAAACTGTCTCGCATCACTTCGGGGAAGGAGCGATCCAAAAGAATGTGGTTTATAACGCATAAATCTTGTGTGATAATATGTATATTACAGTATGCAAGAGAGAGGTCCCTGCATACTGTAGTAGACACTGAGGATAAGTGGGGGTGCTGGTAGAAGATCCTGGGGATAGTGGCAGTGCTGGGAGCAGATCCTGGGGATAAGTGGGAGCGCTGGGAGCAGATCTTGGGGTTAAGTGGGAGTGCTGGGAGCAGATCCTGGGGATAAGTGGGAGCGCTGGGAGCAGATCCTGGGGATAAGTAGGAGCGCTGGGAGCAGATCCTGGGGATAAGTGGGGGCGCTGGGAGCAGATCCTGGGGATAAGTGGGGGCGCTGGGAGCAGATCCTGGGGATAAGTGGGGGTGCTGGGAGCAGACCCTGGGGATAAGTGGGGGAGCTGGGAGCAGATCCTGGGGATAAGTGGGGGTGCTGGGAGCAGATCCTGGGGATAAGTGGGGGTGCTGGGAGCAGATCCTGGGGATAAGTGGGGGCGCTGGGAGCAGATCCTGGGGGCAAGTGGGGGAGCTGGGAGCAGATCCTGGGGATAAGTGGGGTGATGGGAGCAGATCCTGGGGATAAGTGGGGGCGCTGAGAGCAGGTACTGGGGATAAGTGGGAGTTCTGGGATTAGATCCTGGGGATAAGTGGGAGTGCTGGGATTAAATCCTGGGGATAAGTGGGGCGATGGGAGCAGATCCTGGGGATAAGTGGGGGCGCTGAGAGCAGATCCTGGGGATAAGTGGGGGCGCTGAGAGCAGATCCTGGGGATAAGTGGGAGTGCTGGGATTAAATCCTGGGGATAAGTGGGGGCGCTGAGAGCAGGTACTGGGGATAAGTGGGGGTGCTGGGATTAGATGCTGGGGATAAGTGGGAGTGCTGGGATTAAATCCTGGGGATACGTGGGAGTGCTGGGAGCAGATCCTGGGGATACGTGGGAGTGCTGGGAGCAGATCCTGGGGATAAGTGGGAGTGCTGGGAGCAGATCCTGGGGATAAGTGGGAGTGCTGGGAGCAGATCCTGGGGATAAGTGGGAGTGCTGGAAGCAGATCCTGGGGATAAGTGGGAGTGCTGGAAGCAGATCTTGGGGATAAGTGGGGGCGCTGGGAGCAGATCCTGGGGATAAGTGGGAGTGCTGGGGGCAGATCCTGGGGATAAGTGGGGGCGCTGGGAGTAGATCCTGGGGATAAGTGGGGGTGCTAGGAGCAGATCCTGTGGATAAGTGGGGGTGCTGGGAGCAAATCCTGTGGATAAGTGGGATGCTGGAAGCAGATCCTGTGGATTAATGGGAGTGCTGGGAGCAGATCCTGGAAACAAGTGGGGGTGCTGGGAGTAGATCCTGGGGATAAGTGGGGGCGCTGGGAGTAGATCCTGGGGATAAGTGGGGGCACTGGAAATAGATCCTGGGGATAAGTGGGGGCGCTGGGAGTAGATCCTGGGGATAAGTCACCAATATTATTGTCCCGGAAATCCCTTTTAAAGTCATAGTAGACATTTCCTAAATAATCCCGTTAACAGATAAGTGGAGATACCTACTCGTGTAGACCATGCAGGGGAGTCCTAATGATTATTGTTTTGTCTTTTCTTTCAGTCGGGTAAGAGAAAGGCAGATGCAGCATCAGACTCTGGAAGGAAGGATGCAAAGAGAAGCAAGTCTTAAAGTGACATGGAGCGCTGTGTGCAGGTCGCAGATACAAGACCGCCACGTGTGTCCTCCTCTGATATGTGAACTGAATGATCGTGCTTCGCCATAACTTCCTAGTTCCATGTGTAAGAATGTCTATATTTTTCAATGTCTACCTAAAACAAATCTGTAGTATTCTATTTTATGCTTCCCAGTATTTGCATCTTCCGTATTTTGTGGAAATCATATATTTCATATTACAGCGGTCCTTGTTTTATGCGCAGAGGGTTTTAGCTTTTGTATGTTTTATACTGTATGCAGTGGCTTTGAAATAAAAGCTAAATCAAATTTGTTTCATATTTTCTTTTTCTACAGGTTGTTGGGTCTTAAGACCATTACTTATATCTAACCGTTCCGACCATCGCCAAGCTCCATGACAGGCAAATTAAAACTTATATTGCATGAAGAAAAATGTCCCTAAAGTCATTTCTAATGCAGAGGATTTTCGGGATTCTCTGCTCACGCCGCATAGTGCAGATGAGCTTCAGGATGTTGGGCAGTAATGCAGGCGTACTATGGAAGTGACACACAATACTCGGCACACTACATTTTTGATAAACACTGATTTGATGCCGGCGGCATGAAAATATTTTCGCAGGCGCTATAGTTGTACGCCGCTCCCTCAAGGTAATAATAATTTGTTCTGGGACAACCGTAACCTGAAAATATTGTAACTTGAAGCAATAATTGGAAAATTACTAATTGGCTTTTAAAGCCCCCCACATGTCCACACAAGAAAAAAGGAAACATTAAAGGGTTTTTCCAGGATAGGTCATCAATAGTTAATCTGCTGGGGTCCGTTGCTCGGGACCCCCGATCGATCAGCTGATACACAGAGGTTGAAGCTGAAGCAGCGGAAGTTTCTGCGCCGACCTCCGTGTAGTGGCCGGCGCTTATAATTGCAGACACGGCTCGCGTTGATTTCAATGAGAGTTGTGCCTGCAGTTACAAGCGCCCGCCACTACACGGAGGTGGGCGCAGAGGCTGTATATTTGCAGCACTGACAGCATGTGCCCGCTCAGCTGATCGGTCGGGGTCTCGAGCAATGGACCCCAGCTGATCAACTATTGATGACCTATCCTGAGGATAGGTCATTAATAATATTTTCTATGGAAGACCCCTAGAAGGGTATGTTTATACATGGCAGAAATGCTGAAAATTCCACAGCATTTCTGCATCCATCAATACCCGCAGCTGATTTCCGGAGCCACAGAGCTCACCTCCGAAGTCTTTGGCTCTCAGCGCTTCCTCCACCCAGTAGCCTGTAGTAAGCGCAGTGTCGCTGGTCACTTTCACATCACCTGACCAGTGGTGCTGCGCTCAGTATAGGGTGCCACGGGGAGGAAGCGCCGATCCCTCTGCACTGTGATCGACTTTAATCTATTTGTAGACAGCTATTAAGTCTCCTCTCGCCCTTCTTTTTTGCAAGCTAAACATTCCCAGATCCTTTAACCGTTCCTCATAGGACATGATTTGCAGACCGCTCACCATCTTGGTAACTCTTCTCTGAACTTGCTCCAGTTTATCGATGTCTTTTTTAAAGTGGGGTGCCCAGAGCTGGACACAGTATTCCAGATGAGGTCTGACTAAGGAAGAGTAGAGGGGATAATGACCTCATGTGATCTAGACTCTATGCTTGTCTTAATACATCTCAGAATTGTGTTTATCTTTTTGGCTGCTGCATCACATTGTTGACTCATATTCAGTCTGTGATCTCTTAGTATACCCAAGTCTTTTTCACATGTGATGCTGCTTAGTATGCGCTCACCTCAGCGCAACATATTTGCAGGTGAGTAAAGTTGTTGAGGTTGATTTGTGTGCGTGCCTACGCATATAACTGTACTTTTTGCGCATGCAGGGACAGTTCTTTCGAGCACACAACCTATTCCTTCTGTGAATTAAAAAGCTATTTAGCCTAGGTCTAGATGTGTTCTTTTTTTCGCATGTTTTGTACAGTGTTTTGTGCATCCCCTTGCATATTTGCGCACCTACCACACACTTCTATGGGGGCCTTTGGTGCACAAAACGCAGAAAGATAGAGCAGATCCTATCATTTTATGTGCGCGCAACATATCCTCATGAGAGTGAACCCTTTTCCAACCCAATTTTGTATTCAAGGTCTCCTAAAAGGCTTTCTCTTTTTGCTGTTATACAACGGTGCCATCTGCCGGCTAAAGCCAGTGTGTGTGCTCCAGAGAGGCTCCTACAGCGGAGTGGCTGGCAATAGACGGTAAGAATACCCTGTCGGATGTCTTCTGACATTGGAGCTGTAAAAGCTTTAATCAGAATGTAGGAAGACGTCAGACAGTGGATTGGAAAGGGTTAACAGAACCTCGAATGGTTAGCACAACCAACCCTTAATCGAATGTTCTGTCGCATCACAAAGGGCATAAAAACAAATCTTTGAAATGTGAGTGGAAAATACTTTCAGTCACATGCAATACTGTCAGAATTCTTTCTTCTTGGTTTTTCGTATTAGTATTGTTGCGTGCAGCCATGGAACACCACTGTGACCAGACACTGAATATAGAAGCTCTCCTCACTCCGTCTTTCCCAGCATAAAGTCCAGGCCGAATCTAAAGAACCGCTCAGCAGCAGAATAAAGTTCAGCCATTAGCTGCATGTAACCGGTCGCACTTTGCTGTCAGATGCTTCTATGAAATAATGATAAGCTGGGGTTTAAGATGCAGCAAAGGAAATACTGAGAGTTCTATCCCGAGAATGTTTGCATTGTGCCGAACATCTATAAAGGAAATGTGTTTTACAATGTTTTTCTTTTCCTTTATGGGGAACAACAGCTAAAATAATTATAAAAAGAGCAAAAGTCTATATGTTGCTGGTGGTAGTGGCTCTTCCATTTAATTGTTTGTTTTTTTTCCAAAAATAGTGGAAGTATTTAAGTGGTTTCACATCTGGGTTGGAACATCCAATAGGAGGCGCCATCGCGGATCCGGCTACATGTAGCGCTTTTCCTTCTGGCTAGAAGCAGGGCAGCTGAGTAGAAACCAAACGGACCCCATTATAGTTAATGGGGTCTGTTCGGTTCCGTCATAAGTCGGAGCCATTCGGCCAAGGGATTCCCCTTTCAAACTCAACGAACAGAGCAGGAAACCGGAACTCCCGATGCGGATGTGAAACCACCACACTCAGGGTGCATTCACACTAACGTATATCGGCTCGGTTTTCACGCCGAGCCGATATACGTTGTCCTCATGTGCAGGGGGAGGATGGAAGAGCCAGGAGCAGGAACTGAGCTCCCGCCCCCTCTCTGCCTCCTCTCCGCCCCTCTGCACTATTTGCAATGAGAGGAGGCGGAACGGGGGCGGGGCTAAGTTTCGGAAATTAGCCCCGCCCCCGTTCCGCCTCTCCCCATTGCAAATAGTGCAGAGGGGTGGAGAGGAGGCAGAGAGGGGGCGGGAGCTGAGTTTCTGCTCCTGGGCTCTTCCAGCCTCCCCCCCTGCACATGAGGACAACGTATATCGGCTCGGCGTGAAAACCGAGCCGATATACGTTCGTGTGAACGCACCCTCAGACTGCTTCTAAAAGCAACAGCCACACATTGTGTGATCCCTAACAGCGCATTACAAAAGGGACTTAAGTATAATTTGCCAATTTAACAAAAAGAATACAAGATTGAAGAAAAGTCTGAATAAACAGGCCATTTCTAAAAGCTTCATAGAACAAATATACAATACTCCAAAGAATAGATACATTGTTATGCATATTACCTTTTTGAAGCGCTATTATTCATTACACGATATGTTAATGCTTCAAGACAAATACACTTAATAACAAATCAAACCTATTATAGGCAAAACACACACTTTGTAGAAAAAAATCAAGAAGCTAGTTGTTTTTCTGCAAAACTCAACATGCAGTTACATCTCAGGCAGATAGGCAAATGATTAGAGCTGTGGTTTGATTGGATGAATGGTCTTGCCGTGAGGCCCTAAAAGTGGTTCCACCCTTGGCCTATAAAAAGGCTCTCAGAGGCTATTTGTGTGTAATGGACCTCTTTTTCCACTTCTGTAGATCTTGTTGACCACCAGTTGCCTCTACAGCACAATCGAAGAGATTTCACCCAGTTAACAGAGTTTGAGGGGGGAGCGCATCATTGGAATGCGAAAAGTTGGATAGTCGTATCGATGACTCGGCCATTACCTGGGCTGTTCTAACCAGACTGTTAGGACCGGTGGACACGTAAGGGCTCATGTCCACGGGCAAAAGAAGAATTAAAATCCGCAGCAGATTTTAACTCTTCTCCTGCACGCGGATCCGCACCCCATAGGGATGCATTGACGACCCACGGGTAGATAAATACCCGCGGATGGTCAATAAAAGTGATTTTAAAAAAAATGGAGCATGAAAAAATCTGGACCATGCTCCATTTTCATGCGGGTCTCCGATTTTACTCACCCGCTCCGTTTCTTCTCTTCGCCGCCGCGTCATCTTCTCTCAGTCGCGGCCGGATCATTTTGCTTCGGGACGGCGCATGCGCGGGGCACGTCACCGACGTCATCCTGCGCATCCGCCGGGCCGAAGAAAGAAGATCCGGCCGCGACGCAGAGAAGATGACGCCGCATCGAAGGAAGTATCCGGAGTGTGCGAGAGGTATGTTTATTCTGATTTATTCTTATTTTCAGTCCTCTTGTCCGCGGGGCAGGAGGGACCCGCTGCAGATTCTCCCTGGAGAATCCGTAGCGGGCCTGATTTTCCCCGTGGACATGAGGCCTAAGGGCACACGAGACAACCGGGCTCAGGAAACCCTTGACAGATCAGCAGTAGAGAGGATCGTCTGACAAGCATGAGCAACTCCAACTATTTCATTTTCCACCATCCAGAGATAGGTAGCACCATTGTTACAGGCCCCTGTGTCTGTCGGAACTATTTTCAAGAACTTGGCTGAAGGACATTTCATCTTATGACACCCATTATATGTGCTGTCTTTGACACCCACACACCATTGCTTCAGTTTGCTGCGGTCTTGTGAAAGACTAAGCTGGACTGCTACAAAGTGGAATCGGGTTGTCTTCAGTGACAAATCCAGGTTTAGTTTGGGCGCTGACAACGCCCATGTTTATGTCTGGAGACCTACGGGTGAGTGACTCAATCCTGCCTTTGCTGTGGAGTGGCACACTGCCCCCTGCTGGTGTGATGGTGTAAGGGCCATCGTATACGATAGTCGGTCACTCCTAGTAATGGTACGAGGGGCAATAACAGCTCGGCAATATACTTAGGACATCCTGCAATGACGTGTGGCATCTCATGACAGGGTTTCCGAGAGACATTTTCCAGCAGGACAATGCTCGGCCGCACACAGAAAAGGTGTCACAGGAAGGTCTCCACCACATTGCCACACTTCTGTGGCCTGCCAAGTTGCCAGATTTATCACCACTAGGACATGAATGGGATCATTTGGAACGCTGTCCTTGACAGCCTATAAGTTTGCATGATCTTGAGCAGGGGTGTCAAACTGATTTTCACCGAGGGCCACATCGGGCTTATGGTGACCTTCAAAGGGCCGACTGTAAGACAGTATAGTAAGGGCTCGTTCACACAAGCATATTTGCGTACATAATATGCAGTGAACAGAAGCCATTGATTTTAATCAATTCATCTACATGATGTATATTTTCACACAGCAGGACCTATTTTGTTGCGTTCTACGGACCGCAATAGGCCACTGAAGTGAATGGGCTGCGCAAATATGTGGTGAATGCGCAGGAAACCTATGTATTCACTGCATATTTGCGCACCATTTCAGTGGGCCCATCTGCGTTTTTTTTTGTGTGCCCAAATATGAGGTATAAGCAAGCTTTGATTGCACAAATACGCAGCGTATTTGTGTGACTGAAATATAATGACGCTCGTGTGAACGAGCCCTAATAGTGACCCCCCACAGTGGCCCCAGTACTAACATTAACCGTAAACCCCCCCTCAGCAGCCATCATTAACCCCCTCAGCAGCCACCATTAACCTCACCAGCAGCCACCATAAACCACCCTCAGCAGCCACCATTAACCACCCTCAGCAGCCATCATTAACCCCCCCTCAGCAGCCACCATTAACCCCCCAACCTCAGCAGCCACCATTAACCCCCCGCCTCAGCAGCAACGATTAACCCCCCCAGCCCATATACTTACCTTCTCCTTGCTGTCAGCGCTGCTCCCCCTCCACTTGCATATTTACATTTTCCACACCACTTCTGCCCTATTCAGCAATTTCCATCAACCTGATTGGTTGTTTGGGCTGGCTGATTCACCAAACAACCAATCAGGTTACTGGAATTGTTGAATAGGGCAGAAGTGTTGTGGAAAATGTTAATATGCCAGCAGGGAGCTGCAGCACCCCAGCTGGTAATTGCTTTAGTGGTGAGTGGCGTCGGCACACCTCGGGCCACATAAAATGAGGCAGCAGGCCGGATTCGGCCCGCGGGCCTTGTGTTTGACACGTGATCTAGAGGTTCAATTACAGTAAATGTGGACCAATATGCCGCAAGATACCATACCAAACCTATAGTCCTCCATACCTGCCTGTATCACATCTTGTATCCAAGCTAGAGGCAGCCCTATAGGGTACTAGAGCCTCTATGTCCGCCCGTATCACATCTTGTATACAAGCTAAAGGGGGTACAACAGGGTGCCAGAGCCTCCATGCCCGAACGTATCACAAGGTACACTGCATGATCATCGTAAAAATTTGTCTAACTTCCCCCCTGTTGTACTGGTGGGTCAATAGATCCACTGTGGCATGGCATTGCTGAGATACCAGATGTGCCACCCAATGCTCACCTCTAGGATCAACCACACATGGCCTGCAGCTGTGTGATCTACTGTTGGATGTTTCTCATTGGTTCAACCCGTCTTGATATACCCTTGATACTGTAACTCTGGAACAGCCAACAAATGCGACTGTTTCAGAAATACTGGCACCACACCTCCGAGCACCAACACTCTGCCCGCGGTCAAAGTCACCCAAGTCACATTTATCCATGACTGTGAAATACTGCCTTCTACTACACAGAGGAGAGATCAGCGCATTATCTAAGAGTAGCTCATGATCCGGCCATCAAGTAGTACCATATAACTGATCACAAGACGTCACATGCCAACTGTAATGTAGTGTAGTACAGACCAGTGAAGGAAAGTAACAGTGCATCTCTATGGACTGTCGAAAATGAAATCCAATCTCCAGGTAAAATGTTATAGAGCAGGAAGACCTGAGCAGATTCATATGCATATTTGTGGGAAAGGATGTAGTATTTATTCATTAAATCCCTGCTCATTCTGGGCTTAGGAGTCCAGTGGGAGGTCCTAATCACCTATTCAAAGTCTTGCCTATAGGATTGTACAGAGTTATATGTCAGTTACTTATTAGGACCACCCACTGGACAGCTAAGATCAGAATGAGCAGAATTTGAATTCATCAATGAATGACTAAGTTATACTGAATCGTCTACCTCCAAACTATATTCAATCTTCTTAACTCCTTCGGCTCTGTAATATGCCTGCAGATCGGCTGCATTTTCAATATATAGAATAAATGTAGGAAAAAAGGGGGTTGTAAATGCAATCCCTTTTCTTAAAGAGGCACAAGGCGTATTTCTAAACTTGACTCCTCTGTTTTTATTAGGAATTAATCCAGCATACAATAGACGTGCTTCGGGGCCGTTGCACCCCTTCCTCAGTATTTTAGTTGGGGACACACAGCCAACATTGGTGTGTTCTGTTTACAGAGTGAGTGCTCCACTTTTTTTTTGGTTTCTACCATATACCGAGCAAAATGTAGCAACTCTGCTTTAAAGTCAAAGTGATGTTCTGTTTGAGGCAGAAACCTGTTATTGTCTATGAAAGTAACTTTAAAACATAACTTGACCCACTTCACTTCTCGGTTTGTAAGTGAAATATGATCGAAACCACTTGTAGGAGATGGAAAAATTGAAGGACTTAAAGGAGAAAGCCTAAAATCTCAGGAACACAAAATCTTTTAATACATTGAATATCCTAAGAAACCAGCAGACACTTTATTGTTCCATAAAACCGTTCGCACACAGTGTTCATTGCCTGGAACACTAGTTAAGCAGGAGTCTTGTTTACGGTGCCCTGCTCAAGAAGTCCTGCTTCTCTAAGGCTGTGTTCTTAGTCTTACTTGCATGAATGACTCCCCCTGTTAAGGAGGCCTAGTCTCCAGCCGAAACTTTTTATATTTTCATGAACAATGGCCATTATTGTTAATTTTCACATTTATTTTTCTACACCCGGCTATTAGAAGGGTCACCTTCAAAATTTACATCATACAAGAACAATGGGACAGATTTAATAGGCAAATGTGACAAAAATCCATCATATTTTTTATGCTTATCATAGAAGTTCAAAATAAGGTCAAGAGGAGTGTGATCAAAGCAGAAAAAAAAATTGCCAAATTCATTAAATAGGCACTGGGCTTTCAACAAACTTTACATAAATCAGCAGTACACATGAATATGAGAAACTTTGTAATATATCTTATCAGAAAACAAAATGCTTCTTTCTTCACTTTTTGGGCTCCTTTCCTCCTCCTAAATTTTCACACACTTTGAAAAGTGTTAAAAGGGTTGGCCACTGTCAGTATAAAATATATAAAGTGTCCCAGATAATAAATAGACCATAGCTAGTGTTGAGAGATTATTATAATATTTGGGTTGTGAGTGCCTGACCCAAGATAACCGTTGATCAAGACAACTGATTCCGACTCCCATATAGTCAATGGGAGTAAAAAAATGGGTTCCTCTCCAAGGAATGTGGCTCAGTTGCTAACACTGTTGCTTTGCAGTGCTGGAGTTCTAGATTCAAATCTGTTCAAAGGCAACATCTGTATAAAGGTTTTATGTTCTCTTTTGTGTTTATTCCTCTTCTTCTCCTCCTCTGGAGCAGAACAGACAGGTGTGGTGGCTCAGTTGTTAACAATGCTGCTTTGCAGTGCTGAAGTTCTAGGTTCAAATTCGACCAAGGGCAACATCTGGATGGGGGGTAGTACCTAGGTCCCAAGCACTGAAAGGTAATAATGCTAACTACCGAGCCACATTCATTGAAAAAAAAAAACACCTGTTCTTGAGGCTCTATGGCGTCTGTCCCAGCAGACTGACAACAGGGATGCTCAAACTGATCAATGCATCATTCTGACTGACCATTTTGGTCACTTCCTCAAAGCAGGCTAAAACTGCACACATGCCTTTGATTTGCAATGACTCCACAGGTGTCAAGTGACCGACCTCCATCCAGCGTTATGACATTCACCATCTGGTACTCCATCTGTGGACAAAGAAATGGCGATTGGGCATCTGGTACAGTGGGTTAGCAGGGAGCATCAAGTGGCAGAAGGCGTCCTTGTCCATTAGCTTGAAGGGCTCTGTGCTCGTGGATGGTTTGGGTGGTAATTTTATATATGTTCTCATACCTGAGGGATGGAAAGCTGGCTGCTGACCTGGGACACGCTGGAATATGGGGTTGATGTCAACGTGGGGGAAGGTGATGGTGATGGTAGTGACTCAACTTCTGCTCTCCGTTTCCCACTCCTGGCACTGAAGCCTGCAGCCAGATTGTCAAATGTGGAGAAGGGGCCTGAAATAGGTGTACTACTGCCCCTACCCAAAACTGCCTCTCTTTGCGCAACACTACTGCATAAACAGGCAGGGAGACGGAGGAAGAGGCAGTGGAGGAGGGAACAGCATGAGGTTGACTCTTTGCCCTCTTGCCCAGGTGGGCTCTCCAAGGCAGCGGGCAGTAGGAATTCATGTGACTGTTCACATAAGTTGTATAGAGGTTGTTTATGTTCTTGCCGTGTTTTAAACCCTTACCGTAGATCTTACAGATGACCACTCTTCTTTCATCATGTGTGGTTTCAAAGAATGCCCAGGCTGCACATGTTCTGTGACCAGACTAAGCTGAAGACTTGATGTTGGTACTACTGCAACTAGTAGTATCTGAGGATGGTGAAACTGCCCTTTTGTTTTTCTGTTACACCCTACTTGCTGCCTAGGCAGGATGCTTCCCCTTGATGTCTGTCTATTTCTCCTCCTCTTGTAAGCTGCTATGATGACTGTCCCTGCCTTTCATATTAGATCGAGTACTTCATCCTATCCAAGCCACACATTTATTGTGATTCCTACAGCATAAAGGGAAGAGGAGGACACATGGAGTCTTTTTTTAAATGGACCTCAGAAAGGTGATTCCCGACAACTGTGTGCATCCGCCTATTATAGAGTGCACCTCTTATTCAGGTATGCCTCATGAAATCCAGCATATGAATGCTCCTTATGACTACCTTTGTTTTATTGTTTGCAGTTACATGTAGAATTTCTCCACTAGAAATGCAATTAGGACATTTACTCATCAAAACTCATCTATAAACAGGCACTTGAATATCCGTAAGTTTGTGCTAAACCGTGTAGAAACAGCAGCCTATACAGGTCACCATCCGACTTTGTGAAGCTTCTGAAAATTTTATGAAATATATGCATGTTTTAATAAATGATCAGTTCACACTTTTAAATAACCATAACATTCGATTCTTTTGCTTAAGTAATGACTTTCATGCAATTTTGGATCCTTGAAGAAGTTAAGTCTTATGAATGTTTAATTAGATGTCATTCAAACTGAAATGCCAATTTTAAAATATTATCATTGCCTAGCAAAGTCAGCATTGCGTGCAGTGATTTCCTGGGTAAAAGTCTTCTTTGTATACTTTTAGGTCTTGATATTTTGCCTTTCATATGTAATGAATGCCAAAAATTAGATGTAAAGGTGTTTTAGGAATGTATAAAATCCCCCCCAGCAGGAACCAGATCAATACAAATAGCAAACCGTAATATCTGCCCCTTTTAAATTCTGCACCAATAGAAAATAAGTGAACTCTTCATTTTAATAGACTGTAAATCCCCTTTAGCAGCAATCATTTTTGCCAAACATTTCCTGTAGCTGCATATACGATTTGCATAACGTTGAGTAGGAATTTTTTACTGTGTCTCCCTGCAGATGCGTTTCAGTCCATCAATATTTCTGGGATGCCTTGCATGTACACTGTACAGCATTCTTCAGGTCATGTCACATTACTCATTAGGGTTAACCATTGTTTTGTTGATTTACTAGCATCACTCAAAGTTTATTCAGCTTGACATAGTACCTGTCCCAGCATAACTGATGAAGGGATTTTTAAGCCCCCAAAACATATTTTACTGCTGGTTTTAAATAAAACAGAAGTTTGATTTCACTGTCTCTTGTCTCCTATTTGTTTCTTGAAAGGTTTAACTGTGTTACCATTTTTTAAAATCACTTTTTACATCCAATTCAGCTTAAGGTCATGAACTGCTGACTTTAAAGGCCCATTTACACGGAGTGATGATCACTCAAAGATCGCTCAAACGACAGTTTGAGTGACAGCTTTGAGCGATTATTTTGCATAAACTATTAAGTATCTACTCAGCTACTTAATAGCTTATTAGTGTGCAAATGATGCCTTAGTTGAATGCAGTTAATAGCCTGAGGGCTCTTATCTGCTTTCAGTTCCCTTGTTCTCCGAAGGAAACAATGCTATCAGGACTACCCGTGGAGAACTCCTGATAAGACCCCAGGACAATTTTAACCCCTTAGTGACAGCGCTATAGTAAAACTACGTCCTGCTGTTGCAGGACGTGTATGGAGGGAGATAGCGGCGCAGGCCGTTCGCGGCTATTAACCCTTTAAATGCCGCAAAAAATGAGCCCTTGCACAACTATGTCGACGAAAAAATTAAAAAATTATCGCGCGCACAAAATGACCGCAGAAAATAATTGAAAAAAATTAAATATCTTAAAAAACAAATGCAAGTACTACAGCAAAAAACAATACTATATAAGTTTGGTATCGTAGTAATCGTACTGACCCATAGAATAAAAATATCAGGTCATTTTTGTTGCAGTTTGTGCGCCGTAGAAACGTTTTTCAGTAAATTATATGGTACAATAAATAGTGCCATTGAAAAAGCCCACATACAGCTACGTCAATGGATAAATAAAGGAACTACGATTTTTTAAAAGGGAGTAGGAAAACACAAAAATGGAAAAAAGCAAAAAAACTCCGTCACTAAGGGGTTAAGGTTGACCTGAATCTATCAATCAGCTAGCAGTGCATGAAAAGGGTACGATGGCCGCGTGTTTAGATGCAACGATTATCGCTCAAACTATTGCTTTTTAATGATTTTTGAGAGATCATCACTCCGTGTAAATGGGCCTTAAGTTGTCCTGTAAAATATTTTGATACACCTTGGAATTCATTGGCCCCTCACTGATCACAAGGTGTCCAGGGCCTGAAACAACAAATGAACCCCAAACGATGAAGCTCCCTCCACCATGCTTTACAGTTGAGATGAAGTTTTGGTGTGGTTTGTGCATTATTATTTTTCTTCAAAACATAACTTTATGTAATTGTTCTAAAAAGTTCCACTTTTCTCTCATCTGTCCATAGAACATTTTCCCAGAAGCGTTGTCGAGTATTCAGGAAGTCTCAAGCAAATTTAAGACGGGCCACAAAGTATTTTTCTTCATAACAGCTTCCTTCTTTGTGTCCTTCTATGTGCACCTCTGTTGTTCAGTGCTTTTGTAATAGTGGCCATATAAAAAGAGTATTTTGCAGTTTGTAGAGTACTCTGTGGGTCTTTTGCTGTGACTCTTGGGTTCTCAGTAAGAGAAACCAAGCAATCTTGTAGTTATGATACCTTTTAATGGCTACATGATGTTGCGAGCTTTCCGACCTCTCAGGTTCCTCAGGCATAGTGAAACAGATCTGGATGGGGCATATATATATATACAAATGTACACACATGGAAAGGCACAGATATAGTGACACAAATTTGTGTAACAGTTTTATGATCTCTAAATTAGTGTTAGGGGGTCACAGGCCTGTGTGGGGTTCTTTCTCACCTCTTACAGGATTGCCCATTGTGTTCTTGAAGTGATCTTAACAGGATACTTATTCCCAGGAAAAGTAGCGGCAGTCCTGAATCTTCTTCATTTATAATTAATGTGCCTAGTGGTGGATTTGTGAGCACCCAGGTCTTTAGCAATGCTCTTGTAGCCTTTTCCAGTGTTATGGGTCTCTTATGAAAGTTGTTTGCATTGAAGCGTGGTTCACACTAACCATTCTTTCTTGAGAAGAACAGATTTGTCAATAATGAAAGGCTTTGTGTGCCTTTATTGAATGGGCAAAGCACTTGTGAAACCCACACATCCAATCTCATCTCCTTCACTGAAACACCTTTAACTAATTAGCTTTCGAAGAAGTTATTAACACAGAGGGTGCATTTACTGCTTCTTTCTGCACCGTAGATGTTTACTCAATGTGTTCAATAAAGGACATGAACAGTAACTGTAGGAGTGCTATTAGCTTACTCAGGTAGTGTTTGTCTATGATTGGGATTTAGATAACAATCAGACCACATTTTATTAGTAATCAATGGAGAATTGCAGGTAAAGGATTTACCTATTCTTTTCTTGCAACATTAATAGTACCTACTGCTGCAGTAATAACTGACTATCATACCATGCTTATGGTTGATTTTTGGGCCCAAGCGTTTGTCCCAATGCTTGTTCACCCAACTACTGGGCTGTGCAAAGAAACCAACAATCGGCTGATGAATGAGCAAATGCTTGTATGTTGACTGACCGTTGGTCCCTTTACACAGTTTGGTAGTTGGGTGAACAAGCATCGGGGTACACATGGACAGACTATTCGAGGACCAGCATGCTCATTGACGGTTAGTGGTCGTTAGTATGGGTACATTATCTGCCCATGTTAAAGGACCATTACATACTGGCGTGTTTTCTTTATATCCTTCTTTAAACCCATTTTACATGGGACAACTGTTGAGCACTAAGACGCCTGACAGCCATCCCAATGATGATTGCTTCTGTGCTTTCATACAGGAGCGATCATTGCTCAGTCAATGCAAGTGGAAACGGGCAGAGATCATTGCGGCCCAACCGCCTCCATGCACAGTAACACAGTCTGTTAAGGTGCATTTACACCACAAAGATGATCGCTCAAAAGATGGCTTTTGAGCGATCATTTTGCATAAACTACTACTTGGTACTAATGCGTATTAGTACCAAATAGCAGCGTGTGAGCCACAGGGAGCTGAATTCAAGAAACAGACCACCCGCTGTTCCCTGCCCCTGCCAGTGGGGCTGACAGCAGAGAACAGCTGAGACAAAGCAATCAGCTGTTATTATCTGTTCCCCGGCAGAGCATAGCATGCAGTCCTGCTTATCAGCTGTTCTGCGGAATGATGGTTTTCAGGCAGAACTGAAATTCATTGTTTGGCTGAACAGTGAAAGATGGGCACATTTACACACAATGATTATCGCTCAAAAGATGGCAATAATCGTTGTGTCTTAATAGGCCTGTAGTCATAGATGAACGAGGGCCTATCTACAGAGGCAGACCAATCATGATTTTGTGGTCTGCATAAAAGATCTGATCAGCAACTTACAGCTGATTGTTCTTTCACTGCCTACGTTTACACTGCACAATTATTGGGCAAAGCGCTCGATCAAACTAGTGGTTTGCACTAAAATTACAGAGTTACCCTACATTATGAAGGGCTTGCAGTCCGGTGTGCGGCTCCCGTTCCAATGAGAAGGAGCGCTGCAGTAGAGGTTCTATATAGAATACTGAATCCTAGGTGATGGAACCCGCGTCTTCTCTTTATTTTTACACAATGCATGCTGCTTTATATCCAAATCATGGCACTAACAAAGTATATTCTAAAAACATATGGTATATAAGTGTTACACGATCTCTGCTCAGACTGTAATAGGTGAGACTTGATAAAACCCTAAATAAATAAACTTTAGATCTTCAATAGCCTTTTTACTTTGTGATATTGAGACAAACTTGGATAGGTACACGGTGTCTTAACAACCAGAATGTATGATAGCTACTCCAATTTTTCTAGATTTGCATAAGCGTATAATTACAGGAGCAATTAACTTGAGTAAGTGGAAAAGAGAGAACATTTTCCACTCAAGCATGATAACAAGATGTGTGTTTCTCTGAGTCCCTTCCTGTCATTTTCCCTTTTTCTGCCAATAACACAAGGGTAGGTCATATAGCTGTCACATTCATCAAACTCAAAAAACAAACAACTTGTCCACATTAGTCAAAAGCACTAAAGTCGTGCAATATGGCAAAATAACAACTGTATTTGTGGCCAAAAATGACAAGAGGCAGCCCTTCAGTAAATGCCTTATATTTAGAGATGAGCGCGAGCACGCTCGGATAAAGCAGTTACTCGAGCGAGCATCGCTCTCCTTGAGTAACTGCTTACTGGTCCGAGCAGGCTGCGGGGGGAGGGGGGCGGCGGGTGTTAGTGGGGGGTAGAGAGAGAGATCTCTCTCACTCTCCCCCCGCCGCCCGCCACTCACCCCCGCCCCCCCCCCCCCCCCCGAGCTTGCTCGGACCAGTAAGCAGTTATTCGAGAAGAGCAATGCTCACTCGAGTAACTGCTTTATCTGAGCGTGCTCGCTCATCTCTAGTTATATTTTTATGTGTCATACTCTATAAGGGATGACGGTAATGGTAAATGGTAAAACCTTGCGGACCCTATAGATTGTCATATTATAATTGTTTTATCTGTCATTTGCTTATTTGTCATGTGATTTATAAACATCTGTGCCACTGGTCCAGTCACCCTGATCCCGTCTTGAACACTCCTGCAATGGTCATTCATCGTTCACGTGACTGCTCAAGCCAGCGATGGCCTCAAGAGTCATGTGTGCATGAATGACAAAAGAAGAATAATTTGTCTTGAAGTGACAAATATGGCGCGATCTTCAGATGTGATATAATTGTCAAGAATTTTCAGTTTATTTTAAAAACCAGCATATATACACGTTTCGAGGTTAGTGCACCTCTTCCTCAGTACTCACTGCGGATACACGTCTCTAACGCTGATGGTGTATCTGGCAGAGAGTGTTTTCAGCAATCTGCAGTCTGTTTTGCCCTACTTGCCTAATTTTCAGAAAGTGCTTTACATAACGTGGCTTATGTGTCCACCATTCTGCTGGATGCACATGGTTAAACATTAAATCCAGTCTTCCTGAACACACTGAAGATCTGCAAGTGATATTTCTTCACAGAATTGTAGGATTTGCCATTACATGTGAACCATATTGCGTATTTTTTCCGCATACACAAGGGACTTTAAATGGCCACAGAGGTAAAAGTTCAAAGGCGTTAAATCTGGCAGCCTTGGCAGGCATTCTACTGAAGCTCTATGCCAAATCCAGTGCCCAGGGAATTGCACATCCAGCCATCTGCATACTGCCACAGCAAAGTGTGAAGGTGCGCCATGTTGTTGAAAGTAAAGCGTGGGACTGTACAGTACAGATGGGAATATGGTATCCTGTAACATTTGGAGGCACTGTTCACCGTGATCCGTCAATTAAAAAAGGCCCTGGATTTAGGACACAATTTACCAACTTTTCCCTCAATTAACTCCTAAACCAGTAAAGACAGTGCAAAACTGACACTATTAGGCTTCTTTCCCACGAGCGTATATCGGCTGCCAGCTCTTAGCTCCGCCCCCTCCCATTGCAATGAGCCAGCGGTGAGGAGAGCAGAGGTGAGCATATACGCCGAAACTATTATGCCGTCGCCCCTTTCCCCTCCCTCCCCATCACAGGCTCACCTCTGCTCTGCTCCCTGCTTGTTTTTGCAATGGGAGGGGCAGCGCTAAGCACCGTTCCATCCTGCCGCCTCCTATTGATGGCTATGGACAAAGGGTGGGGAGAGGGCTGGAGCTTAGCTCCACCTATGTCCCGCCCCTTGTCCGCAGCCAGCAATGGGAGGAGGCGTGGCAGGCCATCTTTTAGCTCTGCCCCCTCCCATTGCAAAGAGCCAGCGGTGAGGAGAGCAGAGGTGAGCCTGCACGGAGGAGGAGAGCAAAGGAAGGGAGTTTAGCAGCCAAGCTGCTAAACTCCCTCCCACCTCCAGCCACAGCCATGGGCTCCCACAGGAGCTTATGCAGCGGCCAATGTATTCCGGCCCAAAATATAGTTCCACGACTATCTTTTGGGCCCCACGTAAAAATGCCCGGCGCTATATTGGCCTGGATGGGTGTTTTTACGTCTCAGGAATACGGCCATGTGGTCTGATGCATTGGATTCCGTGAAAACGGTGGCCGATATACGCTCGTGGGAAAGAGCCCTAAGTGTGTTTCTGAGTAAATTCTAGCCAAGACTGAAATATCACATGATGCTCTTCCCATTTAAAAAATCTGAGATGAATTCAATATGGTGGAGATCAAAATGTCCACCGAACATGTCTCCTCTGCCAAAAAATGCAACCTCCTTTCCAATCAATACTCTCACACATTGGAAGTCAAGTTTAAAAGGATGTGTCCAGACTTTTGCCTCAACTTGTCTCTTCATATATTTGGAGCTATTACTAATACAGCCTGTTGTACATGGGCAAATAATGGGTGGAATAAAAGTAATAAAATATGATCAATTTTGTAACGGCCTAATCCTAATTTTTTTTTTTTTTTAAAGAGTTTTTAGGGAAAACAATTGTGCAAAATTTTGCAAATTATGGTAGACCTTTTCTATCATTTCTATGTCATTTTTCTGCTGTAGATTGATACTTAAGCCCCACATTGTGAGTCATAAAGTTACACTTTCTCACTGACTGAACTTCCTTTGAAAGGAGATAAAACTGCAAAAGTTCACCCAACTTGGGAATCTCCAAGCGATTTATAGTTGATTAATGAAGCTTTTCTTTATGTTGCAGTATTTCCCTTTAAATGGAAACTAATGTGGTTTTAATGCCGTAGTAACCCGCCATTAGCCATAATAACCCTAAATAGCCAGGCTCGGGCATAAACTCACAATTATACTAGCAAGCTTTTACAAGGAACAAGAATGTCAGAAGACAGAGCCAGGCGTTGTAAAAGCGTTAGATTTTTATTGCAAGGCTCAATAAACAGGAAGATGAGACAACAAAATGTTAATTGAAGAAGTTAATATAATTCTGATTTTACAAATCTGCAAGAACTTTCCTTTAGAGAGTACTTTCATTGTAAATGCAATGACTAAGTCAGCGCTCCTAAGATAGGCTGCGGACCTATCTGCCTCTAGATTTTAATATTGTCATTCTCTCAATATTCATAGAAATTTAATTGACGCGGATGACAGTTTTTGTCAGGTGTAATAGTGGCGAGACGGTCTGTCTTTTTGTTATTGCTGAGCTGTTGACTATTGTAATTGTATTATGCTGATGCCTTAAAATCATGAATAAATAAGTTGTATTTTAATCATATTGATAACACAGCATCAGAGCCATCATTGGAGGACGAAAACAACTTTACTTAAGTCTTCATGTTCTCCGTTGTGTTAACGCCGCTCAGCAAAGACCAGCACAATCCATTTTTGACTCTTTAGCCCTTCAGAGCCACTATTTTAATAGAAAGAATACTAGTAGCCACAATTTCCCTCTGTGGTGCTGCTGAAGATACAGTTACAGAAAAATCAGACTTTTAGGTTTTATGCAGACCCCCACATTATAGATCCGTAAATTTCCTAGTTGCAAGGAGCCATAACAGCAGCTATAGACTTTTATGGGGCCCCAATGCCTCATTATTCCTCTATTATTAAGTACACTTAAGAAAATATTGTGCCATAAAAAAATGAATGTCACATTACTAGAGATGAGCGAGCACCAAAATGCTCGGGTGCTCGTTATTCGAGTCGAGCTTTTCGTAATATTTGAGAGCTCTATTCGAGAAACGAACCCACTGAAGTCAATGAGAGACTCAAGTATTTTTGTATTAGACTCGCCGGGTGCCGAGCTTCTTTTCTTTTTCTCTCTCTCTCACACTCTCTTCCTCCCTCTCTCTCCCTCTCCCCCTCGCCAGCCAGCCACATATTGCTGTGGACATGCCAAGCTGGCACGTCACAGCAGGAAGTGGTAATGCGGGGAGGGGTCAAACAAGGCGTGGTACTCGCTCGAGTAACGAGCACCATCGAGTATGCTAATACTCGGACGAGCATGTTCGCTCAACTCTACACATTACCTATCTGTCCTCTTCTAGAACCATTGCTTTTAGAAGAGAGCTTTGTAACATCGCATTGGGAAGTGTATCACATAGCAGCACATGGGGTTCCTATTGTTCGGTAGCATTGAATAGAAGAGAGTCTATGTGCTCCTATCTAACCTCAATTTAAAGAGGTTGTCCTGGTAGAGACAACCCCTTCCAGAATGCAAGGCCCAGAGCGAACAGATGATCATCCCGGTCCCGCTTTCGACATCCCAGCACACAGCTGGTTTTGTTGGGGAAAGCAGTGGCCAAATAATAGATGTATTGTAATACACTGATGGTTTAAAGTCCAACCAAGTAGGAGTAGCTCTTAAAAGAGTGGCTCTCCATTCCATTCAAGTTCATAGTGGGAGACCAAGCTCTATGATGTTCATATGTCCTAGCAGGGGATATTAAAAGGTGGTATGTTTTTGGCACAGCCTCTTTAAGGAAACAGGAACTTAAGTAAATCTCAGCTGAAGCACAAGGACAGCAAAGGGTGGCAATTGGGGTGGGGTAACAAAACAAAACAAAACAAAAAATGTATTCTTCCTTTGTAATTTTTTCATTGGAGTGCTTTCTGATGCTCCATAAGGCACAGTCATAACTGTGTCCCATGCGTGATTTTCAATGGCAGGCTATGTCCCACTAGTGCTATTAGCTTCTGCATTTTACAGCTGGAGATTGCACTTCTAGAGCTTACAGTGACCCAGCAACGGCTCCCAAAGTCTCTCCTCTTTACCAGCTCAACCAGCTGCACTCAGGCCCTCTCAATGTCTCCTTGCCGATGCCTTCAGTCATGGTGCCTGTACTCGGGCCTACTTGTAGAGTGCACCTTCTGCTGGCTCCTCTGGCATTACATGCGGTCACTCTATACTCTGGAAACTGGTACCAAACTCTGCTCTTTTATAATGTCTCTTGTATCCCTCAGCATTGCAATGTAATGGTGAGCAGCTCAATGCTTACCAGTGTATCGGCATTGGGCTCTGTGTTGCTTTGTGCTAATGCTTGGAGTCTCCTTCTTCTGCAACTATGTTTCCTGGTGCCCAGCAATAATGGCATGGAATAGTGGTACTGCTATGTACAGTAGCCTGCCAGCCAACTGATTGTTGTGATAGGTGGAAACACATGGTTGGCCTATCCTACCGCCATGTTCCTTGACTGGAACTAGGGTGGAATTAAGATGACCAGAGATTAAGACAAGCAAACATTGGAAAAATACTGTCAGTGGCTCGCATCTGCTGTACTACTATACCATAAGGGATTTGATCCTAGGGTGTTTTCACACATCACAGCTGTGCGATAACCAATTATATAGCAATAACCCACATTATGTAAAAGAGACAGCTGGAAAATAATGAATTAATAATTTTAGACCTGTAAGATAACTACCCTAGCCTATATAAAATGACTTGCATGCATATGCCCGGCCACATTAACCATATCTCACGTTAGGCAAAAGTTATCTGGCCGTATGGCGTAAAATAGAGGTAACCAGATGATTAGCAAATCAAAGATCAGAGTGATAAATTAATTACTTTCTAATGAAATTCTGTTCATGCACAGTGTGGCCAAGTAGCCCCTTTTTATATACATTAGGTAGTGTACACACTGCTTACTTTGGGGTCCCCACCTCTCAGGCAAACAAGTAACCGCAATAGTCATTCTGCAATCCTAAACATCCAAGCAGAAGTGGAGAGGTGGCCAGGAATGCATGTGGCTCTCTCCAGTAAAGTCTAAGGAAGTCACTGAGTTCACTGCGTCCAGTGCACCTGCACTTTCAGATGACTTCTCAGTATATGGCGTGTACATGAATATTTCTGGCATTACATGGATTGTATCCTGCATGTTCACCAGTTTTCCCCTTTGCAGGCTGAATATTTAATTTTTAGTTTTCTCTGAGCTGATAGGTGGAGACTAGTGATATGTCTTCTATACATTATACATGGAAAAAACAACAGATTCTACTTCCTAACTCTGTAGCATACACATATAATACAGCAGTACTATGCAGTGTAAATGTGATTTTAGTGGCAGCACCACGGTAAATCACTCACTATTAGCTGCAGTGCCATGTCTGTGTGAGTGTCTCCCTCTACAGCTTCCTCTTCCTCCTCCCCTCTCACTCTGCCTATAGACTGCTATAGGCAGCACGAGGCAACACCCCAACTTCCTGTTATCTGTCTTGTTATCTATATTACTAGTGACAAACTTCCCATGACAACGGGCAATGAACAACATTTTACGAGGAAGGGAGACCTGCTAGTAGCCAATGCTTAAAGGGAACCTGTCACCAGCTGTGAGCAACATCAACTAAATTAAGAGGCTCATAGAGCAGGTTCCCAGGAGTGCAGGGAGGTATTTCTTATACTTTCCTGCCTCCCGGTGCCCGTGTTGTCACCCCCAAAAGTCCATACATGCACAGTGCATTCAGCGCATGGTCCATTTTATCAGACTGAAAGCTGAAGGCTGTGTGCATATGCTCCCATAGAGATCAATGGGAGTGTGTGCACACAGCATGGGCACCGCAAGGCAGGTGAGTGTAAAAAAAATACCACCCTGTACTCCTGAAAACCTACCCTATGAGCACCGTAGCTTAGTTTATAGTTGTCACGTACGAGCACCTTACTCAGCACGGATGCTGGATGATGATCACCGTTACAGTAGCTGATAGACTTATGCACTGAGGAACAGTGCGCACCACAGCTAAAGATGTAAGGCCCATGAGACATCAGAGTACAACACTCAGCACGGCGACAGGGAACGTACACAACGTAGGAAATAGCCGCACACCACCCTATGCTGAATGGTAGCACCACTCCAGGGAGAAAGAAGCCTGGCTCTAACCTAGCATGGGGAGGTGAAGGGTCCCTGCCTAGAAGCGGAGTAATCATCTAAATAGAGATGGCCCCACGGTCTTCATCCTGGGCCCTGATTGTCCCAATAGAGACCCCTGGAGAGATGAACCAAGCATCAAAGCAAATAGAAATGAAAAGCAGAAATACAACTGAAAAGGAACCTGCAGCAACTTATCTGCAAGTAGCAAAACACCCAGCACAGCAAAGCTCCAAACTCCTAGATCTCCACTATGGAACGGAATAAGCAGCACTGAGCAAAGGGAGGGGTGAGAATATATAGCCACTCCGCACCTGGGAACTGGCAGAGTGAATAGAAAACCACACCTCCACCCTACTCCCAAGCATGACTAATCCAGCATGCCTCTATGCAGCAAAGACAGACAGCACAAGCAGTCTCTGCACATGGTACATTAACCCTTGTCCTGCATACCAAGGCGACAGGTCTTGGCCTGTGTCGAAGCCACCATGCCACGATGCTGTCACGACTGACAAGCTGCGACAATAGTGTTCATAGCCAGCGAACGGTTCAGTTTAAGAGTGACTTTTCCGCACAAAACCATCACTTTCCATTGATTTGTACTTTCGCTAGTTATCACATTGGCCATCATCTAAGCACAAGTTTGTTGAAAGGTGAACATTTTGATCCCAGTGAACATATATGTGGTTGTAACAGGGGATTAGGTGGGATCTGTATCCTAGAGGTGGGATAGGGTCCCCACTAACCTTAATCCAGTCCTTGTTATTCAGCAACTCCTATATATTCAGCCTCTTGCTTCTCTATGCCAAAGTTAGCATTTAATAGTCTTCAATTTTATCACGTAGGAGGATATTATTAGCTGTAAACTACGTATATAAAATACTGCTCAAAAATGGTCATACCGTACATGAAACTACTGATATAGAATCAGCCCTACATACGGTATACATCATACCTCCTCCTCTTTGTTTACAGTCCCCTTCTTCTTGGCGCCACTAATGAGGCCATTAATCAGCTGTTGAATGGGATATAATGGACCTTGGATATTCCAGCTCGCCACAACAATATGAACTCTTTGCAGAATACTTACTGAAGGCAACCATCTAATATGATATAGATCTACACTCCATCGCATTGGTATTCACTGAGCAATTTATTCCCTCAAATCCCCCTATGGCTTTCAAGGTCAAGAACTGGAAAGTATCGCTGGCAAACTTTAAGTGCTTTTATATGACTCGCCATGTAAACTTAGTTCACAATTTGCATTGTGCTTTCTGCAGATGATTTTTATCTGTACCAAATACTACAAAAAATCCACCATCTATTTAGATTTAAATAATGTGGATTTACATTTAATATTATAGTCCAGATACAGCAGGAAAACTGTTTCCTCTCAAGACAGCATCTCTAAGTACATATTTAGGCAATAATAAAATCCCGTGCTCATGCAGAAGGCCGGCAGCAAGGAAAATAGATTTCATTCCCGGATCCAAACAGCCCTGCTGCCTAATAAAAATGCTCACCATCCGGGAAGAAAACATATCATTTTACTTGCAGCATTTTGCCGATCCAGCATATTATATTTCACATATACATTAATTAAGCTCCCAGTATGTCATCTCTCATGCACAATCACATATATGAATAAATAACATAGCGTGGTAATAAGATCGCCCGTGCCGCCTTATTTCCAAGTATTCTATCCACTATTTAAAATGTAATTACTACACTGCAGGGCTCCGATGTCCGCTTCCCGTTGTCAAGGAGAAATTCTAAAAAATGGCCACGGATTTTCGCATTCTATTCCATAGAAATAATATGCTTAGAATGAAGCATTCTAGTATTATAATTATATATACATTTTACATTACACTTAGGGCTCCTTCACACAGACGTATCGGCGCGCGTAGTAAACAGAACCCATTGATTTTATTGGGTTCGTTCGCATGTGTGTATTTTATTTTATGGGAAAAAAAGGTTGAACATGCTCTAACTTTAGCTCTACCGCAAAAGGTAGCCATGGAAGTCAATGCTTGAAGTCTAATTCTTCTGCAAGTACATATATAATTATATACAGAAGATACCCAGGTTATACCAGCAAGCCCTATATCACTATATACAGGAGATGTATAACTTATACCAGCTGTACATATATAATTATATACAGACAATACCCAGGTTATACCAGCATGGTCCATATCACTAAAGGTACCCATGGAAGTCAATGCTTGAAGTCTCCTTCTTCTGCAAGTACATATATAATTATATACAGGAGATACCCAGGTTATACCAGCATGCCCTATAATCACTATATACAGGGAGATGTATAATGTATACCAGCAGTACATATATAATTATATACAGAAGATACCCAGGTTATACCAGCATGGTCCATATCACTATATATAGGAGATGTATAACTTATACCAGCTGTACATATATGATTATATACAGAAGATACCCAGGTTATACCAGCATGCTCTATATCACTATATACAGAAAGATGTATAACTTATACCAGCAGTACATATATAATTATATACAGGAGATACCCAGGTTATACCAGGATGCCCTATATCACTATATACAGGGAGATGTATAATTTATACCAGCAGTACATATATAATTATATACAGAAGATACCCAGGTTATACCAGCATGGTCCATATCACTATATACAGGGAGATGTATAATTTATACCAGCAGTACATATATTATTTTATACGGAAGATACCCAGGTTATACCAGCATGGTCCATATCACTATATATAGAAAGATGTATAACATACCAGCAGTACATTTATAATTATATACAGGAGATACCCAGGTTATACCAGCATGCTCCATATCCCTATAAACAGGGAGATGTATAATTTATACTAGGTGTACATATATAATTATATACAGGATATACCCAGGTTATACCAGCATGCTCTATATCACCATATACAGGGAGATGTATAATTTATACCAGCAGTACATATATAATTATATACAGAAGATACCCAGGTTATACCAGCATGCTCCATATCACTATATACAGGGAGATGTATAATTTATAGTAGGTGTACATATATAATTATATACAGGATATACTCAGGTTATACCAGCATGCTCTATATCACTATATAGAGGGAGATGTATAATTTATGCTAGGTGTACATATATAATTATATACAGGAGATACCCAGGTTATACCAGCATGCTCCATATCACTATATACAGGGAGATGTATAACTTTTTCCAGCTGTACATATATAATTATATAAGGAGATACCCAGGTTATACCAGCATGGTCTATATTACCATATACAGGATGTGTAACTTGTACCAGCTGTACATATATAATGCGTGCGGAATACGTACAGAGAGGTGTGAAAGACTGTGTCGTTCTGCTGGAAGAAGAACAAATCTGGAACTAGTTAACCATTTCAATCAGTGTTTGTTTGCTGTGCACAAATGAGCATGCCTTGCAGTCTGCAAAAGTGCAGTAAAATATGCCAATATATGCACAAAAGAGCCTTGTTCATAACACAAAACATTTGCCTTAAGGTGAGTGCAATTGTGCTTATGCCCGTGTGAAGCCACCTTTAAAGGGCCACTCTGGTGATTTTTTTAGTCGTTCATTATGTAGTTATCCCCCAGTATATATAAGTGAGCTAGTGTTACCTTGGTTAGTTATTTCTTCTTCTCTGAAACTCCCAGCCCTTTGTTCTCAGATGGTCATGTGATCTTAGTTCTGAATAGCTCAGATCTACTTGGTGTTATGTGTTCAGTTTCCAGTCAAATTCTTGGCCTGTGGGATGCTATTACATGGATCTACTACTACAAAACTGTGTGGCTGGGAACATATACACTCCTGTCATAGTTAGTGATCATGATCACACATCTCCTGTCACACAGGTATAATAGAGGAGATCCTAACTCATCCTCCAGACTGGATACCTATGGTCTATAGATTATTTAGGCGAATATAGAAGGTAGTCATAATTAAACTGCCCCCTCCCTGTAGACAAAAATGGTATAGCCTCAGCTAATGGTGTGCTGATGCATCATGGGATTGATTGAAAGTAAAAGTAAAAAAATCTCATTCTCAAGATGGTTCTTGATAGGCATCAGACAGGATGCTACACTGCAAGGGAGTGATTGAAATACATAGAAGAGACCTCCAGAATGTGACAGGCAATCAGGTGATTGGGGCAGGCATGGAAAAATGTGTTTTCACTAAAGTTGCCCTTTAACAACACATACATGATGCACCTATTTTATACTATAGATATATAAGCTATTCTGCAGACTTAAGGCTAACACCCACGGACGGATTTCTGCTGTGTTTCACGCGGACGAAAGCCGCTGTGTTATCCCGCAGCTGTTAGGTTCTATGAAACCTAATAGCTTTTTGCCTTTCAATGTTCATGTTGCGGAATTCCGCAGTGTGAAAGAAATCGCGGCATGTTCTAATTGCACGGCTGGCATCCATTGTAGTCAATTAGTCGTGTGATTACGCGTCACCGCCCACCATCAGCACATTATACGCTGCACTGCGCATGCACATCGGCTCGCTGGACGGGTCTCGCGCAGCGGATCTGGAGAGGTGAGTCTTTGGGGGGGTGCCGTGTCGGACTCCGCTGCGATATTCTGCTTGCGGAGTCTGTCACGGCTGCGGGTATGCAGCCTTACAGTATAGGTTTACCATTATTAGGCAATATTTACAATTTCTATATAGTTAAACATAAAAGTTATGTAATATTCTTGGCATTACTTAGGGTAGTTTCATAGAGAGTTTTTTTGTGGCAGTTTTTCATGCTTTTTTTAGCCAAAGCCAGATGTGAATGCTGCAGAAAGAAGAAGTATAAGACCTTCTTTTATATTTCCCATATCTTGAATCCGCTTCTGGCTTTGGCTCAAAAAAACTGCATGGAAATTGCCACGAAAAAAAACTGTATGAGAAATCAACCTTACGCCAAAGGAAGGCGAGTGTTTTTTTCATGCACCTATGTGTGCACAAAAAAATTGCATCTATTAGAACCATTGGTTCCCTATGCAGTATTTACATGTCCGTTTTTTACAGGCGCAAAATAGTCACACCTGCAAAAGATAGGAAATGCGTGCATCGGGAAGGTCCGTGCTGCGCGTAGCATTGGGTGATGTTACAGGGAGTCCTCTCATCACTGAACACTGCAGGGGGGATGAAAAAATCCCCTGCCACATCTGCCACAGCTATGGCAAAGGATCGTGATGTTTTCTCATTGTTTTCAATGGGGCCAGCGCTGCTGCTGCCCCATTAAAAGCAATGGGATGCAGGCAACCCCCACAGTGATTTTCAGGGAAGGGTTTGAAATATAGGCCCTTCCTTGAAAATAAGCCCAAACTGCTTAAAATAAATGTAAAAATATATTTATATACATCACCTCTCTGTCGTTGTTGGGGCTCCGGCGCGTCTTCTGCCTTGGTCCCCAGCACTCTTCTGAAGTATGTTCTCCTGGCTGGGGATTTAAAAATCCCCGCCTCCAGAAATCGCTGGGTCTGATTGGCTGACTGTTGTGTCCAATCAAAAGCAGCATTCAGCCATTGAATGACAGCTGAGCGCTGCCTCTGATTGGTCACAGCGCTCAGCCAATCAGAGGCAGTGCTCAGCCATTCATTGAATTCAGCCAGCAGATAAAAGTGTAGCTAAAGGTTCAGGGGCCTGGGTGCTAACATTCAGCTCGCCCTGCCCCCTCACCGGTAGTTGTACCCATACCTAAACCATGCTGCGTACTGCTAAAAAACAAATTCACATACATGATCCAGCCTCTTGGCATAAGCTTTCCAAATGTTACTCGTTTCTTGGACTACGTGAAAAATGTTTTGTAGTCTGTGAGGCGGTGTTCATGTTTTTGTTGCATTTTTGAACCACACAAAAAAAAATACATTAAAAGAACTGCATGCGGTATTCAAAAAGCACATGCTGTTGATTTTTTTGGTAAATGTTTTTGTAAAATTACAGTGGGGATTTAAGCCTCCTGCTCTGCAATCAATCAGAGGCAGGACGGGTTATCAGCTGTTAGTGACAGCTGATAACCCAGAGGAGAAGGCAGAAGGGGTCTTTAACCCTTTTTGTCTTCTCCTTCCCCGAGTACACAGTGCTCAATGAGCCCTGTGTACTAAGAAGTGAAAGCAGAAGTGCAACTTCCCCTACAGAAGACCCTGATCAGCTCTGCCAGTGACTAATGTCACTACAAGGGATGTTTTCCCTGTAACTGGGACTCCTATGGATGCCCCAGCTACAGTGAGAAAGTGTCAAATAAAAAAAAACAAACTGTGATTGTCCCCCAGAGGTCTTATATGACGTCATGGGGGACATAGATAGTAAAAAACATAATTCCATACAAAAGTAAAAGAAAATTACAGAATAAAACAACAATATATACATAAGAAAGAAAATAACCTAAAGCTGACGCCAACCAAAACCATCACCGTATGCACCCGGTAAACTAAAACCATACATATTATATATCCAAAACAAAATGAGGAACCCTTTACCATACTTTATTTTAGCATAAATAAACTAATTAAAAAAATAACTATAAATGTTAAAAAATCATTTTTTTTAGCTTTTTACCCCCAATAAAACTAAAAACAGATAAAAAAAGTTAGTGAAAAACATTAAAAACATAGCCCTATACATCACAGAAAAAAAACGCAGCAAAAAAAATTTTGGTAGCTGAAGTAAAAAAAATAGGGCAGTAAAACTGCCACATGGGTAAAATCCCTAAAAAGTGTCTGGTCCTTAGGGTGGATTCAGACGACCATATATCGGCTCAGTTTTCACGCCGAGCCGATATACGGTGTCCTCATCTGCAGGGGAGGGGAGGCTGGAAGAGCCAGGAGCAGGAACTGAGCTCCCGCCCCCTCTCTACCTCCTCTCCACCCCTCTGCACTATTTGCAATGAAAGGAGGCGGGACGGGGGCGGGGATAAGTTCAGAGAATTAGCCCCGCCCCTGTCCCGCCACTCCTCATTGCAAATAGTGCAGAGGGGCGGAGAGGAGGCACAGAGGGGGCGGGAGCTCAGAGCACTACTCCTGGCTCTTCCAGCCTCTCCCCCTGCAGAGAGAGACGACGTATATCGGCCGGCGTGAAAACCCAGCCGATATACGTTCGTCTGAATCCAGCCTTAAGGTACAAAACAGCCTGGTCCTTAAGGGGTTAAAGTAGTGCAACAAAAACATAAATTTGGTATCATCGTAGCAGTACAGACCCACAAAATAAAGTGAATATGTCAATTGTGCTGCACCAAGAAAAGAAGCCTCCCAAAATTGGCAAAATTATGTTTTTTCATTTCACCTCACTTAGAAATTCTTAAACGTTTTTCAGCACATGAAATAGTAGCACTGAAACAAAAAATACACGTCTGCAGATATGGAAAAATAAAGAAGTTATGATTTTTTTGAGAGTCGGCAGGAAAAAAAAAGACTCGAGATAAAGAAGTTAAGCGAGCGAACTGTTCGCTACAAGTCAGTATACAAGTCGAAGGCTGTAAACTTTAGACGGCAAGACTTCAAAATCTGTCAAGGATCCAACGATTAAGACACAAAAGCATCCTTCTTATGGAGATAGCATTCTGTTGGCACAATACCTACGGTATATGGCTAACTGGTTAAGTGCAGCAGTGCAGTATAATGGGTGAATGTGGCTGGGAACAATATTTGTGCTGAGCATCATCAGAGACACAATAGGTTCTGCTGCGTCTATTGCTGGGGCTGTGGAGGCTTTTTTGTTCGAAGTGTGAACTTGTCTCGCATTTCCAGTAACTGCTCCAATTTTAATTCACTATAGTTTTGCCTTGGAGATAGCATATTATGAGAGCTGTCAGGAAAGCATTCCATTACCTTCTTTATTCCGCTGCGACATTAGATGTAACAAGCTGAATTCCATCTCCGCAGCCATTTGCACAAAGATGCAATTTATCTCGTTTGTACTGCAACGATCCCCTAATAACTGAAAATAAAATATTTTTGAGAGTAAACCACAGCTAAACACTCCATTAGTGGGGATGACCTGTTAGATGGAGAGGCTTTTAGTGTTCCTAATGACAAAGTGGAAATGGAGCTATTCTGCCTGTTGGGTGTGCGCTTCACGAAATACAATCCTCAACACTCCGGTATGGGAAAGAATAGGAGATCATATTTTTACATACAGTGCTGAAATAGTAAATGATGCAAGTCTAAGCTCGTTATATAAGCATCAACGATAGGTACAAAGTTATCAGTTATTCTGGATTATTGGACGGTTAAAAAAATACATTAATATCTACTTCTAAGTAATGTTCTCTCTAAAGCCCCATTTACACACAACGATTATCGTTCAAAATTCATTCAAACGATGGCCTTTGAGTGCTAATCGTTGCGTGTAAATGCTTCCATCTCTCGCTCTTCGGCTGAACGATGATTTTTAGGTGAGCATAAAATCCATCGTTCAGCTGAAGAGAGATAGCAGCGACCGCATGCTGTGTTCTTCACAGGAGCAGCTGATTACATTATATTCAGCTGACAGCCCTTGCGAAAACAATGCAGCTGAGTGCACAGTCCACACCACATGCTGGGATTTGCAAGCAGCTGCTGGAGGCTCATTTACATGCAAATGAAGCTGATAAAGTGCTAATAGGCATCAGTGCCCATTAGGACTTTATGCAAAGTGATGCTAGAACTGTTAATTTTTGAAAGATTGTCTTTGCGTGTAAATGAGCCTTAAGCCTTTGCACCTAATGAGCAGTTAGGGAAGTTAGGGTTAGAAAACAGCGGAAAATAAATATTGCTGTATAGCACTAAATAATGTTTCATGATTTGCTAGGGTATTAGTAGGTTAAGACCTCCTTCACATGTACGTATTTGCATATACAAAATCTGCAGGCACAATAAGCAGTGAATACAACACATTGATTTCAATAGGCTTGCTCACATCCATGTTTTTTCCGGCGCATTTCAGTTGCGCGAAATAAAAACAACAGTTTGCAAATTTTCCTTTGCATTTGCATACTCTAAGTAGCATAGCTCATTCCGCAAATATGCAGTGCTCAGGCGCGCAGATATGCATATGCTCATGTGAAGGGGTACTTCTACTTTACTAAGTACCCTGGGATCTGGGCAGAAAATCATATGACTGCAACCCTGGTGATCAAGGGCAGTATTGGCCTGGGGTGGAGAAAGGGTTAATATCATTAGTACCCCCTGCATTACTCAGACTGCTACTCATGTTCTGCTCTCTCACACAGACTGCTCTCTATGCCCCTTCTTTCACCATCTGTTCCCCATGAACCCTTTCTTACAAAGACTGCTTATCATGCTCTCTTCTGTTTCACAGATTGCTCTCCATGTTTAACTGAATTTTACACAGACTGCTCCTTATACACCATCCACACAGACTGCTCCCTATACCCTTTCTCTTACACTACCTTCTAACTAGCTTTGATCCATTACATGAATCGGCATGTCAATAGTTCAGGTTCCGGTTTTCTGGAGATGAGTGAAGGGAGGAAATAAAGAGGACTATGCAGCTGTAGTTGTATGGCTGTACATAGCACTCTATGACTGGGCAGAGCTATTTAGGAATGCTTTGCCTGATCATTAAAGGGTTTTCCCATGACTTTAAATTTCTTCACAACCACTCTGTCCTTCCTGGTTGTTGCTTACCAGGACATGTGACTGTTGCAGCCAATCAATGGCCCCAGCAGTGACTTTCTATAGCCAGTGATTGGCTGCAGCAGTCTCACGACCTGGTCAGCACTAACCAGGAAGGTCAGTGTAGCGGTTTCTGGCACTAAGGTGGAGCCTCAGGTGTAGTAGCAGCAGGTCTGGAGAGTAGTTAGGAAAGAGCCAGGAGTCAGCAACGGGAGGTGTCGGTTTGCAGTACAGATGGATGAGGCGGGTAGTGTAGTCAAAAGGGAAGCCAGGGATCAGCAAAGGAAAGTGTTGGTTTGCAGTACAGATTGATGAGGTGGGTAGCGTAGTCAGAAGGGAAGCCAGAAGTCAGTATTAGGAGGTCTTGTAGAATAACAGAGGAGAAGGCATAAGTGGAGCTTGGCCAATGTTGTGGAGCAGAATAATCACAAGCTGGTGCAGTGGCAGGGTCAGGCTTTTATAATGAGCCCAATTAGGAGCAGAGCTGGGGTCAGGACCAGGAGGCAAGAACTAGAAAACTGGAATCCTGGAACAAGGCTGAGAGTCATGCAAGGGAACTGTCCACAGGCTGGATGGCAGAGTAGTGAGATTACTGACTGGAGTGCAGGAGGTCCCTGCTTCAATTCCTGGAAGAGTGGTGGCGCATTAAGGCAGATGTTTTGCCAAAACTCATCAGCAATTTGAGGTACCTGTGTGCACACAGGCTGTGGTTTTTAATATTACGCAATAAATGCCAAGTTTTATCTTATTTTTTGATGCTAAATATAATTTTCTCACTACTACATGTGGAGTCTAGGCTTCCGGTTTCTCCTTGCATCCTGTTGAAATTCACCTGTCCATTTTCCAAATACCTACATGAGATTTGTGCTTAAAAAAGAAGCAAGGTTAGATTCGAAACGCGTTGCACTCTATTGGCTCAGCCTTTACCTTTGTCTGTGTCTATATATGTTTGTTTACCAATACACCAGTTGAAACTGAAAACCTCAGGACTCTTCCTGATTTACTGAGAACGTACCTGGATTTAGAGGAGTCCTGTGTGTTTATAGGGCTCCTCTACACTGTAAGTCATTTTCATCAATAGATTTTCATTTTCTACATTATCCAAATTGCAAAGGAGCGCAGGGTTCTTTTCTACCTTTTTCTACTGTGCTCTGATTCCATGTCCTGTTCCTCTGTTTCTGCCCGTTTCCAGTTTTGTTTCTGTGTGTTATTCCTGTTTTGGATTAAAGTTTTCATTGCCGAGTATTCTGCTACATTTCTCATCCCAGCTTGGTCTCACACTCGAGAGGACAACATCTCGCCTGAGGGACCCTGTCTCATGACATACACATTATATTACAGATATATCATCTTCTCCTCCTCTTTCTGCGATCTTTAGCAGTTGGACCTCACTCCACTTCTCACGTTGATGCTTGCAAATTTTAGGCAGTCTCAGACAGCTAACACTGCTGCAACTGACACTTGCTGTGCACAGGGCTACATTTAAAGCTTAATGTATCCTAGACACTAAGACTAATGATAATTGGTCACTGTTAAAAGGGTTGTCCCACAAAAATCATCTATTACCTATGCACAGGAATGATTGATCAGTGGGGATCTGACTACTTGCACCCCCAGGGTTCACAAAAATAACTCACCCTGGGTCTGTTGGGTGAATGAAGCAGTGGTAAACATCTGTGACCACCACTTCATTCACTGTCTATGGAGATAGCTAAGTGCAACACTTGGCTATCTTCATCAGAAGTTGTCATGCATGCGGACAACTGCTCCATGCACCTGGTAGACTCAGGGAACTGGTGGTCCAGGTGTAGTGGCCCAGAACAATGGGGCCCCTCCATAACTGTATGCATGCATTTGTCTATGTAATGTCACTGTCTTCTGTGTTGCATGATGGATGTGTATTGCATAGCTGCAGCAATGAAAGGGTTAACTGTCTGGTATGTGAGCTGACTGTTTGGAAAATGTATCCATTTGTTTGTCATGTGACCTTATGATATATATATGGATGCAAGGAGCATGAGTGGGAAGTTTCGTTCTGGACTTGCAAGAGAGAAGAGTTCTATTCTGAGGAGGTCTGCAAGAGGACCACGCAGGCACCTTCAGCCTGTGTGTCCCAGAATTGAAGAGGCCGAAAGGCGTCCACAATCTGTCCTCCTTCAATGCTAAGCGAGTGAGAGAATGAGGAGCCGCCATGCAGGACACCCTTTTTCCAAGTGTGAGTGTTCACCGGTAGAGAGTGTAAGAAGAGAGAGAGTGTTGCTGGGACCAGGACCCACAGATAACAGGACTGGGGTTTCTCCTGTTCACCAATGAATCCTCCCTGTCACACCACTTTGAAGTTTGCACTGTGTTTTCCTGCTGGCGTGTATTTGCAAGTTGTGCCAAGTAAACGAGTTTCACCGACTGTTCCCGATTTGGCTCAGAAAGTTAACTCCCTGTGTGTGGACTCTTTATTACCAACAATTGGATTCACCGTAGAGGATGGAACGGTGGTGTCACACGTGACACAAAAGACTAAGGTAATCCATCATTGGGTTTCCCCATTTAAAAGCCTGCCCTCAGCCCCCTGGACGTGTCACCAATTACCCTCCGGGTGGGTGACGGTAGAGCCACGTGACAAGGCCCAAACTCTACCCCACTGTCTCCTAGGCTGGGGAGCACTTCTCTGACACTGCGCCAGCAGTGTTTCCAATCCCCAGGTATTGACAGCTGGGTTAGCTGTTTCCACGCAGAGTTCACATAAAAGCACCAGGAGACTGGCATTTTAGTATGGTGTGAGTCAACCAGCTGTCGTAAGGATCGTTAAGACACACAAGTGCACCCATACAAACTGCAGCTGCTACAGAAGATGGCCCGGACCGAAGCATAGAATTCTGTCAGCGGGCATTAAAATTGTGAGAACACGATGCACGATTTGCAAACACTGGCGGTTCTAAGATTTGCAAACCCTGGTCTGAACTTTTGGATTAGTTTCTCGACAGTTCATGCACTAACTGGATGTCTTCCTGGGTGTTCTTGATTGACAGCCTTGGCCACCTCACATGAACTTCTGTTCATGGCCATCAGGATGATTTTAGTTCTGCCCTGGGTTGTTAACGGCATCTTCTGGTACCTGAAAAGACATGTAATTAATGTTTTCCATAACACATGATTCAACATAACTCTTAATACTCAACATTACTTTAATCATCCATAACTCCAAATTGCTTGCAGGTATTGGAGAAAGTGTTCAAACAAAGGCTGGACAAATATCTGTCTGGGATGATTTAGTAAATCCTGCACTGAGCAAGGGTTTGGACCAGATGACCCTGGAGGTCCCTTCCAACTCTACCATTCTATGATTCTATGATATATTTTCATTCAGAAGATATTCTGGGTGGCCCTGACTTTTGAATCACCCTGAGTTTCTGTTCAAGATAATGCTGTATGATTGTACATGTGAAAGTCATTTATTCTCCTTCTCGTTTTTCTCCTCAGAACAATACTGATGGTTAAAAATTTTAGTGTTATCACATCAGGGTGCGTTCACACGAACGTGTTTTTGTGCGTACATACGCACGCAGAACAACACGCTTCTATTTGCAATAATGCATTCCCTAAGGTGTGTGCACATGTCCGAACTTTACAGGTACGTGCCTGCAAAGATAGGACATGCGTGCACCATAAGGAATGCACGCATTGTTTTCAATAGAGCCGCGGCTGCTGCCGGCGGTTCCCTCGAAAACAATGGTCTGCCGGCTCCCTGCATTCTTTTTCAGGAAAGGGCTTTACATATAAGCTTCCCTGAAAAGTAAAAATTTTAGTGTAAAAAAAGAAAAATGCAGGCATTCTCTTCAATAGAGCCGCTGCTGCTGCCGGCGGCTCCATTGAAGAAAACGGTCTGCTGGCACACCTGAATTGTTTTTCAGGGAAGAGCTTTACATATAAACTCTTCCCTGAAAAAGAAAAATTTTAGTGTAAAAAAAAAATTTACTTACCTGTCCACCGCTGCTGTGTCCCCTGCGGGGATGAAGAACACATCTGCCGCATCTGTTTCCTTCATCCCCACTAGTTAAAAGAATTCCCTGCTGCTACATCTGCAACATCTGTGGCAGACTCAGCAGAGGAATTCTTCAATTCTTTACCGCAGCTGTCACACGTCAGCTGCGGTAGAGGATTCTGTTGCCGGCAATTGATTTTTGGGAAGGGCTTTTAATACAAGCCCTTCCCTGAAAATCAAGTAAAAGTGGTTTAAAAAGCAAAAAAATAGATACTCACCTCCCTTCAGCTGCCGGGGCTCAGCAGTGTCTTCTCTTGCTGTCCCCTGCACTGTGGTGCTGATCTATCAGCAATTGGGGATAGCTGAATGTGTTTGACTGAGGAGCTCAGCCAATCACAGGCAGCTCTCGCCCGTCATTAATTCGGGAAGAGCTGCATTTGTCTGTTGTCTGTATTTGGCCCCTAGTCATCAGGCCCTTCAGTGGTCTGTCCCTCTGTCACTGTTCCCTCAGCAAGGAGACAGCGTTAACCCACCTTCTGTCTCCATGGCAGTGGCCACATCAGTCTTAGGCCTCTGCTGGCACACTACTAAACAGCGTCACTCCTTATAAAGTGGCTAATCTTCTTTGTGGGGACATGCTATTCACATCACCGTTGCATCATCACTGGGGAACAAAGCCCTTAACAGCCTCTCCTGAGGCTTCAAGAACATGGTGCTGCATGCCCCTTCTGGCAACTCCCTCTTCGACTGTGGCTCTGGCTTGTCCCGCACTCTCCTCCTATCCACCCCCGCTCCCTCTCCTGGCCAGGTAGTGGACATGAGAGGGCAGGGCTTGACACACAGAGCTCCTGGACTCTTTGCACAATGGTGGAGCCACTGCTATGTTTAGGTGAGGGTGCAGGGCACTCCCTTACAACTGCCTAATACTCCCCTGATGAGCCTATTTTCTGGAGGTGAAACACATTGGTCAGGAAGGTGATGTTTTTATATTTATTCCTACAGAGTTTAATAGTGCCTTTTTACCAGGGTCAGATCTGGGATAGGGCTTCTCCTTTCAGGACAATGCCCCTGTTGTCACATCCTATCAGGACACACTGGATCCACAAACCTGAAAGACTCATGAGCTATGAACAAGCAGACCGCAAGTGCACAGAAAAACTTTGGTTAATAATACAGAAACCCAGGAAAGGGACCTGCCTATACGCAGATAACCCGCCCTAACAAGGGCGAACCTGACCATGTACCACTAGCAGACCCTACGTGGGAGAGAAGAAAGCCAGAGAGAACAAGATAACAACAATAGTAACTTCAGTACTTACTTTAGTGAAGAATCAGGCAAACAGAAGATCCAGCACCAAGTTCTAACTTCCACCACAGTCAGATGGAGGCTGAATTAAGCAGCAATGAGCTAAGCACAAGACTATGTTAAATAGTCCTCCCAAAAAACCCACAGGTGAAACCGAGCAACTCTCACCTAAAACCACTCCCACCGGATCCAGAAAATGAAGAGAACCAAATACAAGACCTGAACCAGAAAGAAACAGATCCCAAAACTGCCACAACACCCGTTACTTCTCAGGGCTGTTTAGTTATCAGGATCTCATTAGGGTGATATAGTGTCACCTCCCCATTTTTGGACTTACCTGTGATTTTGCCTGCACTTTTGGAATAGTACCAAGACCAACACCGCAGGAATATGAAAGCGCGGACATTCTGTATGATGGTAAGAAAGTTCCATTTATGTTTTTTTCTTATGTTTTGCTGGCTCTGAATTGCTGCAGGTGTTGTGTATACTGTATGTTCGAGTCTACTTTGCCACGTTGTGTTTTCTTGTTGCACCCCTATTGTGTTAGTGTATCGGCAGCTGTATCTTAGTGACGTTATTTATTATATGACTTTCTGTATGTTGCACATTATGATCCCAGGGTCATTTTGGGTGGCTACATACCTGTTTGACTTCCGTTATTACTACATATGGTGGCTTGCCTCACTGTGTATTTCATCTTTTTAGAGTTTCGCCTCATCGCATTATATCCTTGTGCAGAGCCGCGGGCAAATGCTTGGCAGAATCCGGGTGACAATCCTGAACTTCTCCCTTGGATTCTTTGAAAGATCCGACTGGTGTGAACTTACCGCTATAATGATCACACAGGTGAACAACATATTTGTGATATGAACGCTTTCTTTTGCGTGCCTTTCAGCGTATTTTTTAGCACCCATTGCACCCGCAGGGCATGTGCATTTGCCTAGGGCAGACAAACACGTCCTGATTTAAATAGCTAATTAATCTAATGAGTTCCAGATGTGTTCTATTTCCCGTGGCATTGTTCAGTGTTTTACGCATCACCTTGCCCATTGTGCACGCATTTGCAACCCCCCATAAATGTCCATGGGGACCCTTGGTGCGCAAATGAGCACAAAATAGAGCATGCTCGTTTTTTTCTGCACAACTGAAATGTGTCAAAAAATTACGCTTATGTGAACAAACCCATTGAAATCAATAGGTTATATTCATTGTGTATTGCGCACATAAATTTTGTGCGTGGAAAAATGCACGCAAGTACAGTGGTTGTAATGGGAAAAACATCAATTTACAACAGCCTAGCAGTGCCTACGTACAGCCAATCTCTTTTACAATTTTCTCACAATGCAACAGAGCTACAAATTGCATATATGGGAAGTCCATGCTTTCCAATGGGTTCTTTTACATTAGCAATGTTTTGTAGCATGCTAGGTTGCAAGAATACAAAATCGCAGGCTGTGATTTGTTCATCGAGCGCTGCACTGATTGGCTGAGAAGCGGGGCTCGAGAGCCAATCAGAGCCCTCGCTTCCTGAAGGCGGGATTTATGAATGCCGTAACCAGGAAGCGAGCTTGTGTTGGCAAGAGGATGGCCAGCATGTGTGCCGAAGCGCCAGAAAGGGGCAGGAGGACCCGGACTGCGTCTATCAGGTAATGTATAGAGATGAGCGAGCATGCTCGGTTAAGGCAATTACTCGAGCGAGCCTGCCTACTCATCTGAAAAGATTCGGGGGGTGGCGGGGGAGAGCGGGGGATAAAGTGAGAGAGATTTCTCTTCCCCCCGCAACTCCCTGCTCACCCCCGCTGCCCCCCGAATTTTTTCAGACGAGTAGGCAGTTACTCGAAAAGAGCGATGCTCGCTCGAGTAATTACCTTAACCGAGCATGCTCGCCCATCTCTAGTAATGTATTTATATTCATATATATATATATATATATATATATATATATATATATCTATATATTTTTTTTTTAAGTAATGCAGCTAGGGGTTATTTTTTGGGTTATAGCTTATATTTCAAGCCTTCCCCCCCCCCCTCCCCGCTGAAAATCCTGATACATTAGGATAGGGTTTATGATTGATGTAGGTCTTATTTTTGGGGAGAATAAGACCTATCCTAAAATCATGGTATTGCCCAAAAATCGTGGCAACATAGTTGCGATATCGCCACAATTTTTCTTGCGGCAATATTGCTGTTGCCTGTGTGAAAGAAGCCTAAAGCATCAGGTTCTGCTATCAGAGATGAGGTTTATATATTTTATTTACAATGTGTCAATGGACATTTTCCATTCATGTATATTTTACTATTAGTATTATTATTTTTATGCTTTCAGTATATATATCTATAATTCTCCACGTTCATCTCCTCAACCGGCTTCTCTTGTAGGACCTACCATATGATTTATACGTTACTGTAATATTCAGGGCGTATAGATGAAAACAAGGAGCTTTCAAACTCAATTGAGTAACGGAAACATCAATGCAGTAAGTTTTTTGTAACATCATCAGATAGATTTCACTTGAAACAAGAAAATTGACAAGTAGATAGGCAAGAAGCAGATGTCGTCTTGACATGAAGGTGACACAAGTGACCAAAGTTTTGTGTTAGAAATGAGATGTAAGCGCTTGGGGATTGTATCAGACAGCATCCATGAAACAAGCTGGCCGCCTAGAGAGGTAAACTGAGCATTTAGGAAAGATGATGGACAGGACGGGAATGTGACAAGTTAATGAGTTTATAAACGCTCATAGTGAATCCTACCTCCTCATACTAACCTGCTCTCACAAATCTAGTCAAGTCAGTATGTTCTGCAGGATACATCCACATGGAGTATAGAGAGTTGAGTCGTATTGTTATGACCACCAGCTAATATCCAGAGTAGGCGCTGTGTGCCGCACGTACAGTGGATAGGCGGGCAGGGAGTGACTCAGTATGGTGCTGATAGGTTTTCTCAGGGATCTGGAGCCGTACTGACTGCAGAACACCCAACAGTTGCTGGAGGGAGTACGGAGGAGTATGACCACCAGCTAATATCCAAAGTAGGCACTGTGTGCCGCACAGACAGTGGCTAGGTGGGCAGGGAGTGACTCAGTATGTTGCTGATAGGTTTTCTCAGGGATCTGGAGCCGTACTGACTACAGTACACCCGACAGTTGCTGGAGGGAGTATGGAGGAGTATGACCACCAGCTAATATCCAGAGTAGGCGCTATGTGCCGCACAGACAGTAGCTAGGCGGGCAGGGAGTGACTCAGCATGGCGCTGATAGGTTTTCTCAGGGATCTGGAGCCGTACTGACTGCAGTACACCCGACAGTTGCTGGAGGGAGTACGGGGGAGTATGATCACCAGCTAATATCCAGAGTAGGTGCTGTGTGCCGCACGGACAGTGGCTAGGCGGGCAGGGAGTGACTCAGTATGGTGCTGATAGGTTTTCTCAGGGATTTGGAGCCATACTTACTGCAGTACACCCAACAGTTGCTGGAGGGAGTACGGAGGAGTATGATCACCAGCTAATATCCAGAGTAGGTGCTGTGTGCCGCACGGACAGTGGCTAGGCGGGCAGGGAGTGACTCAGTATGGTGCTGATAGGTTTTATTAGGGATCTGGAGCCATACTGACTGCAGTACACCCAACAGTTGCTGGGTATTAGTGCATCTTGACGCCACCCGGAAGTCCTGGTGAAGTCAAGAGTGACAGCTGGGTGACGCCTCCTGTACCTGATTGGGTGTACAGAAGGTTCCCCCTGCAGGTCCTGTATTCCCGACTGTGAAGCAAGGTCCTCTCCCATGCTACTGCGCTTCCCTGCTGCCCCTCTCCCATGGTCGTCGGTCTCCCTGGTAGTACTGCTGCTGTTTTTTTCTGGGCCGCCTCTGCCGTGTTACCTGCGCTGCTTGAATGTGGGCCCCTGTCGGCGCTGCAGTTCCTCATGCGAGGCAGCACAGTCAGCCGGTGTTGGGCACATCTGTGTGCTGCAAGCATTGCAGCACCTCCGGAAGGCCAGTCACAGAAGCGTCATGGGGAGCAGCGGTGGGCTACATTGCAGGGAGAAGATCGTCACCAGCGGTGGCTTGCATTTGGGGGAGGACATGTTGAGCGGCGCTGGGGTGCGGTGCCTAAATCTGTGGCATCGAAGGCAGCGGCCAGAGCCGGCGGTCCATTGCAGCGCTGGTGAGCGGCGCTGGGGACAGCCGCCGCGCACATTCTTATACCGCTGTAGGAGTAGGAGGGCCACGGCAGGGAACCCTTTCAGCGCAAGGGGGGACAGTCACTCGTGCCCTCCGGGACCCCATTGAGACGGGGGACATTCAGTGACAAGCAACGTCTGTGCCGGTGCTTCACAACAATGCATCCTAGCACCTTCCACAACCTTGTATTCTTGCACCTATCGGGAGCTGGGGTTGTGACCCCCTAGCTTACGGTGGCGTCAAGATACACTAATACCCAGTTACTGGAGGGGGCACGGGGGAGGATCCATACATCACAATGATCGAGGTGGTCCCACAGAGGCTCAGTTGGGGTCAAGTCTGGGGAATTATGGGGCAGGGAACCACTTGAAGTCTTGGTCATCTCTTCCAACCACTGTTGGACATTTCTAGCACGTCTTCCTAGAAGATTCCATCTGACTCAGAGAAAACAAACAGCATGTAGGGGCCCTTGATCTACCCGGATGGATTCATAACCAAATTGGTTCAGAGGGCCTTCACATGGATGAGCGGGCCCACAGAATGCCACAAAACAATTCCTCTGGATTTGTGTATTTACGCATGCACCACTAGTTCACATGGGTAAGGGAATCACCCTGCCCTGATTTAAATGGCTATTGAGCCAAACGACGTGCCAGTGTTTGCAGCTATGCGCTTTATGTATACCCACGTGTACATACGTGCGCATTTGTGCACCCCCATTGGCTCCTGTGGGGACCTTTGGTACATGAATGCGCACAAAAATAGAGTATGCTATGTTTCTTATGCAAAAATGCATAATGTGAGTGAAGCCATTGAAATCGATTGGTTCTATTCCCTGCTTTTTCATGTGCAAATAGAGTAAACGGAAAACCGCCCACCTAAGCGCAGCGTATTTGCGCAGTGAACAATGCGCTTTTGCGTGCATATTGGTGCATATTACTGTACTTTTTGCGCTTATAGGGCCAGTTCACATGGTCGCAGGACATACCCACAGCGGGATGTAAAAGGTTATTTGGCCTAATGAGGTTCTGATTTTTGCACTAAATTGCGCAGCATATTTTGCATTTCTGTTGTCATTACTCGCACATTTGCGCACCTCCCATAGACTTCTAAAGGGAACTTTGGTGCACAAATGTGCACAAAATAGAGCAATTTCTATTACTTTGCTCGTGCGAGAAATGTGCACGCAAATACGGAAAATGAGAACAAACACATTGATATCATTGGATTCTATTGTCTGCGTATTACACACGTAATTCTTGTGCCCACAAATACGCCCGTCTGAAGGAGCCCTAACTGCTAGTCATTCTTACCTCTATTAGATTATTATGGATTGTAAAAAGAACGACTCGAAATTAGGTTTGTCTTGGATTGCTCCTTCTTGGCAAAGAACTGAACTGAAATGACAGAAATTGATTTAATTCCGTCTTTAGATTGCTGTTTGCAGCTGGGAGATACTTTATAGCTTTAATACATCAACTCATTATGGGGGACATTCATAAAAGCTTTTATGCTGGTTTCTGGCTTCAAAAAATATTTTTTTGCTTAGCTTTGTATTTTCCTGAAAAATGGCCGACCCTTTAAAGGGAACTTGTCCTCAGTTTTTACCAAATGAAACCAAGAATAGCGTCACAATGGCCCTTTTTTACCCAAAGTTATTTGGCTATGTGTGTATACCTGAGGAAATACAGTTTAAGGCCTTAGTCAGACGGGCGTTTTTTCACGCGATTTGCGGATCGCATGACGGATGCGCATCCGCAAATCGCGTGATCGGTGCCCGAAAATCGCCCGAAAATCTGCTCCTAGCCACGCTTCATTAGAAACGGGCCGGAGCTGTCCAGCGCATTGCATTCAATGGAGCCGGCAATACAGCCCGCTCCATTGAAAGCAATCCGCTGCGGGCGAGTGTGGGATGAATTGTCGGTAAGGGCTTAAATATATAAGCCCTTCCCTGCAATTCATCCAGAAAAGTGTTAAAATAAAGAATATACTGTATATATACTTACCTGCTCCCGGCAGCCGGAGTTCCGTGCGGCCGGCCTGCAGTGGGTGTGAAGGGGGTGTGAGTCAGACCTGCCCCCTGATTGGCTCAGCGCTGAGCCAATCAGGGGACAGGTCTGACTCACACCCCCTTCACACCCACTGCAGGCCGGCCGCACGGAACTCCGGCTGCCGGGAGCAGGTGAGTATATATATATTTTTTATTTTAACACTTTTCTGGATGAATTGTAGGGAAGGGCTTATATATTTAAGCCCTTCCTGACAATTCATCCTGCACTCGCCGGCAGCCCATTGCTTTCAATGGAGTCGGCTGTATTGGCGGCTCCATTGAATTCAATGGGCAAACATCGTTATTCTCTACCACAGCTGTTACAGCTGTGGCAGAGAAGAAGGATTTGTCTTCTATATGTTCTCAATGGGGTCGGCGCTGCTGCCACCGGCCCCATTGAGCGCATATAGAGAAGAGAACAGGAATCGCAGATCGCAGATAGGTGCGATCTGCGATTTCTGTTCTATAATTTATCGGACGAGCACATAAAAAGCGCTCATGTGTCCAATACCATTGCAAAGCAATGGTTTTATAAAATCGCCGGACGCATGCGCATGCGCAAATCGCGGCAAAAAACGCCCGTCTGACTAAGGCCTAAAAGTTTCACGTGCCGCATGAGACTGTCTGCTATAGACAAACTGACTGCGCATGTGCGAAACTTTACAGCTCCCGTGGATTATGCCTACTACATCATTCACATGAGATGGTAAGAAAGGGGTGAATGTTTGGGCAAAATCAGCATCTAGCAGAGGCGGCCTGTGTGCCTCCGAGGTCATACGCAATACAGATACTTGCCATATGTAGGTTAACCCTATTGATTGCTGACTTTACATGGTTTGGGTGATGTATCTGTTTAAGGATCTTAAAGGGGTTGTCCGAGTTAAGGAAAAAAAGGGGATGTTCAAGTTAAGGAAACCCCTGTCAGTGGGTGTCTGAGGCATTAAAATAAAAAATCTTCAGTTACTCACCTCTTCCCGCTCCTCCGTTTGTCCTTTGCCGCCAAGTCTGGTCTCTGCTGTTTGTTTACAGGCTGCTGTGATGTCCCGTAAACCTGCTGTAGCAGCCAATGACAGCAATCAGCCATGATCACTGAGCGTTGTTATTGGCTGCTGCAGCATGCAAAGTGACATGACAGGAACACCGGAGCACCTACAAGAAAGAAAACACAGACGGACAACAAAAGCACCATTTTGCGTACAGCAGCATTAAACAGCAAAAACATTACTTGGCTTAGCAGCAGAAGTCCAATGAACACAACCTTAGGGCTCAGTCACACGGGGCTTTTCTTCGCGCGGATGTGCATCCGCAAATCGCGTGACCAAGGCCGACGATTCGCTGAAAAATCTGCACCTAGTAGCGTTTTCAGCAAAAGGGCCGACCGCTGCCCGCTATCCTCTGCCACAGCTGTGGCACACAAAGCTAACACCAGGGAAAGAGAGTATTCAAAAAGATCTAGAAAAGCTTGAACAGTGGGCGACGACTGATAGAATGGTATTTAACAAGGAGAAATGCAAAGTCCTACATCTGGGTAAGAAAAATGAAAAAAGCACATACAGAATGGGAGGAATTGAGCTAAACAGCAGCACATGTGAAAAAGACTTGGATCTACTAATAGATCACAGACTGAACATGAGTCAGAAATGTGATGCAGCAGCCAAAAAGGCAAACACAATTCTGGGATGTTTTAAGAGAAGCATAGAGTCTAGATCACATGAGGTAATTACTCCCCTCTACTCTTCCTCATCTAGAATGCTGTGTCCAGTTTAAAAAAGACATAGACAAACTGGAGCAAGTTCAGAGAAGAGTTACCAAGGTGGTGAGCAGTTTGCAAATCATGTCCTATGAGGAACGGTTAAAGGATCTAGGAATGTTTAGCTTTCAAAAAAAGAATGCTGAGAGGAGACTTAATAGCTGTCTACAAATATCTAAAGGGCTGTCACAGCACACAAGGAAAGACTAGAAGCAATGGGATGAAACTGAAAGGGAGGAGACACAAATTAGATATTAGAAAAGATCAATGAGTGGAACAGGTTACCACGAGAGGTGGTGAGTTCTCCTTCAATGGAAGTGTTTAAACAAAGGCTGAACAGATATCTGTCTGGGATGATTTAGTGAATCCTGCCCTGAGCAGGGGGTTGGACCCGATGACTCTGGAGGACCCTTCTAACACTACCATTCTATGAACAAATTCAATGACAGGGGAACCACTGAGGGAATACAGACAAACAACCCAAGTAACTCCTAAAGAAATGACAAACCACGGAAGCACAAATACTGGCACAGACTGGAATTGTAAAGTCAGCGTGTCTACTTTTGGAGACCCCATGCCACGACCCCATCACGGGCCACAAACTGTGACAATACCTCCTCTCTGAGGAGGGACCACCGGCCACATCAAGCTGAATCAAATTAACCCTTAATTAAAGAATTACATTTGGTAAGACGGATCTCAGTGGGAAGAACTAGTCTAGAAGATAATACCCAGATGACTTGTGAACCTGGAGGAACCTCCCCCTTTTTTGGCTGGGACCATCGGAGCAGGCACACTTGGACAAAATGACTGACACAACTGCAGAAAAAGTTGCAACACCCAGCCCATTGCTTTCCTCCGCAGCTATGTCTTTTGGATAACAAACCCAATTGCATAGGTTCCTCAGTAACAGGGTATTCAGCAGGTGATACCACAGTATGTTTAGAACTACACTCCCTCACCTGCATTCATCACAATAACTCCTCCTCCTTTAACCACAGGGCAGAATAATAAATCCCCATTTTTCCTCAATTGCTCCATTGACAATATACTACTTTAAATAAAGTAGAACAATATGGACTGCTACTACCATGTTTCCCCAAAAATATGACACTGTCTCTTATTCATTTTTGCCCCAAAGTAGGCACGGTGTCTTATTTTCAGGGGGGGGGAGGCTTATACTCACCTCATCCGCGACATCTGGGTTCCTCGCACTGCTGTGATTGGATCGAGCGCCAGCCAATCAGAGTCATTCAGTGATGTCATTCACTGAATGGCTGTGAATGATCAAGCATTGGCTCTGATAGGCTGGCACTCGATCCAATCACAGCAGTCGAAGCCCATCCACAGAAATAGGGTGATATGTCAATGCAAAGGACATGGCAGCCTGCCACAGCGAGGGACTCAGACTCCGTGGCCAGGTGAGTTTAGCTAGGGCTTATTTTGGGGGAGGGCTTATATTTCAAGCCTCCCCAAAAATCAGGGTAGGTCTTATTATCAGGATATGGCTTATTTTCGGGGAAACACAGTATTTTGTTCTTTTAAAACTTCTTCCACAAGTTCTTGAAATGTATCCAGAACTTGTAGGCAGAAATGGATAGCATAAAAATGGGGATTGGAAACTGGAAAGGAGGAATCCAAATCCACGACAGTGGAATCGAATTCCTTCTAGAGTTGATGTAACTGAACCGAATGTGACAACTCTTCAAACATAACATTCGTACAGTTGATTACAGTATTTGCATCATATCTCACATTAAAGTCCTTCTGATCATGAAAACCATCCCCAAAAAATGACATTTCAATGGTTTGAAAAACATCAAAATCCCTAAGTGGAGAAAAACGTAACCCTTTTGACCGTAAATGTAATTGAGTCTCTGATAAGATATAACTGGATATATTAAACAACAGGCAAGTTTTCAGTTGTGAGTTTTCCTCCTTTGTGAATATCTTTTTGGATTTCTTGTGTTTACGGCCCGATCTTCTAATGTGTTTTTTGAGACCTTGTTCACAGCTGGAGCAGCGCCCATGTTAGCTGTTTTATGCGGCACAACATTACGTGACTCAGAAAGTCCCTCTGAAGCTGAAGGGGTGATTGAATCATCAGAAAAATCCATATCTGAAAAATTGACTTCAGTCGTCTTTAAAATGGATTTGAAGTGCTTTTTTATATCTTTATCTATCCATTACAACAGCAACAATGTAGTTTATGTAATAACATGCACTTTATGTAACATACAATACGTGGGAAGCCCTACAGGGCCGTCTAATATCAGAGTATATAGCATCTCTCTGATGTTAGCAATCGGAATGCATTAAATGTATCCGCAGCCTCCTGGCATTTTTTGGAATGCCATATTGGCAACTTTGATTCAACTTTTTTCATTTACCGCTATTGAGAAGGTAACCGAACCCCTGAGGGGAGGAGATTACTGACGGAAGCCTTTAAATCGAGAGGTATTTTGGATTTTTTTATTACACACCCGAATTCCAAAGGGCCTGAACTTCAGACAGAACCTCATCCATCACTATTGGTCATTTTTATTTAGATATTGAGATTTTAATTAGTGTAATTACGCATTGGTCTGTTTCAGATCATGTGATAAATAGTGTTATGTGATGACTAAGGCCTCTTTCACACTAGCAATGCGTTTTCACGCAGGTCGCATTGCGTGAAAAATTCGCGGCAACGCTGCATTGCCGCAATCTAATTCCAAAAAGATTTAGCCCTTTCTTGTCCATTCACACAGCTGTATCGCGTGAAAAGGACGCTGCAGCGGCGGTCGGCAGCGCGGCTCTATTTAGCTTAAATAGAGCCTTTTTTTCAGTTTCCATAGGAATCAATGGGAGCTCCCTGCGATTTTCGTCCAAACATGGCCATGGCCTGTCTTCTGACGCTGCGAGGAAAAATTATGGCTGAAAATCGCAGGTGATTTGGCGATCTTCAGTCGTGATTTTTTTTCGTGCGTCTATATATTGCCCGTGTAAGTGAATCCAATGCTTTACATGGTCGTGATTGTCTGGCGACGCTTTCTCGCGGCTAATAACCTTGAGAAAATACTAGTGTGAATGAGCCCTTAGGATGTTCCATCCGAAAGTCATCAACTTGAATGTGAACGGTTGGCTGGTTTTGAACCTGATGACACAAACGCCCGTTTCCTGCTGCGGGATGACGTCTATCTTTGCCCTGGGAATATCGTTGCGTGGAGTGTCAGAACGTGTCTGGGTGTGGACACTATATAGCTGGCTTAAGCTCTTCTTGGGTTAAATACGGGGGGGGGGGGCAGTTAAAAATATGCTCATCTGAAAGCGGTCTAAGGCCTTCGACAAACAAGCGTGTAACATAATATGCTCGCTCCTGCGCATTTTACTGCACTTTTTTGTGCATGGAAGGTATGTTCACACCCCTCGCCATAATTTAAAAGGCCATGTAGCCTATTGAGGTCCAGGCGTGTGCCTTTTTCCATGGAGTTGCGCAGTGTATTGCGCATTTATGCACCTCCCATAGACTTCTATAAGAACCCGTGGTGTGCTGATGCACAGAAAAATAGAGCATGTCTTTTTTTTCACGCGCAAAAGTGGTCGCTGAGAACGAACCCATTGAAAGCAATGGGCTCTATTCTCTGTGCTTTGCACGTGCAAATTTTGCGCACTCAAATACGTCTCTGAAGCTACCCTAAATGTTGATAAATGTTTGACTATATTATTGCTTGTCGCTCATTATGAGCAATTCAACTACCCATGCGAAAGGACCTTTAGGGTGACTACCCACTAGCGTTTTTTTTTTCTGCTGCAAATTTGCTCCTATTTTTTCTTCCAATTGTCAATGGGACTTTCTAATGTTAAAAACGCAAAGTTGCGTTGCGTCGCGATGTGTTGCGTTGCGTCACGTTGCGGTTTTAACATTAGGAAGTCCCATTGACAATTGGAAGAAAAAATAGGAGCAAATTCGCAGCAGAAAAAAAAAACGCTAGTGGGTAGGCACCCTAAGACTCATTCTCACGGGCTTAATTGCATAGCGTAATACGCAGTGGAAAAAACCCATTGATGTCAATGGCTTCGTTCAAATGAGCATATATTTTCACACGATAGCGTGAGAAAAGCCATGACATATCCTATGTTGGTGCGCATTACGCTAATACGCAGTGAATACATAGGAAACCTGCGTATTTGCACAGCTAATGTAGTGGCCCAGTACATGGTATCCTGGCCCCCTCCATAAATGTTATACATGTAATGGCTTGTGTTAGTGCACTGTGCAAAACGTGTCTTGTCATTCTGTTGTGTATTGCACAGCTGCAGTAAATGAAGAGTTAAGTGTCTGCAAAAGTGTGGGTGATGCTTGCAACGTATCAATTTGTCTTGTCACATGGTATGAGTGAGGAGATAAATATGAGTGTTGGTGTGAGTTCAGGGTTCTATTCTGTGGTCTCTAAGAGGCTCCGCTGCTTCTGGGTTCTTGAGAGGTTCGGCCACATGGGGGTACCTTCAACCCTCATGTGGTGAAGAATGGAGGAGGAAGAGTGGTTCCTGACTACCTGTGTGACAACAACCATGGCAGAGTGAGTCCCTTAAGGGGGGAGAAAGCGTGAGTAAGAGAAGGTTCATACTGCCAGACCTAGTGCAGAGGTACTCAGTGATTATTTTTCCTACATGGCTGTCCTAAAGTCTGGGATCATCGCATAGAGGTATACCTATTTGTTTTCACATCCGGCCGTCGTGAAGTCTGGGATCACCGGGTGGAGGTACTCTCAAGTCTGCTTCTTTACCCTCACTGTCAATTTTGTGTAAATTGTACCATCATCTGGAATTTGTGTTCAGTAAACTTTTGCTAGGCCTTGACCATTCCCTGAGACCTGAAGTAAGTTACTTTTGTCTGCGGCTCCATTATTTACCGCCGAGAGTCATACCGGTGGGTAACGGAATGGTGACATCACCCATTACATCTGCTAGCCCTGTCCTCCAGTTTATTGGGCATCCCTATCCTAAGGGTGTCCGGAAAAGGCCCAGCGCTGCTCTGGCCGAGGCTACGTTTGTCCCTCCAGGAGGGAGCCTGGGAAGTGCCACCATGTCGGGACGCTGCACTAACACATGGGTCCTTCTGCGCACTTATTTGCGTGTGTAAATATGCACTGCAGTTGCACACACAAAAACCCAACGGAGTGGGCATAATACATAAGCATACGCAATTTTGGGTCTTGTAAATATTCAGCTTATTTACGCAACCAAAATACACTTACGCCTAAGGGAATGAGCCCTGAGTCCCTAGAAGAAAAACGGTGTCTAATGTGGAAGTACAAAGTGGCATTCCATATGGGGTCTCGAAGCTTAAAGGTGTTGTCCATTGTCAGACAGATGCTAGCCTATGTAATGTGTGGCGGATGGTAGTGAAATAACCCGCCAAATTATCATGGCGTCATTAATAGGTTGCTGGTCTGCATGGTGAACTACATTTATCAGAATGGTCTGGCACCCTGTATCCACTATGTGTGGGAGTATACACTAAACAGCCACCCCCCTCATTATCAAGAGGCAATGTGAGTGGCTGTCTCATCGGTGTCCTGCACAGGTGTTATTCACTCCTCCATTTGGTACTCAGCTACCTACATGGTGAGAGGATGTATCTATATGCATTCCTCACTCAGTAAGTAATGGCCGTTTTCTGTTATTGGTTTTACACCTATGTGAATGAGCCCTGGGTCACTAGAAGAAAAATGGTGTCTAATGTGGAAGTACAAAGTGGTCTCGAAGCTTAAAGGGGTTGTCCATTGTCAGACAGATGCCAGCCTATGTAATGTGTGGCGGATGGTAGTGAAATAAGGTGCAATACCCTGTTGAGACGGCAAATGTTGGCATCTTCCATCTGTCTGCTTTGCGTTGCAGACATCAAGTTGAAGTTATATCATCACAGAAATCTGCTTCTATTGTTCTATCAGCAAGATGCCTTCAACATAACCTAATAACATTAGGTAACCAAGCAAGACAACACAGAACAAATGTTTGCAAAGACATCTTATTTCACTGTCATAGCTGGATATCCTTACGTAATTGATGAAACGAGAGTAAAACATTTGCATGTTAACGCTAAATGTATAAAACATCATTTTCGGAATGGCAAGACTAATTAAAGGCGCCGACTAAATGGCAACATTTATTACCCAGTTCTATTCTCTGTCTAAATACACGGAGCGAACACTTAAGTGATTTTTCCTTTCAATGAATGGCTACATTTATCATTGTTTCGGTCCTTGATGTTGCGGGTGAAACGCAGCAGGACAGACATGTTTCAAAGCCACATTCTTCCATCTCGCTTGACCGGGCTGTCCGTGGCCAGATCTTGTATAATCAATTAAAGACAACGTTTCTCACTGTTGAAAGCTCAGGGCAATCAATAGCATGACTGCGAGAGAGCATATGTGAACCGTGTAATGATTTATATGCAAATTTGTTTTCCTGTTGCTAATGACATTACCAGTTGTTAATGGCATTTAATGCAAGAAAATTATTCACTTTGTAGTAAATACCAGTGTCAATCTACATTTGCTGTCATTGGAGAGGCTGTGCTGAACTCTCGTAAACTGTGGCACAGAATTTAAAGTCATAAGTCGAATTTGTTTTCATCTTGACATTAAAATGAAGTTTGGAGGACATTACAGGCAAATGCATCTGCTTGGATTACTTTGTATATTCTTGTATTTATGGACGAATTAGGGAAAATTCTTCTGCCTGACAATGAAATTGAATGCCCCCAATCTTACTGTGACAGTGCAGGATGTTAGGAGTGCTCACCTCATATATAGTGCCCCCTGGTGCCTATTTGAGCTGAGCCTTTCATTAAACTTTACGTTACGGATAGCGAAAGTAGACCCGCTGTGTTAACCAACCAGCCTAGCTTTTGGACCAGACCTGGTATGACTGGCAGCTGACCCCAGTTGCAAGGTAATCTCAGATGGGAAACTTGCCCTTGGCTAATCAGGAAGATGGGAAGCCCCTGCCTAAAAGCAGGGTAGGCGTCCTGATAAGAACGGACCCACACTGGAACCTTGGGGCTACCTATCCCTGACAGGACACAGTGATGATGACTGAACACAGGGCATACAGAACAGGACGGACTTATCACAGAGATGGGACTGATGCACAGACTGGAAGGGAATGGACAAACACACACAGGCTAAAGCACATACAGAATAAATAGATAGAGAAGCAGGATTGAATACACAAAACAGTCCTGAGACAGGCAACCTAGATGTTCTGACTGTTTGAGACAAACACACATCAATACTGAGGCAAAGATGGGGGATTCAAAGCTCAGCTAAATAGGGGGGTAATTACCAATTAAGCTGCAGCTGGGATGTGAGCGCTGAGCAGGGTAAACTAATGCATTGCTGATAGAAACAAGTACATTCATACAGAAGGAACAGAGCGATGCCCACATCTGCCTGGAATAGCAAGAGAGCGGCAGATGCAGGTAGCAGACCTGCTCTATTTTCATGTGCATTTACGCGCCAAAAGTCGCCATAGAAGTCTATGGAAGGTACAAATTGTGTGCACAGATATGCAATTTGCTGTGCAATTCAGTGAAAAAAGAGAACACATTTGGAACTCATTAGCCATGTAAATCAGGGCGTGTTCGTTTGCCACGTGCAAATAAACATGTCCTTCATGCACAAAAAGTACAGTAAAATATGGCATTATGCACGCAAGAAAACCTCGTACATAGTGCAAATACATTACGGTGAGGCATGCGCAAAAACAAACACCCCCTAGTGAAGGAGCCCTAAGAGCCCTTTTACATGGGCTGATAAATCATTCAGATTCCTACATCTACCGGGAATCTGAACGATTATGTTCAGGGTAAATGCATGCCCCGACTGAACGCTGAACTAGAATTTATTCAGTTCTCATTCATCATTCAGTTTCTGCATGCATAAAACTGAATGATGGAACAGCCCGTGTAAACAACTGCCTATTTTGTATTTCGGCTCGCTCAACCTCCATTCACTAGTGTAAAAGCAGAGAAATAATTAACGCTGGGTCATCCTGTCAGGCATCTGCACCTAACTAGTCGCCCCGATTTTATTTGGAGGTTTATCGTCTGTCACATCCGTTCAACAGAAAACAATCACATTATGTTCCATTGGATTCTGTATTACAAAACAGTTTTTTCTTAGAAGCTTTGCCTTTCAGAGATAATAACCTCTGAATATGATGCCATCAGTCGATGTACAAAATTGATTTGGTTCCATATAGCCAGAGTCCTAGGTATGTGCCTAAAGGCTCATCCACATGGACTAGGAGTCTATATAGCAGTGTAAGGCTCTCTGCACTACTGTAAAGGCGCCATCATAGTTTGAGTGTGCAGAAATATTTTCCCTTGAAATCAATCTTTCTAGGGACAATTACTGTGTACATACAGCATCCATCTGACCATGCCACAAACCAGTGCATGCCTACTTATGTAATCCGAGAAATACATAGACGTCTCTATGGCAGCCCTATTACTGCTGGGAAAAAATAAAGTGCTAATACGGTTGTGTGCATGAGCTTTTCATTTAAGACTTGCACTCTTGTTGTGCATTGTCTTATTTTTGACCTGTATTCTGCCTTGCCTTGCCTTGTCTTGTTTTTGCCCTGTAACTGCCTTGTTGTGCCTTGTCTTGTTTTTGCCTTGTATCTGCCTTGTCGTGCCTTGCCTTGTTTTTGCCCTGCATCTGCCTTGTTGTGCCTTGCCCTGTCTTGTTTTTGTCTTGTATCTGCCTTGTCATGCCTTGCCTCGTCTTGTTTTTACCCTGTATCTGCCTTGTTGTGCCTTGCCCTGTCTTGTTTTTGCCCTGTATCTGCCTTGTCATGCCTTGCCTCGTCTTGTTTTTGCCCTGTATCTGCCTTGTTGTGCCTTGCCTTGTCTTGTTTTTGCCCTGTATTCTGCCTTGTTGTGCCTTGCCTTGTCTTTGCCCTGTATCTGCCTTGTCTTGTCTTTGCCCTGTATCTGCCTTGTCATGCCTTGCCTTGTCTTGTTTTTGCCCTGTATTCTGCCTTGTTGTGCCTTGCCCTGTATCTGCCTTGCCTTGTCTTGTTTTTGCCCTGTATCTGCCTTGTCTTGTCTTGTTTTTGCCCTGTATCTGCCTTGTTGTGCATTGCCTCGTCTTGTTTTTGCCCTGCATCTGCCTTGTCTTGTTTTTGCCCTGTATCTGCCTTGTTGTGCCTTGCCTCATTTTGTTTTTGACCTGTATCTGCCTTGTCATGCTTTGCCTTGTTTTGTTTTTGCCCTGTGTTCTGCCTTGTTGTGCCTTGCCTTTGCCCTGTATCTGCCTTGCCTTGTTTTTGCCCTGTGTTCTGCCTTGTTGTGCCTTGCCTTTGCCCTGTATCTGCCTTGCCTTGTTTTTGCCCTGTATCTGCCTTGTCTTGTTTTTGCCCTGTATCTGCCTTGTCATGCCTTGCTTTGTCTTGTTTTTGCCCTGTATCTGCCTTGTCTTGTCTTTGCCCTGTAACTGCCTTGTTGTGCCTTGTCTTGTTTTTGCCTTGTATCTGCCTTGTCGTGCCTTGCCTTGTTTTTGCCCTGCATCTGCCTTGTTGTGCCTTGCCCTGTCTTGTTTTTGTCTTGTATCTGCCTTGTCATGCCTTGCCTCGTCTTGTTTTTACCCTGTATCTGCCTTGTTGTGCCTTGCCTTGTCTTGTTTTTGCCCTGTATCTGCCTTGTCGTGCCTTGCCTTGTCTTGTCTTTGCCCTGTATCTGCTTTGTCATGCCTTGCCTTGTCTTTGCCCTGTATCTGCCTTGTCATGCCTTGCTTTGCTTTGTCTTTGCCCTGTATTCTGCCTTGTCATGCCTTGCCTTGTCTTTGCCCTGTATCTGCCTTGTCATGCCTTGCCTTGCCTTGTCTTTGCCCTGTATCTGATAATGGATATCCATTAAAAGCTACTAACATCTACTGCTGAAAAGTCCTGCCTATCACCCTTTTACAATAATAAACATTTGTAAATCTGATACCTGGAAAATACAAATAAATGGATTGGAAAGGGTTAATAATTCATGTCAAGATTTTTCTTCTCTTTTCTTGCAAATGTCCATTTGAGGTTCTTCCTATTGATATCAATGGTATGAGCGTGCACAGAGCTCCACTCTTCACCAACACCACAACATCATTATCTCCTAAGAGGTTTCGCAGGTGGGGTCAACAAGTGCTGCTCTCCAATGCGGCCAAAGGGATCAGGTGGTCGTATAAACCAGCACCAAGAGAGGAGGCCACCTTCGTTATATATCCTCTACCAATAACAGTATAGAATTATCAGCTGGTTTATCTGTATTTTAGTCTGTAAGCTGTTTATGGCTCCTTACTAAGGTTTATGTGCAACTAACTACCCATTGCTAATTAATTCCTAACTTAAAACATACCACTTAGAAATGAACACTGGTTGCCTTTTCCAATTAAAACACATTGATCTTTCACTTGATTGTATCTATATGTTCCGCGTCTTCTCCCGCTGAACAGCAGTTGGAAAGCTTAAAATGAATAGTCTCCTGTAATTGCTATAATACTTTAGCCTCATTACATTTTATTTTAAAACCACTAGTCCCATCTAATGACCTACTGGGAATAATTGCAGAATTAAACCATTTGCCATATTATGTGTGACTCTGCAATCTTTTAATACCATTTGCAAATTAAATTGGCATTTTTAATGCTTTTTAATTTTAGGCCAGGAAGCCTAAATTACATAGCGGAGCAGGAGTCGCCAATGATAAGGTCACCTCCATGCATTATACTTTAGGAGAGTCCAGTCTGATTTGCAAAAAACTGATTTGACCTTTACATTGGAGAGATTTGATATGCCTTCTTAACGCATAGGCATGCCACTGGGATTGATAACTTCCCAATGATGGCTTGTCATATCAGTCATTTAGACGTGTCCTGTTGTAGTGCAGACTCGCTCATCAACCATCATTGTCGCATATTAATTACAGCATATGTTGACACAACAATAGGACACATACAGTATATGGGATATGCAGTGGTGCAAAGACTGTACCCTATGTTGATAAAAGTATTGACCCACTAGTCCTATGCTGTCAGACGAAGGGGATATGCAAATTGGACGTGTGAGCATTAGATATGAAGGAGAGTATCGCACAGGCATATGCCAGTACAGAAACCAACAGGATGTCACAAGGTGTAGAGTTGACGGACTTCAAATTGGTTATAGTGGTGGAATGTTAACTGGGCAACCAATCAGTATGGGAAATCTCAGTGTTTTTGGACCTTCCAAACTCCACTGTTGGCAATGTTATTTGGAAATGGAAAACATCTAGTGTGGATTGAATGAGATCTTGTAAATTGATCGAACGTGGAGACTAAAGCCTTCTACAAGCTGTGAAGGCATCATGCACATTGACACACTTGTTAGGAGGTCTCACAGGCCATTGGAACATCCATCAGCACCAGAACCATCCATATGAAACTGCATGTGGAGGGGTACTATGGACGAGCGGCTGCACACAATCCTAACATCACAGCAGTGAATGCACAGAGGTGCCTGCAATGGTGTTTTGGGTATTGTTCTTGGACTGTAAGTGAGTAGAAGCAACGGTTGTTAACAGTTGAATCATAGCCGATCAGATGGCCGCACTTGAGTGTGACGGCTGCCTTGAGAGTAGTTTCTATGCGACTGCATCGTCCCAACAGTGAGGTTTGGAGGTAGTTGTGTTATGGTCTGGGTTTTTTTTTTTTGCTGGGAAAGACTAAGGCCATTGGTTATAGTTAAGATAGCTGCATCTCCTCAAACTATTATGGTGTCATTAATAGGTTGCTGGTCTGCATGGTGCACTACATGAATCAGAAAGGTCTGGCACTTTGTATCTACTCTGTGCAGGAGTATACACAAAGCAGCTACCCCCCTCTATATTAAAAGGCTGTGTGAGTGGCTGTCTCATCAGGTGTCCCTCATAGGTGTAATTAGCTCCCTCATTTGGCATTTTGCTACCTGCACGCTGAGGGGATGCAGCTATCTGCTCTCCTGAGTCAGTAAGTATATGGTCATTCTCTGTCATTGTTCGTTTGTTTTTATATTTCCCCTTCTGTGACGTAGAAATCAGAGTCAAAATCGGTGGCAGAAATGGCAACAACCTTTAATATGCAGATGACACCACTCTGCTTGCGCAAAGTGAAAGGGACCTAGAATACCTTATCCAACAAGTGCAAAAGGAAAGTAAACGAATGAGACTGTACCTCAACAGCAAGAAAACGAAAGTCATGACCGTGGTAGGCAACAGTACAGTGAACATAAAGATCAACAACAAAGAAGTTGAGTCAGTCCAAGATTTAGCTTGGATCTAAAATCGATTACAATAGGCAATCTGGACCCGAGATCAGGAGACAGAATTCAATATAGGGAACGGAAAAGATCTGGAAAAGCAAGGACATTAGCATTGCAGCAAAAACCAGACTGGACAATGCATTCGTCTTTTCCATAACAACGTATGGTTGCGAAAGTTGGACGCTCAGGAAAACAGACAGAAGGAAAATTGATGTGTTTGAGCTATGGTGCTGGAGGAGAAGGCTGCGGATACCTTGGACTGCCATGTCAACGAACAAGGTAGTGTTAGATCGCGTCAAAGCGAAAATATCACAGGACGGCAAAATCATCAAGCAGCGGCTCTCTTTTTTTGGACACTCGATGAACTCTAACTCACTGGAAACAGTACTGATGCTCGGCAAGGTCAGTGGGAAGAGAAGATCAGGACGACAAAGAACAAGATGGCTAGATACAATAAAGGCCACCACCAACATGTCAATCGTGGAACTGAAAGAAGCCGTGAAAGACAGGAATGTGTGGAGAACATTGATCCATAGAGTGACTGAAGGTCGGATGCGACTGAACGGATAATCAATCAATCAATCAACCAACACTACTCTAAATACTCCTTCCTGATTTTGTAAAGTTTTCTTTCTAACTTTATTTTACCATAAACAAAGAGAAAATATCATCAGCTTTGCATTTCTATAATCCACGACTGACAGCTCCTAAGAAATAGCTGCTGATTTTTAGTTACTTCCTGGACCCATCTATAACATTTGACAAAGAGTAAAACTAGCTGACATAGGAGGAAGGCACAGCGATAGAATATGAGGGCAGCCTACCCTGAACTATATGAACTATATAACATGGCAGTTTCAGACTCTTTATATTGTAATGTCAAATTCTATAAAGACTCATAAAATAAATAGGACATTTCACTAGATTGATAACCATGACCTACAACACCGCGGCCTGAACAACTGAATTCATTGGGACACATTTAAAAAAGGGTTTCCGTCCGTTTCTGCTGTGTATATGTTTTTACTGTATGTGTTATTTCAGTGAGCCTTCCCTCCACAACTGAAGAAGGGGCTCTTCTGCTCCGAAACGCGTCTTTTATTGTTGAGTAAATAGTTAATTAAATCTTGTACCTCCCTTTCTTTGACTTTTTCATATGCAGAAACATGAGCAGTTACCAATTATTTCTGTCTTATCAGTATCACGCCTATTTTGATGTGGCGCTTTTCTGGATTGGCAGCACTTCTATGGCTATTATGACGTCCACTACTCTATGAGTCGTTATATTACTTCACATTTAAGAAGTGCTCCACCGACCATTTTTTTTGTACTACAGTACAGTGCAAATGTTTTAGGCAGTTGTAATGTGACACCCTTTGCCTTTAGAACAGCATAAAATCTTCTAGGTATACTTGCACACAGTTTTTGAAGGAACTCAGCAGGGAGGTTGTTCGAAAATTCTTGGAGAATGAACCATAGACCTTCTGTGGATGTAGCTTGTGCAAATCCTTCTGTCTTTTCTTGTAATCCCAGACAGACTGGATGATAATGAGATCAGGGCTCTGTGGGGCCATATCATCACTTCCAGGACTTCTTGTTTTTCTGTAGGGTGCGGGCAGACGAGCGCATAAACGGCGCGTTTTTGCGACCAAACATATATACGTGACCATCTGAGGCAATAATTTCGAATGTATTCGTTCACATGGGCGATTTTACGGCGCGTAAAAACGGCAATTCGAAAAAAAACGGAACATATGCGACCGAAATACGCGCCAACGCATATTCGATGGCCGAAAAGACCATTTGCAAAGTAGGAACAAACGAAAATACGCTTTCTAGCTCTGGTCGTGATCGGTGAAAAGCGATCGCTCGGGCGATTATACGTTGCACTCGTGCGAACGTAAATACGCCTACGCTCGTCTGCCCGCACCCGTACACTGTAGATAGTCCTTAATGACACTGGCTGTATGTTTGGGGTCGTTGTCCTGATGCAGAATAAATTTGGAGCCAATTAGTCGCTTCCTGATGATATTGTATGATGGATAAGTATCTGCCTGTATTTCAAAACATTGAGGACACCATTAATCCTGACCAAATCCCTAAATCCATTTGCTGAAATGCAGACACAAACTTGAAGGGACCCCCACCATGCTTCACTGCTGCCTGCAGACACAGATCTGCGACTAAAAAGCTGTTTGATTATTTTTAACTAATTTCAATGTATTTTGGTGCGCTAAAAACGAAAAAAAAGTTAAAAAAAATCCTAGACATCAGGATTTAGAACACAATGCAAAATTCTCTTCAAATTTAGCAAATTTTTCTCAATTTTTGGGATTTTTTTTAATCTTAAGGTTTTTAACTAAATTTAAAGTCAAAATTACTATTAATTAATTAATTCACATCAGTGCATTTAGAGCTTACTCAGACGACCGTATATCGGCCAGGTATTCATGCCGGCCGATATACGGCGTCCCTCTCTGCAGGGGGAGGAGGCTGGAAGAGCCGGGAGCAGTGCACTGAGCTCCCGCCCCCTCTCTGCCTCCTCTCCACCCCCTCTCCGCCCCTCTGCACTATTTGCAATGAGGGGAGGTGGGATGGGGCGGAGCTAATTCCCAGAACTTAGCCCCACCCGCCCCGCCTTCTCTCATTGCAAATAGTGCAGAGGGGTGGAGAGGGGGTGCAGAGGAGGCAGAGAGGGGGCGAGCGCTCAGTGCACTGCTCTCGGCTCTTCCAGCCTCCTCCCCCTGCAGAGAGGGACGCCGTATATCAGCCGGCGTGAAAACCCACCCTATATATAGTCGTCTGAATAAGCCCTAAGGCTGCTTGTCCACGGGGATCTCCGCTGTGGGAGCCGCCTTGGTAGCAGGAGCCAGCAGACGGATCTCCGCTGTCAGCCTATCTGACAAATAGGCTCACTGCGGAGAATTGCGGCAATTCACAGCATGCTGCGAATTGCCGGCCGCGAGCGGAGAACCGCTATGATTCTCTGCTCATGGACAGGGGGGCTGTGCTTTCCATATCAACGCTATAGAAAGCGTGCACTGCGTTTCCCACGGCCGGGTTATTGCCGAACGCAATGCAAAAACGCCCGTGGACAGGCAGCCAAAGATATATGAAAAGATATAAGAAAAGAACTTCCAGAGTGAGCTAATGGAAGCCAGCATCAACATATTGCAAGCTGACCGCGCCGGCTCTGACATGCATGGGCTTGATTCAATTTTTTTCCTTCGTTCTCGCATTTGGTGCATATTGGGCCTCATTTATCAAAACTACCTAAAAGAAAAACCATCTTTGTTGCCTTTAGCAACCAATCACAATGCAGAATTCATTTTTCAAATTACTCTGGTAAAATGAAAGCTGCATTGTGATTGGTTACTATGAGCAACAAAGACAGTTCTCCTTTTAAACAGTTTTGACAAATAAGCCCAATTGTGCCTTTCTGTCTCTGGCTTCCATCTGTATAGCTGAATATGACATTCAGATGGAACTCTGAATTGACTCATTGACTTTAATTAGTCAGAGATCCAAGGGTCAAACTTTGGTTTTCGTCTGACATGGTTTCCATTAGTTTCCATCATTTTTGGAGGACAAAATAGCACCTTTGAGTATGCTGTCCAATCATTTCATCCAATCAAAAACCACCGGTGACAAATCCCCTTTTGTCGAGGAACTGTGGTTGATTATTGGCTGTTATTTTATCTAAAAACAATGATTTTTGCATGAAAGGTTTACATAAAAAGTCAAGGTTTTTGATGAATGTCACTCTTGAAAGGCAATTAGCTGGACATAAAAGAAGATACAATTTCACTGCCTAATTGCTTTGCAGCACCTTGCAGCTAATAAATTTGTCACATTGAATTATTAATTAGAAACGAATATTTGACTTGCTGCTTTGAATAGAGAACCGTTCATTATAAGTTGGCATTGTTCCTCCGGAATAATGAGCCTGGCACAATGGGAGCAATGCAAAGGTGAATTAAAGATGTTTTATAATGTGTCTCATTGTCATTCACCACTTGATCCAAAGCATTAATTAAAACTGGGTGTGTTCATATCAATTGTTATTTTTTCTTGAGCTGTTTTTCATCTTCTTGATATAAAAAGGATTATCTGGGTTTGAAAACACATTTTAAAATAACATACCAGAGAGTTAATGGGGAAGGGGCCCTTGTTTAACACTCATTTATTAGGCAGTGATGAAGCAGCTACAAAGAGCAACTCTTGCTTGGGAGGACTCAACATGGCTGGGTATTACATAGACTGGCCAATTGAGAAGTTGTAATGCTTCATCTGTCCTGTGGGGGTGTGGCAGTGGACTTGGCCACTTGCTGTCCTGTAGAGTTGAGCAAACGTACTCTTCCGAGCTTGATGCTCGTTTGAGTATTAGCATACTCAATGGTGCGAGTACCACGCTGTGTTCGACCCTGCCCCAGTTTTGACCCCTCCCCGCATTACGATTTCCTGCTGTAACGTGCATGCGCACGTCCACGGCAGTATGTGGCTGTCTGGGCAGGGGGTGGGTGAGAGAGAGAAAGAGAGAGAGAGAGAAGAAAGAGAGAGAGAGGAAGAGAGAGAGAGAGAGCGAGAGGAAGAGAGAGAGAGAGAGAGAGAAGAAAAAAAAAAGCTTGGCACCCGGCGGGTCACATACAAAAATGCTCAAGTCTCCCATTGAAGTCAATGGGGTTCGTTACTCGAATAGAGCTCTCGAATTTTGCGAAAAGCTCGACTTGAATAACGAGGACCCGAGCATTTGGGTGCTCGCTCATCTCTACTGTCCTGTTAGGGGTGCTTGCAGTGGGACATCCTGTGTGTCATTGTGGAACCCTTCTAACAAGAAAAGGATGCTCGTCTTTTTGCTTTATTGTCTTTTGTCATGATTGTATGTAATGTTTTGTGCCAATATGGTATTAATTCAGATTTATGTCTTATTTTACCAGTCTTTTAGAAAGGGAAAACTGAAGTGCTCCATAGTGTAGTAATACACCGGGAAGCAAAACTGTACTGCAGTATATTACTGCTGACCTGATTGGGTGGTGCAAGCGGGAACATCGCCGATGCAATGCCTGTAACAGCTGCTGCCTCTATTGGGATGGATCGCTGGGAAGCCTCTATAGTATCAAGACTAGATAAGATGAAGAATAAGGATTCATGGGCATGGCTGGGTAGAGTGCAAACAGGAACTCTACTCAGCAGCACCCATGAATCCTGGTTCTTCCTCTCAACTGTTCACTTTACCGGGCTTGTCAGCCGATGCCTTTAGACAGAATGATTATACGAAAAAATTGTTTAAAGGAGTGAATGATAATCGTTCAGTCTAAATGTAAGCCAAATCATTCACTGTTCATCGTACATTTTCTGCAGGCATAAAAATCATCGTTGCCTCGTTGACTTATCGTTCAGTTTAAGTAGCGCTCATTCAGTTGTTCTTATTCACTTATACAGTGAATGTTAAAGACTGAACTATTTTCAACGATTTTCGTTTGAACAAGCAAGCGATATATTTGTCTGTCTAAACAGGCTGCACGAGAGCAAACGAGCTAGCGATGACATCATTCACTCGTTCAAATGATAATTGGCTCATCTGAAAGGGCCCTTACATAAACGGTATGTCTCAAAGGCTTTATTCCCACAAGCGTATATCGGCCAGCGTTTTCATGGCCGGCCGATATACGCTATTATCTGGGGCGTAGAAGCTTGTGAAAGGCCGCACAAATCTAACATTTGTGCGCCCATTCACACGGCATGGGCCTTGGCGCATATGCGCTGAGGTCACCATGCTATTGCTCCTTTCCAGTCCCTCCCCATCGCAGGCTCTCCTCTGCTCTCCTCCCCACTCGTTCTTTGCAATGGGCGGGGGCAGAGCTAAGCACCGTCCCATCCCACCTCCTCCTATTGTACGCAGCCAGCAATGGGGGGAGGAGGAGGGATGGGACAGCACTTAGCTTCGCCCCGTCCCGCCCTCTCCCATTGCAAAGAACGAGCGGGGAGGAGAGCAGAGGTGAGCCTGCACGGGGGAGGGGGGTGGGGGGTGGGAAGAGCTGCTAAACTCCCTCCCACCTCCGGCTGCCGCCCCGCGACCTCTCTTTATACATACCCCGACGCTCCAGGACGGAAATGTACATCCTGGCGCGGGAAAGGGTTAAAGGTGTGACATTGACTTACAGAAATGCTCCTTTTCAATAGATATCTTCCCAGTTCTACTGCCTGTGCACTGTGATCAAGGGACAGTTGGTGAAGGAGGAGCTCAGCTCTGACCTTTAGGCTCTCATTCTGCAAGCTTCCCTCAGCCTCTTCCATGGCTCCTCTCTCCTTGCACCATTAATCATTTGATATTCAACTTTCTTCCCTCCTCCGCATGCTGTTGGCAGTGAGATATCTGCACTCATCTACTTCTAAATTGCTCTACTCAGACAGAACAAGAGGAGTGCAGAGATATCAGAGTGACAACCACATGGAGGGTGTAAGGAACCTGCTGAGTATTGTGCACACAGTGTTACTGTGGCGAGGGGGGCCTCCTGGCTTAGGGGCCAAGTCGCAAATGCAACCCCTGCAACCCCTATAGCTATACCACTGTGATGACTAAACATCCTCTAAGGTGCATTTTACATATGCTCAGTACTCCTTTCATGACTCCCTCTGGTGTAGTATAAAAATGGCAAAGGGAAGCTGACAACAAATACATTTTTATGTCTGGTTGCATCAGTTGTGACACTGGACATCTCTTTCTGCCAGTCGGAAAGCGTTGCATAAAAAGTGCGCACTTCACCCTCAGTCATGTAACAACTAACCAGAACAAAGTGATATACATGAATCCATCCTTAGTAATACTGAGCAGTCATCAAGAGGATGCCACATACACTTACTAGCTTTGCGTGCCATGCTAACCTAATCAATAGTGTGGAAAGCATTTAGTTAGTGCAGTTGGTTTAGTGGCAGCTAGTTATATCCTTAACTAGCATAAGTAACATGTAGTAATTTGTATGCTCTCAATAACGATATACTGGACTCACTTTATGGAAGCTTCACTTTTCCTTATTTCTAAACCTGTTTAGCATATAAAGTAACAAGAGATTTCCCAGCAATATGGATGACTGGAATTGTAAATGTACTGGTCATACTCTACTCCATAGAATTAGATGGCCGTCAGGAACCCAACAACATGATTTAGTAAAGATCCCATTATATATACAATGATTTTAGAACACACTTACCACATATTATTCTAAGGAATGTATATATGCCTCTAATTATATTCAGTAGCTTTCATTAAGCTGCTAATTCCCTGATGTTTTTTATACCAAATCCCATTGTACACCAAACTTAGTGGAAGTTTCATAGTAGAGTCAACCATCAACATTGATATTTGACCCCAATTACAAAAAACTAGCACTAACCTCTGTACATAATGTATGAGTAAGGGCCTGTTCATAGTTGGACTAAGGGGGTTTTCGACCTTTTTTTCAACTGATGTCCTATCCTCTGTATAGGTCATCAGTAGTTGATTGGTGGGCGTCTTCCGCTGGGGATCTCCATCCATGAACTCAACCGCTGGCATTCTGTCCAGTGCAGCAGGGCCGGACCTCGTCAACAGCGGTTAGCACAGGAAGTGAGAGTGCCGGCTTCACTGAGAGCACCGCATTGCTATTTCACTTCCTACTTCTCTCCTGGTCAGGACATTAAGTCCAGTCTTCACCAGAAGAGAAGCAGGAAGTGTGGGGATCCCATTTCCTTTCTTGTTCGCTGATGAGAATATCCGACCCGCTGCACTGGACAGCAGACTGGATGATCAGCTGATGGACAGGGGTCCTGAGTGGCAGACCCCCGTCCATCAACTCCTTTCCAGAGCAAGGGTCATCAGTTGGAAAAAAGGGCAGAAAACCCCTTTAAAGTGACGCTCTGGTCCAGAAACAAATATGGCCACACCGGCTTCTCTGACTGCCTGATGCACACCGTGTATTAGTATGCATCATTATTCTAAGGGCTCTTTCACGCGAACATATTTCCACATGCAATACGTAGAGAATAGTACCCGTTGATATTAATGGGCACATACACATTTGCTAGTTTTACGTGCGCATTTTTCGTATGTGTAAAAAAATAAGAGCTGCTTTATTTTTGTGCGCATTTGTGCACCATAGGGGCCCCATAGAAGTCTATGGGAGGTGTGCAAATATGCAGTCATTGCATGTAAATACACAATACACTTCGCAAAATGGCAGGGAAAAAAAACACATCTGGACCTCATCAAGGTGAATAGCCTTTAAACATCAGGGCGAGGGTGTGTTGGGCACGCATATGAACAGGCCCTGCGTGCGCAAGAAGGTACAGTACAATGGCGCAGACGCATGCACAGATCAACCTCATTCATAGCACAAATATGTTGCGCTGTAGCATGCACCTTTGTGCATACGCCCGAGTGAAGCCGCCATAAGACATTATACACCTGTTTGGACCAGGTGAGCAGCACCGGCCGGTCACATCAGCACGGAGTAACTTAGACTATAAATCTATAAATCTATCCTAATGCGCAGTGTGCTTCAGGGGGTCAGATAAGCCATCTTTGTTTCTCCAGGACTGGAAAGTCACTTTAAGGGCTCCTTCAGATAAGTGTAGGCGCAGAAACGCTTGCTTTAGCAAGACTTCACAATGCAAAAAGTCACACTTTCGCAATTCTACCTGTGCTGTTTACTGTACTTTCTGCGCTCACACAATTATGCAATAAATGGCGCACTTTCACAGGGAAATCAACGCATCGGGAACTAATAAATGTGTACAGCCTTTTAAATCACACTCTTCTTGATGTAAACGGTTCCAGGCAGCGCAGAAAGTACAGTAAAATGCACAGATACGCACGTGATAGCGCGACCTTCACTGCGCAAAAAGTGCGTTTCTGAGCTCCTGTCAGCCATTCTGGCATATCTGATGGTAAGAGCAGCACAACCTGCCGTCTTTTCCTTGCAGTCAAAAGTACTGAAACCCTGACAGATCCCTTAAAGTCAATGGGATCCATCGGTGCGAATGAGGAAGTGGGATAAAATGTATCTTTTATAGTTTCCTATGGAATATACAGTCATTTCATACACTAGTATTGACGGGTAATGTGTCTCTAAAGGGTTAAGGTATCATCGTGAACGGAAGGTTGAAGGCTAATACTGGTGCAGAAAAATGCTTATGAGACATAATCCTGTGCAGAATAAGAAGTAAGAGGAAGGATCAATACAGGCTGAAGCTCTTACAGTATTTCTAGAGGTCGGATGAGAGAGGTCAGACTAGTCCTGGATGATGAGGACATGTTGTATGACTGTCGCTGACCGCACGTGTTAGCATTTATTTACATAATCATTCATTATTGAGACACATTTAACCTGACTTTGCACATTTCTCTACATGAGAATAGATTTATTCTGTACTATAACCTCCTGCCTTCAGCAGTGTAAAATCTAATTAAAGGCCAAAAGTGGCTTAGATCGGATTAAATACAGTATGCTGTGCCAGCGTTATACTCGCCATGAAGGTATCAGGCTGCTTTCACACCTGCCTTAGGGTCACTTCAAGATTTCTGTCCCTCTGCTCTGTTTTTTCAATTTCTATCCTCCAAAAACTTAGCAGAGGGACGGAAATCCTGAAGTGACCCTATAACGCAGGTGTGAACGCAGCCTTATATGAGCACATGTGTAAATGTATCACTTTACAAACGAAGGGCTCCCACACACTTGCATTTGCGTTTTTTGTTAAGGTGATTGTCAATGGGACTTTCTAATGTTAAAAACGCGACGCAATTGCGTTTTTGGTGCATTGCGTTGCGTTTTTAACATTACAAAAGTCCCATTTGCAATTGCGTTAACAAAAAACGCAAATGTGTGGGAGCCCTAAGGCCTCATGTCCACGGGCAAAAGAAGAATTAAAATCCGCAGCGGATTTTAACTCTTCCCCTGCCCGCGGATCCGCACCCCATAGGGATGCATTGACCACCCGCGGGTAGATAAATACCCGCGGATGGTCAATAAAAGTGATTTTAAAAAAAATGGAGCATGAAAAAATCTGGACCATGCTCCATTTTCGTGCGGGTCTCCCGCGGGGACGGCTCCCGCAGGCTTCTATTGAAGCCTATGGAAGCCGTCCGGATCCATGGGAGACAAAATTCGGAATTTACTCACCCGCTCCGGTTCTTCCCTTCACCGCGGCTCCATCTTCTCTCCGTCACTGCCGGATCTTTTTTCTTCGGGACGGCGCATGCGCGGGGCACGTCACCGACGTGCCCTGCGCATCCGCCGGGCCAAAGAAAGAAGATCCGGCTGCGACGCAGAGAACATGACGCCGCGGTGAAGGCAAGATCCGGAGCGGGCAAGAGGTAAGTTTATTCTTCTTTTTATCGCTCATGTCCGCGGGGCAGGAGGGACCTGCTACGGATTCTACATGGAGAATCCGTAGCGGGCCTGATTTTCCCCGTGGACATGAGGCCTAAGGGCTGCTACAGATGAGCATATGCACAAATGTACACATATTTGCGCAGTGACTTCTTTGCGCGCTTGTCTGCAGATAGTCTTGTAGTTTTTTGCGCATCAGGGCTGTTCATATACGCATGCAACACCTTCCACCTACTCCATGATTTAAAAGGCTATTTAGCCTAATGAGGTCCAGATGTGTTCCTTTTTTCACAGAATTGTGTGCTGCGGCCCGGGTCAGACCTTTGGCCGGGGGAGACAGCGGGAAAGAAAAGATGTTGCAAGGTCACCACCTCCTCCCGGTACCTCCAAGCACATGGCTCGGCTACACGCACGGGAATAAAAAGCAACCATGCTATAGAACTCTTGGTACTTATCTGTTCACGTGACGCCAGTGCCTCTTCTGAGTGATAAATCACCCGAGCTGAATAAATGAGTCACACCAAATATGTAGTTTTAAATCGGAGGCACACGGTTTTCTTTTATTCGCAATTTTCCAACTTTGATTTTCCAAGAACAACAGACAGTCTTAAGTACACTTTGGTAATTAAGAGTCACTGTTCTCCCATACTACAATCATCACCAATCTCAGTTATCTGATGGTAGAACTCTTGAAAGAACACTCTGGACATGGAGGGGAAATACTTATTCCTCAATCACCACTCGCCATGTCCCTGAACTCACTTCTCTAGCGGCATTCTTGCTGTGCAGTCGCTTACGTAAAACTTGCCCTCCGACCTGCAATAGCGGAGTCTGTACCTTCTTTTCCAAGCATGCGGTGGAGCAGGGGAGTGTGTGATACCATCCGCCAACTTCTTAGTATGGTATCCATAGTCATCGAGAGAAGGCCCGGAGCTCGGTCCAGGCAGAAGCAGCAGAGCCACCTGCTCACACGTCCTCCCCCACTGACTACATCTCTACTTTCTCTCGACACTACTAGCCCCACCACCAACCTCTCTAATGACCAATCACACCACTCAGAGTAGGTTAGGAAGACAAATGGTGGCACTAACATGAATACAGTAAATAGACCACCATACACAGAAAGACACGAAGACAATCCAATTGGAGTAGACAAACAGTACCTAGTGGCATCCTAACTGGGCCACTACGTGCACTCCCTGTTGCTTATTTGTGCACCTCCCATAGACATCTATGGGGCCCTTTGGTGTGCAAATGCACAGGAAAATAGAGTATGTTCTATTTTTTTGTGCGTACATGAAATGCACACAAAAATATTTGATAATGTGAACGAACCCATTGACATCAACTGGTTCTATTCTCTGCGTATTGCACACATATGTTTCGCGTGTGCAAATATGCACACAAATATATCCAACTGAAGCTGTCCTAAATAGTAGTAATAAATAGAAATATATGAGCATAACAGCTAAATCAGTAAGCACCTAGCTGTAGTGACTTTTCGGTCAATACAGCGTCATAGCATGGCGGCCTTGATGCAGGCCAAGACCTGTTGCCTTGTTATGCAGGACAAGGGTAAATGCACCATGTACAGAGACTGCTGGGTGCTGTTTCTCTTTGCCGCATGGATGCATGCTGGATTAGTCATGCCTGGGAGAAGGTTGGAGGTGTGGTACTCTAAATGCTCTGCCAGTCCTCAGGTGTGGAGTAGCTTTATATTCTCACCCCTCTCTTTGCTCAATGCTGCTTATTCAGCTCCATAGAGGAGTAGTGGAGACCCTCCTCTGTGCTGGGTGTACTGCTACTTCCAGATAAAATGCTGCGGTTTACTTTTCAGTTGTATTTTCTCTTTTCTTTTCTGTATCGCTTTGCTGTTTGGTTCATCTCTCCAGGGGCCTCTATAGGGACAATAAGGGCCCTGGGAAGAATAGCCTGGGGCCATCTCTATCGAGGCAATTACTCCGCTTCTAGGCAAGGACCTAGAAGCTGAGTAATTGCCTGCTAGGTTACCCCCCTGCTAGGTTAGGGCCAGGCTTCTTTCTCCCTGGAGTGGTGCTACTGTTCAGCATAGAGTTGTGTGCATCTCTTTCCAGCAGTGTGTACCTTCTCTGACGCCATGCTGAGCATAGTACTCTTGTGTCGCTCGGGCTTCACATACTAGTTTTCGCACTCCTGTTGTGGTGCGCACTGTTCTACAGTGCATAGTATGAACAACTGCAGTGGTTGTGTACAGCACCCTAAATCCGTGCTGAGCGTGGTGCTTGTATGCCGCATGGACGTGACACTAGCCTTCTTGTTGACAGTTTCCACTTCCCAATAAGAGAACAAAGCAATCCTAAGTGAAGTGGAAAGAACACAATATATATAAGAAATCACAAAAATGATGAAGTTATTTGGTCGTGAAGTAAAACCAGAAGTACATTCATACGGCAAACCTTTCTATTGTGCATCACCTTCCAGATCTCCGTATGCTGCCATCTATGTGAACAATTGATGTTTTTGTACTATTTGTCCAGACAATGAGCCGGGGACTCTAAAAATGTCAAAATGTGTCCAGAGTACCTTAGAGGTATTATTACTTTGTTGCATTTTACAGTTTCACCAAAAATATATGTACTGTCCCGAGTGGTGGAGCGTTAAATTAAAAGTTCAGTCTTTACCGTCAAAAAGTATAGAGACTCAATATTACAACACGCGCGGTTTATGTGCTGCTGTATCTATAGGGACAGTATGTAACAATCGGTTCCCTGACTGATTAAAGCATAATACACGTATAAATGATTTTTATTTGATTTTCCTAATCTGGCACCTCACTCACCAAGTCACAGGGGTACAAGGAAACTAAAGGCATTGTTTGCATGGTCCTTGAGCCAGAACCGTATTCTGTAAAAGGGCCCCTACTTACTTACCATGTGCCATTTACAATGCTGGAAGGTTTCTATGTGCCCAAGTGACCTTTATGCCCCCTTTAGGCTACCTCTTCACACCCTATAGCTATACTCCTGCCTTCTTCTAAAGAATTGGTTTAGATTTCCTTGTACTGACAGAACTTGCAAAAAGAGAAGAATTACACCAGTTAACAAAAAAAAAAAACTTTTTGATTTTCTGGTTTTATTTTTAATTAGGTCACAAATAAGGGCCCTTTTACTGGGGTCGATATGTCGGATTCCCGCATACAGTGTAAATGCATGCCGTCAACTGAATGACAAACAATAGATTTGTTTGTCGTTTTGCTGCATAAAAACTGAACAACGAATTGGCCCGTGTAACACAGGCAGTTGTCTATGAACGACCGCCTGTTTATTGTGAATGGGGTCGGGTGGGCCAGAATGATTTCCAGCCCACTCATTCACTAGCGAAAATAGTTCCTGAGTAAAAGCATGGGAACGATCATCACTGGGATGACCTCTTGATCATCTGCACCCAACAGAACCCTAAATTTCATGAGTATTCACTCCTCCAACTAAATATTTCTCTAACTGTGGTAGTTGATTACATAATCCTCATTCTTTTGTCAAAGTGCTAATGACCGCGTGTCCGTCAATCCGTGTGTGTGTGTGTTATGTGTGAGTTACATGCAGTGCTTGACAGCACCTATTATGAACACATGATGGTGACATCATTGCAGATCCTTTATCCTCCTTCTGCACTGAATGATGCATTATGGGCAGACTACATCCCCCACAAACGCCTGCAGCCTCAGTTGCTATGGATGCAGCAGTACTCAGTCTGGCTGTTTGTAGCTGGTTATGACACAGCTGGACACCTGTATGGAGACTCCAATAAATGTCCACATACATAGCTGGGGGTGCATATTGATCAACAACATTGAAGCATTGTTCTTCCCCACTATCTTCACGTCTCCTGAACGTGATATCATGTCATCTCAAATGCTAATGCCACCAACAGAGGTGATTGTCTTTGACGTGCATGTAGCAGAGCTGTGTGTGATGTGCATGTAGCAGAGCTGTGTGGTGCATTGCGCCACCAGAAACACTGGTACTATAATTTCCTAATAATTACTAGTCATTTCATAATGGCAACAAGTATCCCACTATTCCAATCACTTATTCAGCACATCTCAAAGAAGACCACGGAAATGTCCAACATCTTCACCAGGTGATAAACTATGAGGAACATCAGTGGGATGTAATAGGCGACTTCAAAATGATCACATTCTTGGCAGGCTTACAAGGTGGATACGGTCACGTAGTACAATAGCATTGAGTAGCCAATGAGGAATGAGTTCGTTGTTGGTGAGAAATTGCCATACACAGAGAATAGAATGCACTTAAAAAACTGTCACTCTTATTTTTACGCGCATTTGTGCAACAAACGTTGCCATAGGACACACATACCTGCAAACATCGGCACCTAATTTGACTTGCTTGCCATTAAAATGTCAACGAGTGGTACCTATGCAAACGTGCAGAGTATTTGCTTGGCACCCACGCAAAAAAAAGACTCCCTCACTGTGCAAATATGTTGCGCAGGATCACGTGTTTTTGCCCCTAAGCCGGTCTGCAGGAGCCCTAACTCTTCTTGATATATCAAGCATGTTTTTTTATTGATCAAGAATAACTCTGCTGGATAAAAATACGTGCGGCGATTCGCCAGAGCTGCCTCTTCTACTGGAAGCAATCGGCGCTCTCCTTGTTTTACAAATCACGCTTGTTTTCTGATCTACTTTTTGTGCAATAACCAAGAAGCTGTCATCACAACCTGCTATTTCAACAATGGAAACAAGACATGCAAACATCACATTCCTACAGTGAAGTAATAATCATTGCAGCGAATAATAAATCGCCGCAGCGTCTGAAAACGTAGTATTTTTTTGCCTCGTCTAAATTACAGCCTTGCAATGGTCTTATCCATTTACAGGTGAAGAGTCTTACAAAGAAGGACATTGTGACTTAAATGTTTCATGAAGGAAGGATTCTATTTGAAAAGCATGTCATTCCTCTGAAATATGCCGCCACGCATAATAGCTCTGGACAAAATCTGCTTTCAGAAATGCAATTGCACACGTTGAACGCCATTTCATCTTCTGCTCGCTGGTTATTATTTCATATGGGACAATAGGTTACTGCACCATGAATGATTGCTCAAGTCAAGAAAGTGCTTGCTGAGTAAGGCGCCGCTGTCCGTGGGACCTCGGGGACGCTGGCCTCTCAGCTCCTAAAACTCCTTGTAATTAAACTGAATGTAATGTTTCCAACATCTAAAGCAGATGTTTAAGGGACTGATTTGTAAAATGATTGATTAACGTGTCCAGCGCTCTCTCACAGCTAGCAGATGTCACTTTCTCCTACTAGCAGATGTCACTTGTACTACCACTGCTAGCCAACAGGAGCTGCTCCCACTGGGACTGGGAAGATTATGCTAACAGAAGAAGAAGGCTCGGATGGAAATTTTTAGTGCTTCTAATCATTTATGCTGTTAAACACCTATGTACTATGGGGAACTTCTACAATCCACTGCGAGAGATTCATAAGTAGTTTTTGCAACTTTTCCCTTTAAAAGTTATAATACACTATATTGAAGTTTTAATTAGTTTTGCAGAATAAAAAAGTTGTTTTCATATTCTAAGAGCCATAAGTTTACTATTTTTTTATTCCATTTTTTAAGAGGCAGGATGAACAAAAAACAGCAATTTTTCCCCCCGCTGTTTGAGATATATAACACTGTCATTCAGAAGTATTGCAGTGTATTATTGGAGCAATCAGGAGATTGAATGTTCAAGTGGGCTTTACAAAAATGTAAGAAAAAGTTAAATCAAATGTTTAAAAATATTAAAGAGAGAAAAGAAAACACAAAAGTGTTTCCACATTGAAATTGCTTATGTCAAAAGAACAAAAATAATAAAAAAAAATACACATAATTGGTATCTCCACATCTGTAATGACCTTAACTATAAATTTAATCGGATTGCTTCAATAATACACTGCAATACTTTCCAATTATAGTGTATTATTGCTATCAGCATAAGGGCTTATTCAGATGACCATATATCGGCCGGGTATTCACGCCCAGCTGATATTCGGCGTCCCTCTCTGCAGGGGGAGGAGGCTGGAAGAGCCAGGAGCAGTGCACTGAGCGCCTGCCCCCTCTCTGCCTCCTCTCCACCTCCTCTCCGCTCCTCGGCACTACTTGCAATGGGAGGGGGCGGGGCTAAGTCACAGAATGCCGCCCCCTTGCAGAGAGGGACGCCGTATATCGGTCAGGCGTGAATACCTGGCCGATATACGGTCATCTGAATAAGCCCTAACAGTGACAGGCAATTTATTAGTCCTGCCAGGCGATATTTACATGGGTGAGTGCAATATCAGTCGGAGAAATTGGACAGATATTGCACTTATTAACCTGTGATTTTTTTCCTGCGAGCGCAATGTGTTTTGCAAGAGAAACGCATCGCATTGCATCGCTGAACATGTGATTCTCATACATGTGATAAATGCATGTTGTTTTAATAGTAAAACTAGAAAAGCAGATCGCGCTCGCATAAAAATAACATTTAAATGCTCCCATAGGAAATAATCGACGATTCATAATCAAGAATCGCCCAAAAATAGGATATGATGTAATTTTTTTTAATAACATGCTCCTGTGAATAAACAGATTTAAAGGGGTTGCCTGGTTACTGGACAATCCCGCTTTAGTAGAACTTAAGGGGTTAAAATAATATACTGAAACATACCTCTGCCAGGATCGAGCACTGCAGCCTCGCTGTGGTCCCGGTGGTTGTTGTAATAGGTAATGTCACAGGAAATCAGCCAATGAGAAGCTGCAGCATCATGTTCCTGAATTCCTGGCATCATGGTGCTCAGGATATGAGTGCTGATTCTGGAAGCACAAGCGTTGATGCTGCAGCCTTTCATTGGCTGCAGTGGTCACCTGAGTTTCTGTGACATCAGCTATCACAGTAACCACCGGGACCACAGCGGGACTACAGTGCTGGATCAGAACAGGTGGACTACTTATCAACGCTGCTAAATGCATTGCTTTCACTGCTGACCCCAGAGGAATGACAGAGGAGGTAAGTATAACACTTACACCCCGGCCTCAGCAGGTCACCTACTTTCAGCCCATAAACTTCGCTTACAGGGCTAAAAGTACGTGGCACATAACCTTTAAATAAATTAAATAGTACATTTATTTCAAAACTACTATATGTTTAATAGCATATTTTAAAGTAAAGTTATAAACCCTCCAGCGTGAGTAATATGCGCTAACAGGGGACATCTGGAGGGTGGGGGTGACTATTCACAGCAGTCTACAGAACAAGCAAAGATTTGGCACATTCCTTTTTATGTCATTGTAGCTGTTTAGTGAAACAAATTGCATTACCTCTGTAAATAAAATGTACTTGGTGTAATAAAACAAGCCTTTGGATTAACCTGAGGGCACCAGACACATCATAAAACTGTAGTGCTTGGTTGAGTTGGGAGGAATGAATAGAAAGGGTTAAGCATTATTCTGCCTTTCAGTGATGGAAACCGAATAAGAAAAATGCGCATTCTTTGAAAATGTTGTTGAGTATTAATTTAGCCAAAGAATGAAATGTAGGCAGCGGAGCACGGCACCTTCTTGACGTGTCCAATACCTGTTTGTGCTGCTTATAAAGAAGATGATGCGTAACGCTGAAAAGAATCTCTATGTAACTACTGACATTCACAGTCTATGAAAGTGTGAAAGACAAATTATCCACATCAACATGTCACGGCGGCACTGAGAAATGTAAAGAGTCAATGTTTAAATAGCCGGCATTTGTTGAAGTGTGCACATAACTGCACATTTGCTAAGCAGAAATGGGAAAGCTCTGCATATTAAAGGTGCAGGTTATAGGACGACGTGTAGGTAATTCTACACTGACTCTTACACACAGGCAGGGAATTCATTATATTCCTTACAAGTACAGCTTCATGATTGTGTGAATAAACATTTCTTACTCTGCTGTAGCAATGTTATAAGTGTTTACTACTATTTTTGGCCGGCTGCACACGACCAGGTCGGATTCTGGATGTGGGATCCCGCACCAGAGCCCGAAACTGTGCCAGGCCGGTGACCTAGAGTACCTGTCATTTTCTTCTTTCCTCTGTACTGCGGATGGTTTGGCCAGCGATTCGTTGGACATGCGCAGTACAGATTTCCCAGCGCTAATGCTAGGTGATGATATGGGTCCCGCGACGTTTACGCAATTGTTAATTGTGGAAGGGCAACGGTTTGGATGGCTTCAATGGAAGCCACAAAAGTAGAGCATGCTGCAATTTTACCTCCATGAGCGGAAAAATCGCAATTGATTTCCGCTCGTGTGAAACCTGCACCTTTAAAAAGCGTTTTTCTATAGCATGCTAAGAATGGTATTTGCTGCAGAATCCACCCTCCCCGGATTCCTCAATGACTGGGAATATAAGCCAAAGCCAGAATATTCCGCAGTGACTGGGAATATAAGACAAAGCAGGGAATATAAGCCAAAAGTAAAAGATTACCAAGTACAGACAAACTATTTCAGGGTTTTTGCGCCTCAGCATTGTGCATTAGGTTTGTTGTTTTGACTGGGTAGGAGGTCTATAGATGTGGGTCAGGAAGTTTTTTTTTTAGAGATGAGCGAGCATACCCGCTAAGGGCAATTACTCGATCGAGCATTGTCCTTAGCGAGTACCTGCCCGCTCGCAAGAAAAGGTTCGGCTGCCGGCGCAGGTGAGAGGTGAGTTGCGGCAGTGAGCAGGGGTGAGCGGGTCGGGGGGGGGGAGAGGGAGAGAGAGATCTCCCCTCTGTTCCTCCCCGCTCTCCCCCACCGCTCCCCGCCCGCCGAGCGGGCAGGTACTCGCTAAGGGCAATGCTCGATCAAGTAATTGCCCTTAGTGAGTATGCTCACTCATCTCTTTTTTTTTTCTTCTAATCCCCTTTAGTGGCACGCCTGGAAAATCTCCAGGGCTTGCTGCACTGACCATGCAGTTAAACCCCGGAAAGATTTCCGTGGACAGCTCTAGTGCTGAAATGTGCAGAGCACCGAGCTGTCATCTGAAATCTTCCAGGGTTTTTATTGCATTGTTGACTCATTTTAAAAACCTGCCCTGTGAGGCATGACATGGTAATAATAAACCTGCCACTGAAGGGGCTAAGGAGAGCAACAAGAAGGTGTGAGGAGACTTATAAGGCCATGCATACTCCATAGGAGAATATGCAAATGTAAGATAGAATATTGTTTCCACAGCGCCACCTATTAGAAGGCAGCATTTGCGCAACTCAATATCAGACCTTTTAACAGGCCTTGTAACAATGACTGGGAATATAAGCCTAAGCCAAAGCCAGAATCTACTCCAGAAGAAAAAGGCAACCATGTACAGACAGACTGTTTCAGAGTTTCTGCTCCTCATCAGTGTGCAGTAGGTTACTGGCTTCTCTAGAAGAGAAGCCTTTTATGTGGGTTAGAAGTGGTAAAGTTTCTCCTTAGGGAGAGGACCTAGTAGATGCAAGGAGACATGCAAGATCATGCATGTTCCTCTGGGAAATATATGCAAATGCAAAGATGGAATTCTGGCTTGTCTTGGTCTCCTCCCTCTTACTAGGTGATCTAAGGACAAACTTTACCACTACAGACTGTGAATGGTTACACTCTGTTGACAAGGGGAAAGGAACACCCATTTGACAGTTTATTCAACAAATGTTCAGGAGGAATGTCAGAGTAAGAGCAAAATACAGTTCTAGATGAAAGAACTCCAACATTGGTATTCAATGTGGATTACAAGTACATATTTAATAAAACAGACACGTCAGTACTAACACTTGCCTCTTAACATTTTTTTGTTTTTTTTCAAACCATACTTTTTACTAGATCTTCAAAGAAGTAAGGAGATTACTGTCGGAATCCAGACAAAAAAAGTATAGTATAGTGGAATAAAATTGGTGGCATCTATGGAATTATGCCTGCTAGCCTAATGAAGGACTATTGTGAAAATAGAGTTCAAAAACTGAGAACCAATAACTATTAAGTTATTTCCTTACAATTACACATACAGTATCTAATAAGACGTCTAATAAAAGCTATATTACCATGGTAACTATTATTCCACATCCACTGATCCTGATTATCATCAGCAGATCCTACTGTGTTGGGGATGAGTTCATGGCCAATAGGTGGTTTCAGATCTCGCCCGCACATATAGCCACATACTTTAGATCCTATTCAGTATTTCATCATGCTTCATGCCTTCCAGTGCTACTGTGCTTAAAGGGAACCTTATGCAAATAAGAAAGATGGAAAAATACCTCTACAGCGCCATCTATTGGTAGCATTCCTTCAAATCAAAGTGACTTTATGATAAGTCTTATCAATGATTGGGAATAGGAAACAAAGCCAAAAAAACATGCACAGACAGACTGTTTTGGGGTGATTGCCCCTCACTAGTGTGCAGCAGGCTTCTAGCTTAGTCTGTAAGAAGCTAATGGGTCAGAAGTGGTGTCGTGTCTCCTTAAGGAGAGCACCCAAAGAGTGCTCCTTGGGAAGAGAGTATACCATCCCCTGACCCACTCACCCCCTAGGTATTTCCACACACTTTTTGGGTTCTCTCCTTAAGGAGACATGACACCGCTTCTGACCTAAAGCAAACCTGTCACATAACCCCAGCACCATAAACTAAATTATGGTGCTGTTAAGGAATATGAGATGGAGGTGATGTATTTTTTACTCACCTGTTCCCACGATCCAGTGATGTTGGCATGCAGCACAAAACTCTGACTTTTTACAGAGCCCCATGCGCACCCTCTGCCTTAGACTTGATAAATAATGGATGAAGAGACACGACTTTCAGAAGTTTCCTTCTACAGTAGCATCCCAGTCAGGTGGAGAAGCCTGACCACTGATGGCAGTATTAGAAAAAATGATTGCTAAATGGAGTTCAGTCCAGAGTGAGGACCCAGTACTGTTTCAGGTGCTGAACTTGGTCGCCCAACTAGAAAAACCTGGAAAAGAAAAAAAGGCCCATCTTAGTCAAGAAATACTCTCTGTAGTACAACAGTGGGAACAACTACAAATAAAGGACAATGCCCTGTACTAAAGAGTTCAGCTTCCTATGGAACTGGAGGCATGGTGGCAGATGGTAATCCTTTGAAAGTTAGTGTAGGACGCTATTTGAGAAGCACATGAGTGAGGAACTTACTTTAGGGCCAATAAGACATTTCAGTGGCTGCAACAGTTCATGTACTGCTTGCAACTGGAAAAGACTGTTGAAATTTGTCAGAAGTAAGCAAAGATCTGGAACAGCTTGCCCTTGTACAAACCATTCAGATGAAAGAGACTCTTGAAGTCCTGATGATCAACTACCTACTCATTGGACAGTGGATGAATGATATCAGTACTGTTTAATTATGACAGACCATTTCTCAATCTATCAAGACTTCATCCAAGTGTATAGATGCCCAAAATGTATCTATTTAGACCAAGAGTCCTGTTTCTAAGGGAGGTCATGGAAGAGCTGCACCAGCTGTATGGAATTGAAAAGTCTCAGACTACCCCTTATCATTCACAGGGGAATGGAGTGTGTGAGTGCTTTAACTGAACCTTGCTTCAAATGCTTTGAACCTTGGAAGGAGATAACAAGATGACATGACATGAATCCTTGCCTGAACTTGTGTAGGTTTAGAACAACTGATTCCACGAAACCACAGAATAAACCCCATACATGCTACAGGAAATTGTTGAGCTGAATCTTGAACAACCAGGAGCGCCCTCCCTCTGTAAACCCTTTACATGCCATGACCAACATTGATCATGGCATAAAAGGGATCAACAGTGGGGATCGATGTTCTCACCGATTCCCACTGTTGCAGAGGGAGGCCAACTGTCAGTTGGAAGGATGACTGAGCACACATCATCCATAGGACGTAAGCGGAAATTTATTTGCGGCAACTGCTAACGAACCAGGACATGCATTTACATCCTGGGGTGGGAAGGGGTTAAAGTGGTTTTCTGGGCAAATACTATTGATGACCTGTCCTCAGGATAGGTTATCGACAGTTGATTGGCTAGGGTCTGCCGTTTGGAACCTTGGCCGATAAGCTGACTGGACACTTGCTGTAAGCACCACAACAGAGCAGAAGCAGATTGCTCTAATCCTTGTGTAGTGGCCAGTGCTTGCAATTGCAGGCGCAACTCTCATTAAAATCAATAACAGCTATGCCTGCATCAGCCATTATACAGCAGTCAGAGTTAACTGCTTCTGCTCCATACCTCTCTATGTTGTGGCGCTCTCAAGATAGATCATCAATAGTATTTGCCTGAAAAACCTCTTTAAAGACTTGTATTTCCCATGAAAAAACAACTCTGAAGCATCTTCTCTTGGGACCCAGTGTGAATAAATTCACAACTAGGGTGTTACCAATTTTTTCTTTTGGGGAGGATGTTTCTACCTCGTCTAATAATGTACAATCAGAGAATTGCAGAGAATCCTAGACTGTGTAAGAACTTACCCCAACTAGTAACATCCAGTTGTCAATTTATTCATAAGCTTCTAGGAAAAATAGCAGATGAATGGCACAGTACCGAGATCTAATAAAACTGCCCCAGAATTGTTGTTCCATTGACAATTCAAGTATTTACTAGAGATGAGCGAGCACCCAAATGCTCGGGTCCGCGTTATTTGAGCTTTTCATAAAATTCGAGAGCTCTACTCGAGTAACAAACCCCATTAACTACAATGGGAGACTCGAGCATTTTTGTCTGTGGGACGCCGGGTGCCGAGCTTTTTTTTCCCCCCTAGGTTCTGTCTCTCTCTCTCTCTCTCTCTCTCCCTCTCCAGCCAGCCAAAAAATTTTGCCAATGACGCGCGCTGCCTCGCGGCGTGGAGAGGCCAAAACAGGCACGTCACAGCGTGGAGGAGCCAAAAACTGCGACGGGGTCGAACGCGGCCTGATGCTCGTTTGAGCAACAAGCACCATCGAGTACGCTAATGCTCGAACGAGCATCAAGCTCGGCAGAGTATGTTCGCTTAACTCTAGTATTTACCAAACTGTCAAGTCAAGAATGCTTAGATGTCTTCTTTAAGGGGCAAAAAAGTATGCATAATGTTTTATATCTGAGAGGACAACCTGAATTGTAGCAAAATTCATTGTGTATTGGGTTACATTATGGACCGGGATAAAGAGGGATTCTGAAAATGTCCATCCATTTGATGTGGGAATTCTGTTCATGACTGTCTGTTATTTGTCTCCGAATGCTTCAAAATGACCAGCGTTCCCTTGTGTTGCATATAGATTTTGTTCTCTGTATTTAGCTACAGACAAACCAAATTTCTAGACAGGATAGGATCAAAGCTGCCGGAGGTCCCTGGGCAAAAAATATGATGGGGCTCTGACTGTAGCAGCATCATATAATGTGTGCAGAACGTATGCTGGGTCTAATTAGAATACAGTTGGTGGGTCCTGATGATGTGAATAGGGGCCGACAGTAATGTGTATAAGGACAGCCTCAATGGTCTTTTATGTTTGCTGTTGCGGGAAACAGCGTTTGGTGCACTGAAATTTAACAAGCCTGAGCTTTTATTGAACCAGGGAATAGGTGCTGCCATTGATATTGTCTTGTGCTCTAAAATGTTTTTTCCAGGCAATTTTTATCGATCTCCTTTCTTTAGGATAGGTCATCAATAGTTGATTCTCTGAGCCCGCCACTCAGTAATATGGTCAAATGGCGGTTTGGATGCCTGCTGTCAGCACCATAATACAGTGTATGAAGCAGAAGCAGATGACTCAGACCTCTGCGTAGTGGCCGGCACTGGTAATTGCAGGTGTCCCATTTAAAATCAATTGTGCCTGAAATTACCAGCATTGGCCACTACAGAGGGATTGGAGCTATCTGCTTCTGCTGTACCCTGTGCGTTGTGGCACTGATAGCAGGCACTGAATAGCTAAGCGGCCAGGCTTCCAAGCAGCAAACCCTAGCCCATCAACTATTGATGACCTATCCTGAGGATATGCACTGAAGAAAACTGATATTTTCCAGCAGCTTGGCCAGTATATAAGGATTTCTTTATTTACACATTCCAGTAAAAACATGGTTAAAAAAACAGCATTAGTATTTTAAATGCCTACATGTTTCGAGCAGGAGCTCTTAGGTCCTTTTCAATAGGACAACCATTGGGCACTTCCTAACAGTTGTCCCAGCGATAATCGCTCTGTACTTCTACACAGGCCAATCATTTTTCCCCCTGCAGAAACTGAACGAGGAACAAATTTATCCCTTGCTGCCAGCATTTACAATGAACGATTATCATATATATTCCTGTGATCCAGTGAGAATCTGATTGATAATCTTTCAGTGTAAAAGGGCCCTTAGTCATGGCATAAATCATCTTACGGCATGACTAAGGGCCCTTTTACACTGAAGAGATGACTTATGCCATGACTAATAGCTCCTGCTTGAAACATGTAGGCTTTTCAAATACTCATGCTGTTTTTTTTATACATGTTTTTATTGGAATGCTGAAATCTCTTTATATCACCTGAGCTGCTGCAAAACTTCTATTTTTCTTCAAGATCTGCATAATGTTCAGTTTTTTTTTTAAACTTACTATCTCATATTGTACTATTACAATTCACAGTTTGGCGACTTATACTCCAGGACTGGGTTAACGGCATCCACTGCGCTCAGATCTTATTAAAGATGGGAAATATGTTGTAGACTTTCAGCAAGAATTTCTCTTTGGGACTACAACTCAAATAATGCAAAAAAAGCTGGATTACTTAATGTAAAACATTATTCACTTATCTTACAGTAAAGGAGGAAAAAAAAGATGATAATTTCTAGCTTTTTAGATAAAAATCGAATTTTCTCTAAGCTTCTCTCTACTTGTCTCTTCAAAATTGAGTTTACAACTTTCAGAAAATGTCATCAAAAACTGTTCTGCTGTCAGGAAAATTCAATTACTGCTGTACCACATAATTTTCACAACTGTTATTGATAGTGGCAGAGGGATATTGAATTTAAATTATTTATTTTGATCGATTCACGGGCGGCTTCTTTACATTTTTACAGTAAAGGGAAAAGTGACAAACAATTCAAATTCATATGTTTTGGAGAGAGAATTCATATTAAAATGGAAATTCTACTCATCCTGGTGTCAGTTTATAGGTGAAGGTTCTGAGTCGAAGCAAAATACGAAAACAGACATTTGTGTAACAGTTTTGTAATAGAAAGTCACAATTTATCACAGCAGTTGTTTCAGCGAACAAAATTAAATACATTCGCAGAGCCGGGTTGGTCGTTGCGCTGTGACACAGTATGAGCACCGCATTACCTAGGATTACTGTGTGCTATGTGGCGGGAAATGTCGTGCGGGCATTGGGCATTAAAATTGTATGGCGCTGGTAAAATAGCAACATGTTTACACTTTAAATTGGTATTTTAGAAAATTAATTAATTAGCTGTATATGTCATGGGGAAGGGTGAGCGATGCAGGTTCCATGATATCATGCAAAAGTAGCGCACTAGCTAGTGATGTCATCGCTAGTTGTTCGTGCAGAATATTCGGAATCGCTAACTTCTCGCTCACTGCTTCACTATACCTATGTGAAACACCGAGCAGGGAGCATTTAGACATAACAAGAAGTGAGCGAACAAGTGATAATTTTTTTTTTTTTTAAGTCAAAGTTTTATTGGTGTTTTCAACATTTACATACATATTGACCTAAAGGAGGGCACATCATATCATGGTTTTAATATAAAGCAATAAATGCTATATTGTTGAACCACCCCATGGAGCACATAATGTTATTAATCAGACCCTCTGGGCCAGCAATCTTTTCAAATCAAAATAACCCAAAAGAAGGGAGGGGGTAACAGAAGGGGGAGGAAGGATTGTGGGGGGTGAATTGGGGAGTGGAAGAGTGGGCCCTAGAATATGTTAGACCAGGGGTCCCCAACTCCAGTCCTCGGGGACCACCAACAGGTCATGTTTTCAGGATATCCTATAGTAAGAACAGCTGTAGCAATGTCTGAGGCACTGACGATAATTACATCACCTGTGCAACACTGAGGAAATCCTGAAAACATGACCTGTTGGCGGTCCCTGAGGACTGGAGTTGGGGAACACTGTGTTAGACAACAACCCAGCCTTTATCAATCCAGGCCTGCTCCGCTCACTGTTGTCTACGTCCATGTCCGAGGTCTGCTCAACTACTTTCTAATAATAGGAAAAAGCGGTATGTCCTAAAAGACCAGGAAGGCACTCCACTCTACCATCACTACAACATGTCTAGCAATGCATGAGCTTCTAATACCCTTAAGGTCTCCAAGGTCTCCGCGTCTACACAAATCCATCATGGTTGCCTTTCGACCAACTTGAAAGTTCTTCTAAATTATAAATTAGGTCTACTTTCTCTCTCCATTGAGCTAAAGTTGGAGGAATCTTCTGTAGCCAGTGGAGAGGAATCAAAGCTTTTGCTGCATCTAGGAAGAATGCAATCAGTTTGTTTTTCAGAGGATGAATGTTTGCGGAGGGGTTTCCACATCTACTGAGAGAGTCAAACCCGGCTACAGGGACCACAGTTACCTTTCTATGTCCCTCCAGAAAGGAGCAATGACTGGGTATTCCCACCAGATGTGCAAAAAGGAACCCTTGGCCATATCACATCTCCAACACTTTCCAAGACTCCACGTCTGCACCAATCCATCATGGTTGCCTTTTGACCAACTTGAAAGTTCTTCTAAATTATAAAGTAGGTCTACTTTCTCTCTCCATTGAGTTAAAGTTGGAGGAATCTTCTGTAGCCAGTGGAGAGGGATCAAAGCTTTTGCTGCATCTAGGAAGAATGCAATCAGTGTGTTTTTCAGAGGATGAAAGTTTGCGGAGGGGTTTCCACATCTGCTGAGAGAGTAAAATCCGGCTACAGGGACCGCAGTACCCTTTCTATGTCCCTCCAGAAAGGAGCAATGACTGGGCATTCCCACCAGATGTGCAAAAAGGAACCCTCGGCAGTATCACATCTCCAACCCTTTCCATGTGGAGCTAACTTGTAAACAGCCATTGTGGGGTTTTATACCACCTCATTAAGAGCTTATAGTGACTTTCCTGAAGGAGAATGCATGAAGAGAGGCCAAACGTAGTCTGCAGAATGAACTTTGTGTCATCCGAGGAAAGCGATATATTTAGTTCCTTTTCCCAAGAAATGAGAAAGGATGGTTTATAGGTCAGGGGTGTGAAAATAAATCTCTTACAGAGCTTTGCAATTTTCCTGGAATTGGGCCTCCCCTCGTGCAAAAGTTTTTCAAACGGGGTTTTGGGTCTGGTAGAGGGTTAAGAAACCTATTGATCACGTTAGTGACGTGTGCCCTCTGCAAAAAGGAAAAGGTGTATTGAGGAAGAAGCGTTTGTAGTATATCGGATGCATTTTTATGCGCCTGTGCTTGTAGGTCTCCTATTACCAGCTCAGAAAATTTCCCCCCAATACTTCTAATTGCAGGGTCCATAGGGATTAGAGATGAGCGAGTATACTGGCTAAGGCACATTACTCTAGTGAGTAGTGCCTTAGCTGAGTATCTCCCCGCTCGTCTCTAAAAATTCGGGGGGCGGGGAGCGGCGGGGGAGAGCTGAGAGGAACAGAGGGGAGATCTCTCTCTCCCTCTTTCCCCCTCGCTCCCCGCCACAACTCACCTGTCACCCGCGCCGCCCCCCAAATCTTTAGAGACGAGCGGGGAGATACTCGGCTAAGGCACTACTCACTCGAGTAATGTGCCTTAGCAGGTATACTTGCTCATCTCCAATAGGGATCTCCAGCAGTTTACAAATAACTCTCAGCGGTGTAATTGGGGATGGATCGGGAGCTCAAGATTCCTTCAGGCTATTCCAGGTATCACATGGGCCTCGAATCAAGGGGTTACATTTATTGGACCTGTATATGTTCCTAGAAGGAAACCACAGTTCTTCCAGGAGAGCAATCCTGTGCGAACCCACAGCCAGTTGCCATAATAGTAGATCTCTTGTGGAGTAAACTAAATCCATCGGGTAGTTCAGCTGTACTGCTAGATAAAAATCATGGACGCAGGGCAAGTCAATCCCTCGCTCTTAGCGCCTACTTATCATTAGGCTGTAGTTACAAAACAAAACCATTGATTTCAATGGTTTTGTTTTCACTATCAGGATTCTTGACGGTTAATAGTACGGGCAAGAAAGGATAGGGCAGGACCAATCTTCCCACAGTTTTTTTAAACTCCTGTGATATGGAGAGGAGTTTGAACGGCCGTAGGAAAAAAAAAAATACCCTATTCATGCTCAACTACGCTCCATAGCAGCGCACATGGCTGCACATACGGTTGTCTGTTTTGCCCTGAGGGCGGCTTCACGTGGCCGTATGCGCAACTACCCTCGCTGCTACAGAGCGTAGTGACGCATAAATGTCTTTTTTCCTTCTTGGGGCCATTTAAATTCCACGCATAGTGCGCGAGTTCGAAAAAACTACGGGAAGATAGGTCCTGCCCTATCTTTTCTCGCAGGTCCAATTAATCAACAAGAAGCCCGCTGGTCAAAACAAAACCATTGAAATCAATGGTCTCGTTTCATCACGGCATACGGGACGAAATCAGGATTATCTGTTTAAGCCCTTAAGAAAATAATAGAGTGATCTGAAAGGGAAGGGAACGAACCTTGAAGCTGGTCAGATACATATATTTATCCCATTCTACATAGTAATTCTCTAATTCCAGGCACATACATACCATTAGGAATAACAATACAACATGCTTGTGGTTTTCGCATTTGTCTTTCTCTGAAACTGCTAGGATGTGAATGCTTTATAAGTGCGGTAATCGGAGGCTGTCAGCAGTAATGTACGACAGAAAGCCCTGTTGTCTGCTGATGTTTTATGCAGCAGGTAGAAACCATTAATGTACACAACTCCCGAATGTTCTCTCTGCATGGACATAATTGGCTTTAAATATAGCAGTTGAACTCCAGTGTACATTTTGCAAGCAAACAAATGCATTTCAATTTCACACCAGCCAGACTCCACTGCGCTTAGCATCCAGTAATACAGGGCAAGGTGCTGAGCCATTCCGGCAGAAGTCACAAACCAACCATTCTGTCACCCCTGTCTATGCAAATTACACGCAATTAGGAAAACAACAAAAAAAAACTCTGTTGAACAACCAAAACCACAAGGAGGCCTTAAATGCTTTGTAAAAATAAACATTTCTTATTTACATATTTGCCCTTCAAGACCAAAATATATTAAATGGACAAACAGGAGAGAAACAGAAAATAACAGGAAAATAAAGAGATTTTATAGTTCAAATATTTTAAAGGGATTGACTGGTTACTGGACAACCGCTTTTCAATAGGACCCCCTGAAAATAATAAATATATACTTACCCCATCACCAGGATCCGGTGCTGCAGCCCCACTGTGGTCCTGGTGATTCCTGTGACAGATGATGTCACCGAACATCAGGTGACCCCACTGAAGCCAATGACAGACTGCAGTGACACTGCCCATTCTTCTGGCATCACATGGGCTCAAATCCTGAGTGCCATGATGTCAGGAGTTTAAGAATGTGACGCCCCTCATTGGCTGCAGTGGTCACCTGATTTCATGTGACATCATCGGTCCCAACAAAACCACAGCGAGCTGCAGCGCTGGATCCCGGTGGCCGTGGAGGGGTAAGTAACTGGATAACCCCTTTAAGCATTACAGATTCAGCTGTGGTGGATAATGTAGGGTAAATGACTTGGTTACATGGCATAACTTTAAGCTATCTCTATGCACAAAAGAGTTAAAAGACTAATTCAGGATATGTTAAGCAAAACTCTAAGGCCATTTTTATGAATAGGAAAATGAGCATCCTGCTAAAAGTATACATACCTACATTAATAATGACTGCGTAATGATGACACTGTGGCTCCTCCAAGTGCAGCGTTCGAGGAGCGAGCCCCAGCCTAGGAGACGACGGGTAGGGTTATCATTTGTCACAGTGGCCCTACCGTCTCCCACCCGGATAGTAACCAGGGACACGTCCAAAGAACCGAGGGCAGGCTATTAAAATGGGGGTAACCCAACTGGTTTACCTTAAGTCCTTTTGTCACTTGTGACGCCATCGTTCCACCCTCTGCAGTGAATCCAGATGATGTTGTAAATAAATCAGTCCACTCACAGGGATAACTTTTAAAGAGCAGAATCGTGAACGGACGGAACGCTCGTTTATTGAACAACAGTCCAAAAACACTTTGCATCTAGCAAAAATTGAATAAGCAGATTAGTATGCGGTGTGACAGGGAGGATCCTCGGGTAGGCAGGAGGCACCACAGTCCCGTTATCTGTGGGGCCTGGTCCCAGCGACACTTCCTTCTCTTCAGCTCTCTACTGCTACATACTCACAAGTCCCGTTGCACTCTGTTGGCTGGCAACTCCTCTTCATTCCTCTCTCTCACTTTTTCTCTTAGCCCCCAAGCAGCCATTAGGCCATCCTCTCGGCTTCCTCAATTCTGGGCTTCAGTAAGGCAAGGCATGGTTTCTCCTAGAACTTAGCAGACTCGCTCATGCTCTCCTCTGCAGAACTCCAGACAGACTCTCCTTCTAACTCACTTGCTAACTGACTTACACTCCCCCTCACATTCTGCAAACATTAATATATAGCATGGTCAGGTGACCACAAACTCATAACACAAAATAATACATTTCCATACAGAAGCAGTTTAATTGCAGACATTAACCCTTTAATTCCTGCAACCACCAATACACATTATGCTGAATCATACCACATTCAAGACAATGTACAAGACAATACAGATTACATATAGCATGCATTTTTTGAGGGGCCCCATTGTTCTGGGCCGCTACACAAGTAGTGGCCTGCTGTAAGTGTGCCAGCTCTAATGTATGTCTCAAAAGTCTACAATGCCAGCAAAAATGTTTCTCAATACAGTACAAGCCACGGCGCCTCAGACAATAGTCCCAAGTAGTGTCATCCCAATGCAACCAATTTCAATCACCACCACCACCCCTGCTACTAGTCTACCAGGCTTGTAGAAGTGCAGATCAACCAGGTGATTCCAGATCTCTGTCCTGTTGTCCATTGAATAATGCACCACTGTGGCTGAGGCAGCCCACTACTGCTCAAACAACTACTTGCAATATCTTCGCTACCTTTACAGCAGACCTACTGAGTAACTAGATAGTCCCTTTCCTGGTGTGCACAGTTTTTTAATGAGGCTGGCCTCACAACTCTCTAGTGGGAGGTTCGACCTCAACTGCTGCTCCATACTGCATTCCTTGTTGCTCTGTACAACAGTCTCAGACTACAACTTCAGCCCTACTCCTCAGGGCCCTTTCAATCCTTCATTCTCGGCTTCCAGTCATCAGGGCCCTGTTGGTCCTCCTGGCATTTTTGGCCCCCGGTCATCAGGACCCTTTCATTCCTGGTTGTTTCCCCTCCGCCTGGGGACAGCACAGACCCTGCAGGAAGCAGCTTGCACTACTTCAGTAGTTGGTCTGTCTTGGATGCTGAATCTCACAAATATTGCTGCCCTGTGCTGCTGCTACACTTCTTCTTGTGGCGCATCTTCTTCTGCCCATCTGAGTCTCGAGTCGGAAGGGGCAAAGCTTACCTCTGGTAGTCAGGAGCGCTTGTCACAGCAGCTGTGAGCTGCTCACTGCAAGAGGGAAGCAGGGCACTGCTCACTCCCCTTGCAGTAGTGTGGATGAGTTGGACCAAGAGCACATGAACTAAACTTGAACTTTAGGTGGTGCTGCTTCAACATTGTTTTAGTGCCCTCGAACAGTGTTAGTCACTGCTATGTTAGCCATATTGTCCCACGTAACAAGGTCATTCACAGAAATGAATGTAGTGGGGACACAATTTGGGAGATTTTTCAAAACCAGTGGAAGGGTTCGCAAGGCACGTACCCCTGATGCTAGGTATGTAATGGGTCATGCGACAGGTGCCCAGGTATCAAGAGATGATGCAGCAGTTTTAACAAACAGAATGCAAAGTGTTTATTGGAAAGACGACGATAAAAGCAAGCAAATGAATAGGAATGTATATTTAACTGAGTTTTCACTTTCGACTCTATAGACACTATAAGCTAGTAACTATAGCATAGTAATACCTTACAAAGAGTGGCAATCATACTTTACTAATAATGGTTTGGTCTAGCAGGAGTCCTATAATAATGAGTTTTTTTGTACTCACCAATCCCATAATGACCCTTGGAAGATTGCGTGACATTAGTAGGTTCTAACAGTGCAATTTTCCAACTATAAGCAGTGGACCAAGCAGCAGGCCTGTTGATTACTAATTAACTTTCTCTTTTTCTGTATGCACATGCAGTTCTCTTAGAAACCGGCCTCACTAACAGTTCGTTACATTGGGCATCTTATTCAAAAATCATTCACAACTATCCTCAGTGAGCAGAAACATGATCTTCTACTCTCTATGTCCTTGCTCCACCAGTAGCTGTTGACATTTCTAGTTAAGCGATGCCGTTTACTCTCTTGGTTCCCGTAGCACAAACAACCAGTTGCTGGCCCTTGCTCCTGCAAGAGCTCAGTACGCTCTAGAACTAGCAACTTTCCTCAGCCTGGTGATACTACGCAGCAAAAATTGTCCTTTTTATGCTTCGCGCCTCATCCAATAAACAGGCATCCAATGAGAATGCTCATATCCACCGCTCCAAATTTTGGTGAAGATGGCGATTTTGGCACATCTCTTTATTATACACCTATAGCTCTGCTACACAGTAATGTGGGTTCCTAACAGGTGCACTAATAAGCTGTGTGGCCAGGGTATTCGATTCAGGACTAGGCTGGAAAAATGAATATTTCTTCCTTGGCGAAGGAAAGCCTGCTTTGTCAGCTGCTAATATTCACCGTTTCACTGTTCCCTTGCTGCTGCTCTCCTCCTTTAGTTACATCTCAGCTGGCAGTCGCTACTTCTTCCTCTTTCTAAATTCACATAGCTTCTGCAGTGAAAGATCCGTGGTGCTATATACATCTCTGTACAGCCGTACACTCATTAGCAGAATGCAAGAATGATACATTTATTATGGAACAATATCTATTGCGCAATGATATAGCTTCATTAACAGAGGATTGCACGGCCCTTAACATGCATAATTGGCGCTGGTAAATTTTTCATCTTATAAGTGAAGTTCATTGTTTCTGGAAATGTAAATTCTTACAGTAGCTATATATATATCGGATATGATCACCCAAACTCACCGATTGTCCAAAGCACCGGCAGATCATTAATTGTGCATGGTTGCCTTTTCTTGATGGCAGATGTCGGCGGAGAGGAGGATGCCTTGTTTTGTTCTTTAGAGATAAGCTGCTGCAAATATAGAAACAGCAACAATGTAGCAGTTTTAATGACATATTAATAAAGATATCACGCTGAGATGTGCTACTAGTAAGAGTTTAGGAAACAGGCTGCAGCGTGCCGCATCCAACCGCCATCCCTTTGTAACGCTCCGGCTGGATGGCTCTCATTTGCTCATTATCGGCAGTAACATGATTTACAGTAACCTGCAGCTGCACAATGTAGCCAGCTTCATTAAACAATACAGAAAGTATATTTTCTATACAATAGTCTATTCTAGAAAGGATTGCGGTGAAGTATAGGTCTTCTTCGGGAAGTGGCAATGAGCCCCTCTCTCCTTTGTTCCTTTTTAGTGACTAGCATCTCCGAAAATACATAAATCTCCCTGCATTCTGCAGAAGAAGAAAAGCATCTGTCAGTGGAAATGTACAAACTAGTTTTATGTAGGACTCATTTCTGTCAGCAAGTGAAACCTTTGTCATGACCTATTGACAGTAGAGCAGTCTGACAACTGTTTTATCATTCCGGAGACAATAGCCAAGATATTTACAGCGGCTCCAATCTCTCACTGTCTGGCTGCATCTAGATTTTTAACCTTGAAAGTAAATATTCTCAACCTTCTCAATCACCATTCTGCCCTTCGCAGCTTGCTTTTCTTTTTAATGGTATTTATGCGAGTAAATGCTATTTCTCAGACAAAGGACACATGGCAATTTATGACTGAAAGGGAAAAAATGGCCTCTTCATTTGAAAAGACTAATAAACTTTTGTCATTGTTGCTGACCTATTGTTTTTTTCTTCTGCTCCTTATTGTCCTGGATTCTTATTTCTTGAAAAAGCTGTTATCAGCTTATAAGAGCCGCGTGGTTTATTTCTTGAAAATCCTTCAGCATTTGCGACTAAAGCAGTAAATTACAGCCTGCATAGCAACGATAAGGATGTCAGTAAGAACTTTATGCGTGCATATTGGAAAACAGTTAAATATCTATTTATGTGCTGTAATTGTTGGTTGCTTGAGGGTTCTGGTCGGAGGGGAACCTATTTTCTTCCCACCATTCAGCCACTTCTGAACTGCTTAGCTAGGTGTAGACTTCATATTACAATCAGGTGAAGCTTAGTTTTTGGTGAGTGACTGTTTTTTTGTTCTTCTGACTTGGTTTGTTCAATAAAGCACTGTAATAATGGTTCTTCAATTTAAAGGGGTTGTCTAATATAACAGTTTTTATGTAAAAAGGAGAAAATATGACAAAGAGCTTCAGATATCCCTGGTGATGTATTCTTTATAGGCTGCACTCAACCTGTGACTTCCCATGTTGATGCAGCCTATAGTAAGGCGAGTGCAGTCTATTGCTGATAAATAATATTATGATGTTGTTTTCTTTGTAATGGTATTGCCTCTTTAGGAGGGGTTGGGAATGGAGGAACAGAGCTGAGCAGGTTTTTCGGATTTGGGAATGTGGACCAATGGGCTAACCAACCAGCTTGGTTTTTATACCAGACCAGGGGACAGGCAGCTGACCCTAGCAGACAGGAGTACATACAAAAGGGAAATTGGCCCTAAGGTAAGCAGGGAGATGGAAGGGGCCTTGCCTACTAGCAGGGTAATTGCCCCGATAAGGTCGGCCCGCGCTGGAACCTAGGGCCTGACTAGCCCTGACAGAAAACAGTACTGAAACACAGAAAGGAAGACACTACACAGAACTAATTTACTACAGAGATGAGAATGAAGCACAGACAAAAGGAAATGGATGCACATACAGATACAGAGCACAAGGCAAAGAACAAACGGGATATGCAGATAAACGTCAAAGAGACAGAAGATCTAGCAGTGGAGTGCCCAGCGGAAACACCAATACTGAGGCAACCAGGAAGTGCATCAGCTCAGCCTAAATAGGCAAGTGATTGCCCATTAATTCCACAGCTAAGCTGAGAGGAGAGGACTGGTTAACCCTCTCAGTGCTGCATGAAAACAGACAGATAGGGTTCATATGCACAGAAATAGTAGAATGATGCTTGCGGCTACCTGTAACCGCAAGAGGGTGGCAGACATCAGTAGCAAAGCAGAGACAGAAAGGAGTTGAGAGTGGTGCTTGGTTCAGGACAGAGGTTGAAGCAGGAGTCTCTCCTAGTGTACTGCAGTGTCACAGATACAGTACTAAAGAATGTTCCCTCCAAAAGAAAGAGATAGAGTTGGGGTAACGAAGGGTGAGGACAGCGGGGAAACAAGATGGTAGTCAACGGTGGCTCCGCTGCTCCTCTCCAAAGGTAAAATGCGGCCTGCCTCGACTGCACACAGTGGTAAAATCGGGCAGTTCTTATAACCTGCTACCCATGCAGTCAGGTACAGTAAGATGTCAGTCTGTTGTGACGCTATCCTGTCAACGGGTAGGGATCTCTTCTAGTCAGAAACCATAAATATAAAAAGTGGAGAACTCAACAATAATGGGAGTAGTAGTCCTTGTCCCTGGAGCGTTAAGTGTAGTACCTCAGTGCAGTCTCCAAAGTTTCTAGAATCCAAATGTTGGTGGGTCAAATGCCAAGGCTTCATGAGTGGACCGGCTCCAATACTGGAGGGAAAGTAATAACGGATACCACAGGAGCAATAACCTTTTATAGAGTTTGTTCAGGCTTAAAGGAATTATCCAAAAATATCCAAAAAATATTTATCACTAATTCACAAAATAGGTGATAAACATATGATCGCTGGGGTCTGACTATTGGAACTCCCAGGGATCACAAAAACTTCAGCGTTAACTTAGTGCAGTGTTTCCAAAACTCCAGTCCTCACGACTCCACAACAGGTCATGATTTAAGGTTATTCTGTAAAGAGGACACCTGAGACAATGTCTGAGCACTGACAATAATTGCATCCTGAAAACATGACCTGTTGGGGTGTTGTGGGGACTGGGGTCAGAGAAACAAAGATCTAGTGAATTAAAAGACCACCACTACATTCACCATCTATGAAGAAGATAGTTGAGTGATGCACTGGGCTATTTACCTCTGTTTCATAGAAGTAAATTGAGCAGTGGTTATGCATGCGCCCCCTGCTCCATTCACTAGGGAAACTCGAGCTGCACAATTCTCATGATCTCTGAACATTCCAATGGTTAGATTCTCAGCGATCATACATCCTGCGGATAGGTGATAAATGTTTTTGATGAGAAAACGCCTGTAATTTAAATCCTTTTGATTTGGTGTGTGCCCACCAAAGATGCCAACAAACAGTCTGCAATATCCGCAGAGAGCCTCAGATGCTCCTTCACAGTGACAACCATGGTTACCACAAGAATGCCTGCAACAAATGTCTCAGCCTAAAATATTGTCATAAAGAGCTTCAGATGTCACAGATTCTCAATGACTCACAAAAAGGTTCGTGGCAGCATCCAGGGCTCAAGCTTGAGAAAGACCCCATGAGGGTCGAAACGTAGCATGTTCTTGGAGGAATAAAGTATTTATTTTTACATTACGCCCTGGATGCTGCCACAAACCTTTTTGTGAGACACTGTGATATACTCTGGGGGGTCTTTTTGAGGCTCTGACCCCCATATTGCTGGCGTGCACCCGTTGGACTTGTTAGTCCCCTTTTCTGTTTGGTTTGAAGAACCCTGAGGTGTGCTGCGAGTTAAACCCGTGTGGATTACAGATTCTCAATTAACCTGCAATAAACCTCCATCAAAGTGCCAACCACATATAACCAACCTCCTTTGGGTCCGCATATGCACCTATACAGTCAGCAAAAGAGAAGGAAAGAGCCAGAACATCAAGGACTGCAGAGACTCCGGATGAGCATGAGGCCAGAATTTAAAAAGAGAAAGACAGAGCGAGTGCATCAAGGGTGGTAAGGCATTCCAATCTGTTGCTGGAAGGTTTTCAATATGATCCTCACAAGGACTACGTTCAACATCTGAATGTTTTTATTAGACAAATAGATCAAATATATGGCTACTGTCCTGCCAAGAAATTTCCAATGTAGCCTCCTACAATGTTCATAAGACTCTTTAAGGTAGAGCTGCAAGCCCAGAGTGTGTTGTATGCTCCAGCCATAAATAGGACCCAATGACATTGTGTGCTGCTTCCTCATTAAAGGACATCGGTGACCTGCCTAAGGCACCATAAACCAACTTACAGGGAGCCGGATGATGTATTTTTTATGCTCTACCACCCCCTGGTTCCCACCACTGAAGTCCGTGTGGTGCACAAAAATCTGACTCTTTTCAGAAACCCATTCGCGGGCTCACTTATAGACTTTTATGGGAGAGCACATGCACAGCAATCTGAAAAGATTTTTGTACGACATGCAGACTTCAGTGGTGGACACCATGGGAACCAAGGAGTGGTTGAGCATTAAAAAAAATACATCACCCAGCTGCCTGTTACCTCACCTATCCAGACCATAAGTTAGGTTATGGTGCTTTAGGCAGGCGACAGCGGAGGTCTTCATTAATATAGTATTAATGAAGACTGTGGAAAAACGCTCATTTTTCCGTGATCACCAGCAGGCAAATTTTGTTTACCACCGTGATACTCCCGCGGCGTAAATCCGTGGACGCATTCCGCGATGGTCGTGGGCATGAGCCCTTAAGGGGTATTCCGAAGACTAGGTGAAAAATGTTTTCAATTTCCCTAACATTTCCACTTATTGCCATCATTCCAAACATCCATCTAAATCATCCAACTGAACTCCAGTATCTTTTTTGCTGACCAGCACCACCACAGCTTTCCAGACAGCTTTAGATTTCCATATCTTTATTCAAAATGGCCTCTGGGAAGTACAAAAACTACATTTCCCACAATTCCCCATTACTAGTTACTGAGGAGTGCACATTCACGACTGTAAAAACTATGTCATCCTTACAGAATTTGAAGGCACTGACCAGTAAGGCCTCCTTCCCACGGACGGTATTCCGCCGCGTAATACGTGGCGGAAATCTGCTGCGGAAATCCGCTGCGTTGCCCGCAGCTATTAGGTTCTATTGAACCTAATAGCTCAATGCTTACGGTGCAGAATTCCTGTCCTCACCCGCGGCATGCTCTATTTGCTGCGGGTGTACGCGCGGACGGCTTCCATTGTAGTCAATGGAAGCCGTCCGCTCGCACTATCTTCCGCTGTAGCACAGCGGAAGATAGCGTGAAATCGCCTCTCCGCCTACCGCCGTCGCGTTATGTGACGTGGCCAGCGTGTCACATGATGCTGCGGCGCGTCATGCGGGACCTAGGACGCCGGATCCGCAGGTAAATAAGGGGTCTCTGGGGGGCGCCGTGACCGTCTCTGTCGCGGAATTCTGCGTCGGAGCCCATCACGGCCGTGTGCAGCCGGCCTAAAACAGCGGTACCTACAGGACGTAACCAATGGAGAACTAAGCGGAGGACCACCGGTAAAGCTTTATAAAGCAACTTCTATCATTACATTACATATCATTAAGTTACATTTTACCAACTTGTGAAGCATATAGGTTTCACTTGGAATCACTAGGCCCTTTAACCCTTTCCAATCCACTGTCTGACGTCTGAAGACATTCTGATTGAAGGCTGTACAGCTCCAATGTCGGAAGACGTTCGGGGGGTTATTCTTACTGTATATTACTGGCCGCTCTGTTGTCGGGGGGCCTCTCCAGCATGTCCAATACTGCAGTACTAGCTCTAGCCAGCAGGTGGCGTGATTGTATAATGGCAGAAAGAGAAAACCCCCTAGGAAACCCTGAATCCAAAATTGGATTGTAAAGGGTTAATATAAAATTTCAGAATATACATAACAGACCAATAATGCACCTCATCCCTGAGGATACCCAAGAGCACGCAGATGATAGATTTAACATCCTAACCAAAAGCATCCTGGACTTGACACCTCTATGCTGAATGTCAAAAAGATCTTGAGAACGCTAGGTAACAAAGTAACAGTAACAAAAGAAGCAATAGAAATCCACTTTATGTCCAGGTTAGCATGACAAATGGCGGAACACTTATGCCATTGAAAGCAATAACTTTTAATCTAAGCTCCTCGCGGCAATGGAGATGGTATAGATCTTCTTACAGGTCGGGGATTGTTGTGCACGCTATCTACGACAGTTCGGAAGTCTATGAAAGTGCTTAAACTGCAGGAATGTTCAATAATTTCAAATGGAATCATTTGCATTCATACTTTGTATTAATGCAGCCACTGTAAAATGCTCGGTATCGTGTTGCTTTCAATTCTCAGCCTAACGCACTAATATTTCATACCGCTGACTTCATTGCCTCGTTGTCTGTCTTTTGACAACACCCGTGTGTGTGGTACAAAAACACCCCTGACTGATGTATAATTACCTATTAAAAATCCCTCCTTTACCCCTCGCCTTAAGATCCCATCTCTGTGTTCTCAGCACAGACCCCGGTACTTGCTCCTCGGAGCGATGCTGCATTGGATAGTGTCATTGCTGATAATTATAGATTTCTCCTGTGTCTACAGAGCCGGAGATTCTATGATGTTCTAACATCTGGCGAGACACAATTTTAATATCACAGTGAAGCAGCATACTGTTTTTATTTTCTTACTGTAATAAATCTTGTCTACCCAGGCTAATCATGTGTCATAGTAAAGTCCTCTGGTGGTTTATAGCATGAACAATAGCATCAGACTAAAGGATGTGGAATTCATTACCTTGTGATGTTCCTCTCAATAGGTGTTTTTTATACTAAGGATTTTCATCATTGCGCTGGTGTTCTGTCAGAGATTAAAGGAACCTAGTGGAGATAGAAAGCACTTTGTAAAGTTGATTTAAGCAGCTTTATCAAAGTTTACCGACTTCTATTACCCATCGCAAACATTACTGATGGTTAATCTGTCTCAGTGTTTCCTAATGTCCCCAAGCTATATAGCACCCTACTTAAAAAAATTTCATCAAAGTGCCCCAAGGGCTATCATGCTCAAATGTACAAAAGAACATCAGGCAGTGAAAGTGAGTTCCCCATGGAATGTACCCCTTGGTGAACACGTATTACAGCTTGAGAATTAGGTATTTAACAGTATATATGTGACATTGGTCCAAGGCACAACTGAGATGCCCTCCACAAATGTCATCGACACATCAAACCATGACATTATAGTGTCCATAATGGACCAAAATATAGATATGTAACAACAACAAAGAAGGAATAACTAAAAGACAGGAAAGGGAATGCTATTCATAACCAACATAGGCTTGGAGGACACTGCCTAAAAGTAGGGTGATCGTCTTGATAGGGAGGACCCCACGACTCAAAGCTAAAGAAGCTAACTTGTCTGTAGATGGAGGATATGGAAGGATGTACAGCAGATGGAAATGTCAAAAGGGCTAGGGAAAGGCACATAACAGAGAGGAGTCCACAGCCACACCACACACAACGTACAGGATATGATTCAGATGTCCACATACCAATGGATGGAGGGGATACAGACGTGATTCGGATAGGACATATGCCTCAGACATCTAACGACCATCAGACAGAGGAAACAGACAGAACTAGACTGAGTCTTACCACCACCATTGGACGGGTGGAAGAAATAAGATAGGAATCAGGCATCTGATCACCATCGGATGGATGGCTCAAGCAAGACAGGAGTTAGACCAAACATAAACAACACCAGACAAACATAGGAACATCATGCATGCACACAGCAGAATAAGCGATGCCCATGTGATGGCGGGGCAGGAATAATTGCACATACATTATCACTGATTGGTTGTCTAGGAGAGACACATATCAGTCAGTCCATGCACCACAGGAAATATTAAAGCAGAGAAGAGGGGAACATGAGACATCAAGGGATTCCCCATGGACGACTCCATAGGAACATCTGCAAGAACAGAAGACCCATAGGGATTTCCGAGAGACGACACCTAAAGAACTTTATGCAATGACAGTAAAGAGGCATTCAACAGTGCCCAAGATGGGTTGCCTAAGGTGCGATCACGTGGACCAGGCTAACCTAAAGACACTGTCCTGGTTCCATTCCTTGACTGCAGCTGGCACACCGCAACAATAGAGATGTCTGTAAGAACTGAAATATCAAAATGCAGAATCCAGCCCTGGATAAATGTACAAACCATGTAGTCTACCAGCAATCTTTTTCTTTCAATCTAGAATTCATATATGAATCAGCTAAACCTATACAACTGTAATACAGGAGCAGGCCTCATGGTGTTCATTGAATACTGGTGGGCACCATGTTAAAGTTTGTCTGACATTTTTTAACATTTGCCAGGGAGCAAATAAGTGTAGAAAAAAATAATACTCACCTTTGAAATGTCTCATTGCTCCAGTCCTTGCTGTTCCTGTCCCAGAAGTTCCAGCAGCATTCATCATACATGTGACCACTGCAACAAATCATTGGCCTCAGCGGCCTCTAGACATTGCTGCACACAAGCCCGCCGGGGCCAGTGATTAGCTGCAGAAGTCAGGTAAATGATGAATGGCATATGACTGAACAGGACCACAGCAGCTTGGACGGGGGAGCAGCTCTGGACCAGATGGACATTTGAATGGTCACTACAGTTTTTTTCTTTCTTCCTTTCCCCTTATCTGCTCTCTGACAAATTGTTATCTCATTTTAAGAGGAAAATGTATATTTCAAACAAGTTCATTTCAGATTCACCTTAATGGTATGCAAATTAATCCACCGAATTAGCAATAATTGAAAACTTTCCAATACCTCCAACGTTCAACTGCGATTTTAATTGGTCCTGAGTGGCCATAACTACCATCATTGGACCATTGGTTCAGGAGAAAAGAGAAGATATTGTTATACTCTCTCAACTTGTTGGTCTTTTGAAAGACCTAGAGGAAGTGTATCGTTGCGGGAGTCTAGAAAAATGGTCAAGTTTGCACTGCAACATCCAACAGTATAGGCCAGGACTTTTACTATCAAATGGGCGCAGTTAAGCACCAGGTATTCAATCCCTTAAAGGGCCACTCTGGCAAAAACATATTTTTCCTTCCTCACTCCTCTCACCTGATTACTGGTCATTCTCTGGAGCTCTCCTCTGTATATTACAATCACTTTCATATAGCGCAGCTTCCTGTCTGATACTTTTCAGGCACCATCTCAAAATTTATGCTATCACTTTCACATCAATTCTTATGATGCATCAATACTGTACTAGTTAGAGGCTGTTTCCCTTAAAAGTGACCCTCCAGTCGACAATGAAAATTTGGTTATACGATGCTAATGTTTAGGAAATATACCTGGTGTGCTCCTTATGATTCAACCTGTCTCCCCAGTTCTGGTCCACCCAAGCCTTCATCATCGGCTTGAATGAACAAAGTAAACTTTCTACACTACATACAGGTAGGCAGCATTTCAGCCAGACTATGCATCCATGTAATAAACTAGGTATTGTATTCATCAAGCTACGGCGTTTACCAGGTTAATATTGTAGGCATGGATGCTGACTAAGATGTCATCTAAGTGAATTTGGAAAGTTGTCTGTTACGATGAACAGGAATGCTCCTGTTGTGTCTTTAATTCCTGTCTTCTTTTTTTTATGAACTGCAATTTTTTAAAAAGTTTTTTTGAAATATTGAGATAAAAAAAGCAAAATGAAAAAAGAGAATATAACTAGAGTTGAGCGAACATACTCTGCCAAGCTTGATGCTCATTCAAGTATTAGCGTACTCGATGGTGCTCGTTACTCGAACGAGCATCAAATCATGTTCGACCCCGCCCCAGCTTTTGGCTCCTCTCCGTTGTGACATGCCTGTTGTGGCCCCTCCCCGTCACACTGCAGCGTGCGTCATTGGCAAATTTTTTCTCTGGTGGGAAGGGGGGAGGGGGAGAGGGAGAGACGGGGAGGGAGAACATGAACCAAGAAAAAAAAAGCTCGGGACCCAGCGTCCCACATACAAAAATGCTCGGGTCTCCCATTGTAGTCAATGGGGTTCGTTACTCGAGTAGAGCTCTCGAATTTTACGAAATGCTTGACTCGAATAACATGGACCCGAGCATTTAGGTGCTCACTTATCTCTAAATATAACACCAAGAAAAATAAGCTGTGTCAGTGTCAAAAAACAAAGGAATTACAAATGTCTTGAAAATAAATATAAAAGATATAACAAGGAGGGAAATGCTCCATAAAAGTGGGAGAAAAGTGCTTGCGCTGAACTGAGAGGTGAAAATAGCAAGTTTTTGCAGGAGCATTAAAGCTTACCGTATATCCTGGCTGTAATCATGTATAAGTCCCATGGAGACCAGACATTGTAGAACTTGTCTTCGGCATTGTAAATAGAGGTGGTGAAGTATTCCTAGGAATGAACATCTTTTACTCTTGTTTAGAAGTCAACTAGTGACAGTGATGCTGTATATTTCCAAAATTGCGCTATCAGACATTTAGCAGCTGTTAGGATATGAAGGCGTCCTCATTTTTGGAAAACCCTTTGGAGACACATTTAGCATATTAATCCAGGGATCTATAGAGATATCTGTGGGAAATATCTGTTGCAATAAAGAGTGTACCAAATGCCAGAAAGGTTGTATTAGAGGACATTCCCAGAAGAGATGCTGGAGACTACCCCTTTGGGATAGACATCTTGTCGTGGCATGGTGGCTTTTACACAGGCTATTACCGGTTGCCTGGTTAAGCAGGTCAAGGATTAATGCATTATGTGCAGTATCGGCTATTGCTGTCTGCCTTGCTGCATGACTGCATGTTGGATTAGCCATGCATGAGAGTAGGGTGGAGGTGTGGTTCTTTATTAACTCTGCCATTGTTTCAGTTGCAGAGTAGCTATTTATTCTCTGCCCTCCTGGTGATCAGTGCTGCTTATTTTCATACGCAGTGGAAGACATGGGGTTCGAGCTTTACTGTGATGGGTGTTCTGCAACTGCAGATAAGTAGCTGCTGGGTATTTTCCAGTTGGTTTTGTTGTTTGTCTATTCTGTTAACATTGCATGTCGGTGCGTTTCTCCAGGGGTTTTTATAGGGACATTCAGGCCCCAGAAAGAAGACCGCTGGGCCATCTTTATAGAGACGATGTCCCCACTTTAGGTAGGAACTTGTCACCCAGCTAAGTTAGGGCCAGGCTTCCTTCCTCCCCTGGAGTTGGTGCCACCGTCCCGCATTACAGTGTTACGGTTTTTCTACCATTTGTATGTTCCCTGTCACCATGCAGTGTGGTGTACTCTGGTGTTGCACGGTCCGTACTATCGTGGTTATCATCACCCCATGTCCGTGCTGAGCGTGTGCTCGGGCTCTGCATGGACACGACATCGGAATCCGGACCGGATCCTGAGCCAAAATTCAGGGGACAATTCTCTGGCTATCTATCTCTCCCACTAAGGGCGGACACCCACAGGCGATATTTTCTATCTTGCGCTGTGAGAGCAAGTGAAAACACTCGCCTCGCAGCGCAAGAAAGATGCCGGAATGAGACCGGGATATCGCCAGTCTTTTCAATGGGACCAGCGGCAGCAGCGCTAGCCCCATTGAAAAGATATGGAGAATACCGCAGACTTCTGCCACAGCTGTGACAGCTGTGGCAGAAGTGCAGCATGCTATCCTATTGTTTTCAATGGGATCGGCGCTGCTGCCGGTCCCATTGAAAGCAGTGGTTTTTGGCAAACCTTGCAGTATGATTTTCGGGGAAGGGCTTGAAATATAAGTCCTTCCCTGAAAAATCATCAATAAGTAGTTAAAAAAGTATTTCATGAATGAATAGCTAAGCACTATCTGTAATTGGCTGAGTGCTCAGCCAATAGTTAAGCACTAGCTGTTATTGGCTGAGCGCTCAGCCAATCAGCACAGCCCTTTCAGGAGGCAGGGATTTAAAAATTCCCGCCTGCTGAAAGTGCTGGATAGCAGTGTCAGGGAGCCAGTCGGAGGACGCGTGTGAGCGGCGGAGAGGTGAGTACTTTTTAAAAAACTTTTTTAACCACTTATTGATGATTTTCAGGGAAGGGCTTATATTTCAAGCCCTTCCCCGAAGATCATATTGCAGGGTTTGCCAAAAACCACTGTTTTCAATGGGACCGACAGCAGCGTGGATCCCATTGAAAGCAATAGGATAGCATGCTGCACTTCTGCCACAGCTGTCACAGCTGTGACAGCTGTGGCAGAAGTCTGCGGTATTCTCCATATCTTTTTAGTGGGGCTAGCACTGCTGCTGCTGGCCCCATAGAAAAGACTGGCGATATCCCGGCGTCATCCCGTTTTTTTTCTCGCACTGCGAGGCGAGAGTTTTCACTTGCTCTTGCAGCGCAATGGAGAAAAAAATGTCAGTGGGTGTACGCCCTTACTCATATAAGAATTTTTATGTGGGGGAGCTGTACATGTCATGCTAAGTATAGTGTCATGTCCATGCTCAGCACGGATGCAGGGTAACGTTCACACTACTGCAGTTGTAACACTATGTGCTGTAGAACAGTGCACACCACACAAGAAATTTGAAAGCCAGTGTGTAATGCCTGTGCAGCACAAGAGCCCCACGCTCTGCACGGTGCAGGATAATGTAGACATTTCGGGAAAATAGGAAAACACCACGTTATGCAGATTAGTAGCACCACTCTGGGGGAAAGGAAGCCTGGCCCTAACCTAGCAGGGAGGTGATGGGTCCCTGCCTAAAGCGGAGTCATCGCCTCGATAGAGGCAGCCCCACTGTCTTCTTCCTGGGCCCTGATTGTCCCTATAGAAACCCCTGGAGTGATGAACTGACAGCACCAAGCAACAACAATAAGAGAAAACAAAATACAACACATAGCAAACAACAGCACTTATCTGTATATGTAGCAATTCATCTAGTTTAGAGAAACACCAGACTCCAGCCTTTCCTCTAGGGAACTGAATAAGCAGCATTGAGCAAAGGGAGGGGTGAGAATATATAGTTCTCCATACCTGAGGACTGGCAGAGCAATCAGTGAAACCACACCCCCAACCTTCACCCAGGAATGACTAATAGTCAGTATGCACCATGTAGCATCACGAGACAGCAACCAGCAGTCTCTGCACATAGTGCATTAACCCTTTACCTGCCTAACCAGGCGATAGGTCTTGGCTTGCATCGAGACCACCATGCCACAACACTGTTGCAACTGACAAGCCACAGCATATAGCATATATAAAGAAATCAGGCCTTTGAAGGAGGGTCTATAGAGAAAAAAAGGCTCAAATGGAGTCCATAGTGCAGAGCCATAGATGGAATGGTAAAAATGGAGAAATTACTCGTTGGAGGAGAAATATATTTTTCAGACAGTATATATAATCCTGCTAGGCCTGACAAACGAGGAGCCACAAGATCACTAAATCAAAATAGGTTGGCCGCATGCCACAACTTAGACTTGTTGTGAGTAAGACTATCTGGCAAGTGTGGTGTACATAAGAAAGGCGTTAAAAGAGACTGAAGAGTTGGTAATTGAAACCATGCTCTATAGCAGTGCCAAATCTTATGAATAGGACCCAGAAGGGAGTTTTGGGGTACTGTCGATACCAGTCCCCAATTTAAGGAACTGGGGTGGATTGGAGCCAGCCACAGTTTTGCAATTTCAGTCCATTTATTAAACGAAGGCAAAGTGGCACGTCCACCCAGGATGCGCTGGATCCGTACCCTGCAGATCTCACACAAACGCACACCGAATAAACAATACAGACAACCGCAACATGGAAAACTCTGTACCTTAATAACCTAACCCAGGGTAGGAAACTGCTTAAACGCGAACCTGGCCACGTACCTCTGCCACTAACTGACCCTACATGGGATAGGAGAAAACCAACAAACAAGATGAAAAGATAAACTTAGTTTTAGAAGACACAGGCTAACAGGACCTCCAGCTCCCAGCTCTGACTACACCCAAAGCCAGGGAGATACTGAGATTAATCAGCTCAGAGCTAAGCACAAGACCAGGCTAAATAGACCAGACAAATACTCACAGTTGAGGCCAAGCGTATCTCACATAACACCACTCCCACCAGGCCAGAAAACAGAGAAACACATTCAAAACCTGCACCAGACTACCTAGAAAGGAAGCGATCCCAGAATGGCTGCAGCACAAAGTATTTCATGATACCACATGCCAAAGGTGGGCCGCACTCTAACGAAGAGCTATATTAGGCGGTCAAGGCCCCCATGCAAGACGTGTGTCATCCAAACTGATTTAGCAATATGATGCCGTCCATAATTCTAGGCAAAATCTAGAAAGGAAGCTTGTACAGATTTGAGGGTAGTCTCTGGAACCTTAACCAGCAGGATCTCGAAAAAATATATGAATTTTGGGAGTATTGAGTATTGACATTTTAATTGTTTCAATACAGCCTAGAAAGGAAATAGGAAGGTACATTCACTTCACATATTATGGGTGGGAAATTAGATTGTGCAAATTTGTAGGCAGTCGAAGTTGGCATCACAGATGGTCCCATACATGTTCTTTTCACTATAAATTTGGCGACTGGGCAGGCCACGAAAGTCCGGTAATGTTGTGGAGGCGTTTCTGTGACACCCTTGCTGTGTATGGCAAAGCATTATCCTGTTGCCTCTTGGAAGCCGCCATGAGAGGAACACACGTGGCTGCAGGATTTCCTGAACATATCGCTGAACTGTCATTGTCCCTCGTACCTCCACTAGGTACCTCTACTATAGGCAATGGCCTCCCAGACTATCACAATAGTGGTTTTGGTAGTATGCTGCTCCACAGCAAAGGCAAGGTTGAGGCTCTCATCCCTAGGTTTTCACACAAGAACTCAGCCATCGTCAGTTTCTAAACTAAACCTGAATTCATCGCCAAAGACAACCTGATTCCACTCCATAGCAGTCATGACACCACTGCAAATGGAGGCAGCTGCGTCCAGTACACGTAATGGGAGACCAAATGTCCTTCAGCCAAGCACCTAGAAATAGCTCTGATAGACACTGGGTCCTGTAACAATGGTATCACCTATCTCTAGATGGCAGACAACAAAACAGTTGGAGCTGCTCGTACTTGTCAGACGATCAGACTTTCCTCTCTACCGGTGGTCTGTTGAGGGCGTCCTGAGTCAGGTCACCTTGTGTGCATGCCCTCACGCATCCACTGGTCCCAACACCTCCTAATAATCTGGTCATAACGGTCAGGTGGCAGTCAATTCATTGATGTGACCATCCAGTTTCTCACATTCCAATAATGCGCCCCCTCTCAAACTCTGTCACCTGGGTGAAATCTCTTTGATTGCGTTGTAGACGCGTCTAGTGGTCAACAAGCTCTACATAAGCGGAAAAAGAGGTCACTACACACGACTAGCCTCTGAGAGCCTTTTTATAGCCAAGGAGGGGAACCACTTTTAGGGCCTTTGGTGGCAAAACCGTTCACCTAAGCACACCACAAGTCTGATCCTTTGCATTTCTACCTGAGATGAAACTGCATGCCATTCTTTCTAGGCAATTGATTTTTTTTGACAGAGTGTACTTCAGTGGAAACGTGGCTACAGGCATACACACATGCATGCATACACTGTATCAAAGTGTATAGAGAATGTGGTGGCCAGAAATTTGCAAATGAGGATCAGGTAATGTTTGCATGTAGCTGTATAGTGGTCATCAGAATGAAAGGTTATTAGAGATGAGCGAGCATACTCGTCCAAGCTTGATACTCGTTCGAGTATTAGGGTACTCGAGATGCTCGTTACTCGAGACGAGCACCACGCGGTGTTCGAGTCACTTTCATTTTCTTCCCAGAAAATTTTGCGCCATTTTCTGGCCAATAGTAACACAGGGAAGGCATTACAACTTCCTCCTGTGAAGTTCCAGCCCTATCCCACCCCCCTGCAGTGAGTGGCTTGGGAGATCAGGTGCCACCCAAGTATCTAAACTGGGGCCGGCCGCGGCTCGCCACAGATGCACGCTGAGAGACATTAGGGAAAGTGCCGTCTTGCTGTAGCTGCTATAGGGAGAGTGTTAGGCTGTTATCTTCGTCTTCAAGAACCCCAACGGTCCTTCTTAGGGCCACATCTGACCGTGTGCAGTACTGTTGAGGCTGGTTTTAGCAGTGTTGCACATTTTTTTTTTGTATATCGGGCGTGCAGACCATAGCGTCCTCAGTCTGCAGTCATTTTACTGAGTATAGGGGCAGTACTGGTGAGGCAGAGACAGTGGTACAGGGAAAGAGGTATACTGGCTATATAGGCAGTGGGCTTTTTCAAAAAAATGTGAAAAACAAAATCTTTGGGCTGCCTGTGACCGTCTTCAGTTTACTGCGTGTCTGCTGGGGGTAGTAGTCGCTCACTTATTACCCAGCTAGGTGTTACTGCAGCCTTGCGCATAATTTTTTCTGGCTGCACTGTGCTTTCAATAACCACAGTCATCCTCCAACAGGGAAATCCATATACAGGCTATATAGGCAGTGTGCTTTTTCCCAAAAATTGGAAAAAAATACAATATTTGGGCTGCCTGTGACCGTCTTCAGTTTACTGCATGTCTGCTGGGGGTACTAGTAGTCGCTCATTATTACCCAGCTAAGCGTTACAGCAGGCTTGCGCATAATTGTTTCCTGGCTCTGCTGTGTCCGTCATCCCGCCAGAGGGAAACAGTATACATATATACGCTGCATACGGTATCTGTCTGGTTTCTCATCTCACCATTTTAAACAATTGAAGCAAAATACTTAAAGGGGTGGTCTCGCGAAACAAAGTGGGGTTATACACTTCCGTATGGCCATATTAATGCACTTTGTAATATACATCGTGCATTAAATATGAGCCATACAGAAGTTATTCCACTTACCTGCTCCGTTGCTAGCGTCCTCGTCTCCATGGTTCCGTCTAAATTCGCCGGCAGCTTGCTCTTTTAGACGCACTTGCGCAGTCCGGTCTTCTCCATTCAGCACGAGCCGCTTCAGTGTGCTCCCCACTACAGCTCTTCTGCGCATGCGCAGACGAGCTGTCACTGCTCGGGAGCGCGCTGGAGCGGCCATTCTGTACCTTCCTCTGTTAGAGGAAGGTGCAGAGCTGCCGAGCTGTCCGGAGAAGCCGCCCAGCTGTCCTGGTAAGTGATGGGCCGGGGGGGGCTGCCGCTGCGCCGGGCTGCGCCGGGGGGCTGTCGCTGCGCCGGGGGAACTAGCGCTGGGCCGGGGGGGTCTGTCGCTGGGCCGGGGGGGCTGCCGCTGTGATGGGGGAACTAGCGCTAGGCCGGGGGGGCTGCCGCTGTGATGGGGGGGGGGCTGCCGCTGTGATGGGGGGGGCTGTCGCTGCGCCGGGGGAACTAGCGCTGGGCCGGGGGGGTCTGTCGCTGGGCCGGGGGGGCTGCCGCTGTGATGGGGGAACTAGCGCTAGGCCGGGGGGGCTGCCGCTGTGATGGGGGGGGCTGCCGCTGTGATGGGGGGGGCTGTCGCTGCGCCGGGGGAACTAGCGCTGGGCCGGGGGGGGGGGCTGTCGCTGCGATGGGGGGGGCTGTCGCTGCGCCGGGGGAACTAGGGCTGGGCGGGGGGGGGGCTGTCGCTGGGCCGGGGGGGCTGCCGCTGTGATGGGGGAACTAGCGCTAGGCCGGGGGGGGGGCTGCCGCTGTGATGGGGGGGGCTGTCGCTGCTCCGGGGGAACTAGCGCTGGGCCGGGGGGGGGGGGGGGCTGTCGCTGGGCCGGGGGGGGGGGGGGCTGCGCCGGTTACCTTCTGCCTGGCGGTGGGTGACAGGTCGGCCGTGTTCACTCCAGGCGGCTGCGGGGCGTCTGGTTGCCATGGAGACACAGCTGGTAGCGTCTCGGGAGCGTGCACGTCGGGCTACAGCAAGCGATGCGAAAAGAGCTGGTGGCCATCTTGGGAAAAAGTTTTATAAGTTGCTGAAACGCTGGAACGGTAAGTAGAAACCAGCTAGGAAAGTAATTTACAGGGGTAATTAGTAATATATGTTTAATTAGGGGGACTGGGCAAAAAAAAAAATTCACTGCTTCCTCGAGACATCTCCTTTAAGGCCTACCACTGGCCTTTGGCCACTTGACTGGTTCTTCGCTGTGAATTCCAGTAGCTCAGTCATACGCACCTAGGTCTCAGTACAGGCTTGCGCATAATTGTTTCCTGGCACTGCTGTGTCCGTTACATGATCGCCGTCATCCCGCCAGAGGGAAACAGTATACATATATATGCTGCATACGGTATCTGTCTGGTTTCTCACCTCACCATTTTAAAAAATTGAAGCAAAATACTTAAGGCCTACCACTGGCCTTTGGCCACTTGACTGGTTCTTCGCTGTGAATTCCAGTAGCTCAGTCATATGCACCTAGGTCTCACTACAGGCTTGCGCATAATTGTTTCCTGGCTCTGCTGTGCGCTCCGTAAGCGAAGTCAGCCTCCAACCACAGGCCAATAAGCGGCACATTTAATTACAGCGTTCTGTTTCTGCTCTACTCGTAATACACCATGCTGAGGGGTAGAGGTAGGCCTAGAGGACGTGCGCCCCCTATACTGCTGCTATTGATATGTTACTGGGGCCTGTCTAGACTGCAACTACTACTGAAATGGAACTAATACTGTGCTCCCCCTATACTGCTGCTAGTGATATGTTACTGGGGCCTGTCCCTAATGCTACCGCTGAAATGTTACTAATTCTGGGCTCTGCCTATACCGCTGCTAATGCTATGTCACTGGGGTGTGGAAACGGAGGCTTCCCAAAGACATGATGGTGGCGAGGCCATTTCCCACCAACACGGTTACTGTTAAGGTGCATATAACCACGGACACGTGGAGAGGACACGTAGTGCCTCAAAAACATCCCACTCCTCCTCCAACAATGAAAACATTCTTGGCAAATACCTTTGCATTGGTTCGTCTGGTGGCAGTCCAAGAATTTCACCTTTAACGACACAACAAGAGAGCCCCCCCACCATCCCCCCGCCACAGCCCACTTAATCATGGCCACATTCCGAAAACCAACTAAATAAAACCGCGCTACTAGGTCCGCAGTTGCGACCACATTCCCACCAACGCGGTTACCGTTAAGGTACATATTACTAGTCTGACTGGGGCATGCACTGTGGGCCGAAGCCCACCTGTATTGTATCTGACGTTAGCTCTGCTGAGCAGGGCACTGCATAGGGTTACATTTATGTACCACCGGTGGGTTCCAGGGAGCCACCCATGCTGTGGCTCCACAGGGACTTTACATTACGGATTTGTACCTGCCAGTGTCTATGTATTAAAAACCCCGGTCAGTGTGGGGCGAAGACCACCTGCATTTAATCGGACGTTACCTCAGCTGTGATGGGCAATGCAATGGGATATATTTATGTACCGCCGGTGGCTTCCTGGGATCCACCCATGCTGTCGGTCCACACGGAGTTGTAACTGCATGTGTCCACTTCTAAAGAACCCCAGTCTGACTGGGGCATGCACTGTGGGCCGAAGCCCACCTGCATTTAATCTGACGTTACCTCAGCTGTGCTGGGCACTGCAATGGGATATATTTATGTACCGCCGGTGGCTTCCTGGGACCCACCCATGCAATCGGTCCACACGGAGTTGTAACTGCATGTGTCCACCTCTAAAGAACCCCAGTCTGACTGGTGCATGCACTGTGGGCCGAAGCCCACCTGCATTTAATCTGACGTTACCTCAGCTGTGCTGGGCACTGCAATGGGATTTGTTTATGTACCACCGGTGGGTTCCAGGGAGCCACCCATGCTTTGGGTCCACACGGACTTCACATTAGGGAGTTGTACCTGCTTGTGTCTACTTATAAAAAAACCCAGTCTGACTGGGGCATGCAGTGTGGGCCGAAGCCCACCTGCGTTTAATCTGACGTTACCTCAGCAGTGCTGGGCAATGCAATGGGATTTATTTATGTAACGTCGGTGGCTTCCTGGGACCCACCCATGCTGTCGGTCCACACGGAGTTGTACCTGCCTGTGCCTACTTAAAAAGAACCCCAGTCTGACTGGGGCATGCAGTGTGGGCCTAAGCCCACCTGTATTTAATCTGACGTTAGCTCTACTATCCGGGGCACTGCATTGGGACAAACTACAGGATCAATACAGCTCTAATGAGACGTGCACAGCTACACTAGCATTGGAGTCTGCTGTAGGCACGCGATTGCTGAGGGTTTGTGCAGAGGCCTATGTCCTGGGTGCAGTGAAAGTCCGCTTCCAGCCTAGGATTGCTGAATCTGTGGGCCGAGGCCTATGCCATGGGCGCGGTGCAAGTCTGCCATGTTTGGCCGCTCAGATCAATTTTTGGTTCATGTCTTGGGTTTCCTAGGACCCACCTATGCTGTTGGTGCAAACTTAGCTCCCATCGCGGTGTTTGACCAGTCTGGCACAAAGACACTGACTGACTTGGGTAGGGGGCAGAGCGCAGACGGCTTTCCCCTTGCAGTGTGGATTGAGCTTTGCGACACCTTGACAGAATGAATACTGTGTGGCACATGGATTCCCCATTGCTATGCCCACGTTTGCAGCTCCTGACGGAGGTGGCACAGGATTGGAGTTCTCATTGCTTCTGTACAGCATTGTGGGCTATCGCCCCGCCCCTTTTAAAGAGGGTCGCTGCCTGGCCTGCCAACCCTCTGCAGTGTGTGCCTCCGGTTCCTCCTGATGGCAGACGCACTTATAAATAGACATAAGGGTGGTGTGGCTATGAGGCCAGCGTGTGGCATGAGTGCAGCTGAAGGCTGCGCAGGGACACTTTGGTGTGCGCTGTGGACACTTGGTCGTGCGGGGGGGGGGGGGGGGGGGGGTTGGGCAGCATGTAACCCCGGAGAAGTGGCAGTGGAGTGTCATGCAGGCAGTTATTGTGCTTTGTTGAAGGTAGTGTGGTGCTTAGCTAAGGTATGCCTTGCTAATGAGGGTTTTTCAGAAGTAAAAATTGTTGGGGGGGGGGGGGCACTCTTGCCGGTATTGTGGCTTAATAGTGGGACCTGGGAACTTGAGATGCAGCCCAACATATAGCCCCTCGCCTGCCCTATCCGTTGCTGTGTCGTTTCCATCACTTTCTTGAATTGCCCAGATTTTCACACATGAAAACCTTAGCGAGCATCGGCGATATACAAAAATGCTCGAGTCGCCCATTGACTTCAATGGGGTTCGTTACTCGAAACGAACCCTCGAGCATCGCGGGAAGTTCGACTCGAGTAACGAGCACCTGAGCATTTTGGTGCTCGCTCATCTCTAAAGGTTATCTTAAGAGTGGAAGGTCAGGTAAGAGCGCCAGCCACCCCACAGGTGAGCAAATTTGTCAGGGCACTTTCGGTTTTTATATTGAATTTTTTTCAAAAGAAATGGCCTGGTTTGTCATAGATTTCCAAAAAGTTAACATTGGAGGTTGAGGATCAATCCATCGCATAACAATGGCTTTTCTAGCAAAAAAATAATGTTTCTCTAATAAAGACGCAATGGTAGTGTCACCACTGCTCAGTTGGTGGTGTAACACAAACTAAAGGCTCAAAAGGGCTGGAATCTCTAGAATAGAAGAGATAAGATCTATTACCTGACTACAGAATATATTTATAGAGGAAGACGGACAGATCATTTGCCAAAAATCAGCAAGAGTGTGATAACATCAAAGGCATGATGGCTATGGAGCCGTTCAGGGGTCAACCATGCTTGGTGTATAAAATATAACTGAATGATTTTGTGTGTGACTCCAAGATCTTGGACCATAAAGCATCATCAATTTATCAATTTCAGCTGTTTGGAACTGCCACCTAGAGCATGCAGGCAAGGAGGACATGCTAACATTGAGGAAGTGTGTATATATGGCATGACAGAAACCAAACCATGAGGACCTTGTGAAAGCAGGACTGCTATTGAGGGAAAGCTGGAGATAGGTTGATGATGTGCAAGAAGAGCGTAGTGAAGTAATGTTCTCGTTGAAGAAACCTATAGAACCCAAGCCTTGGGACTAAATAGTTGCACATGGAAAGAGCCCATAACACCGTCTTGGTTGAGGTCTGCTAGAGTAGTAACGCCATGTGATATCATATTTTTAAGCAATGCAAAGAGATGCACTAAACCACACTTGTCAAACACAAGGCCGGCGAGCCGAATGTGGCCCACCACCTCATTTTATGTGGCCACCAGCCGTGCATCAAAATAACAGAAACTATGCTCATCCTGCTTGCAGCATTAGTCCAGCGTTAGCTGCTGCTGAGTCTGTGACCACTGACTTCTCCCCGCCAGCGCTTGTGCTGAGGTGAGAGGTCATAGACCCAGCAGTGGCTGCTGCTGGACCGGGGCTACAGGCAGAGTGCGTATAAAGCCTGCAGGGATGCTGCCCGGCCAGAAAACAGCAGGGGGAAATTTATTTTGGCTTCTAGCCAGGCAGCATGCTTGGGGATTACTATGCGGGTCATTATGACTACTGTGGCCACTATGGGGGTCACTGTTACTACTGGGGCCACTATGGGGGTCATTGTTACTACTGGGGCCACTATGGGGGTCACTATTGGGGCTCATTCACACAGACATAAGCACATTCCTTTCATTTAACTATGCAGAATATTTAGGCCGCCATCTCTTAGATCTCCTGCGATGAGCATAGGCGCAAAAATAGTGCGTATTTGCGCAGTGACGGAGTCTTTTTATATGCGTGCCTTCACTAATATTGTGCACATTTGCGCAGGCACCACTTGTTGACAATCACCCCCACTCTGTTTTAAATGGCTATTAAGCCAAATTAGGTGTTGGTGTTCGCGGGTATGCAGTGTTTTATGCACACCGTGCATACATATATGAGCATTTGCGCACCCATATAGACACCTATAGTGACTTTTGGTACGCAACTTTGCACAAAAAAAGAACACGTCACATTTTCTTTCACGCAACATGCCACTCTGGCATGTTTTAATATGTGCAAATATACTGCATATTTGGGCACACAAAAAAATACGCAGACACGCCATCACAAGTACGCAGTGCTTTCGCAGGTTTCCTGCGTGTTTGTCATATTCATGCAATGGTCTACTGCAGTGCATATTACGCACCAAAATAGATCACGCTGCGTATTTTTTCACGTGACGTTGTGCACCATGTTTTTAACATTTTTTTCTGTACTATTTAAACTCTGTGCTATAGCGTGTGAGTTTGAAAAAAAAGGAGGAAGATAGTTTCTTTCCCTCATGTAGAAAATCTACGTGCAAGAAAGATAGGGCAAGTCCTTTCTTTTCTTGCTGGTAGTAAAAACGCGCGCGAATCCCAATAATAGAAACAAAATCATTGAAATCAATGGTTTCGTTTCATCTCGTGTTTTGTGTGCGCATTTCTTGCATTCGCAAAATAGGTCCTGCTCTATGTTCCTGCGTTTTGTGCAGCGAAACTGCCATAGAAGCCTATGGCAGGGGCGCAATTATGCAAAAGGAAGGGTGTGCCACTGCGCAAAACACAGGAAAAGAAGGCAGCTGGGCCTTATTAGGCTTTAAATACTCATCAAATTCTAAGGAAAGGGCGTGTCGCGCACGTATGAACTGTGCGTTACAAAACGTATAGTAATATACGCTGACTCGCGCATAACAGGCTGATTTCATTGCTCTTCAAACCTTGTCCATGCCCAAATATGATGCGCTGCAGGAAGCGTATTCGCACATACGCTCATGTCATTCTGCCCCAGGGGCGGACTCACATGGGTGTGTTTACGTGTGCAAAATCTGCGCACACAATGCGCAGAAAATAGAACCCATGGTTTTTAATGGATTAATTCTCGCTTATGCATGTGCGCAAAAAACCTCCTGCTATATGTTCTATTTTGGTGCGCAAATGCACACCAAAGTCACCACATAAGTCTATGGGGGTGCACAAATGCGCACCCGATACCCGCGACAATTGCGAAATGCAGAGTTCTGCAGGGAAATTAACCCACTAGGGACTAATTAAGGCTGCACTCCTGTTTTGTGTAGTTTTCAGCTGTGCACATAGTCAGGAAAATACAGTAATTTAATACTTCTTTAATGCTTTAATCTGGATACACACTGGCAGTTATGATGACATCACAATGCACATGACATCACAGATATATTGTGACATCACAAGGCACATATCATCATAGATATGACATCACAATGGGCTCAGAATGTTTAAAGCTCTAACCAGAGCCAGCTTGTGTCACTTCAGCGTGACATCTTGAAGAGGCCAGGTGCAGGTAAGTAGCTCCACAGTAAATGGACTTGGTGACCGAGGATGGTCTGTGGACTTGGTGGCCAAGGACGGTTTGTGGACTTGGTGACCGAGGACCGACTGTGGACTTGGTGACCGAGGACAGTCTGTGGATTTGCTGACTGAAGATGGTCAGCGGAGTTGGTGATCAAGGACAGACTGCGGACTTCAGCGTGACATCTTCAAGAGGTAAGTGCTGAGGCCTAATTCATGCATCGTATAACTGAGGACGAACTGTGGATTTGGTGACCGAGGACGATCTGTGGATTTGCTGACTGAAGATGGTCAGCGGAACTGGTGATCAAGGACAGACTGCGGACTTCAGCGTGACATCTTGAAAAGGTAAGTGCTGAGGCCTAATTCATGCATCGTATAACTGAGGATGAACTGTGGATTTGGTGACCGAGGACGGTCTGTGGACTTGGTGACTAAAGATTTTTTTGGACTTAGTGACCGAGGACGAACTGTGGACTTGGTGATCGAGAATGGTCTGTGGACTTGGTGACCGAGGATGGTCTGTGTACTTGGTGACCAAGGACAGTTTGTGTACTTGGTGACCGAGGACGGACTGTGGACTTGGTGACCGAGGACAGTCTGTGGATTTGGTGACTGAAGATGGCCTGTGGACCTGGTGATCGAGGACAGACTGTGGACTTCAGCGTGACATCTTGAAGAGGATTGGTGCAGGTAAGTAGCTCCTCAGTAAGTGCTGAGGCCTAATTCACGCATCATATAACTGAGGACGAACTGGGAACTTGGTGACCGAAGATAGTCTGTGGACTTGGTGACCGAGGATGGTCTGTAGATTTGGTGACTAAAAAGATTTTTTTGGACTTAGTGACCGAGGATGGACTGTGGACTTAGTGACCGAGGATGGACTGTGGATTTAGTGACCGAGGATAAACTGCGGACTTGGTGACCGAGGACGGTCTCTGGAGCTGGTGATCGAGGACAGACCGAGGACTTTAGTGTGACATCTTGAAGAGGACGGGTGCAGGTAAGTAGCTCCACAGTAAGTGCTGAGGCCTTGTCCACACATCGTGTGACCGAAGGCGGACTGTGGACTTGGTGACGGAGGATAGTTTTGTTGACCTTCTGACTGAGGAGGGACTGTGGACTGGCTGACCGAGGACGCACTATGGACTATCTGATCAAGGCTGGACTGAGGACTGGCTGAGAGAGGTTGGACTATGTACTGCCTGACTAAAAGTGGACTTTCGACCGGCTGTCCGAAATTTAGACTGCGCACTAGAGAGTAGACATACTGTAGCATTACACTGTCCTATAGACTGACTGACTACAGAATTATACTAGATAGTACACTGACTGACTACAGCATAACATGAGACTGTACACTGACTGTCTTCTATAATTTCAGGAATATGCAGCTGCACAGATTGGATCCAGGGGGATAGCCAATCGCCACATCTGGGGTCAGGAAGGAATTTTTTGCCCCCCTGAGGTAGAACTCTCCGGTGGGGTTTTTCGCCTTCCTCTGGATCAATATAACTGCCAAACCCCTCCCTCCCCCATTTGGCCACTTCCCAATATTTTGTTGTCACTTGCTTGGGACAAACGAGTCATCCATTGATTCAGGGACTGTTTTGGCTGCCATATGTGGAGTCGGGAAGGAATTTTTCCTCATTTAAGCTGAATTGGCAGATGGCTCATTGAGGTTTTTTCGCCTTCCCCTGGATTAATGTATTTCAATAAATGATCCAGGGAACTTGTCTGACTGCCCTCAGTGGAGTCGGGAAGGAATTTTTCCCCTTACAGGGGTTTTTTCGCCTTCCCTTGAATCAATGGAAGTCAATGGATCTATCATATCCTTGACTTTTATTTAAAATACACGTCAAATCATCCTCATTAAGAAAATTGTAAATCAATAAAATTCTCTGTTTTCACCCCAATATCATTGTGTGTCTGGGTTTATTTTCTTTGCATCCTTACCCTACTACTTGTATTATTTGGGTTCTCTGGTCTCGTTGTATGTACTTAGCAGTTTTAGCACAGCGAATATCATTAGACTAGACATACATGTAATTCAGAGCAGCACAGTTAGGGCTCATTCACATAAGGGAATTTGCACAGCTAACCTACATGCGCAAAAAAATTGTGACTATTAGAAAAAATGGTAAGAAGACACTGATCAGAAGGATCACTTCTTCTACTCCAGTTACACCCAGAGCTACATTCACATCATGTCCCCTACTCCAGTCGCATCTAGGGCTGCAGTTGCATCATGTCTTTTACTCCATCACATAATATTTTCTGCCGCAGTCACATCCAAAGCTGAAGTCGCGACTTCTACTCCGTTTACACCCGTAGCTGTGATCACCTCATGTTTTCTTCTCCGGTTGCACCCAGAACTGCGGTCACTTTGCGTCTTGTACTCCAGTCACATCCGGAGCATATGCTATTGAACCAGGAAGACGTGTTGGAAATTTTGGGAGGTCACAATTTGCACAAGCAGCATGAATCGATGACCCCTTCCTGTCAGCTGGACAGAGTATGCCAGTACCTCTATCTAATTACTTACTGTAGTGTACCATCAAGGCTACAGGCCATTTCACATCTTTTTTTATTAAATCTACTGTTATCCTGAGCAATCAATAGTTAGGCAGGGAAATAGATCTGGTGGCGGAAATCTCGCGGTTCTGCTGCAGTGAAAAACGCGAGATTTCTGCTGGAAAAGCGCTGCTTCAAAACCTCCGGCACTTAGCCGCGGGTTTTGGAGCGGATTGGTTGCATGCTTTCTAGAGATGAGCGAGCACCAAAATGCTCGGGTGCTCGTTATTCGGGACGAAATTATCGCGATGCTCGAGGGTTCGTTTCGAATAACGAACCCCATTGAAGTCAATGGGCGACCCGAGCATTTTTGTATTTCGCCGATGCTCGCTAAGGTTTTCATGTGTGAAAATCTGGGCAATTCAAGAAAGTGATGGGAACGACACAGCAACGGATAGGGCAGGCGAGGGGCTACATGTTGGGCTGCATCTCAAGTTCACAGGTCCCACTATTAAGCCACAATAGCGGCAAGAGTGGGCCCCCCACCCCCCCCTCCCAACAACTTTTACTTCTGAAAAGCCCTCATTAGCATCGCATACCTTAGCTAAGCACCACACTACCTACAACAAAGCACAATCACTGCCTGGATGACACTCCGCTGCCACTTCTCCTGGGTTACATGCTGCCCAACCGCCCCCCCTCCCCCCACAGCGCACAACAAACTGTCCCTGCGCAGCCTTCAGCTGCCCTCATGCCACACCACCCTCATGTCTATTTATAAGTGCGTCTGCCATGAGGAGGAACCGCAGGCACACACTGCAGAGGGGTTGGCACGGCTAGGCAGCAACCCTCTTTAAAAGTGGTGCGGCGATAGCCCACAATGCTGTACAGAAGCAATGAGAAATAGAATCCTGTGCCACCGCCATCAGGAGCTGCACACGTGGGCATAGCAATGGGGAACCTATGTGCCACACACTATTCATTCTGTCAAGGTGTCTCTGCATGCCCCAGTCAGACTGGTAATATGTACCTTAACAGTAACCGCGTTGGTGGTAATGTGGTGTTGACTGCGGACCTAGTAGCGCGGTTTTATTTTGTTGGTTTTCGGAATGTGGCCAGGATTAAGTGGGCCGTGGCGGGGGGATGGTGGGGGGGCTCTCTTGTAGTGTCGGTAAAGGTGAAATTCTTGGACTGCCACCAGACGAACCAATGCAAAGGCATTTGCCAACAATGTTTTCCCTGTTGGAGGAGGAGGGGGATGTTTTTGAGGCACTACGTGTCCTCTCCACGTGTCCGTGGTTATATGCACCTTAACAGTAACCGCGTTGGTGGGAAATGGCCTCGCCGCCATCATGTCTTTGGGAAGCCTCTGTTTCCACACCCCAGAGACATACCATTAGCAGCGGTATAGGCAGAGCCCAGAATTCGTAACATTTCAGCCGTAGCATTAGGACAGGCCCCACTAACATATCACTAGCAGCATTATAGGAGGAGCGCAGTCTTCGTTCCATGTCAGCAATAGTAGCACTCAAGACAGGCCCCAGTAACAATTCCGAAGCAGCAGTATAGCGGGAGTGCAGTCTTCGTTCCATGTCAGCAATAGTAGCACTCAAGACAGGCCCCAGTAACAATTCCGAAGCAGCAGTATAGCGGGAGCGCAGTGTTCGTTCCATGTCAGCAATAGTAGCACTCAAGACAGGCCCCAGTAACAATTCCGAAGTAGCAGTATAGTGGGAGCGCAGTCTTAGTTCCATTTCAGTAGCTGCAGTATAGCCAAGGCCCAAGTTACATTTATGTAGCTAAAGTGTAGGCCAACCCCACACACACTTCTGTACCATGAGTGCAGGCGAAGAACATACAAATTGCTATGATTACACTGTAGGTGAGGGCCCCAAAAAATTGGTGTACCAACAGTACTAATGTACCTCAGTAAAAATTGGCCATGCCCAACCAAGATGGCAGGTGAAACCCATTAATCGCTTTGGTTAATGTGGCTTAAGTGGTAACTAGGCCTGGAGGCAGCCCAGTTTAACGAAAAATTGGTTCAAGTTAAAGTTTCAACGCTTTTAAGAGCATTGAAACATATAAAAATTGTTTCGAAAAATTAGATGAGTGAGCCTTGTGGCCCTAAGAAAAATTGCCCGTTCAGCGTGATTACGTGAGGTTTCAGGAGGAGGAGCAGGAGGAGGAGGAATATTAGACACAGATTGATGAAGCAGAAATGTCCCCGTTTTGGATGGTGAAAGAGAACGTAGCTTCCATCCGCGGGTGCAGCCTACGTATTGCTTACGTATCGCTGCTGTCCGCTGGTGGAGAAGAGAAGTCTGGGGAAATCCAGGCTTTGTTCATCTTGATGAGTGTTAGCCTGTCGGCACTGTCGGTTGACAGGCGGGTACGCTTATCTGTGATGATTCCCCCAGCCGCACTAAACACCCTCTCCGACAAGACGCTAGCCGCAGGACAAGCAAGCACCTCCAGGGCATACAGCGCTAGTTCAGGCCACGTGTCCAGCTTCGACACCCAGTAGTTGTAGGTGGCAGAGACGTCACGGAGGACGGTCGTGCGATCCGCTACGTACTCCCTCACCATCCTTTTACAGTGCTCCCGCCGACTCAGCCTTGACTGGGGAGCGGTGACACAGTCTTGGTGGGGAGCCATAAAGCTGTCCAGGCCCTTAAAGACTGTTGCACTGCCTGGGCTGTACATGCTGCTCGATCTCCGCACCTCCCCTGCTACCTGGCCCTCGGAACTGCGCCTTCTGCCACTAGCGCTGTCGGATGGGAATTTTACCATCAGCTTGTCCGCCAGGGTCCTGTGGTATAGCAACACTCTCGAACCCCTTTCCTCTTCGGGAATGAGACTGGGAAGGTCCTCCTTATAGCGTGGGTCGAGCAGTGTGTACACCCAGTAATCCGTAGTGGCCAGAATGCGTGCAACGCGAGGGTCACGAGAAAGGCATCCTAACATGAAGTCAGCCATGTGTGCCAGGGTACCCGTACGCAACACATGGCTGTCTTCACTAGGAAGATCCCTTTCAGGATCCTCCTCCTCATCCTCCTCAGGCCATACACGCTGAAAGGATGACAGGCAAGCAGCAGGGGCACCGTCAGCAGTGGGCCAAGCTGTCTCTTCCCCCTCCTCCTCATGCTCCTCCTCCTCCTCCTCCTGAATGCGCTGAGATATAGACAGGAGGGTGCTCTGACTATCCAGCGACATACTGTCTTCCCCCGCCTCCGTTTCCGAGCGCAAAGCGGCTGCCTTTATGGTTTGCAGGGAACTTCTCAAGATGCATAGCAGAGCAATGGTGACGCTAATAATTGCAGCATCGCCGCTCACCACCTGGGTAGACTGCTCAAAGTTTCCAAGGACCTGGCAGATGTCTGCCAACCAGGTCCACTCTTCTGAAAAGAATTGAGGAGGCTGACTCCCACTGCGCCGCCCATGTTGGAGTTGGTATTCCACGATAGCTCTACGCTGCTCATAGAGCCTGGCCAACATGTGGAGCGTAGAGTTCCACCGTGTGGGCACGTCGCACAGCAGTCGGTGCACTGGCAGATTAAAGCGATGTTGCAGGGTGCGCAGGGTGGCAGCGTCTGTGTGGGACTTGCGGAAATGTGCGCAGAGCCGGCGCACCTTTACGAGCAGGTCTGACAAGCGTGGGTAGCTTTTCAGAAAGCGCTGAACCACCAAATTAAAGACGTGGGCCAGGCATGGCACGTGCGTGAGGCTGCCGAGCTGCAGAGCCGCCACCAGGTTACGGCCGTTGTCACACACGACCATGCCCGGTTGGAGGCTCAGCGGCGCAAGCCAGCAGTCGGTCTGCTCTGTCAGACCCTGCAGCAGTTCGTGGGCCGTGTGCCTCCTATCTCCTAAGCTGAGTAGTTTCAGCACGGCCTGCTGACGCTTGCCCACCACTGTGCTGCCACGCCGCGCGACACCGACTGCTGGCGACGTCCTGCTGCTGACACATCTAGATTGCGAGACAGAGGTTGAGGAGGAGGAGGAGGGTGCTTTAGTGGAGGAAGCATACACCGCCGAACATACCACCACCGAGCTGTGGCCCGCAATTCTGGGGGTGGGTAGGACGTGAGCGGTCCCAGGCTCTGACTCTGTCCCAGCCTCCACTAAATTCACCCAATGTGCCGTCAGGGAGATGTAGTGGCCCTGCCCGCCTGTGCTTGTCCACGTGTCCGTAGTTAAGTGGACCTTGCCACTAACCGCATTGGTGAGGGCGCGTACAATGTTGCGGGAGACGTGGTCGTGCAGGGCTGGGACGGCACATCGGGAAAAGTAGTGTCGACTGGGAACTGAGTAGCGCGGGGCCGCCGCCGCCATCATAGCTTTGAAAGCCTCCGTTTCCACAACCCTATACGGCAGCATCTCAAGGCTGATAAATTTGGCTATGTGGACGGTTAACGATTGAGCGTGCGGGTGCGTGGCGGCGTACTTGCGCTTGCGCTCCAACACTTGCGCTAGCGACGGCTGGACTGTGCGGTGCGAGACATTGGTGGATGGGGCCGAGGACAGCGGAGGTGAGGGTGTGGGTGCAGGCCATGAGACGGTAGTGCCTGTGTCCTGAGAGGGGGGTTGTATCTCAGTGGCAGGTTGGGGCACAGGGGGAGAGGCAGCGGTGCAAACCGGAGGCGGTGAACGGCCTTCGTCCCACCTTGTGGGGTGCTTGGCCATCATATGTCTGCGCATGCTAGTGGTGGTGAGGCTGTTGGTGGTGGCTCCCCGGCTGATCTTGGCGCGACAAAGGTTGCACACCACTGTTCGTCGGTCGTCAGGCGTCTCTGTGAAAAACTGCCAGACCTTAGAGCACCTCGGCCTCTGCAGGGTGGCATGGCGCGAGGGTGCGCTTTGGGAAACAGTTGGTGGATTATTCGGTCTGGCCCTGCCTCTACCCCTGGCCACCGCACTGCCTCTTGCAACCTGCCCTGCTGCTGCCCGTGCCTCCCCCTCTGAAGACCTGTCCTGTGTAGGCGTTGCACACCAGGTGGGGTCAGTCACCTCATCGTCCTGCTGCACTTCCTCCGAATCCTCTGTGCGCTCCTCCCTCGGACTTACTGCCCTTACTACTACCTCACTGCAAGACAACTGTGTCTCATCGTCATCGTCCTCCTCACCCACAGAAAGTTTTTGAGACAGTTGGCGGAAGTCCCCAGCCTCATCCCCCGGACCCCGGGAACTTTCCAATGGTTGTGCATCAGTGACGATAAACTCCTCTGGTGGGAGAGGAACCACTGCTGCCCAATCTGAGCAGGGGCCCGAGAACAGTTCCTGGGAGTCTTCCCGCTCCTTAGCATGTGTCATTGTAGTGGAGTGAGGAGGCTGGGAGGAAGGAGGAGCAGCAGACAGAGGATTCGGATTTGCAGCAGTGGACGGCGCAGAACTGTGGCTGGACGATAGGTTGCTCGAAGCACTTTCTGCCATCCAGGACAGGACCTGCTCACACTGCTCATTTTCTAATAAAGGTCTCCCGCGTGGACCCATTAATTGGGCGATGAATGTGGGGACGCCAGAAACGTGCCTCTCTCCTAATCGTGCAGCAGTCGGCTGCGACACACCTGGATCAGGAGCTCGGCCTGTGCCCACACCCTCACTTGGCCCTCCGCGTCCTCGGCCACGTCCACGTCCTCTAGGCCTACCCCTACCCCTCAGCATGCTGTATTACCAGTGATTTGATTTCACAGGCAGGAAATGAATTGGCGCAAGCCTGCAGGTGAAATATAATTTTTTCCCTTTTTTGCAAAGGAAAGGCCCCACTGTGTATATTCAATGAACAATACGTTTAATAACTGTGGTGTGGCCCAGAAAAAGTGTCACACAACTTTAGTGTAGCAGAGTTATTAACTCTGGCAGAGCAGGTATTTGCCAGTCAGGAAAGAAAATGGCGCAAGCCTGCAGTAAACCGTAGCTGGTTGCGTCTGATTTTTGTACGTTCTCCACGCAGCACACACGTACACGGAGACCTTAGGACTGACACAGGCAGGCCAAATATAATTTTTTCCCTTTTTTGCAAAGGAAAGGCCCCACTGCGTATATTCAATGAACAATACGTTTAATAACTGTGGTGTGGCCCAGAAAAAGTGTCACACAACTTTAGTGTAGCAGAGTTATTAACTCTGGCAGAGCAGGTATTTGCCAGTCAGGAAAGAAAATGGCGCAAGCCTGCAGTAAACCGTAGCTTCTTGCGTCTGATTTTTGTACGTTCTCCACGCAGCACACACGTACACGGAGACCTTAGGACTGACACAGGCATGCCAAATATAATTTTTTCCCTTTTTTGCAAAGGAAAGGCCCCACTGCGTATATTCAATGAACAATACGTTTAATAACTGTGGTGTGGCCCAGAAAAAGTGTCACACAACTTTAGTGTAGCAGAGTTATTAACTCTGGCAGAGCAGGTATTTGCCAGTCAGGAAAGAAAATGGCGCAAGCCTGCAGTAAATCGTAGCTGGTTGCGTCTGATTTTTGTACGTTCTCCACGCAGCACACACGTACATGGAGACCTTAGGACTGACACAGGCAGGCCAAATATAATTTTTTCCCTTTTTTGCAAAGGAAAGGCCCCACTGCGTATATTCAATGAACAATAACTGTGTTGTGGCCCTGCCTACACAATTCTGTCCCTGTAGTATCAATGGAGGGTGCAATGCTCTGCACAGACGATTTTTAGAAAAAAAAAAAATGCAACACTGCTAACAGCAGCCAGCACAGTACTGCACACGGGTAAATTTGGCCCTAGAAAGGACCGTTGAGGTTCTTGAAGGCTACACTCACTCCTAACACTCTCCCTGCCTGTGCAACACTTCTGTCCCTAATGCCGGGTGCAATGCTCTGCACTGCCGATTTTGAGAAAAAAAAAAAAAACCCACTGCTAGCAGCAGCCTGCACACAGGTAGATGTGGCCCTAAGAAGGACCTTTGGGGTTCTTGAAGCCTACACTAACTCCTAACGCTCTCCCTACAGCAGCTCCAGCACGATACCACTGTCCCTCAGCTAACTCACAAGGCATGTGTGGCGAGCCGCAGGAGGGGGCGACTTTTATACTCGGGTGACATCTGATCTCCCCAGCCACTCACAGCAGGGGGGTGGTATAGGGCTGGAACAACACTGGAGGAAGTTGTAATGCCTTCCCTGTCTTTCAATTGGCCAGAAAAGCGCGCAAATTTCTCAGGGAAGAAAGTGAAAGTAACCCAAACACCGCGTGGTACTCGTTACGAGTAACGAGCATCCCGAACACCCTAATATTCGCCCGAGCATCGAGCTCGGACGAGTACGTTCGCTCATCTCTAATGCTTTCCCATTGCGTCCGGCGCTCCCATAAAGGAGAGCATGGACGCAACATAAAAAAAAAATTTACATGCTGCAGCCGGGGAATTCGTGCCGGCTTTGCCGTGACTAATTGGTCGTCCTGTATGGCCGAGATTTTTCTCAAATCTCATCCACATGGCTGGCTAATCCCGGTATTAGCATCCGCAGACACGCCATCACAAGTACGCAGTGCTTTCGCAGGTTTCCTGTGTGTTTGTCATATTCATGGAATGGTCTACTGCAGTGCATATTACGCACCAAAATAGTTCATGCTGCGTATTTTTTCACTTGACATCACGTGACATCACATTCTATTTACTGCGTATGAGGGCAAAACCACATGGGCTACGGAGCCTATTAGCACATGAACTGTGTTTTTTTTCCCTACTATTTAAACTCTGCACTTAGGCGTGTGAGTTAAAAAAAAGGAGGAAGATAGTTTCTTTCTTATCTTTCCCACACATAGAAAATCTACGTGCAAGAAAGATAGGGCAAGTCCTTTCTTTTCTTGCAGGTAGTAAAAACGCGCGGGAATCCCAATAATAGAAACGAAACCATTGAAATCAATGGCTTTGTTTCATCTCGTGTTTTGTGTGTGAATTTCTTGCATTCGCAAAATAGGTCCTGCTCTATGTTCCTGCGTTTTGTGCAGCGAAACAGCCATAGAAGTCTTTGGCAGGAGCGCAATTATGCAAAAGCAAGAGTGTGCCTCTGTGCAAAACACAGGAAAAGAATGCAGCTGGGCCTTATTAGGCTTTAAATACTCATCAAATTCTAAGGAAAGGGCGTGACGCGCGCAAATGAACTGTGCGTTACAAAACGTACAGTAATATACGCTGACTCGCGCATAACAGGCTGATTTCATTGCTCTTTGAACCTTGTCCATGCCCAAATATGATGCGCTGCAGGAAGCGTATTCGCGCATACGCTCATGTCATTCTGCCCCAGGGGCGGACTCACATGGGTGTGTTTACGTGTGCAAAATCTGCGCACACAATGCGCAGAAAATAGAACCCATGGTTTTTAATGGATTAATTCTCGCTTTTGCATGTGCGCAAAAAACCTCCTGCTATATGTTCTATTTTGGTGAGCAAATGCACACCAAAGTCACCACATGAGTCTATGGGGGTGCACAAATGCGCACCCGATACCCGCGACAATTGCGGAATGCAGAGTTCTGCAGGGAAATCAACCCACTAGGGACTAATTAAGGCTGCACTCCTGTTTTGTGTAGTTTTCAGCTGTGCACATAGTCAGGAAAATACGGTAATTTAATACTTCTTTAATGCTTTAATCTGGATACACACTGGCAGTTATGATGACATCACAATGCACATGACATCACAGACATCATGTGACATCACAAGGCACATGACATCATAGATATGACATCACAATGGGCTCAGAATGTTTAAAGCTCTAACCAGAGCCAGCTTGTGTCACTTCAGCGTGACATCTTGAAGAGGCCAGGTGCAGGTAAGTAGCTCCACAGTAAATGGACTTGGTGACCGAGGATGGTCTGTGGACTTGGTGGCCAAGGACGGTTTGTGGACTTGGTGACCGAGGACGGACTGTGGACTTGGTGACCGAGGACAGTCTGTGGATTTGCTGACTGAAGATGGTCAGCGGAACTGGTGATCAAGGACAGACTGCGGACTTCAGCGTGACATCTTGAAAAGGTAAGTGCTGAGGCCTAATTCATGCATCGTATAACTGAGGATGAACTGTGGATTTGGTGACCGAGGAAGGTCTGTGGACTTGGTGACTAAAGATTTTTTTGGACTTAGTGACCGAGGACGAACTGTGGACTTGGTGATCGAGAATGGTCTGTGGACTTGGTGACCGAGGATGGTCTGTGTACTTGATGACCAAGGACAGTTTGTGTACTTGGTGACCGAGGACGGACTGTGGACTTGGTGACCGAGGACAGTCTGTGGATTTGGTGACTGAAGATGGCCTGTGGACCTGGTGATCGAGGACAGACTGTGGACTTCAGCGTGACATCTTGAAGAGGATTGGTGCAGGTAAGTAGCTCCTCAGTAAGTGCTGAGGCCTAATTCACGCATCATATAACTGAGGACGAACTGGGAACTTGGTGACCGAAGATAGTCTGTGGACTTGGTGACCGAGGATGGTCTGTGGATTTGGTGACTAAAAAGATTTTTTTGGACTTAGTGACCGAGGATGGACTGTGGACTTAGTGACCGAGGATGGACTGTGGACTTAGCGACCGAGGATAAACTGTGGACTTGGTGACCGAGGACGGTCTCTGGAGCTGGTGATCGAGGACAGACCGAGGACTTTAGTGTGACATCTTGAAGAGGACGGGTGCAGGTAAGTAGCTCCTCAGTAAGTGCTGAGGCCTTGTCCACACATCGTGTGACCGAAGGCGGACTGTGGACTTGGTGACGGAGGACAGTTTTGTTGACTTTCTGACTGAGGAGGGACTGTGGACTGGCTGACCGAGGACGCACTATGGACTATCTGATCAAGGCTGGACTGAGGACTGGCTGAGAGAGGCTGGACTATGTACTGCCTGACTAAAGGTGGACTTTCGACCGGCTGTCCGAAATTTAAACTGCGCACTAGAGAGTAGACATACTGTAGCATTACACTGTCCTATAGACTGACTGACTACAGAATTATACTAGATAGTACACTGACTGACTACAGCATAACATGAGACTGTACACTGACTGTCTTCTATAATTTCAGGAATATGCAGCTGCACAGATTGGATCCAGGGGGATAGCCGATCGCCACATCTGGGGTCAGGAAGGAATTTTTTGCCCCCCTGAGGTAGAACTCTCCGGTGGGGTTTTTCGCCTTCCTCTGGATCAATATAACTGCCAAACCCCTCCCTCCCCCATTTGGCCACTTCCCAATAAACGAGTCATCCATTGATTCAGGGACTGTTCTGGCTGCCATATGTGGAGTCGGGAAGGAATTTTTCCTCATTGAAGCTGAATTGGCAGATGGCTCATTGAGGTTTTTTCGCCTTCCCCTGGATTAATGTATTTCAATAAATGATCCAGGGAACTTGTCTGACTGCCCTCAGTGGAGTCGGGAAGGAATTTTTCCCCTTACAGGGGTTTTTTCGCCTTCCCTTGAATCAATGGAAGTCAATGGATCTATCATATCCTTGACTTTTATTTAAAATACACGTCAAATCATCCTCATTAAGAAAATTGTAAATCAATAAAATTCTCTGTTTTCACCCCGATATCTTTGTGTGTCTGGGTTTATTTTCTTTGCATCCTTACCCTACTACTTGTATTATTTGGGTTCTCTGGTCTCGTTGTATGTACTTAGCAGTTGTAGCACAGCGAATATCATTAGACTAGACATACATGTAATTCAGAGCAGCACAGTTAGGGCTCATTCACATAAGGGAATTTGCACAGCTAACCTACATGCGCAAAAAAATTGTGACTATTAGAAAAAATGGTAAGAAGACACTGATCAGAAGGATCACTTCTTCTACTCCAGTTACACCCAGAGCTACATTCACATCATGTCCCCTACTCCAGTCGCATCTAGGGCTGTAGTTGCATCATGTCTTTTACTCCATCACATAATATTTTCTGCTGCAGTCACATCCAAAGCTGAAGTCGCGACTTCTACTCCGTTTACACCCGTAGCTGTGATCACCTCATGTTTTCTTCTCCGGTTGCACCCAGAACTGCGGTCACTTTGCGTCTTCTACTCCAGTCACATCCGGAGCATATGCTATTGAACCAGGAAGACATGTTGGAAATTTTGGGAGGTCAGAATTTGCACAAGCAGCATGAATCGATGACCCGTTCCTGTCAGCTGGACAGAGTATGCCAGTACCTCTATGTAAATACTTACTGTAGTGTACCATCAAGGCTACAGGCCATTTCACATCTTTTTTTATTAAATCTACTGTTATCCTGAGCAATCAATAGTTAGGCAGGGAAATAGATCTGGTGGGGGAAATCTCGCGGTTCTGCTGCAGTGAAAAACACGAGATTTCTGCTGGAAAAGCGCTGCTTCAAAACCTCCGGCACTTAGCCGCGGGTTTTGGAGCGGATTGGTTGCATGCTTTCCCATTGCGTGCGGCACTCCTATAAAGGAGAGCATGGATGCAACATTAAAAAAAATTTACATGCTGTGGCCAGGGAATTCGTGCCGACTTTGCCGTGACTAATTGGCCGTCCTGTATGGCCGAGATTTTTCTCAAATCTCGTCCACATGGCTGGTTAATCCCGGGATTAGCATCCGCAGGCGGATTTGCCGCAGGGTAATTCCAGACGGAATTTCCGCGGCAAATCCGCCCTGTGTGAACCCAGCCTAAAAAGCACAGCTACACGTGTGCGTCCTTCATTGCGCAAAATCCGCCCTATCGTGTGCATTTTTGCGCTTGCGCTGGTGTGCAGACGCCCTGGAAGAATACAGCATGCCTGCAGAGCAGCGCTTCGACAGACCAGCAGTATTCAAGTCACATAATAAGCAGCTTGACCCTCTGTAAAATATTTGTCATGTTTAATGTAGGAAATGCCGTATAATCTTGGAATTCTGTTTGATGCCGTGTTTAACGCTAAACGCTGCTGCTCGCCATATACCCTCCGGGCGTTTTCGCATTATTTGTTTATAGGTCGAAAAAATTGTACTAGAAATGAATGTAAATTGTTTTGCTTTGTTTAACTGCAAATCAATATGTGAGCTTATTGGAAAGTCGCAGCAACAGAACAATTGGATCAAGGAGCTGGAGTCCAATTATCTGTGATAAACTATTTGTTGCAGCCAGGACTATGTGCTGGGAGGCTTCCTGCCCCGCTTTATTTCCTGACCAATTTAATTACGTTTCCTGTATTATTTTTCGATTGCTAATCCCAGGTCAAAGATATTGTGAACATTACAATCATCAAACCGGTTTGTATTGAAAAACTAGATTTATTCATTTCACATCAAATACTGAGGATGGAGAAAGAACTGCGGGGATGTAAGATGCAAAGAACACAGTTGTTTACTGTGCGAATTAGATGAATATTAATTTAAAACTAGTAGCCCGTGTTTTATATATCACCAATCCCCCAGAGGAATGCAAAAAAAAAATCTCTAAAGACCCAGATGGCAGCATGGAAATCTTATATACTGCTAAAAGAGGTTTGGGGACTCGAATACAAAGTAAAATGAAGTGATTCTTGTAAAATATATTCCTATATTTCTTGCGTGTTCCAAGATTACAAGGTTATCCTCTATTTTATAACTTGGTCTTAGAACTGAGATTCCTGCCTATCTCTGGAACGGGGGTCCTGTGTCCCCCATCTTCCTCACTGCTGGATTACTGGAACCCCTGCAGTGAGGAGGACACTGGATGGAGTGCTGGTTGTGCAAGTGTGTTGGTGCTGCATTTACTTTCAATGGGACTGCCGGGATACCCGAGCACTCAAGTGTTCGGGCATCTTGGGACTCAAGTGCTCAGGTATCTTGGCACTCAAGCTCAGGTATCTCAGCACTCAAGCGTTCGGGTATCTTGGCACTCAAGCTCAGGTGTCTTAGCACTCAAGCGTTGAGGCATCTCGGCACTTGAGCGTTGAGGAATCTCGGCACTCAAGCGTTTGGGCACCTTGGCACTCAAGCTCAGGTATCTTGGCACTCGAGCACAGCACTCAAGCTCAGGTATCTCAGCACTCAAGTTCGGGTATCTTGACACTCAAGCTCGGGTATCTTGGCACTCAAGCTCGGGTATCTTGACACTCAAGCTCGGGTATCTTGGCACTCAAGCCTGGGTATCTCGACACTCAAGCGGTCACGTATTTACATCAGCCCCATGAAATGAATGGAGTGCTGACCGACATGTTTTTGCAGCACTCCATTCATTCTGATGTCACTGCAGGTGGAAAAGGTATCCCTGCAGTGATAAGCAGAGGGGGATACAGTACCCTTGTTCATGAGATTGGCAGGGGTCTCAGCACTGAGACCCCACAAATCAGCAAGTTATCTCCTTTCCTTGGAAATAGACTTGGCCTTTGCAAGTGACTTACCTTTGATGGCCTCATACAGGCTAGAACCAGAGCCTTCCCTTTGATTGAGCTAGAAAAGCACTTGCCCAAGGACTCCCCTGCTCCGAGGACCTTTTCACTGGCACTTACTCAAGCACAGGTGCCCCTTTAATCAGCTGATCGGGGGCTCCTGAGCAACAGACCTCCACTGATCTGATGTTAATGACCTATCCTGAGGGTAGGTTATCAATACTAGAATACAGTAAAATGCATTATTCATTGTATGCTCATGTGCTCCATATGCCCTATAAGTTCATGTTCTCCATATGCTCTGAATAGAGAACTGCTGCAAAAAGCACCTCCTGACTCAACGTGACTGTTTATTACATGGTCACCTATTAATTTTGAATAGGTTCAGCTGTTGGGCTCATGTTGATTTGATGATAACCAGCAAGTCCAAAATTAAAAAAGGGTCTCTCCAAAATGTAATGATTGTATAGCAAGCATCAAGACTGATCGCATCATCAAGACAGTCATGACTGAACCCCCCCCAGTTCCGCATCTTCGTCTTTGCTGCCTCTGGAACAGCTGTGGATAGAATTTTATAAGTAGCAGATAGAGTTTCAAATCAGTAGCATTTAAAAATTACAGTTATGTATTTAGCAAGAAGCAGCTGGTCTCTTCAAACCATGGTGTGGATTGCCATGAGAGGTAATTAAGTGTGAAAAAATGGAAAATTGCTTCCGTGAAAACATACAGCGCTACAAGCACATTTTCAGTGAAAAAGGAAGAAAATGTTGTCAAAGTTTTCTCACTACGCTTCGAAGCATCTGATGCTCTAAATTGATCTGTTATAGAAACAACATGGAGGCATATTGCTGTAAGCGTAATACACCATAAATATGACTCTACTGCTGGAAAAATGATATCCTGGGTGGCAATGTATTATATATAGAGATGAGCGAGCCTGCTCGGATAAGGCAGTTACTTGAGTGAGCATCGCTATCCTCGACTAACTGCATTCCCTTCTGAGCAGGCTTGGGGGGCGGCGGGGGGGAGCAGGTGGGAGAGTGAGAGAGATCACTCTCTCTCCCCCCCGCTCACCCCCCGAGCCTGCTCGGACGAGAATGCAGTTACTCGAGATGAGCGATGCTCACTCGAGTAACTGCCTTATCCGAGTGTGCTTGCTCATGTCTAATTATATATATATGTGTGGAAAAGCGGTGGCCTGGCTCTCCAAGCCATCCCCTTTTGGCTATAGGAGCAGCATGATACCAGCAAAAAAATGGGCCCCCAATAGGAAAGTGTAGGAAAGTATGTCCCCTTCCCTGGTGATGCACCTAGCATGTCACCAGGGACATCATCAAGCAGGGGGCCCATATAAGAAGTGCCAGCAGCATCATTTTATAGGACTGTGTAGTGTGAGCTGTGTGTATGGCCACATTCCCCCGCTGGGGTGTGGTGAGAGGCCCCACCACTAGACCCAACAGTGCCTAGGAGTAAAGAGGCCCAGAGAGCCAGTAATGGAGGACCAGTGGCAAGAAGGGCCAGGGAGGCTGTTGAGCAAAGACTTGCTGCTGTGGTGGCTACAGCAGGTATAGGAGCAGTGACAGTAAAGCCCAGTAGTTTAGAGGACCTGATTGAAAACAGCAGAGACCAGTAGACCCAAGTCTATGACTGAGGAGAAGAAATAGGGGTCATCGAGGCTGTGGTGATGGAAGAGTGGCAGATGATGATCGCGTGGCCCAGAGAGGTGACAAATTGTCCCAGATGTATGCAGGCCACTGATGATTATGGGCAGCCCAGAAGAGCACTAGAGTATCTCTCCCCGCTAAAACCAGAAATGACTAATGATAAGGCTGACCAGATGTGCAACAGCACGGTGATGACCAGGCTGCTGGCACGGTGCAGATTCCTGATCAAGAGACATTGTGTGATGTGCCCTCGAGAGTCTACATCCATTCATACAGAGCAGAGAGCAGTGCCAGGTCTAGTTGGAGATTACACTTGGAGTATGTAAATAGATGCTGCTATGAGGAGAGATGATCCTGGATAGGCCAACCAAGAGACCAATGCCCCTGTATCAGGTAGGTCTCTCTTGGGACTTAACACCAAGGAGAAACTGGTCAGTACAGAGACTGTAAGGTGCTCATGTAAATAGTCAACCTCTTTAGGCTGCAAAGCCTAGGTAAGTACCGTAAGGACTGCTTGTCCTGGTGGGTGTCTACTACCATGCTATTGCAACATCTCACCTGCACCTTACGCACGGTGCCCTTTAGGCTTTCAGCCAGAAAATCTCAGTATTTCCAAAGACCTCCAAAACTAATACTGATGGGGTATAGTAAACTAAATTAGTCCATCTACAGTATTTTAGAGATCCTCAGAAATGGCAATATAGTTGAGTTAAAATCTAAAGGAATACAGCTTGATGGAGACAGGAAATAACATGGACTGTCTCATATTTTGGAGGACTGCTCTCTATATTAGTTCATTATGATACTACCATTTGCACATACTAGGAAGTCATTTTGTGTCCACCGATACCACTTTGCCTAAGTTTAGACATTGTGGGCAAATTGTTGCACAATTGTGGCAAAATCACATCATTTAGCAATGATTTTGCAAAAGTTGTGGCACAAATCCCAGTTTGACTGCTATATACAGTTCTTCATCCTAAGAAACCTGGTTGAGCTCTTTAATTTACTATGTTGCTTTTACTGTATATATTGAAATAAAATAAGCCACTTATACAGATGATATTCAATGACTTTTACATAACGAGGACATAACGAGGGTGCAGCTTTCCAGATGCAGCTGCGCATAATGTTCATGACAGTAGGGCTACCTGTTGATATTTGGACTACTGTAACCTCACTGTTTCCAAATGGGAATTCCTATAGAGAAACAGTGCGGTCTTATCCAATTGCCGCTATATAGCCCTAGCCATAAGGTCTGAATACGGAAAGTTATTTTACAAAATTGGAGCACATGCATGAGAAGTCAAAAACTAGAACTATCAGATAGAACTATTAATAGTTTTATAGACATTTAGCGTACAACACTTCAATAAATATGTCACATTGATCAAGTGAATGATAGCTATTACAGAGTACCAAACCTGTGTCTGTGATAGCATTAATAAATCTTCCAAATTATGTTTTAATTGCCATCAATACATCACTGTATGTTATAAATAACGGGACTTTCAGAAAACAGCCCAAATTACAACTACAAATTGTACAATTGTACAGTATCTCCTATGTCACACAATTCTTTTTCCTGGGTTATAAATGTCATTTTCTAATTGGTTCAATCATAAAAACATGAAAAAAGTTTATCAAACTGCTAATTTTTGTTTTTGCGGTCTGCACATTGTAGGGTTAAAAGTGGCATATTTTCATTAAGGAAAATCAAAAACGTTTGGGTTTAATAGAAGGATACAAAACAACATTATATATATATATAACCAATCATATATTTTAACCAAAATGCTACAAATGGATGAAAAGGAACCTAGAAATGTGTCGTTTTGTGATATTTACGAGGGTATGTCAGATCGCTTTCACAGATTAATCCCCAAATGTAGACCCCCTTCATGTTTTAATTGCGGTTTCCCTGGTAGCGACTTTCAAATTGTAGGATGTCTTGATGAAAGCGCTCTCCTTGCTCCTCTTAATAGGCATCCATGTTCTCTTTAAATCTGCCAAGAGGGGCATCAAGGATATGTACTTTTAAAGATATCCTGCAGCCCATTTTGCTATACTTTTTCACCAGAGACTCAATATAGTTTTCAGCTTCATGATTTCCAAGGAAACCCTTAACTTCTTTAACAAAACTGATCGAGACTTCTTGTTTTTTGAGAAGATTGGGAAAGTCTTATCACTCAATGACTTTCTTGAGTTGAGGTCCAACAAAAACTCCAGCTTTAACTTTTACTTCCAAAAGCTTCGGGAAAAGATCTTGTTAATACTTGAATGCTTCCTTGTCCAAAGCCATGACAAATTGCTTCATGAGGCCTAGTTTCATGTGCAAAGGTGGCATTAGTACATTTTCGAGGGTCTACAAGTGGCTCCCATTTAATGTTATTCTTACCCACAGAGAACTCTATATGTTCAGGCCAATATCATCTGTGGCAGTGAGCTCTAGTGTCTCTGCTATCCCAAAAACAAAGATAGCATGCAAACTTAATGAACCCTCTTTGAAGACTAGGTCTTGTCGAGTAACTAATTACCGAGCACCATGTGGGGGGGAGGGGGGGCAGCAGGGGGGGAAGCGGGGGGGGGGGGGGGGGTAGAGTGAGAGAGATCTCTCTCTCTTCCCCCCGATCCTCCCCGCTGCCCCCCTCCGCCCCTCCCGCATGGTGCTCGGTTGAGTAATCAGTTACTCGACAAGACAGATGCTCGATCGAGCATCAGCCTTAAACAAGCGTGCTCGCTCATCTCTATTGAAGACCCATCAGGAATGCAACCATTTTGAAGTCTCTAATAAATTCGCAACCATTTTCCTCATATTTGAATGCATTTGGCAATCTCCAAAAGTTTTTTTAAATGTATAGTGGTATTTTTTAAATTAGTATATTTACAAAGAATGTAAAGTATTTTGTTTCAGACATTTTGACATATAGCATGTCTAGTTTTAGATTACAAGGCGCATATGACGGTTTGGGTTGGCGTTGGGTCATTTTCTTTTTTATGTATATATTTAGCGCTATGTAGCCGCTTCATCTTAGTTTCATCTGTCCAAAGAATCTTGTTCCAGAATGTGGTGGCTTTTTTAGATGTCTTCTAGGCTTTTCTGTTCTTGAGTGTTACCAGAGATTTGCATCTTGAGATAAACCCTCTCTATTCACGTTCATGAAGGTGTCTCTTGATTGTTGACTTTGATAGGTCTACCTCCTTGAGAATGTTCTTGACTTGGCTAGATGTTGTGAAGGGAAGAACGCTGCAACCATCCACTTTAGTTGTCTTCTGTTCTCTTCTGGACCTTAGGTGTTGATGAGCTAGCCAGGGCCTTTCTTCTTTCTAAGAATGTACTAGATTGTTGACTTGTTCACTCTTAGGATATGTTACATGGGGAAGAAATACTGCAAAATATCCATGGAGAAATTCCTCAGCATTTCCGCATCCAAAACAGAGTCAAAATTGGTGCCATTGGTGTGACCTATGACTCTAAATCAGCTGTGTGCCCGTAGCTGATTTCAGGAGGTACTACACTCACCTTCGAAGTCTTCGGCTGTCAGCACATTTTTCACTGGTCACCCGGCAGCCTGTACTTAACGCAGCGCTGCTGGTCAATTCGGCATCACCTGATCAGCGGCTCTGCACTTAATACAGGCCACTGAGTATTGGATAAAAGAGTGCGCAGCATTTCCGCCCCATGTAATCATACCCTTAGGGCTTCTGCATATGTAAAATCACTTGCGCAAAACACAGAGCCTAGAACCCATTCACTCCAATGGCTTCCCTAACATTCTGCATTTTTGCACATGTTAAAATATATGCAACATGCTCTATTTTTGTGCACATTGATGCACCCCAGACACCATAGAAGTCTATGGGGGTGCGCAAATGCACACCCTGTCTGAATTAAATTGTGCACTGAACTGCGTGATTTTGCTGTGTTAATCAACACCTATGGGAACTAATTAAGCTGCACAGCTGGTTCAATCATGGCACATGTGTATTCCACACCGATGTGAACAGTTCAAGCAGAGCAAAAAAGTACAGTAAAGGCACGAAAATGTGTGCGACAGCCAGCAAAAGTGGTACCTTCACAGGAATCATGTCACGCTATCGAGAGCGTGTGTACACCTACACTCAGGCGCCCTTAAAGTTTTTTCTCCATGTCCCACCACCTCTCCTGGCCGACAGGCCTCTCCATCCCGCACCCTCCCCTTAAACCTGTTCCCGCTATGTTTGTCCTCGCTGTGGCCGTGACACGGCTGGCCAAAAATCTTCACGCCCGTGTGAAAGAGCCCTAATTTTGTTATGAACTAATGAGGGAACAGACCACATTGGAACATGAATCTCCTTGTCAGTCATTTGTCCACTGTATTCAGCTGCAATTCATCAGAATAATTCTTGACATCCTCCTCTGACCCCTTTCATTGACAAGTTGTTTTCCATCCACAATATTCCCTCGATATTTTTCTTCAATTGCACCATTCTCTGTATTCTCTGTATACGGCTGCATGAGAAAACCCAAGAAAGTTGGCTGTTTTTGAAACACTGGACCAACTAGTCCAGCACCGATGATCTGACCTGATTCAAAGTTGCTCAGATCACTCGATTCTCTAATTTTAATGTGGATTGCCAGTGAAACTGATCAAAGGGAAACTTTCTCACTTGCAGGTATCCCTAATAAAGTGGCCTTGCAGTGTCTATGCACAGTACATAAATATTTTCCTAACCCATCAGTTATGTTCTGCGTTTGGCCGCTTAACTTCAATGCACTAATGAAAATAAGCTTTTATGGAAAAGATGGCATGACGGTGGGTGCAGCACAGGTCTAGCAAACAAGAAACTCAATTCAATTACTCAGACACTTAAATAAATCCATGTTTTCCTCCAGCTTCGTTGGACAATAAAATGGAAGATTAATTACTGCAAGTAAATCATAAAAAAAGAATTAGCAGAAAACCAACAAAAATCTGCTTTCCTGGCAACAGTCTGCGTTAATCAAAACTTGAAATAGAGGATTGAAAGATCAATATTTCACTTCAGAATGAAACATGGCAGAGCTTCCACCTAGAGAGAGAGCTTAAGCTCTGAAGAGAACATTGGCAACGGTAATCGAAAGACACCATATGCAAAAATCTATTTGCTTCTTTTGTGATCTCTAATAAACAGATCACATTAGTGACTCATAAATAATCCTGTGCACATAGCTGGGTTCACCTTGGATACTTTGTAAAGGGGAACAACAATTTAGGAAGTTTATTTTGTAGAAATAATTCACAAAAGAGACTTGAACTTTCACCTCCTGCCCCTCCCTCCCTCCTTCAATGAAATATGCACCCAAAAATTGTGTGGAGACACCTAGGGGGAGAGTGGGTCAGGGGAGGGTATAGTCTCTCCCCAAGAAGAGCACCCAAAAGGAGTGTGGGGACACCTAGAAGGTGAGTGAGGAGACTTATAAGGCCATGCAAGCTCCTCTGGGTAATTTATGCAAATAAGGAAGATGGAAAAATACTTATGGATGGCAGCATTCTTTCAAATTAATGTGACTTGTTAACAAGTCTTAGCAATGATTGGGAATAGAAAACCAAGCTAGAAAACCAAAGATACAAAATGACACACTAGTTGTGTTGTGGTTGTGCACAATACTATGCATTTGGATTTATATGAACACGGTAGATGTTGGCTGCTTGTAAACGCACTTCTGATACACAATATGGGAATTTAATAAAATATTCACTGCTGGGAGATTTAATTGAACTTTTCACAACTTTTGCAAAATGAATCCCTTTTCTTAAGTCTTTGTGTGTCTCAGGATTTTCTTTACATCATCAGATATGTTGTTTAGGTTTAGCATCCTTGATAAATAATACAAATTCTTAGTTATATTAAAGTGCTGTTAATTCCAGGGCTCTGTACATATGAAAACAGGATTAAATACATTACTTATAGAGTTGAGCGAATGTACTCTGCCGAGTTTGATGCTCGTTCGAGTATTAGTGTACTCGATGGTGCTTGTTACTCGAACGAGCATCACGCCGTGTTCCACCCCGCCCCAGTTTTTGGCCCCTCCTCGCTGTGACATGCCTGTTTTGGCCCCTCCCCACCGCGACGCAGCGCACGTCAATGGCAAATTTTTTGGCTGGCAGGCAGGCAGGGAAGAGAGAGAGAGAGAGAACACGAACCAAGAAATAAAAAAATAGCTCGGCACCCGGCGTTCCACATGCAAAAATGCTCCAGTCTCCCATTGTAGTCAATGGAGTTCGTTACTCGAGTAGAGCGCTCGAATTTTACAAAAAGCTCGACTCGAATAACGCGGATCCCGAGCACAGGTGAGGGGAGAAGGTGCTCATCTGATTGAGGCAGCAGGGTTATTATTAGAGATGAGCGAGCACCCAAATGCTCGGGTCCGCGTTATTCGAGTCGAGCTTTTCGTAAAATTCAAGAGCTCTACTCGAGTTTCGAACCCCATTGACTACAATGGGAGACTCAAGCATTTTTGTATGTGGGACGCCGGGTCCTGAGCTTTTTTTTTTTGTCTTGGTTATTGTTCTCTCACTCTCTCTCTCCCTGCCAGCCCAAAAATATGCCATTGACGCGCTTCGTTGTGGTGGGGAGGATCCAAAACAGATGCGTCACAGCGGGGAGGAGCCAAAAACTGGGGTGGGGTCGAACACGGCGTGATGCTCGTTCGAGTAACGAGCATCATCGAGTGCGCTTATACTTGAACAAGCATCAAGCTCGGCAGAGTACGTTCGCTCGACTCTAGTTACTATAGGTTGTAGACTTGATGAGGTGGGTTTTCAGGTTCTTTTTTGAAGCTTTCTCAGGTGGTGGAGAGTCTGATGGGTTGAAGTAATAAGTTTCAAAGTATAGGTGACGCATAGTGGAAATCCTAAAGACGATTATGGGAGGAGCATAATAGGGGATCGTTGTGAGGGTCGGAGATTATGTATGGGGAGATACCGGTATATTGGGCCAGAGATGTATAGAGGAGTCATGTTGTGGACAGCCTTGTACATTATTAATAATAACTTGGACTGGATTCTCTGGACAATAGGTAGCCAGTGAAGGGGTTAGCAGAAGAAAGACCAGGGAATAACGAGGGTTGAGTAAAAGTCATATGTAAGAGATATTTTTGAGCTGGAGCTGGCAGGTAGTGGCTAGGGCTTGCATGGTTTGAAGGAGAGAGTTGAGTCAAATGTAACACCGAGAGAGTGGACTTGTGAAACTGGCGAAAGAATGGAAGCATTGATTGTGATCAATAAGTCTAATTAGGCTGTTGACTGATATGGGGAGAGATAAAAAAGAAAAAAAGAGGAAAAATAAAAATAATCTGGTTTATGGCTACTATTACATTAAGTCAAAATGTGAAATTTGCAAAGCATGTGAAAATAAATGACTGAACCAGAGGATATATACATGAATCAAAACATAGAAGGAAGCCAGAAAGAGCAGTCCACATGTTTAAAAGAGATTCGTTACAGTTCTTCTTTTACCGTCTAACAAAAGTCTGTTTTTTTTACTTCCTGGTGACTTTAGACCCTTTTACATGACAGCTAATGGATAACAAATGTTAGTGCAGTGTCCCAACGGCCACCTAGACACGAGGCCCACACTGACGAGCTGGCGGGGTAGAGTTGGCACTTGTCACGGTGGCTCTACCAGACTCCTCCCTGGATGGACGCACAGAACCTCGGGCCAAGTACTGCTAGGCCTCTTCCATTCAACGCTGGGACAGCATTACCTTTATACATGTGGTAGACTTTAGATTTGTCACGCATGACACCACCGTTCCTTTCATACTGTTGAGTATCCGACAGTTGAATAAAGAGAGTCCACACACACAGTTGAAACTTGATAACTCGGTCACTGGGAATGGGCAATGGCCGGTGAACTTTACTTGAAGCTTGGCAGAGTACAGCTTTACACATGCAAGTGCAGGAAAGACGGAGAATGTGAGTTCAGGGAGGTGACACAGGATGACACTGCTCTTACAAGCCAAGTTATCTGTAAGGTACTCCTCCTGGAAGGGGAACACTCCGAAGGAGGATGGGGATAGAAACACTTCACAGACACTCACTTAGTACTTGTAGACAGCTCTGCATGATGGACTCCTCACTTCACTCTCTCTTCAGAGGCGGTTCCTGGCATAGAGAACTTCAGGATACCTCTCCTCCTCTTCCATCACTTCACCACATGAGGGTTGAAGATACCCCCATGTGGCCGGCACTCCACTCTCAACCATTGAAGATCAGGAACTCTCACTACCACACCCCAATCACTTACGTCTATAGGGTACAGACACCACATGACTAGACAGATATTGGTACTTTTCCAGGCATATCCTAGCCACTTTCAGATATAAACCTCTTGTATGCTGCACCTGTGCAATACACATAAGAGCAGACAAGACACTTTGCACAGTGCATCCACATTGAAGACATGATATGTATGACATTTATGGAGGGGCCAGAAATAAGTGTTTCGGGCCACTACATTAATCTCACCCAATCATTGCACCGTGTGAACATGCCAACGATCAGGTGACAAACCAGCAAACGCTGACCTATTAGTGATTACATCTTTTATGCAGCATCAAAAATCAATTATTATTGGCAGCACATCAAAAAAACACAACAAAATAGAGCATGCCATGTTTTTTCCCAGCGCTAGAAACGCGCACGGAAAAAAACATGTGAAGGAACCCATTTAATTCAATGGCTTCTATTTGTTGCACCCGGAGAAGGCCGCCCTTAGGACCGAGTAATGAACATACCACAGAAAACCATAAGACTCATTTGTGGCTGCATAATCTGTGCGCCGAGTGCGCAGCGAATAGAACCCATTAAATTCAATGAACAGAGTAATTTCGCTTAAACAAGAACACCTGCGCCTACCAGGTCAGCTGATCCGCCTACCGAGTTAGCTGACCTGCTACCAAGTCAACTGACCACCTTACTAAGTAGACAGACCTGCCTATTCAAACATGGCCCTGCCGGGACGAGCGTTCCCCGCGGGGCCTCGGCAGAGTAGGTAAAAAGCTCTGATACGGGCGCAATAGCCTGCGATCAAGTGCCCTGCATAGCGCATGTACGTCTCGTGACAGCAAGCATATATGCGCTTATGCCCATGTGAGGCTGTCCTAACTCACTCTATAGCTGGCTGTGGCCAACCCAACAAACTGTAACACCTTTATAGTGCATTTATAGTGACACAAATTTGTCACTGCTAAGTATTAATCAAGCAAAAAGATAGTGACTGGCAGCATACAAGGATGTAGAAAAAATGCAGAAACACTTTATTGCCCCATTACAGATATAGTAGCAACGTTTCGGCCGGATGGCCTTCCTCAAGCTAATACACAACAATACAAGTGCACAGTATATATAGACAGAGTGTAATACAATTAGACTAATAACCACACTCAATAAGCAGGTGTACCTCCTCCGTCGTTGATTGCCTCGTCACAAACGTTCTGACTGATATCGGGCGCACATCTAATGACGGCATCTAATGGCCGACAGTGTTACTTAGCAAACGTATGTGCGCATGCGCGGGATCCTAGTCATCGCGAGAGGACGGCTTCTAGCTAAGATGGAGCGCAGCAAAAGCGGAAGATCCAGTGAATTATTGCTGCGCATGCGCGTGATTACCGCTATCAAGAGAGGATGTTTCTTACTCCGTCACTGTATAAAAACAAACTAGCGAGTTTTCATAGCGCATGCGCCAGAACATCGCTGTCACAGGAGAAGTGACATCACGCAACCAATCTATGCTATAGTCATGGATGTCATGCACCCTAATATATGTACACGGGGACATGTTACCAATAAACGAAATTTGCATAATGTATGGAAAAATCGCATGATATGCAGGGATGGAGATCGCTACCTCATATTATATGTTTGCAACGGCTGCATATTAAAGTAAACATGGATTAGTTGAATAGCTTGGACATAGTTTAAGTACAAACAATCACTATTCTTGTACATATCAAACAAAGATGTTAATTACTCATGAAGTGTCTAAATAGGGAAAGTATGCTCAAGTAAGAGTATCGGTATGTGTTTACAATTCAGTCGTGGCAAGGACAGCCCAACATGGGTAATGTCCATACTGTACCCAACTGATATATATATGATCCAAACGCTTCCTTGCTATATAAAGGCACACCTGTCCAAAACCCGTAATGAGATAGCCAATCTACAAAAAAAAAAAATTTCAAAAAAAGGAAGAATTTTTGAAATGCCAATTAATTAATTTATTGATAATAGAGCCAAGTGCAAAAAAAACATAATCACAATGTGATCAAAATCATGAACACGCTTGACATGAGACAAGGAAACCAACGACGAGGGGATCCTGCAAAAGATAAAAAACGGAGTGAGTATGCATACATACAAACATACAAGGACAAAAACATCTTATAAACATCATTAAAAGATATATATACATAAACATATCCTGATGTGAGCTACAAGAATCTTATAAAAATGGCTGGAAGACATATTCTTGATTGAGTCCTTTTGGGGACATGGTATCGAGTTCATAGATCCATTTGAGCTCACGTTTTTTAAGCAATGCCTCCCTATCTCCGCCCCTAGGTAGCAAGGGAACGTGGTCAATGACCCTGTATTTAAATTGGCTAATGGTGTGTCTAGCCTCTATAAAATGCCGGGATACAGGCAATTGCATATTTTTCGTCCTGATAGTGCTCTTGTGCTTCACCATACGTGATCTCACCTCCATGGTGGTTTCAATGTCTGAAGTGTATTACATGTTCTGATGGTTTAATATATTTTTACATCCTCTTTCAATGAGCTTTATTGATGTCTATATTGGAGTTGGTGACTGCAGGAATTTAATATAGAGGGACAGAGCAGCCACATTTAGCATGCTCAGCATTATTTAGTGCATGTGTCGTATCTTTCAGCCCTTCAGCTCTATACTGTACTTCTGAGAGAACCCCAGAAGTTTGTAAAAACTTTTGCACAGTTCCAGAAGCTAGAAAAGAGAGAAAGGAGAGCACATGAGGTGCAGCAACAAGTGCAGACAGCTGGCAACTTCAAATCCCAAAGACACAGAAGCCTGTGAGAATGTTCGATACTTTGACAACAAGACTGAATCCCTCCAAAGGATTTACTATGGGGTATAACATCTGAGAAATCTGGTCCAGGGATGGTGGGGGCACCAGGTCTCTGAACTAACATCAATTTAGGACCATAAAACTCTCACTCTCTTATCATCGGACTACACCACTGGATTTGAATTGCAAAATCTGTGATCGTCACCCACGCGGATGATCCACGGTATCCTGCATCCATTCAAAGAATAGAACATTGGCATGTCTGCCCACATGAGCGGACAGTGATTGTGATTTCCGCAAGCAGAAATAAAATGGCAGCACGTTCTGTTATTGTGCGGATTCCGCACAGACGACTTCCATTGAAGTCAATAGAAGCCGTACGACCCGTGGCCCATCCGCAATTCACATTGTGGGTAGGTCACGGGTACCCGTGTCATCGCCTAGTGACGGCGTGGCATAAACGAAGATTTTAAAGAAAAACCTGTACTGCGCATGACCGACTGGCTTTTCTAACATGGTGCAAAACATTTTTCTTTATGAAATTTAGGAAAGTATGGTCGACACAAAAGCTGAGCCTAAGGTAATTAGCAAGGGATTCCAATAGGAAAAAAAATTCTATGGGTCTAACATATAGATGGAGCGTGCAAAGGAATAAGGTCACCTCCGAGATGCTGGAATCTGGATAAAGACCAAAAAAGATGCAAATACCGAATGGAAGGAAAGACTACAATTATAGATGCTGCCTTAACTATAAAAGTGTCAAGGCAGCGATTGTGGATATGCCATGCCACAAAACTGACTTGGCTTAGGGCTACATCTGGGAGCTGCACCCAGGGTACCTTTGCTTTTACACCTTAACCCCAGCATTCAGGATTTGATATTCCCCTTATCCCAGACTGATACCCCAGAAATAGTCTTGGCTAAAAGGCAGCTAACGCAAATTGGTCTGGTTTACTGTAATGCGGTACCAGAGAGAAGAGACAACAACACAGACATAGAACAAAGCTGAGATCAGAACAGGTGGAAATCTTCAGGTTAGGGCAGGCAGCAGACAGTTAGCATGGTCAGTTAGCATGGTCAGTAAAACAGCCAAGGTTGCCAGACTTTTGCAGGGGACTTTCATTCACTCTGTATGGCAATGCACCTAAGTGCAGCTCTACTGATCAGCTATTCTTCAGTTCATGAATGCTCATTTTGACTTTCACAGAATTGCATTACCACAGCTTTGTCTATTGGGTATAAACGACTCAATTATCATGACCTGGAAATCTACTGAGCCTTCATCCTTGAATTGAAAGGGTTTTCAAAGTAATTTTTATTGATGTCTTATCTTCAGAATAGGTTATCAACAGCTGATTGGCTGGGGCACGCCACTTGGGACCCAAACCTATCAACTGTTATTGAAAAAGCACAAAGGGTACATAGTGGAAGCAGATCAATCCGACCCCTGTGCAGTGGCTGGCACTGGTAATTGCAGCCACAGCTCCTACTAAAATCCACACAATTACCAGTGTAGTGGTCCGGGGGGGGGGGGGGGGGTCTTCCAGGGTAGCCCTACAGTCACAAGTCCTGCAGCACCTTGCTATGTGCTCATACTGAGACATAGACGGTGCCTTACATCTGAAAGACCCTGTCTTTCTCCTTTTCCTCATGAGCTTAAGCTAACTACTTGGCAACAATTGGTGGCTGATTGGCTGCTTGTCATTCTATCCCTGATTAGTAGAGGAGGAAGGGTCAGAACCAAGAGCGGGAAAGTGAGCAGGGCGAGGCAGGATCTTGGGAGGAGTTCAGAGAAAGTGCGGGAGTTAAGACAGGAAGTGAAGGAGGAGTTAGAGGGAGTAGTGAGGAGGTTGTCATCAGAGTAGAATGTGAGAGGAAGTGCACAGCAGTGTGAAGAGGATTGACGTTGTTTGGAGTCAGAAGCAAGCATTTACAAGCTTCCAAACCAAGCACAGTGTAGTCCTGAAAGATTGGGACCCATCTACACAACTGTGAGTCGCACGAGCCCCTGTTAAAAGTAAAACCAGGAAAAGTGAAAGTGGCCCACTTCTAAGATAAGTTCACAAACTGCATAGTAATCTTCAAGAAATCAACCCTCAGATAACTAGGACTGTGGGAATTCTTACTGAGTAACCTTTAAATGCCGAGATAGAGAGAGCACTGAAGTTTAAACTGTAGTGAACTAAACTGGAACTTGGAGGAACAACGTTATTGTCTATGCAAAGCAATACCTCTGCCATTACTGATGCACTGTACCTGTTGTTTTTGAATGTTGCTAAAAGCTAAAGTAAACTGAGTATCTCCAGTTTGCAAATCAAAGCTACCAGGACTTGTGTCAATTATTTCTTCATTAACCCTTTGAGTCCGTTAAGGAAGAGGTACTGGCATCATATGACAAACCACCATTGATAATTGCTACCGTGTTTCCCATAAAAAACCCACTGTCTTATATTCATTTTTTTTGTAGTGTAGCTAGGGCTTATTTTCAGGGGTGGGCTTATATTTCAAGCACTCCCTAGAAAATCAAGGTAGGACTTATTATTAGGGTAGATCTTATTTTCAGGGAAACACGGTAACCCTTTTGCTACTGTGCACAACCGAGTCCGGTCCTCTGCCATTATTGCAGGGAGAGATTGCAGAGCCACCCATGACATCCATCTAGTTTACCCGTGGTCTTCCCCACATTGGCGCGCCTTCTCTTGGACACTGCACCAGCCCCGCTCACTATACAGGGGTCAGAGCAATCTGCTTTAGCTCTGTACCCTGTGTGTTTTGCTGGTGACAGGAGGTGATCGAACAGCTCTTCAGTTTGGGTCCTGAGCGGCGCACCACAGCTGATGCGTCATTGACGAGCTACCCTGGGGATTGGTCATGAATAAAAATTGCCTGAAAAACCCTTTTAATCTTGTTAATGCATATGACCTAATATCTGGATAACATTCTATGTGTGAGTAGAAAGTGACTACAAAAATTGGAAGAGGTCTGGGCTGATTGGTGTAACACTCCAGCATCCACTGACATCCTAAGGGACTAAATCTATGGGTTGGGACTGTGGGAAAGACAGGTACAGGTTAATGTCTGTGTATCAGTGGTTTTCGTTTCTGTGTGTCTTATCGAGCAATGAAGGACAATACCATTTTCCTTTTGGTTACGTTTCCTTTTAGAAAAAAGCTGAGTGGAACAGGCACAGATCAAAACCAGGAGAACCATAAGAACATTAGGCATCTTTGCACACAATAGAGACTAATTACTTAGGCACCTTCTAGTGAGAGGGGTAGAACTAAATAACCCAGGGCCTGTCAAGATTGACCAAGGACTGAAAAGCTGTATGCATGCGCTGCCCTTTTAAGAGGCAAGCCATGCACCCTAAGAATGGCAAATGGGAAAGTGGAACAATACCTCTACAGCGCCACCTATTGGAAGGAAGCATTCATGCAAGTCAATGTTAGACTTTTTAGCCTTGTAACAAGGACAATGAATCGTATGCCAAAGCCAGAATAACCATACACAGACAGCTATTTCATGGTGGTTGCCAGTCATCAGTGTACAGTAGGTTTTTTGCTTGGCTAGTGAGAGGCCTATGGATGTGGGTCAGGAAGGGTATCGGTTCTCCTTAAGGAGAGCACCTAGAAGGTGTGTGAGGAGACTTACAAGGCCATTCATGTTCCTATGGAAAATATGTAAATAGAAAGAAGAATAATACCTCTGCAGTGCCACTTATTGGAATGCGGCATGACAATACCTTTCTGTAGGCCTCTCACTAAATAAGCCCGAAACCTACTGAACACTGATGAGGGGCAACCACCCTAAAACAGCACTCTGTGTGGCTTTGGCTTACAATTCGCAGTCATTGCTACCTTCCAATACGTGGCGCTGTAGAGGCACTGTTCCATCTTCCATTTACATATTTGCATGGATGACCTTATAAGTCTCCTCACACCTTCTAGGTGCTCTTCATAATGACACCCTTGCTGACCTGACAGGAAACCTGGGTTGGTAAAGAATTTGGCATCTGCTGCTGATGGCAGGAGCAGTGAAATGGGAGCCACAGCTGCCGGAGGGAGGAGATGATGAAAGTCGGCAGCTGCAGGTCTGGATAATGACAAAATGTTTGCAGTTTTTGGAATGGCAGGCACAATTTTGCCATAGCTTCATGACCGTCAACCTCTATAAGATCATAAATCATTAAACCTCATTTCACACTTAATTAGGTCATAGTTGGCAACACTTTAATGTTGTCTATTGTATATTCACTTTAGATTTATGACCAAATGTGAAAGCTTTTTTATTTTATGGGATTTCTTTGTCTTCTCTTTTGAATATTTGTAACTTTTCGGATCACAATCCAATATTAGATTGAATTAATTTGGGATGTTACGGCTTGTTTGGTTGCAGTTATGTTTTATCTTCTGTAAAACCCAATAATGACCTTATATATTCAATTGTAAATTTCATTATTTCAATGGTTCATTCGCACTGGAAAGTGTTAAGTTTACAAAAAAAGTAAATTTCGGAAAAGAAAAACATACCCATCATTGCAGAAATGGGTTCTAGCACGCTACAACACAAACTGTGTGGTGACGGAAACAGAACAAACAATAGATGGGAGATTGATCTGACTATCTTCTTGTGTGTGCACATCGGAGAAGTTACTTTAAAGCCCACAGTGACAGCGATATTACTGCACCAGACAATCTTCTTGATGTCCTCTATTATTACTTCTTTGTCAAACTGAGTGGCTTGGAACTTTTAACAGAATATAATAGTAGTGGAAGGAAGGGAAGTGAATAAATAACAGAGTTTCTGAAATATTAATGCAGTTGCATACCTGTAGGCGTCGCTGAAGTAGAAATCGCCTCAACGTCTGGAGGATCCATACACCACAACAACATAAAGGCAGTGCTGCCGTGATGAGACAAGACAGAGTTTGTGGGACATGAAATGAAACAGGACATTAATGAATTGGTATCTTTAGAGCGTACCTGAGTTTTCAACAAGTTTTCAAAATTATACCAGGTTCTGCTTACCCTCTCATTTGCTGTTTGCACCCTCTTCCATGTTCGTAAGTTCTGACTTTCAGCTGGTCTGTTGCACTGCTGTTTGCAATCGATTTTCAGGGAGGGGGTGTGAAGTATTTTCCCTGATGTTCACTGTCTTGACTTCCTTGCCCTTACTTCCCATGCTATTTTGTATTTTCTCATGTCCAATTAGCAGGTAGGCAGCATCTGAATGCCACCCCTCTGATTTCCCAGGATGATCAGGCACATAGAAACATTCTAGGCAAATGGTTAGAAAACCCACTATAATGTGAGTGAAGAGATTTATGAGGACCATGCATGCTCCTCTGGGAAATATATGCAAATAAGGAAGATGGAACAATACCTTTGCAGCAACACCTATTGGATGGCAGCATTCCTGCAAATCAATGTTAGACCCTTTAAACAAGCCGAGCCAGAAACCTACTGCACACTGATGAGGGGCAGCAAAAGAGCTGGGTGTGTATGAATTTCTGGCTTGGTTTTTAATTCCCAATCATTGTTTTAAAGACATGTTTAAAGGATCTGACATTGATTTGAAGTAATGCTGCCATGCAATAGGTGGCGCTGCAGAGGTATTGTTCCTTCTTCCTTATTTGTAATGTGTGCACATGCAGTCTTACACCAAGAGAGGCAGAGACTGTTATCACAGTGTCTGCAGATCTGTCATCCTGCAGACTATAAATGTGAGGTAGCCACCTGTGAATAAAACACCTTCTCATATTGCTATGGAAATATCCCTGTGTCCTTGTTACTAAAGAAGCTCTATACCTAACAACATAGAGTGGATTTCAGAGAAGCTGGAAGTGTGACCCCTAGTAAATCCAAAGTGGAACTCTTTGTAACAGTTGGGATGCTGTGATGGTGCAGTGGTTGGTGTCGGAGGCAGTTTGTTGCAGCAATAAACACTTTTACTAAAGAAGTGAAAATGTTAATTATAATCTAGTCCTCCAGAGGAGGTTGTGTGCACTGGAATGTTCCATCATAACATTATATACTGGTAGCATCTTCTTAACCCATTAAGGACCAAGCACAGTAAATTTACAGCACTTGGTCCTGGGCTTTAATCCCAGCGGATAGCAAAAATACGGTGGGAAATTAAAGCCCCTGGTTCTGCAATAAATCAGAACAGGTTGGGTTGTCAGCTGTTAGTCACAGTTGAGAACCCAAAGGAGAAGGCAGGATAGGTTTTTTAATCCCTTCTGCCTTCTCCTTTCTGTAGTACAATGAATGCTAAGTAATAAAAAGTGAAAGTGGAAGTATAACTTCCACAACATGAGCCGTCGGTCACGTGACCCCCTGGCACAGCAGAGCTACAGTGTCCTAGCAGACCCTGATCAGCTAGCTCTGCCAGTGATTATTGTCACTACAGAGGGATGTCCCAGCTACAGTGGAAAAATGTCAAATAAAAAAAAAACAGAGAAAAAAACATGTAAATGTCCCACAGAGGTCTTATATGACATCATGGGAAACATAGATAGTAAAAAAAATAATAACATACATAAGTAAAACAAAATTACAGAATAAAATAAAAATATATACATAAGAAAGAGGATAACCCAAAGCCGATGCCAACCAAAACCGTCGCCCTATGCGCCCTGTAATCCAAAGCCATACATATTATATATCAAAACGTCCGAAACAAAATAAGGAACCCGTTCTCATAGTTTATTTCAGTGTAAATATACTAATTAAAAAACAAACTATAAATGTGAAAAAAAATGTGACAGAGTCTAAGCATTTACTGGAATCCAAATTGTTACTTAGATTATATTGCATAATGCATTAATTTGTATATCACTTTTCAGTTTCTCTAAAGTGGCAGCAGCAAGGCCCATATCAACTCGAGTCCTTCCAATATATGCCTGATCTAGCTAGAGTTCAGCAACTCACCTCTCAATAGTTCCAGTTGTTATACATGCAGGGCTCTAATTGGAAATTACTCAGATTAACAGCTGCTGGGAAATCGCATCCAGCCTCCTTTTGTCCATGTTGTGTGGAAGCTGGCTAGCTACGCACACTCAACACACACAACAAAAAGGGACTTAACTAGAGATGAGCGAACGTACTCGTAACGAGTACTTACGCACCCGAGTACCGCCATTTTCGAGTACTTCAGTACTCGGGCGTAAAGATTCGGGGGGCGCCGGGGGGCTGGGAGAGGCGCGGCGGTGCTGGGGGGAGCAGCGGGGAACAGGGGGGAGCCCTCTCTCTCTCCCTCTCCCCCCCACTCCCCACTGCTACCCCCCGTGCCGCCACGGCGCCCCCCGAATCTTTACGCGCGAGTACTGCTGTACTTGAAAATGGCGGTGCTCGGGTGCGTAAGTACTCGTAACGAGTACGTTCGCTCATCTCTAGACTTAACACATTCCTGACTCCATTTCAACACACAGGAAGCCTTCTCTCAAATATGTGCTTTTTGTGATTTACTTCAAAGAATCATAGAATTGGAAAGGTCCTCCAGGGTCATTGGCTCCAACAATTCCCACTCAATGCAGGATCACTAAATCACTCCAGACAGATGTCTGTCCAGCCTTTGTTTAAACACATCCACTGAAGGAGAACTCACCACCTCCCATGGCAACCTGTTCCACTCATTGATCACCCTCACTTCATAATATCTAATTTGTGTTTCCTCCCTTTCAGTTTCATCCCATTACTTCTAGTCTTTCCTTGTGCAAATGAGAATAGAGCTGATCCCTCTGCACAGCCCTTCAGATACTTCAGTTTTGGCCTCTTTTAGACGAGTGTATTTTTGAACTGTATTAGGGGCACGTTGAGGTGACCGTAATATGGAGCTAATGTGAATCTATATGGCTAATCACATGGCAGTATATTTTATGGTTGTTTTTTTTCTAACACTGCATGATCTAATTTCTGCATATTTGCCTCCGTATTTGAAATATTTTCTATTAGACAAATACAGATTAGTAGTTGCCCAATAGAAAATAATAAAAATATGCAGACAAATATGGATGAAAAACTGATCTCATACAGGTGTAATGGCTTTAAAAACACATCCATGATACTAATCCGTATTATGGGCATGTTTTGTATGCTTTTCTGAAATCAGACTTAATCATTCAGCCCACACTTCTCAGAACCAAACATTGGAATGCCTTCGATAAATGTGCGTGAGCCTTGTCTGGTATATTGCTGTCCGCGGCTTTATTATTACATCATATATAACTCAAAAAATGCAATACAACTCACTACGGGTCTTTACTTTCATTATACATCTAGTGCCTTGCTGCGCCACAACAACCATAACAATATATGACCATTACATCATTCCACTAACTAACTATGCAAGCTCTAGCACTAAAGATAGTCCTAATTTTAACACTGTTCAGTAGCATTAACCCGTTTTATTTAAACTTAAACAGGTCCAAAATCTAGTGTTGAATAATATCTTAAAGGGGGTTGTCCAGGTGGGATATTATTTTTATTTAACTAGATCCCAGTGTGTTAAACCAGTCGGTCCAGTGCTCCAGCCCCACAGTCCTCCTGGTCTTTTTTAAGCATGGCTACCGCCTGACTTCTGCAGTCAATCAGAGCGATGTCAGAGGTGATGCCAGATGAATAACACATGACCGCTATGGCCTCTGATTGTCTTCAGAGGTCAGGTAGTAGCTGTTTCTCAACAAAGACTGAGAGGACCATGAGACTACTGGATTGTTGGTGGAAAATGCGGGCATTTTAAAACCTCATCTCACATGCAGTCAATCCCTTTCATGTCTTTATCGTCACTGGAGTATTTTTTCACTGACACAGAGATCTGAATACACTGCATAGAAATAGTGAAAAGGGTAGTCTAGGTCTAGAAGAAAAGGAGTTTCCTTCAAAAACAAGACCAGACATGTCAACTGGTAATGCCTGATTTTGCAGCTCAGGTCAGGTTCACATGTGCACTAGAAGAAATAGCACTGCATGTTGTATTTTTTCTTCCGGTAAAATGCCAGGCAGCTGAGCGCAAACCAAGTGGACTCCATTATAGTCAATGGGGTCCATTTGGCCCTGTTCAGTTCCATCATAAATTGGACCTGTTTGGCCAGGGAATTCATCTTTCCTGTTCCCTAAACGGAACAGGAAAACAGGCCCTCTAACGCTGATGTAAAAGTAGCCTTAATCACTTCATTGGAGCTCAGATGCAATTCTATGGACAGGTGTGGGTGGCTCTGTTTTTGAAGTCAAAAAGCCATGTTGTTCGAATTATGTACAACCCCTTTAAATGATAAACTCTGGCTACCTGCAGCTGCCAATAAAGGAAATCTGCATACTTTTTGAGTCCAATATGTAAACAGTATGCAATATCCTATTAGGATCCTTCTAATGATGGATGCATGTAGCCTGGAGTTTATCATTTAAATCCATGTGTATGTGGGGAATTTGGAGACTCTATCAGAAAAATTGAGCTCCGATTGCCATAAAAATATATTAAAAATGAATAAGAACAGAATTTTAAACCTAAAAATGAAATGGTAACTTTTAGTAGGCAATTACACTTCCATATTAACATTATTCCTTAAATAAATGCAGTAATAATATAAAGTATGATTATGCTTCAAGACTCCTTTTCTTAAATATTACATTTAGTTATAAAGTTCCATTATGATAAATATGCTAACATTAAGGTTCCTTGAGAGGAAGGAGGTGTCACAGTTCTGTATGTAGCATTTTCCACAGCTAATAACTGCATTTCCTTCTATATAGCATGGAAGTCAAGCTACTTTTCATGAAGTTATTTTGTGTCAGTGAGTCATTTGATATTTTTATGATGTCAGGTACATTTTTATCTGCATGGCCTGATGCTATGTCACTGCAATTACATCCAAGATAATCCTCAGGTAGTTGAGCAGTTCTGTAGCTGTCTGGGCTTAATCCTTCATGCCAATTTTCAAGAGTTATTTCAACTGAAGAGTGACGCTAAGAGTGACTGACCTTCAGGATTACACAGGAACTGTCCATCATAATAGGTATGTGTCTTGTTATTGCCATGGCCACTAACCACATGTGATATTCCCATTGCATTTGTGATGACAGATGATACTTCTTGCACCTGTTGCTACAAATATTCAGTTACAGTTATAGGATGTGGTGTTCTGTGTTGCAGCATTTACTTCTACTTTCTGCTGTAGGTAAAAAATGTGTATTTATTGTCAAGAAAAATCAAGCACCTAGAAGAAGTTGTCGGACTAGAATGAAACTTTCTCTGTGTGATTGTGACGTTGATATAAGTAAGTTTATTGTAGAAAACGGGCCCCTTGAAGGGGGCTCTAGTACCCTGTTGTACCGCCTCTAGGTTGGATGCAAGATAAGATACGGCCGGGCATGGAGGCTCTAGTACCCTGTTGTACTACCTCTAGCTTGGATACAAGATGTGATACTGGTGGGCATGGAGGCTCTAGTACCCTGTTGTACCACCTCTAGCTTGGATACAAGATGTGATACCGGTGGGCATGGAGGCTCTAGTACCCTGTTGTACTGCCTCTAGCTTGGATACAAGATGTGATATGGGTGGGCATGGAGGCTCTAGTACCCTGTTGTACCACCTCTAGCTTGGATACAAGATGTGATACCGGTGGGCATGGAGGCTCTAGTACCCTGTTGTACTGCCTCTAGCTTGGATACAAGATGTGATACAGGCGTCCATGGAGGCTTTGGTACCCTGTTTCACCACCTCTATCTTGGATGCAAGATGTGATATGGGTGGGCATGGAGGCTCTAGTACCCTGTTATATGGCCTTTAGCTTTGATTGAAGATACGATACGGGTGGGCATAGAGGCTCTAGTACCCTGTTGTACCGCCTCTAGCTTGTATGCAAGATGTGATATGGGCGGGCATGGAGGCTCTAGTACCCTGTTGTACTGCCTCTAGCTTGGATAAAAGATGTGATACGGGTGGACATGGAGGCTCTAGTACCCTGTTGGGCTTCCTCTAGCTTGGATGTATGATGTGATATGGACGGGCATGTTGGCAAACAGCTTCCATATGTTATCCTGCAGCATATCACTCCACATTTGCTGTAACTGGGTTGGCATACCAAGTTGTCCCATACATGATCTATTGGTGATAAATCTGGTGACTGGGCAGCACGGAAGTGTGGCAATGTTGTGGGGATATTCCTGTGTCACCCTTGCCATGTGCGGCCGAGCATTATCCTGCTGGAACATGCTTTTTAGAAGCCGCCATGAGAGGAACACATGTTGCTGCAGGTTGCCCTGAACATATGACTGAGCTATCATTGTCCCTCCTACCACTACTAGGGGTAACTGACTGTCGTATGCAATGGCCACCAGACCCGCACAACAGCAGTGGGGCAGTGTGCCGCTCCACAGTAAAGGCAGGATTGAGGCGCTCACCTCAAGGTCTCCAGACATGAACTCAGTTGTCATCAGTATCCAAACTAAACTTGGATTCATTGCTGAGGTTCCACTCCATAGCAGTCCAGTTTTTTCATTCACGATAGCACTGCAAATGGAGGCAACAGTGGATGTCAAAGGCAGTACATGCAATAGGCACCGTAAGACCAAATGTCCTTCAGCCAAGAAAATGGTTCTGACAGACACAGGGATGTAACAATGGAGCCACCTGGCTTTGGATGACAGACAATGAAACAGTTGGAGCGGCTTGTGATTATGGGATGATCTGGTGGTCTGTCAAGGGTGTCCTGAGCCTGGTCGCCTTGTGTGCATGTGCCTTCATGTATCCACTGGTCCAACACCTCTTAACAGTGTGGTCAGAACAGCCCAGGTAACGGGCAATTCCAATAATGCGCCCCCTCTCAGATTCTGGTAAAATCTCTTTTCTGCATCGTAGAGGTGTCTAATGGTCAACAAGCTCTACACAAGTTGAAGAAGAGGTCACTACACACAAGGAGCTTCTGAGAGCCTTTTATAGGCCAAGGGTGGAAGCACTTTTAGGGCCTTAGGTGGCAAGACTGATTATCAAATCATGCCACAACTCTAATCATTTGTATATCTGCCTGAAATGTAACTACAGGCCGGGTTTTGCAGCAAAAGCACAACTTCTTCTAGGGGCACAATTTTTTTTTCAACAATGAGAGTATATCTTTAGATTTGCATATACAGCAAGGCCTCTTGCAAGTTTGGGCTTCTGCGATTTTTGTGCGATGCGATTTTAACATTAGAAAGTCCCATTGACATTTGCAGTAAAAAAAAATGCAGCAATTTCACAAGGTTAAAAAAACGCTAGCGGGTAAAAGCCCTTAGTAGTATAACAACAAGGTACCTTATCCTGGGTGATATACTCAAATAACATTGCTAAGTACTTCTGCTGCCTATTTAAATCTCAGATTCTATAGTCAATACAGAAGGACACGTACTTCAGAGCAGAGAAAAACACAAAAAAAGAAACACTTCATTTTAAAGATTATACCAAATTAAGATATTCTCTGTCTATCTCAACAACAAGAAAGTCTGAAGAAACCCTTTCTTTGGTCTGATACAATATCTCAAATACATTTATATTTGCCAAATTCAATTGCTATCCCCTACAGTGTTAAATAGTCATGATTGTCCGTAAATTTACAACATAGTAACTACATACTAGACATTCACAAGTTCACTGTCTTATCAGGAATGTTAGTTAGAGGTTGAAAAAGAAGAAGAAGAAGGAGAGGGGGTAGAGAAACGTCACCAAACCCATGCATTCCAAAGCAGCACATAGTGTATAACTGTATCACTCACCTCAATTGTCCGGACATCATTCAAGCATTTACATAGAGACTCCAAACTCTACCCCAAAGCATATCAATCTGCTGGGCTCTTTCCATGGATCAAAAACATGACTGGTGTGCCCTCCTTCCCTAGCGCAGATGGACAGTCACAGCCTAAGGGAAAAACAGACACTTTGTAAGTAATCTTACATTTTTGTATAGCATTCTCTGCGATTTTTCCTGGGGGTGTGAAAGTCACTGAATTCTTTGCTGGGGTCCAGAGTCAATCCAAGGCCCCACGTTGGGCGCCAGAAATGTTAGTGCAAACCAATATTTGCTACACAATATGCTATTTGGGTCCAAATTCTTAGTTTGTTAGAGGCAAGCTGAGCTCAGGAGATTAACATTAAATCACACAGCAGAGGATGTGATCCAAAGTAATCTGTTTATTGATTGACAGACCACAACTTTTATAGAAGAACATGGTCTAATTACAATAATTCAAATCTATTATAATTAATTTAATACCATTGGTCAAAGAAACATGAATATGTAAGATAAGGAATTTAACATCTAAAATGCCAACCAAACGCACACAAACGCAAAGTTGAACATACCTGATTAACTTCTTGGAACATACTCTCTAAACAATAAGTTGGTTAGGGAGAACGTTTAGGAACATATGCGAACAGTTAGGAACAGGTCAGTTTGACCGACGGCCAGTCTAATTGTCACCGTAACTGTCTTCTGGAACAAAAGCCTTAGTGATTCACTCAAGGCTTATTAAATAACCACTTAATATCCATAAATCCTCCAGAAAGAGGACAAGTGAATACAGTGAAAAGAGACACAGAAGATGGCTACAAGCCTACAAAATCACTATGCATAAGATAGAAAATGGAGTCATATCCATTTCACTAACAGGCTTAAGCAGACAAATGTGATTTAGTCCTGTTATGCGGCCATGATGATTATGGACAAAATGAAACCACTGATTTCAATAGTTTTGTCTTCACTAGCTATTTTGTCAGGCATGAATACTGCACCTGAGCAAAGATAGGAATTGCCCTAACTTTCACATTGTTAATACTACATACGGGAAAGATAGGGCAGGACCTATCTTTCTGCGTTTTTTTTCAATAGCCCGAGAAGAGGAAAAAAAACTGTTTCTGTGCAACTACGCCCCCCCCCAGTGGCGTGCATAGTTGCACATATGGCCATGTGAAACCACCCTTAATGATAGTTACAGTTTAATCTCATATACACACACTAGAGCCACTTTCATAGACCTTCAATTAACCTATCAGTATATTTTTGAGATATGAGAACAAACTGGAGAACAAATACCGTCAGACAATACAAATTCCATTGAGAATTTGGATTCAGAACTCAGCACCCCAGTGCTGTAAGGGAGCAATGCTAATCTCTCAGCCACCATGCTTAGTGGTAAAATGTGATACACACATAGGTATTAAGGAATTGCATAAAGTGCAATTCCTCAATATATTCTGTAACTTCTATTGTTCCTTTCTGAGAATGCAATCCAAAAAAAGCACAACATTATAGTAATTGAATCAACCCATCTACAGCATCAAAAGCAGAATTCAGACTGCTAGAAATGGTAGATTGCATTCTACTGACTATTTTGCAGGCCCTTAGTGGGTACTCACCAGCTTATTCATAAAGTGAGTGATTGCAAAAATAGGACTATATTAATACTATAGACTAGTAAATAGACAGTGGGCTAATAGTACATATAGTTTATTCTGTAAATACCTAAAAGCACTAAAGGTGCCTATAAACCTTCAATTGCTGTCAAGTGCTCTCTCATTTGGCCGATGACTATTTCTCCTAACTCCCCCATTCACATGAACGTTCAATTCAGCCTAGCCTTCATGTTTTGTTCATGAGGCGAGGGGAGTAAGCTGCTGCCAGGCACCTCTGGTAGCAGCTTATCTCCAGAGAGAACAATAGAATTGGGCATGCCCAATACTTTTCTATCTGACATCATTTGTCGGGAAAGGGTCAGAAGCCCCCATACACATATCAAAGTTGGCTGCTCCCACTATAATTGCTTGATTAGACTATTAGGAGGGAGTACCCAAAAGAAATAGGAATCCTCTTCTGGTGGGCAGGGTGTTAATAGTACAGGCTTCTGCTTCTAGGTGAATGTCTGAGGAATCTTATGCAGCTGAAGTTTTTGGGGAAGGTTGCATTTTTTTTCAACAGGTTGTTCAGTTTTTCACCTATTTTGTGATGGCTGATTCGCAAGAACAGTATGCATCTGTGAAATTATGTTTCTTTTTCCACTGCTCAAAGCATTTGTAAAAAAAAGTCACACAAAGCGAGATCGGGTGAATACGGAGGGTGAAGCAAGGGTGTCACACTAAATTTCGTCCAAATTTGCTTAACTCTCAAGATGGAAGAACCTTCCCCAACAACGTTGACTGACATACCGACTCATAAGGGTTCTACAGACATTCAACCAGCAGCAGAAGCCTGTAACAGCAACACTCCACCCGCCAGAAGAAGATTCCTGTTTCTTTTGGGTACCCCCTTGTACTTCCATAATGTGTATGGAGGCCTTAAGATCTCCTTTCATTACCATGTAATTTACAAGACGCTGTTTTACATAAATGTTGTTTTTTTCTTTAGTCATGCAGTCTTTCTTAATTTAATTGGATTTAATTTGTGATACAATTATAGATATCACTTTCTCTGATAACATTTCATAGGCCCCCAGGCTAGGATTTAAGGCTGAATGCAGGAATATTCATCAGAACTGTCATTATTTGCATACTTTATTTCTGTTAGAAGAAACCAAGAGTCGGAGGCACACATAGCTAGAAATGATTCCTGATATAAAATATATTTTGCCCATAGAGGAAACACATACTTTTAAAACCATCAAACACAACTTTGCCATTTACGTGTATATTTTTGAAAAATACTACTTGATGGGATGAAAACTAGGAAGTAGAAAAAAAAGGACCCGAGGTAAAACAATAATGGAAGGAAGAGGCCTTTGTAAAGGAGCTTCCAAATACAAAAACAAGCAGCTCACCTGAATGTAGCAGGGCATTCCTTCCAATAGTCTGCTAAACGCATGTGTGGAGCCTTGGCCGGCTGCAAGTCCCAGCAGCAAAGAATATACTTCAGGAAAAAAGATAGAAGTTGTGTGAAGAAGCTGGCAACCTTTCTTTATTGAAAATTCATACTTAGAACACAAGACACATAGATAAAAACGCCTTGTCCGCAGCGACGCATTTTGGCAGCAACTTCTGCCTTTGTCAAAGCTGATTAACCCCTTCCCGCTACAGGGTGTAAGTTTACGTCCTGGCAGCAGGGTACTTCCCGCAACAGTGTGTACACTTACATCTTGTGGATAGCGCCAGATCAAAAGAGATCTTGCGCTATCCGGCAGCAGGAGACGACTGTCACTGATAGCGGGGCTCCCCCTCAACAGCGGAGGTGCATCGGAGCAGCGAACCCCACTGTTAACCCCTTCTCTGACGCGATCTATGTAGATAGTGGCATGAGAAGGGTTCACAGAGGGAGCGCGCTCCCTCTGTGACGTCAGCGGACTCTCGCGATATATTCACGGAGAGCCCGACTGGTTGCCATGGCAACAGGATGCAAGATACCAGCGTCCTGTATTGCCTATGCCTATGATCGTTGTAACAAGCGATAAGGCATTGAAGGAGAGAAGTCCTGCAATGCCTTATCATAGCGATCATTGGTGCTATGATGTTTGGCCCCCACAGGGACACAAATGGTGTAAAAAAGATAAAAATAATGTACAAAAAGTTAAAATTTAAAAAAAAGTAAAAAACACCCCTTTTTTGTGTTTTTTCTTATATTAGTATAAGCCCACATATTTGATATCGTCATGTCCATAACAACGCGTAAAATAAGTTGAACACACTTTTTATCTTGCATGGCAAAAAGCGTAAAAAAAAATGCTAAAAAAACTGAGGCGAAAATGCTAATTTTTAGCATTTTGCCTCCCAAAAAATGCAATAAAAGTGAGCAAAAAAGCCATATGTACCCCCAAATGGTACCAATAAAAACTACAGCTTGTATCGCAAAAAATAAGCCCTGACTGAGCTCCCTCCATGGAAAAATAAAAAAGTTATAGGACTTTGAATACAGCGATATAGTAAAAAAAAAAATCCAAAAAAGGGTTTTTATTGCAGAAAAGTAAGTAGAAAACCTAAAAAAAATATAAGAATTTTGGTATCATTGTAATCGTACCGACCTGCAGAAAAAAAAGGAATTGTGCCAATTATGCACCATAATTAATGCTGTAAAAAAAAAAAATCTATGGTAGAATTGATGCATTTTCTCTCCCTGCTTTCATAAAAAAATAATAAAAGTTTTACAATATAGTCTATGTATCCAAAAATGGTACCAATAGAAACTACAGTTCGCCATGCAAAAAAAACAAGCCCTTATATGGCTTTTGAAAAATGGAGATGAAAATCCGCAAAAAATCGTTGCATCCCTAAGACCAAAATAGGCCGTGTCCTTAAGGGGTTAAACAAGGAAATACAATGGTTTTAAAAGAATAAAAACAGCTGAATGTCTTTGGTTCTTGATAACCAGCCGTGTCACTCCCCTTTACTACCACATGGATACCATGCCTCCTTTACCTAAGCATATGTTTAGAATAATCTGCAACTTGCCACGTTCTTACATACAGATAGAAAGGGTATTTGTAACATTTGTTACACTATAACCTAAAGCCTTGTTGGTGTATTAGGCTAGGTCACAACCGCCTCCCTCTAGGAGGAAAAGATAAAATCATAATGCCTCAACATAAACGCAACAAAAACATGACAATTCTTGGCAAACAGTCTTATAAAAAACCAATGTAAACTGCTGCTTTGGTTCATTGCCAGCCAATTTTTAATTAACTACTAGTGCTTCGTCTCTGGGTGCAGGTCAGAGCTCACAGTCCATGCTCACACGCAAGTGTGTCTGCACCAGCTGGTGATGATGCTGGCGGATAAAAGGAACCACGTTGAAGAGCAAACAAGGGAGGTGGTGATCTCCTTTAACCCAAACAGATGAAGGAATGGCTCACAACCATGGGAGTCCATAAAGTCTTTATACAATTTGCTCGACCTTAACTGGGAATCCATAACTTCACATACATATAGAAAACATATTTACACTAATGAGTCTCCACCTCAACAGGGTGTTTATTTTTTTTCCACATACTCAGTAGGAGTCTGGTCCATCTCAAAGGAGCTAATCCCAATAGAGGAGCACAAGGACGGGCTTGGGTACCACAAGTCTCTACATCCCTGGTCCAACTCTTGGGTCAGGTCCTCTTCTGCCCCTGGGACATGGTCCATTTTTTTTTCATGCTTAGAGTAAATTGCTTTACTTTTGCCTCGATTTAACAAAACATGCTAGAATTGGAGTATCAGAGTATGTGTTATGGTATACTACCCGTGATACGCCAGCCCGGGTGCCCTAGATCTCACCCACAACCCCTGTCCCTGCCTGCTTGCCTCCACTCCTGGCTAACCCCATCCGGGCAACTGGGCGGTGGTCTCTACTATAACTAGGGACCGAAAAGGGACGCTGATGTACCTAGATGGAAAGGGTAGAATACCGACAGAAAAAGCAGATGTAAATAACCAACACAAACAATATTAAGCAGAACTGAGGCAGAAAGAAAAAACAGGCGAATAATAGCAAGGTATAGCAGACAAGCTGACAGAAGCAGGCGACCAACAGAGGAGGACTAGCTAGCACACTGAGGGAAACCAATAACTGGCAGTGATTGCAAGTCTCTGCCCGACCTTTAAACAAAAGACTCCGCCCAGGGGCGGAGAAAGGGAGACAGCCAACTCCCAACAGAACATAATAAAAGGGAGCTCATGCACGGCAGCTGCACTCACAGGTGCGCGCGTGCCACTAGCAGCACGCTGGCCAGGCACCCGCACTCCCAGCAGCTGAACAACAAGCCGGGGGACCAGCAACCGCCGCATGGTAACAGCATGTATGTAATATTGTTGATGTGTCCCTGCAGGTATTGGGGAAAGAGGAAGCTGAGGTTTTAAAGTGAGGCTCCCTGTACAAGAAAAATCCTATGTTAATTACCACCTTTGTAAATTCCAGTGTCAACATGTGCAATTCCAATGAGGTCTATTCCTTGTGCACATTCATTGTCTGGGGTGTTGAGGGTTCCTGCTATTAGAGCTTAGAAAGAGTGTAGAGTATTCCACTCTTCTGGGGGAGGGCAGTTTAGAAGTTTTCTGTGATTTTGCTCCTATCTATCTTAAGTGTTGAGTCTAGGAGAGTGTAGAAAAATTCTGCTTTCCTAGTCTAAGGGGAGAATGTGTCCCATAATGGCGTCTTCCCATTGTAAATGTACATATCAAGATATTTACTTCTATCTGTGTGTCCGCTCCAGTGTGTATCTCTTTCAGGCTTTGGAGTGAAGTGTCATGTAAGGGCCCCATGTACTGATCAACCTCTTCTCTTGTATGCTGTTGTATTCAACGCTGATATCATAAGTGAGACTTTGGAATTCATGCCGAAGTGGGTTGCTTATGTCAAAAGCAACCAGGGGAGGAGAGTGGTATTGTAATGACATGCCCTCACCAGTCTAAGGCCTTATGTCTATGGGCAGGTTTGATTTGCAGGAGATCCGCAAATCAAGCCACCCATAGGTAAGCATGGGCATTTACAAATTAATTTTGCATTCAAATTTGTTTTGCTGACCATTAAGTCCAGAAAACAAATAGCAGCAAGCTCCATTTTTGTATGAATCCCGCACTGACGGCTTCCATTGAAGTCAATGGAGGCGAGTTAAAGTCGGTCTGGAGGCTGGGTCCTGGAGGCTATCCAGCCAGAATGTGTAGTTGCTGAGTCAGCTGGAAGGGAGCACTAAAGGAGAGTGTGTGTTTTACATCCCTACTGGAGAAGGAGTCCAAGTCAGGGCAAGCCCTGTGAAATCTCGAAGGAAAAGCAGCCAGTTCAACTGTTAGTTTATCTTGACCCTGTACATTCAGCAGTCAGTGTGTCCACAGGAGAGCTTGCATTATTCCCTCCATTACTCCACAAATAACTTCCTAGTATAGGCACCAGATAACTTAGCCTGGCAGCCCCTGTCATTCTTGAGAAGGGAGAATTAAGGAACAAAAGTATGTTATGTCATTTGTACATGTTCTTGTTGGAAAAGTCATTATTACTGGAGAAGAGTCTAAACATTGATATTTCTTTGCAACTATTCAGTAAACTGTGTGCCTTCGGTTATGCCAAATTTATCTGAATTGCCAATTTATCTGAAATGGTCTCTTCATTTCCATAAGCTAACTCATTCAAAGACACTGGCATCACATCAGACAATACACCGAATTGCTATTTGTTGTTTCTAAGAACTCAATTGCAATCCGCCTGCTGCATGACCCAGTATCACAGGCAGAGTAGCCACCACCGTGACACCGTTAGAAGTGGCGGCAGACAGCAGGCTGCCCAAACAATACAGTTTCATCTGTTCCAGGGTTCCCAACTAAGCAACAACTTCCGCAGAGCCCACAAGCTGGTTAACGGAATTCTTATAGGTAGTCCGTGCTGGAGGACATGATACATTGCAAAAGAAATCAAAAGCAGTAACATTGAATAACCACTAGAGGTCAGCCATCATCCACAGTTTAACATAAATAACATACCATATCTGAAAATAAGAAAACAAGATAATAACAAACGTGGCATGTTCCTTCACAATCCCCCCTTACAAATATATGTGTTATATGAGTGCGTGAGTGAATGTATATGTATAAATATACTTATATATACACACGCATATACCCATGTTTATTTGTATGCAATGTATATGTGTCAGTTTGTTAATGTGCTTGAATATATGTACAGTAGTGTTCAAAAAATAGCAGTCCAACATCATTAACCTGATAAAACACTGTTTCTGGTAGAAGTAATTTACTTGTAAGTGTGGTGGAGTAATAGAAACAAAAGAAAAAAACAGATCCAGCCGCTCATTCTGAGTAATTGAATCATTAATTGAAATGGGAGTTTTCAAAATAAATAGCAGAGAGGAGTTAAATTGGGGAACTCATTAATTCTGTGGAATAATAGGGGTTAATTTGGGCCCTTGATTAAAATAGGAGGGCGGCAAATGTTGCACATATTGGTTATACTGCATTTCCTTCTGAAATACTGGCTGTTCTGATACAGGACATACTTTGATTAAAATGTTGATTGGAGAAGGAAAAACATACAGAGAAGTGCAACAAATTATATAGGCTGCTTAGCTAAAATGATCTCAAATTCCTTAAAGTGGCAACTCAAACCTGAAAGACGTGGAAGGAATCGGGGAACTTCTGTTCGAATGGATTGAAGAATAGCCAAAATGGCAAGGACTCAGTCAATGATCACCTCCAGAAAGATCCAGTTACTCTCCTCAAATGTCCCTTTATTGAAAAAAAAGAGTTCCTAAGTGGCTTAAAATTAGCAAAGGAACATATTGACTGGCCCAAAGAGAAATGGCACAATGGTTTGTGGACTGATGAAAGCAAAATTGTTCTTTTTGGGTCTAGTGGCCGCAGACAGGATGTCAGACGACCCCTGAGCACTGAAGTGAAGACACGGTACACTGTGAGGACAGTAAAGCATGGTGGTACAAAAATCATGACATGGGGATGATTCTCATACCACGGCATTGAGGATATTTATCGCATACAAAGGATCAGGGGCGTAGCTAATGGCTCATGGGCCCGGGTGCAAAAATGTATCTTTGGGGCTCCTCAACTTCTTTTAACCCCTTAACGCAGAGGCATAACTTGAAGCTCCTTGGCCCCAATGCAAAGCCTGTAACAGGCCCCCCAACTATAATGCTTTATTCATAGTACTGGGCTCCCTATATGGAGAAGAGAGGTCTTATTGGCCGACTAAGGCTTCTGCACCCTGTTGCAACCGCATCCCCTGCATCCCCCATAGTTACGCAAGTGCAAGGGATTATGGATATGTTTGCATATATCAAAATACTTGAGCAGATCGTGTTGCCCAATGCTGAAGAAAAAATGCCCTTGACAATGACCCGCAACACACCAGTAAGTGGACAACATCTTGGTTACAGACACACAGGATTGAGGTAATGGACTGGTCAGCCCAATCCCCTGACCTCAATTCCATAGAGAACTTGTGGGGTGACATAATAAGTACGTTTTATCAGGCAAAACCAAAAAATGCAGAACTGTGGAATGTAGTACAATCTTCCTAGACTGGAATACGTTGGTAGACTCCATGCAACACAGATGTCAAGCGGTTCTCAGAAACAATAGTTATAGCATTAAATATTAGTTCAGTAATTCAAAGAAAGGGATTTTTGAAACATTTTTTCTTCAGTTTATACATTAGAATTTTTTTAGTTTTTATAGAAAAATACTGCACTGCTATTTTTTAACAACCAAAAAATTCCTTTTTCCTTACTTTCTGTAAATGATAAAAGGGGTTTTCCAGGCAGCACTGGTTGTCCATGTTGGGCTACACCTGAGTTGGAGCGGAAGCTGCTGCTCTGACCCTTATATGGTGGTCGGTGTTTGAAATTCCAGCTGCAGCCACCATTGATTTAAATGAGATGTGTGCCTGCAATTAGGAGCGCAGGCCACTACACAGGCGTTGGAGCAGTGGCTTCTAATCCGACCCCGGTGAAGCCCAGCCCTGACAGCTGGTGCTGCCTGGAAAGCCTCTTTAACACAAATTGGATACAGTGCCAACAGAAGATCGCTTGCTGGTAACAGAGTTTGTAAACCCCGCCTCCAGCAAGCAATTGCTCTGATTGATTCTCGAGCGCTACGGCTCAGCTAATCACTGCTGCGCTCGTTGAACCAATCACAGCCATCGCATTAAATGGCTGTGATTGGTTCATCAAGCGCTGCAGTGATTGGTTCTCAAGCACCAAGGCTCAGCTAATCAGAGCAATCACTTGCTGGACGTGGGGCTTACAAACCGTATTACCAGCAAGTGATCTGTTGCCGTGAAGAGCTGCAAGGAAGCCTTCCAGAACTGCGGAGACCAGCGGAGGGACCCCTAACAGTGCCTACTAGGTAAGTATTGCTTCTTTTTTCATGTAGTGTAGCTAGGGCTTATTTTCAGGGTGGGGCTTATATTTCAAAGCCTCCCTTCCTGAAAATCAGGGTAGGGCTTATTTTAGGGGTTGGTTCTTACTTATATGGTATATGTACTACACAAGTTGGTCCATACTTATTGACATCTTCTCTTCCCCCTTTATGAAATCATGTGTACACCCCACTAAATGTGAAAGCCACCAAAATGTGTTCTACTGTATAAAGAAAGTGGCATCCATAAACCTGAAGTAAGAGTCCGCTGTGACTATGTAACAAAATCTCTGCTTCCTACTGCAAGGGGGTTTTAATTTAAGTCTGACTATTCCACTGTGGTGCCTCAATATGCTTCTCAGCAATGCTACATAATTCTCTCTACTTTCCTGGTTAGAGAGAAAGCCCTATTTTTGGGGTATATAACAAAAGTATTTCAGTATTCTAATGCATGTTCATTTCTTTCTATTTCATTATTGGATCTCAGCCAATAGACTTTGGAAACAGGATTTCTATTTTTATGCCCATTTGATTTGATTGCTCATGACTCCTTTGCTTTGTAATTTGGAGCATTTACATTACTGCTGACCAGCAGCTCTCTGCATCGGCTCAAACTTCCGCTCTTTCCTGCCATCGTAAGTTTTTTAAGTCGAGTCACATCGAGTTATGTCCATAGTATTACATTACAGGCAGAGAACGATAAAAAGATGGATGGAGGCAGACACAATGCATCATCACTGTGATGTGTCATTGTAATAACTTTGCAGAAAATGTGAAGTTGGACCTCTCATACATCTACTGTAGAATAATATAGAGTTTGGCATACATGGTAATAAGAGGCTCACAATTCCTCCACCCTCAACTATGCTTTCAATTGAAAATGATTGTGCACAAAATTAAAGCCATAGGTTATCTGATGCAAAATTCCAACATCTAAGGCTTTGCAGTGTAATTATATTAAATTCTCTATTTTTTGATTTTCCTTTCAAAAGTGCGGCTATATCTTGTTCAGGATGCATGAGTATTAAAAGTGGCATAGCTATAGGGGTTGCAGTGGTTACAGATACGACCAGGCCCCCTCAGCACGCTAATGCTGGCAGGCTGCTAGCAATGGTGTCACTAGGCATTTTACCCCAACAGCCGGGCCAGCAGTGCATGCATTTAACCCCTTTGCAAACTCAATACATCTATGTCCATCATTCGGGGAGAAATTTCCCTATAGACGAAAAAAGGCCTGTATGTCTGGATGACCGTGATTGTTTCTTCGACCTCTGCTCAGCCAATGAAAGCAGTGGTTGATGAACCAATCACAGCCATTGCATTGGTTCATCAAGCACAGCATTGATTAGCTGAGCAGCGCTTGAGAACCGTTAAGAGCCATCGCTTCCTGGAAGTGGGATGTATGAATCCCGTAACCAGGAAGTGATCTTTTGTGGGCAGCCGAGGACTGCAGGAACTGCGTTGTAGCTCTGCAGAGCAGCGGGAAGGACATGGACCAAGCCTGCGATGTAATGTATTCCTTCTTTTTCATGTAATGTGGGTAGGGCTTATTTTTTTTTGGGGGGGGGGGAGGGGCTAATATTTCAAGCCTCCCCGAAAACCCCCAAAATTCAAGGTAGGGCTTATTTTCAGGGGGGAACAGGATAATTACATGTGAGAAAAATAGGGCAAGTCCCATCTATTCTCGCGCATGGTATTAACACTGAAGAATCCTGATATTGGAAACTACACCATTGAAATGAATGGTTTCATTTTGTTCGTTAAGCGGCTGAGATTTTCACGATCACATAACGGGACCAAATGACACCCATGTTCTTAAGCCCTTAATGAATATATTAATTCATTCCATATTCATCTGATGACTATGCCTGATCTTCTAGTATGTACAATATATTACTTTTATCCTTGACAGCAACCAAACTCAAGAAATGCCTGGAGATCGGTCTAGAAATAGACTAAAAAACCCATTAGTAACTGGTTTCCTCCGGCATCTATACTTAGGCTGACTTTGTGGTAAATAAAGTACACAAGATGCTTAATTTTTTCTCATTATATGTAAGAGGAAATGTACTTACTGTAAATGGAACTTACCTTTTCTGTTAATCAATAGTGACATTAGTCTTCAATACTTTGGAGCTTAATATCATGGAGCTGCTGCCATGTGCAGAAATAGGTAATTAACAATGTATCATCATCGTAATCCACTTTTGTCAGATACATTTGCCTAGTTACAAAGTACATGAAAAAACATCAAAATGATCATTAAAATATAAGTTTTTGATCTCAAATTCAGAACAGAAAAAAGCGAAACAAATGTGTTTGAAAAGATGATTAGACGCAGTTATTGCCTTATCTACTGGGATCGTGCATTCAAAATGTTTCTCTTGTTTAAACAGGATATTAGGCTTAACTAGTCAACACATTCTTAAAGACCTGAGAGATTTTCTTTATTACTTAACAAGAAAACCCAACACCTAGTTCTGAGTCTGTAATGAATGCAAACTCAATTACAGCACACAGTAAGCAGAATTTATCAGGGGATTAGGCAAATGTGTTTATTTTATTTTATACTCAGAGGCAGTTCTATTTCCAAAATATGTTACAGTGTTGCAAAACATTTTACACCAAGGGCTCCTTCACGTGTACGTATTGTTATAGCGTATTCTGCACACAAGTTTTGCGCACAGAATACGCTGCACCAGTCTGCCATAGGCTCACATGGTGCCAATTCCACATATTACATGAAATACGTGCAATATAAAGATCACAGTATGTTCTATCTTGCCACGCATTAAGGCCCAGTGGAGGATGCAGAAGACAAGCGGGGTGTCCCCGCCTGTCTTCTGCATCGAGCTGTTCCCCTGCTCCGAGCGACTGGCTGTTATACAGCCAAGAGCTTGGAGCGGAGGATGCAGAAGACAAGCGGGGTGTTCCTGCTTGTCTTCTGCATCCAGCTGTTCCCCCCGCTCCGAGCGCCCGGCTGTCATACAGCCGAGCACTCCCAGCGGAGGATGTAGAAGACAAGTGGGGTGGCCACGCTTGTCTTCTGCATCCAGATGTTTCTGCACCGATCGCCTGGCTGTTATACAGCCAAACGCTCCGTCCTGGGTATGGAGAACAGAGCTGGACCGCTCTGTTTTTCATACCCAGCCCGTTAACAGGGAGTGGGATAAAGCTGAAACAATAGTATCAGCTGTATCCCGCTGTGAATCCTTGATAAGGCTCATCGTTGTCTTTCAGCATGCTGAAAGACGACGATGAGCAACGGGGGAATGAAAACTGTACGTCTGTATGTCTGTGCAGTCACACACAACGATTATCGCTCAAAATATGGCTTTTGAGTGAATTTTGAGCAATAATCATTGTGTCTAAATGGGCCTTTACATACGCATACATGCCAAGATAATGCATGGCGATTGGGGACCCACAGCAAGTACGCAATGTCATTGTGTACTTGCTGCATGCCGTGCATGGGAATGTCATATGTGGGTGGCACGCAGTCAATTACACTTTAGTGCAGCCCCCCTAACGAAGTCATCTGGTATATGGTTTAATTTTACATATCCGTTTATAACAGTTTAATGGTTTACCTTAAAGGGGTTGTCCCGCGCCGAAACGTTTTTTTTTTTATTCAATAGGCCCCCCGTTCGGCGCGAGACAAACCCAATGCATGTGTTAAAAAAAAAACCCGTTTAGTACTTACCCGAATCCCCACGCTGCGGCGACTTCTTCCTTACCTTAGCAAGATGGCCACCGGGATCTTCACCCACGATGCACCGCGGGTCTTCTCCCATGGTGCACCGTGGGCTCTGTGCGGTCCATTGCCGATTCCAGCCTCCTGATTGGCTGGAATCGGCACCAGTGACGGGGCGGAGCTACGCAATGATGCGTAGAAGGGGCGGAGCCAGAACTCCGCTCGTGCCGAGACCCAAGAGAAGGGAGAAGACCCTTCTGCGCAAGCGCGTCTAATCGGGAGATTAGACGCTGAAATTAGACGGCACCATGGAGACGAGGACGCTAGCAACGGAACAGGTAAGTGAATAACTTCTGTATGGCTCATATTTAATGCACGATGTATATTACAAAGTGCATTTATATGGCCATACAGAAGTGTATACCCCCACTTGCTTTCTCGGGACAACCCCTTTAAAGGATACTGCACTTCCTTTGGAATCCCCATTCTTGGGACGGGTAGGGTTCCCAGCACTCGGACCCCCACTAAGGTAGCTCTTAACCTGTGGATAGGGGATAACTTTAAATGCTCGCAAAACTCTTTTAAGAATGCCATACACATTTGATGTACACTACCGGTCAAACATTTTAGAACACCTCAAGTTTTCCTGTTTTTTTTAATTCCTATTTACACACCTTAATTTTTCAAATGTACTTTGAAATGAAAGCATAGAACAAAAAAACAAGTTAGGAGGAATAAGAAAAAGAGTTAACTTTGTTTCAGCAAATTAAATCTGGATGTTTGACTCTTCAAAGTAGCCCCTCTAGCGGATATAATAGCTTTATGCAATTAAGGCATTTTTTCTACAATTGCATCCAGATATTTCTCAGACGTTTCTTCCAAACATTGTTGCAGAAGTTCCCACAAATCTGCTGCACTTGTAGGTTGCTTTGCTTTCACCCTTCTGTCCAGTTCATCCCAAACAATCTCAATAGGATTTAAGTCTGGAGACTGTGCAGACCATTCCATTCTTTAAAGACTACCGGCTTTTTCTTATGTAGTTCTAACATAACCTTAAAGTATGTTTTGGATCATCATCTTGTTGTACTATGGACCAATGACCAGCTAGATGTACACTAGAGGGCATTGCATGGCAAATCAATAGGCTGTGGTAGCCTTTTTTGTCCAGTGTGCCAGTAATCCTGTGCAAGTTGCCAACTTTGGATCCAGCAAAAAATCCCCATACCATTACGCTTTCTCTGCCATCTGTGACGGTTTACGTCACACACTCAGGAACCATCTTTAACCCTGCGTGATATACCAAAGATGTTAAATTTTGAATTATCAGTCCATAAGACTTTTTTCCTCTCTTCAGCAGTCCACTGGAGGTACTGCTTGGCCAGGCAAGTCTTTTTATTTTGCAATCTTGGGAGTGGTTTTCTTACTGATCCTCTACATATCAAACCTGCAGAGAAAAGTCTTCTCTTCACCGCTGAAATAGAAAGTTATTTTTGCTGTATAAGGGCTCTTGCACAAGAGCGTATATCAGCCATTGTTTTCACGGCCGGCCGATATACACTACAATCTGATGCATTGGATTCCAATGCATCAGATCAAATAGCTGTATTCCCGCGGCAAAAAAAGTGCCCGGCCGGCCAATATACCGCCAGGCGCTTGCTCACTGGGCTGAAAAGATAGTCCTGGAACTATCTATCTGGCCGGAATACGTTGGCCGCTGCATGGGCTCCTATAGGAGCCAATGACAGCGGCTGGAGAAGGGAGGTGGGAGGGAGTTTAGCAGCATGACTGGGGCAGGAAGGGGGCGGAGCTTAGCTCTGTCCCGTCTCGCCCACTCCTGTTGCAAACAGCCGGAGGAAAGGAGAGAGGAGGTGAGCCGGTGAGGGGGAGGCAACGGCATTGCAGCCTCAGCGTATATGTGCTTTCTGTGCTTCAAAGACACTGTTCTTGATGTGTTTCTTAAAAAGCCCATTAGTTAAAATCATAAGCTCAGACTATTGTTATGTTTCAAGGATAAAAATTCATATTTTTAGGTCTTACTTTTGAACTATTGAACCATTTTATGTTAATTTCTGGACTTGAACTGTATGGTTAGAAGTAACTGGAAAAATTGGGGTGCTCTAAAACTTTAGACTGGCAATGTACAAACTTGCTGAAGTTGGTATGTTCGGACTATCATCTTATGCACATGATAACCTCCCAACTTTCCTCACATGACAGATGTTGGCTGAGATAGGGATTGAGCAGTTTTATTTCAGCTGCCCTATTCTTCATTTCTCAGGACATAAGCTGCTCATAGAAGTGTCTGGCAGCAGCTTTCTTCCCTCTCTATTTTCAGATCACATGCACACTTGGCTAAATCGACCATGCATGTGTATGGAGGTGTCAATTACTCTTTTGTCCCATATTACTGACCATGTGGACATCGGATATTGTTCATAAATGGTGGTAGGATATATCCATATGAAAGTACATGAATCAGCTGTAACCACTGACTGGTCTGAAAGGTGAAGTGAGTAACATCAATTATCTAATTACATTGACACCTTACAAGGGCTGGCATGTAGGCAGCAAGTAAACTGTTAAAATACAGTGAGGTATTGAAGTTGATGTGTTGGAAGCAGGAAAATGGGCAAGTGTAAAGACCTGAGAAACTTCGACAAAGGCCAAATTGTGATGGCTAGACAAATGGGTCAGAGGCATCTCCAAATGGCTGACCTTGGGTGGTGTTCCTGGAATTCAGTGGTTAGTATCTACCAAAAGTGATAAAAAGAATGATAACCAGTGAATTATCAACAGGATCATGGGTGTATAAGGCTTGTTAAAGGACATAGGGAGCAAAGACGAGATTGTATGAGCCAATCCTATAGAAGCTACAGTAGCATAAACTACTTCTCTCAACTTACAGGACTTAAAGGATCTGCTGCCAAGGCCTTGGTGCCAGATACCACATGACACCTTCAGAGGCCTTATGAAGTCCATGAGTCAAAGTTGCTTTAATGCAAATGGGAGGATGGTACAATACCTCTTCATCAGCACCTATTGGAAGGCAGCATTCCTGTAAGTCAATGTAAGACTTTTATAAACAAGTCTTTTAACAATGACTGGGAATTGTAAGCCAAAGCCAGAATACTAATGCACAGGCAGCTGTTTCGGGGTGATTGCCCCTCATCAGTGTGCAGTAGGTTTCTGGCTTGGCTAGAGAGAGGCCTATAGACGTGGGTCAGGAAGGGTATCGTTTCTCCTTAGGGAGCGTACCTAGAAGGTGTGTGAGGAGACTTATAACAATGACTGGGAAATACCCTTCCTGAGCCAGTTGCTTTGATGGTACAAGTAGGACCATCACAATATTAGGCAGGTATTAGATCAGTGTAGTTAAAGGGGTTGTCAGGTTACCGAACAACATCCCTTTAATTGAGCTGTCTGTAGTAAAATAACAAACAGACTTATACTGACCCCTCCGTGCCCGGGATCCAGTGCTGCAGTTCTGCTTTGAAACTGGCGTTTGTTGTGACAACGGCCACCACTGGAAGTCAGGTGACCACTGTAGCCAATCAGAGGCTGCAGTGTCATGATCCGGATACAAGCACCGATGCTAGTGAAGGAACAGTGATGCTATAGCCTCTGACCCCCAATGATGACCACTATCACAACAAACGCTAGACTGAGAGGAAACCTAAAAAATTTGGCACCTTATCCCATGCCTTACAAGGAAGGTTAATCTTCCTGTACAATTATAGTAGAAGGAGCTCCAACCGTCTTTCTTCTTGACTTGGGCGACAAACGATGGGACCCCAATGGGGCTGCATCACCAGATCGCGGTGGCAGTGGAGGGATGAATATATCTGTTTGTTATTTTTACTACAGACAGCTCCATTAAAGGGATGTTTTCCGGTCACCAGACAACCCCTTTAAAAAACTTTCCACGTGGCTTGAGACTATTATATTACCATACAGCAAAACGGCAGCATAAAGGACTTTTGCCCTAGCTTTTCGGCGCAGTCACTTGAGAAGCTCTACAAGAAAAACAACTTAAACAGGCTTGGAAACTTCACTCATGATCGACTCAAGTGTGTAAGAGAGGCGAATGCATTTTCCCTTTTCTGAAGGAAAACAAAGGGAAAACAATAGCAAGCAAGTCCAATTTTCCTGAATAATGAGCTGTACATGCCACATAATATGAACACGGTGCTATTACATTATTGTCTATTAATCCCCTAATTAAAAATAAGAAAAAAAAGTGGAAAGGCAGTGAAAATACCGTTATTGTTTAGGACAAAAATAAAGGTTTTTACGCAATGCAATTCTAAAATAAAACCCCCTTGTTAATTAGACACAGTGCGGCCCGGGAAAATCTCATTGAGGCTTTTATTTATATTGTGTGATGTTTCAGACTTCTAGGTATTTATGTTTTAGGAAGATAATCCCAGGGGGAAACACGTGAATTAGCATTTTTAAACAACTTCTCATCTTAATTTTTGGCAGGATGTCAAAAATAAATTTGTCATAATTTATACTGCTTGTTAACGAATACCATCAAAAATTAATGCTCATTAGAGTGCTCATTAATATGCATGCTGGTCTTAGTTTTGATTTAATTAAATGGAGCACCACTTCACAATTACATTATGAGACTGTAGTAAAGGGAATGTTCTGAAAACACCCAGTGATATGCGGTTTCATTGTTGTTCCCCCAGGATACCGATAACCTATATTTCACTGCAGATACCTGCTGCTTCTTCTGCTGCTGTTTTATTGAAGCTTTCACAATCATTTTGCTTTTTTGCTGCATTTAGTTTTTTTTGTGTGAAATGCAAACACACATTTTTTTCCGAAAGCATCGTATCAGTCGAGCTGTAATTGTCTTTTTCACCAACTATTGATGAATAAATAAATTTAATCACAGAGGAAGACAACTTTACATTTGAATCATAAATTAAACCACAGTAAATATCTAGAAGATGGAAGATGGAACAAAATTTAGATTTTTTTTTGTAATAAGAAAAGGGGCCATTGTTTCAGAAGGCTCTTAGGGTTTGTATAATGACTGCCTATTCCTAAACCTCCTGAGTTGTGAGCTTTAGGGCTTACTCACGAGCGTATATCGGCCAGCCGTGATATATGCTACCATCTGATGCATTGGATTCCAATGCATCAGATCACACGGCGTATTCCCGCTGGGTGTAAAAGTGCCCAGCCGGCTAATATAGCGCCGGATGGTTTTATGCTGGGTAGGAAAGATAGTCCTGGAACTGTCTTTCCTGGCCGGAATACAGCTGCTGCCATAGACTCTTATTCCAATGATTGGCATGACTGCTAAACTCCCTCCCTCTTCTCTCCTCCTGTTTGCCCCTTGCTGGCTGTTTGCGATGGGAGGGGGTGGGATGGGGGCCTAGTTAGTTGCTAAGCTCCCCCCTCCCCTTCCATTGTTGGCTGCCAACAAGGAGCAGAGAGAAGGCGGGAGCTTAGCACATTAGCTACCGCCCTGTCCTGCCTCCTCCCCTTGCCAAGAGCCAGCGAGGGGGAGGGAAGGGGGAGACAGCTTAGCAGAGCTAAACTGTTTCACCCTGCCCAACGGCATTGCGGGCTTGGAATATATACGCCGGGCCCTTGCTGTCTGGAGGGATATCCACAGCAGCTCAGTGAGGAGAGTGGGGGGTGGGACCTGCTGCTGGGGAATTCCTTCTTCTTCCCTGCAGGGGAACCCTCTCTCCGTACTATGAGGGAATTCCTTCTTCTCCTCTGCAGGGGAACTCTGGCATCTGCGCTGCTGAGGAATTAGGCTTCTTTCCCATGAGTGTATATCGGCTGCCGTTTTCCTGGCCGGCCGATATACGCTCATTTTCACGGCTGATATATGCTACCATCTGGGGCATAGAAGCTCGTGAACAGGCACACAATCTAACCTTTGTGCACCCATTCAGATGGCATGGGCCCCGATACATATATGTAGAGGTCACCATGCCGTTGCCCCTTTCCCCTCCCTCCTCCTCGCAGACTCACCTTTGCTCTCCTCCCCACTCGCTCGTTGCAATGGGAGGGGGCAGGATGGAGCGGAGCTAAGCGCTCAGAGTAGTGCAGTTGGGGTGGGATTACTAATGTCTGAGGCACTATGGATCCAATGTTTGTGTAGAGGTGGAGAAAAGTGAAAAAGCAAAGATCTTTGTACATTAAATTGTGCAAAGACAATTCATGACTGGAAGAACATGGCATAACAACAAACCTGACAAGAAGACCGCCTTCCAAAACTCACAGACCAGGCAAGGAGGGCATTAATCAAAGACCCAACAAAGAAACCAATAATAACTCTAAAGAACCTCCAAAGATCCACAGTGAAGATGGAAGTATCTTTCCATCGGACCACTATAAGCTGTGCATATCACAGAGTGGGTCTTCATGGAAGAGGCTAGAAATAAGCCATTGCTCGAAGAAAAACTAAGAAAAAACATACGGAGTTCACCAAACAGTATGTGGTAGTCTACCAAAAGACATGAAAGCACTCCATTCAGATGATACTAAAACTGAGCTTTTTAACCATCATCAAAAACACTATGGAGGGCATTTACAAAGTAGTTTATGCCAAAATTCTGCTGTAGAAGTACCAATTGGGCAACTTTTCTTCTTTCTGCACTGGCCTCGTCACTTTTCCAACAAGTGTGTAGGCTTGTAAGGAAGGAGTGTGGCCACCCCTTCTGACAAGCCTACACACTTGGCATACATTTCTGTCTAGGAGCACAGAGGTGCCATGATGCACCTATTACATGAAGAGTTGTGCGTCTCTTGATTTATTAGGTGGGCTGTACACAAGGAAAATTATAATAAGACTGAAGTTGGAAATGCTGGTCTTGGTAAGTTCATTTGCTTAAATAGGTGCAATGGGCTTTGTTGCCCATTTAGTCCCATGTTATGGTATAGAGCAATATGGGAGGAAGTATGTGTCTGTGTTTTCAATATAATAGAATTTCATATGTGCATAATACCAGGGGGCCTTAGGATGGAAAAATGTTTTCAAGTGTTCTCTCGAAAGATTTGGAAACACTGCCCTACATAGCTTAATTCTTTGGTGAATCATTGTAATAGACCATGAAATTGGCTCAGTATGACTGCAAAACTACAACATTTTAGAGTTATTGTTAAGAAAAACAGCATCTGATATCATCTTTAGCCATCAATGTTTGACTTCCTACGCCTGCTACTGTTTGTCCAGCACCTTAAAGTTATCTCGTGGCTTGCTGTGGTTCAGATTACTGCAGAGATATGTTCTTTTTTCTCTTGTTTAGCTAGTTGGCAAGTCGTATCTTCCAGTACTGTAATTACATGTAATTTTAGAATTTGAGTGAATGCCGTACAGTGCTATTGATGTGGGCTTCTAAGTTACACTTGAAGGCTTTTAAGAGTTTTCAAAAAGCATTGCTGCATTACCTTTTGCCTGAACTGAAATGAACCGTCTTAGACTAGAAACATTTCCTTAATGAGACCAGCAAAGAAGTGATGTATGAAATTATTGTCTTACAAAGAGATTTTTTACCCTTATACTCTGAATTTATTTCAACAGTGGTTAGTAGTGGGAGAACCATTTATATTTTGGACAGGGCTAGAGAGAAGTAAGTAATCAATAACATTGTATGTACACATGCAGGTATATTTTAAACATCCCTAAAAATGTATTTCATTGCATAACCCTACAACCTTGTGGTTCCCTTACATCAACTCCGCCGCCTAGACAAGGAGATTGTAGTCTCGGAACAACAACCACCAGCTGTAGTCTCAGCAGCAGATACGTAGAGGTTGTATCAGTTGCACAGTTGCTAATTTGGCAGCACCTGGAACTTGTTGCACCTCTTCCTCTTCACCACATATGGAATTAAAGAACTATATATTGGAAGAATTACTCCACCAATCTCCTCACTAGATCTTCATCGGAGTAGCTCCACTTCCTCATAGAGGTTGTCCAGTCAAACTTGATAAAGACTAGGGATGAGCGAGTATACTCGCTAAGGCACTACTCGCTCGAGTAATGTGCCTTAGCCGAGTATCTCCCCGCTTGTCCCGAAAGATTCGGGTGCCGCCACGGGGCGGGGAGCTGCGGGGGAGAGCAGGGAGGAACGGAGGGGAGATCTCTCTCTCCCTCTCTCCCGCCCGATCTCCTCTGCTCCCCACCGCAACTCACCTGTCAGCTGCGGCGGCCCCCGAATCTTTCGGGATGAGCAGGGAGATACTCGGCTAAGGCACATTACTCGAGCGAGTAGTGCCTTAGCGAGTATACTCGCTCATCCCTAATAAAGACCTTTTGGATAGGTTGAAACGTCGCCAGTTATTTTATGGAGGAATAAAGTGATCGTTTTTTTATTCATCTGATGCTGCCTTGACCATATTTTTCTTTGTGGATCTTCATTTGGGTCTCGATCCGGACCTCAGTCGGGCTGTGCATTTCCCTCCTCGCCTTGGAATAAGATTTGAGAAACACCAAGGGATTCTGTCTCCATATGCTGTTGTGTATGTAATATTTTCTACAGCTTAAGGGCTTAGTCACACTGGCGCATCGGCGCCCGTACATGGGCTCCGATGCGGCCCTGTGACTGAGCCCTTACTGCAAGAAGAAGACGGACGCACTTCAGGACGGACGACTCCCTGCAGCGCCGAAGAAAGAACACATGACCGGCATTGAAGCCGGTCACATGTTCTTTCTTCCGGCGCTGCAGAGAGACATCCATCCTGAAGTGCGTACGTCTTCTTCCTGCAGTAACACGGGCACCGATGCACCCGTGTGACTAAGCCCTAAGGTGCAATTGAACTGAAACATGATCGCCCAAAAATCGTTTAAACGGCAGTTTGAGTAACAGTTTTGAGCGATCATCTTTGCATAACTCTTAAGTAACTAATTAGCTACTTAAAGAGTTAAATGCAGGCGGAGTGGACACCACTGATAATTCAGAGAACAGCAGCTGTTTTGTATATGCAAACAGCTGCTTTGTTCTTGCAGTTATCAGCGGTGTCCCGCTGAGCTGAGAGCTCAGAGAAACAGCAGGAGCGCTGACAGCTCTTTTGTTCTCAGAGCTTTCAGTTGGTATCCCACTGAGAAGCCCCAGGTCACGGGATCTGCATCATCGCCTAGCGACAGCATGGCAAAATCTGTGCTGTTCGCCGGGTGCGCCGGCAGGCCCATCTGCAGTACAGATTAAAAGAAGATTCCGGACAGGTACGTGGGGTCCTTGGCTGGGCACAGGATCGGATTCCGCTGTGGGATCCCACATGCGGAATCCGACCCGTTCGCGTGCAGGCGGCCTTATTGTATTGAACTGATGTTTTGTTGCCATGCTGATGTTATGCAGTTCAATATTGAATATTCATTGAGATGCAATTATGTCATGGCAGCCAGGACAGCCCATTTTGTAATCATATGTTGTAGTATGGAACTAATGATTGTATTACATGTTTGTAAAATGTTTGCGCGGGAATAATAGAATGAATAAGGATGGTCCATATGTCTGAAATGCATTTGTGTTGGGAAGCCAGTTTCTGAATTTCAATGATCCGCCGTAAAGAATTGAGTCTACCATCCGTGGAGATGGTATTTTTTTCTCCTGTTCCAATAGCAGTGATGCAGAATGCAGATGTGTTCACTAACAGAGTCCTAGCACCTTTTGTAGAAACACTCCCTTCATATTTAAGAAACACCAAGGATACTGTCAAGAAGATATGAGAAATAAATGTTCTGAGCACAGCCCTCGTAGCAACGATTGACATGGGGTGTCTCTACAGCAATATTCAACAGTACTTGGAGCTGTAAGCCATTAACATCTTCCTAAGCACCAAGGGTGCTCAATCTCAGCACACAATCAGTTCAGTCTTATTCTTTTATAGTTTATTCTAAGACACAACAATTTTGTATTTATTATTATTTGTTAGTTCCCATTTTCACCAAATTCAGGGTCCTACCAGTACAATGGGAACGACATGTGCATCCAGTTATGCAAACATTTTTAGGGTGCTGGGAGTCTTCTATTGTCCTTTCCGATAAATTTGAGACACACACCAACCACTTTCTATTTGGGCACAGATATATAGATGATATTCTCCTCTTATGGGATGGTGACAAAAAGCTTTTTGAGGGCTTTGTTACTGCCTTGAATCTTAATGATATTGGTATGCGACAAAAAGTATTTAACTTCCTAGATAAACTGTAACTATTTCTATTGGGAAAATTAGTACCTCCTGGCATTCAAAAGAGGAATTCCAACAGGGCAATATTTATGGTCCAAAATAAATTGTTCAAATGAAACCACATTCCAACAGGCACGCCACCAGAGAACGGGAGACGACAGCACACGCCAAACCTCAATATAGAGAGGGAGGAAATAACCGGGCAAACAAAATGCGCGCTTCTTTGCCAGTCCTGGATCCACTTGAACCGGAAGGAGCAGAAATTTTTGAACTTGACAAAGACCTTTATAAGGTTGAAACGTTGTTTTATGCTGGATAATTAAAGTGTTGAGATAAAGATCCGTGGATGCTGCTTCTCTTCTATCATATTGATTTTTACATTCCAACAGGCATGTGATAAACTCTATGATCAATTCAAGATGATTGGCAATCCATCCAAACACTTAAGGAAGGTATATAAAAGATCAAAATATGAAAATTGAGATGATCTGTTGGACCCTATTAGGAATATGGATGAGCAGATTAAAATTATAGATGCATTGGTACAATCGATGCATATTTTACACAAATAATGAGAATTCAGCAAAAATCTTGGAATGTACTTTGTGCAGAGCCTGATCTGGCACAAGCCATTACCAGTAATCCAATCATCACATACAGAAGAGGCCATCATTTAGAAGATCTCGTAGTACACTCAGATCAAATCCCAAAGGAAGCTATCCCTGCAGTAACGCTCATTCCGTCCCTTAATTATGAAATCAACTACATTTCAAAATTGTCCGGATAATAAAAACTATGAGATCACACAAGTCAGCAACTACTAGAGTACAGGAGGGATTTATATTGCACACTGCACATGTACAAAAATATACATCAGGAAATCTATGCAAGAGCTGAGAAGGAGGATTTCAAAACATTACATACAATAATAACAAAGGCCGATACCCCTGTAGCAAATCTAATATAAAAAAGCCTACAGGCTTTTTCTTGCACCATACTTTGACCCCTTTACGTGACCCTTGGTGGATGATTTTGGAGTCATTAGAATTGTGACATCATCACCACTGCCGTAAAATCATAAAATTTGAGTTTGATCCATTAACTGACCTGTGAGGCCAGGTCAAATTTCCTATGTTAAGTCTAGAGGCACTGTTGTGCTTCAGCCGCTAGGAAGAGTCAAGTGTTGGTAAGCGATGCTCATAGCAAGTGCTTTCCAGTTTGACTGTTGCCATGTCCCCAAAATGCGGAAGACCAAGTCGTGAACGGCGAACAGTTCAAGGGGTACGCTCGGATGGAAGTTGGTACACTGAAAATGTAGTTTATCCGTAAGTCCTAGCCAAATAAAATAATCAGTTCTTAAAACATTTGCAACAATTTTTCCAAAGATTTTTTATTCGAGTAACGAACATCGGGTCAATCTAGTACATAATATACGTGGAGGAGACATCAATACTCTAAAATTCTGGGGATTACGCCATATAAAACTGGGGCCACGAAAAGGGAACCTCGACCAGAAAATATTGCAAGAAGTGAAATGGATATTTTGCCTCAACAGTATATGTCCCAATGCCTTCATTTGCTGCCTTTAAATAAGAAATTCAACTAAAAAAATGCAATTATTGTGACTTTTGCTACTATACTATATTCATATTATACTGACCTATTACTAAAGATGAGCGAACACCAAAATGTTCGGGTTCGCGTTATTCGAAACGAACTTCCCGCGATGTTCGGGTGTTCGTTTCGAATAACGAACCCCATTGAAGTCAATGGGCGACCGGAACATTTTTGTATTTCGCCGATGCTCGCTAAGGTTTTCATGTGTGAAAATCTTGGCAATTCAAGAAAATGATGGGAACGACACAGCAACGGATAGGGCAGGCGAGGGGCTACATGTTGGGCTGCATCTCAAGTTCACAGGTCCCACTATTAAGCCACAATCAGAGGCAGCCCTCACTCACCCATTCATGAATTCATGAATGGGTTTGAGTGAGGGCTGGCCTCTGATTGGTCAGGCTGTGACCATTCAGAGGCATCTTATTCAGCAGGCGGGGATTTTAAATCCCCGGCTGCTGAATACTACTCACAGCTGTTCAGAGCAGTTCAGGAGAACTGCAGCCTGCCGCGCTGAACTCCGTCTGCCGGCACCAGGTGAGTATATATATATTTTTTATTTTTACACATTTCTGGATGAATTGCAGGGAAGGGCTTATATATTTAAGCCCTTTCCGACAATTCATCCCGCGATCGCCGGCAGCCCATTGCATTCAGTGGAGTCGGCTGTATTGCCGGTTCCATTGAATTCAATGGGCAAACATCGTTCTTCTCTGTCACAGCTGTTACAGCTGTGGCAGAGAAGAAGGATTTGTCTTCTATATGTTCTCAATGGGGTTGGCGCTGCTGCCGCCGGCCCCATTGAGCGCATATAGAAAAGATTTCTCAGGGAAGAAAGTTAAAGTAACCCGAACATCCGAACATCGTGTGGTGTTCGTTACGAATAACGAACATCCCGAACACCCTAATATTCGCCCGAGCATCAAGCTCGGACGAGTACGTTCGCTCATCTCTACCTATTACCCTATACAATCCTACAGAGTACTATTCTTTAATTTTATTACGAGCAACTGGATGTCTTGAAATACAGCTGTCATTCAATAGCTGAGAGCTGCCTCTGATTGGTCCCAATGTTCAGCCAATCAGAGGCAGCACTTACTCACCCATTCATGAATTTATGAATGGGTGAGTGAGTGCTGCCTCTGATTGGCTTAAGGCTGTGACCAATCAGAGGCAGCCCATTTAGCAGGCGGGGATTTTAAATCCCCGCCTGCTGAATACTACAGAAAGCAGTTCAGGAGAAGAGCCGGCTGGACGCGGCTGATCTAAGGCAGCTGCAAAAAGATGAGTATATATATATTTTTTACACTTTTTTTTGGATGCTTTTCAGAGAAGGGCCTATATTTGAAGCCCTTCCTCGAAAATTAATACAGCGCTTGCTGGCAGCCCATTGCTTTCAATGGATGAACATCGTTCTCCTCTGCCACAGCTGTGGCAGAGGATAGCCGGCAGCGCCTGTGTGACTGAGCCCTTTGGGCTGATAAACGCTGCTAGCAGTGTTTTTTTCAGCCGTGACGCTGGCCTCGGTCACGCGATTTTTTGTGCGCATCAGCTTTGCACGAAAAAACGCCCGTGTGACTAAGCCCTAAGGCAGCTTTCACACGGGCGATTTTCCCATGTGATTCTGTCGCAATGTGCCAGTGCGACAAATCGCATGTACGTAGAGCCCATGCTTTCTTATGGGTTCTTCCACACAAGCGATGTTTTGTAGGCTGCTACATTGCGAGACTATACAATTGCGGCATGCTCTATACAGCCGAGGTTTTGCGATTTCTTTGTAGCCCATGTTTTCCTATGGAGCCTCCTTGTTTATCGCATTGCATAGCACGAACCTGCAATTTTTGTGCAATGCGATTTTTTTAACATAAGAAAGTCCAATTAACTTTCTCGCTACAAAACCGCACAATTTTGTGTGAGAAAATCGTGCGTAGCAGCGACGCGGTGCTACATTTTTCCCAAGAACAAAGCATCATTGACGCTACAAATTTGTGTGTACATAGCAGCGATATTGCAGCGATTTTGTAGCAGCCATGTCGCTCACGTGGAAGAGGCCTAAAGACATACTTTCCACAAGTTCTCTGTAAGTCCGGACAGGAATAGCTCGCCATTCCTCGTGCCAGGCTGTGAGAAGAGATTGTTGTGAGGATGGGCGTGGGTGGCGGTGTCGTACCCGTTGCTCCAGTCCGTCCCACAAGGGCTCGATCAAATGAATGAATAGTTATTACAAAATGAGCAGCTTTTTATTTTACCCATGCCCTTCCCAGCATGCCGTTCGACAAACTCAGTATTTGCATATTTGCTGATTTTCTGATTGTCCATATAGTGTATGCCTGATATTGACTTCATCAGTGAACCCTTATAGGCTTTCAGCCTGTTTTCATGAATATGGCTAATGAGGTGTGAGCAATGGAAATTATGACATTTATGAGAAATAAGAGGCATTCTATTATATTGTATGCTACTTCCAACTGTTCAAAGTACTTAGAATATTCCCTATAACTAGCTTGATTCCCACTTCCTTTTTAGATGTGCTATATGTTCTCTTCAAGAAAAAAAAAAAGAAAAGAAAAAGACATGAAAAGTGACCTGAATTCGATACACAACTCAGCACTGTCACAAAAATCTCTTTATAGCGTAATAGACAGTTTTTAAGAAATAAGTATATTCCGCTCTACTTTCCGGGTGATTGAGAGGTCTCCATACATAGGGAATAATGGCTCTTTGAATGACTTCAGAGCTCCCCAGACATAAACCTACTCAGTTTCTACTTGTGGGGCACTTGAAGTTATGAAACATAAAAGTACTCGCTCTAAATATAAACACATAATACCACATGGGAGTGGTGCATATTTTAAAAGAAACGGCAAGCTGAAAGGGATTGAATACATTGACAGTTTATTAAGTAGTGACTATTCTCCCGATCTACGGAGAATTGTGACTCACATTATACAGTGAGAATACTTAAGAGTTGTACAAGATTAGACAAACATGGCTGCCTTCATCCAGTGACACAACTGTCCACATGTTGTGTGTCATATTGCAACTCAACCTTACTTCAATGGAACTTAGCTGCAATACCAGACACAACTTCTGGACGGGTGGGGCACTGTTTCTGAAAGAATGAAGCCATGTTTTCTGACCTTATATAACCTTAAAGTATTACATTCGGTATTCATAAAATGTATCCTATATTTCTCAACTAGTAATTATTAAGAAATTAGAGTACCAGTGTTTCTGGTGGCGCAATGCGCCACACAGCTCTGCTACATGGTACATCCATTATGATTCCCACACATCACACACACACAGCTCTACTACATTTATTCTAACCTCACACATTACACATACAACACATTACTCAGACAGCCCTACTACTTGCCACAAACAGCTGTAGTACATCCATCTTGATTCCCACACATTACACACACATCACTCCTACATTATACATTCATTATGATTCCCACACATCACACTGACAGCTCTACTACATCCATCTTGATTCCCACAAATTACACACACAGCTCTACTAAATGCATGCTTGCTGACCCAACACATCACACACAGCACATTCCACACACAGCTCTGCTACATTGTACATCCATCCTGATGCCACACATCCCAGACACAGCACATGACACACACAGCTCTGCTACATCCTGATTCACACACATCACACACTCACAGTTCTGCTATTGCACACATCACCAGACTCCTGGAAACAGTGATCACCCCTGGTCATGTGATTCCTGACTCCACCCACACAGGGGATCACATGACAGTGACAAAATCACAGGTCCTGGTAGTAGCTGCTGTCGGTTTATCCAGTATACAGTACTTTTTAACAAACTGCACAATGGCTCCTCCCACAGCAGTGATGTCACCACAGGTCCTTCAGCCCATCTGATCTCTGTGGTGGTGGTAGGACGGTGTCTTCTGTCAGGACCGCTGAGGACAGCTTAAATGTATTCTCATTTAGTTATTTTTGTCCTTCCCTATTCAAAAGCCCTAACTGTGTTGTTCTTCTGTCGGTCAGGCTCTGTGTTTTATATATGCTGTAGGACCTTCAATGATGTCACCGGGGGGGTGGAGTGATGATGTCACCAGGGACGGAGCATGAGAATCACTCACATACTAACTGAGAAGTGGTTGTTAATATTTTGATAGTGTTAAAGCATTTAGAGGGGATGGACAAACACTGTACGAAATGCATGCCTTCAGTTACATGGGATTATAAATCATATTTCGCAATACTATCTGTTAATTTTAAATACATAAAAAAGGGCAGCTCAGTGATAATGATTAAAATCCCATGCGGATCCTTCCTAGTGGTCCCGGATCCATACATGTGTACTACAGTTAGTAGGTGGTGTTGTAGTTGTTGCATGATGCAATGATCTGTATAACAGCGCCAACATGTGGTAAGCGTCATTGGTCTTCGAGACAGCATTCTGCACAATTGTGAGGGAATCATGGCAGGGTTGAAGGAATTCTAACGGGATCAAATTGTTAGCGCCTGTATGGTGGGAAAACAAAGCTTACAGAAGTTTTTGCTCTATCACCATCCATGAATATGACTGCATACAGTAGGACTGGAAACACTGCATCCCACAAACACCAGCATGGATGGAAATGTGTGTTGAGTGACAGAGACAGACGATCAATGCGTAGGGTTGTGATGAAAAAGAAGCAGACTACAGCTTTGGCCTTTGGTGTGTCCATATTTTTGGCCATTCCCTGTATAATCCAATCCATAATGGGCATACCTATGTCTCCTTGGCAGAATATGAATAGTTTTGTATATTACTCTAAAATTTTCCCAGTAGACCGGTGATGCAATAACTTTGTTATGTAGTTACTTTTTATTAGTTCTATAGATCTTAATTAGAGATGAGCGAGCCTACTCGGCCACACCCCTTTTTCGCCCGAGCACCGCGATTTTCGAGTACTTCCGTACTCGGGTGAAAAGATTCGGGGGGTGCCGTGGGTAAGTGGGGGGTTGCAGCGGGGAGTGGGGGGGAGAGGGATAGAGAGAGGGCTCCCCCCTGTTCCCTGCTGCTACCCCCTGCTCCGCCACGCCTCCCCCCGCACCCCGGCGCCCCCCGAATCTTTTCACCCGAGTACTGAAGTACTCGAAAATCGCGGTGCTCGAACGAGTAATTACTCGAAACGAGTAGGTTCGCTCATCTCTAATCTTAATGTTTTTTACACTCACATCAGTTTAAGGCCAGGCTCACATGAACATATTTGAATTGCGTATTACGCGCGCATAATACGTGATGAATGACATCAATGAAAGCACATTGATTTTCATTGTTTCATTCACACTTGGGTATATTTATTGCATGTATTACGCGTTGAAAAAGAAACGCATATTCCATTTTATAGCATATTAGTGTGTACAGTCCTATTGTTTTCTATGGGTGCGTTCGGAACACAGTACATACGAAATTACATTGTCTGTATGGTGTTTTTTATGCATGTTACTAGGAAACATGAGAAGAAAGTTTGAGAAAAGAAAAGAAAAAACAGGAAGCGAGTGCATGACAGCATGCATAAAATACGCTGTTCATGTAAAGGCATAAGCGTGAAAAAATGTGACAATGTCCAGAGATACGTTGTTCCCTTCACTGAAAAAATGCTGCGAATGAAAGCAAAACTGAGAATGAACCCATTGAAAACAATGGCCTGTATTCTCTGCGCCATGTGCTCATGTGTGTTAGCCCGAAGTAAGCTGCATAAAACCTGCATTAATTGTTGTACATAATAGAATTTTTTTTAAAATGTAACTTAAATTTAATTTAGAAAAACATTTAAAACAGTTCACGCAGATTTCATGCTGCTTGTTTATTGTTTTTAGTTGGTTTTTAAGCCCTTTTCCCCCATGACGTAAGAGTACGTCAAGGGAGCGTGGTACTTTCCGCAAAATGACGTACCCTTATGACATAGGGATAGCGCCAGATCATGACAGATTTCACGCTATCCGGCAGCAGGAGGCCAGCTATCAGTAGATCTAAGTTGATCACGGCAGGGAAAGGGTTCACAGAGGGAGCATGCTGCCTCTGTGAATTCAGCCGGCTCTCGCGTACAACTGGTTACAAGAGCCTCCATGCCCACCCGTATCACATCTTGTATCCAAGCTAGAGGTGGTACAACAGGGTACTAGAGCCTCCATGACCACCCGTATTACATCTTGTATCCAAGCTAGAGGTGGTACAACAGGGTACTAGAGCCTCCATGCCCACCCGTATCACATCTTGTATCCAAGCTAGAGGCGGTACAACAGGTTACAAGAGCCTCCATGCCCACCTGTATCACATCTTGTATCCAAGCTAGAGGTGGTACAACAGGGTACTAGAGCCTCCATGCTCACCTGTATCACATCTTGTATCCAAGCTAGAGGTGGTACAACAGGATACTAGAGCCTCCATGCCTCCCCGTATCACATCTTGTATCCAAGCTAGAGGCGGTACAACAGGGTACTAGAGCCCCCATGCCTCCCCGTATCACATCTTGTATCCAAGCTAGAGGTGGTACAACAGGGTACTATAGCCTCCATGCCCACCTGTATCACATCTTGCATCCAAGCTAGTGGTGGTACAACAGGGTACTAGAGCCTCCATGCCTGCCAGTATTACATCTTGTATCCAAGCTAGAGGCGGCCCAACAGGGTACTAGAGCCTCCATGCCACCTGTACCACATCTTGTATCCAAGCTAGAGGTGGTACAACAGGGTCCTAGAGCCTCCATGCCTGCCCGTATTACATCTTGCATCCAAGCTGAGGTGGTACAACAGGGTACTGGAGCCTCCATGCCCCCGTATTACATCTTGTATCCAAGCTGAGGTGGTACAACAGGGTACTAGAGCCTCCCTTCAAGTGTTCAATTTTCCACAATAAATGATCCTTTTGCTCTGATACTGTAATCACTTACTAATATCAGCATTACAATCACACAGAGAAAGTTGCATTTGATTCTGACAACTCCTTCTAGATACTGGATTTCTTTGACAATGAGTGTAATTATCTCCGGTATATATGATGGATGATCTTTGGAATGGTCGGTGTTATGACAAGTAATTAGCATTTACATGGATCACCAGCAGTGTCTTGCGATGTTTCATATTCCCTTTTGTAGTATCATTAGTATCACCATCTGAATTGTTCAGGGCAAAAACATTTGTAAATTATTACTTTCGACAGGAAACTAATGAATTATTTAAGTCCACTGGAGAAATAGGACAACCACTGTGCATGTCATGTAAATGTAATACTGCATGTCTGTAAACTTAGGAAGTTATACCATCTCCAATAGTTTTCCTGGCTTGCTGTGTATTGCGGGGTTTGTTTCAGAGACTCTTGCAAAAACAAAGCTGTCAACAACACTATTAATGCCTACAACGTACCCCAGAGTGCGGTACTAATCTAAGCAGTGGTAATAAATATTTAAGTTACTTATGACAGGAGTAAGGAGGAGGTCAGAAGTGTATTAGAATATTTTCAGAGTTAGGAAAATGAAGCCATGCAGCCACTTCCTCCCGCCTAAGTCCCATCTACACTCTAGAACAGGGCTACTCAAGCTGTGAGATGCCCCCAGTTGTTGGTGATGGGTGGTGGTGGTGGTGGGGGGGGGGGGGACAGAAGTTTTGACAGAAGTAATTCTATGCTGAGATTAAGATTTATTGAGGCAATTTTGAAAACTTTTTGCATGGACCAATATTTTTTATAGCTTTTGAAAAAAAAAAAGCAGAAAAAGAAGATTAATTAATGTTAATATATTACATAGTACTTGACTAAGGCAGCAAATAGCAGTTTTTTTTTATTGAAAACACAAGCTCTGGTGATAACTAATGAGATCACATTCTCATAGTGACGATGTGGGTTTGTGGAGAGACGCAGGGCATGCTGGGAGTACATGTTCATGACTCCTACACTGAGTTAGGTAATCTACATGATGGTATGGAGTGTTTCTTAAAAAAAACCATTTTATGGTAGTATTTAAAAAAATATTTATTTTTAGGAGTGAGTATTGATTTTTAATCCCTTAAAAACCAGAGTGTTTTGGTTCTAAAAGACTAGACACTTTCTAGTGATTTTACAAATTTCGTGGTTTTATCAGCCTATTTTTTTTCCTGAGTTGGCAAAAAAATTTTTTTGCAGCACATAATTTTTTGTGACATATAGGGCTATTTTTTCAATACTTTTTTTCATTTACCGTATATACTTGAGTATTAGCCGACCTGAGTATAAGCCGAGACAATAAGTTTCACCCCAAAAAACTGGGAAAATGTATTGACTTGAGTATAAGCCGAGCTATACTCGAGTATATACTAGGTAAAAAAAAACCCTCTATACTCGCCTCCCAGCCAGCGTCTGTGTCTGTGCGACAAGCTGCTTGAATTCTCCCAGCTGTAATCCCCCGCCGTCCGCTCTGCTTGGCTCTGTCAGTGCTGTGTAAGTAAGCGCTGTGATTGGATTGAGCGCCAGCCAATCACAGCTGCTGCTCGATCCAATCACAGGGCTTACTTACACAGCACTGACAGCAGGGGATTTGAAAGCAGAGCAGGGAGAATTCTAAAGAGCAGCTGGATTGGCTGTGAATGATCGAGCACCATCTGTGTTGGCCGGCGCTCGATCCAATCACAGCTCCTTCTTACACAGTGCTGACGGCGGGGGATGACAGAGCCAAGCAAAGAGGACGGCAGGGGATGACAGCGGAGAGAATTCAAGCAGCTTGCCGCACTGCCGCCGGGGACACAGACGCCGGCTGGGAGGTGAGTATGGAGGTTTTTTTTTAAGCCTTCCCTCACTCGAGTATAAGCCAAGGGGGGCTTTTTCAGCACAAAAAAATGTGCTGAAAAACTAGGCTTATACTCAGGTATATGCAGTAATTTTTTTTTCTTCATTAGGAGTAATGTGTACAGAAAGCAAAAAAAAGGATATTCTTTAATTTATAGTCCTTTATAGTTACATTAAATAAAGTAGAGGAATGGGCTTGTCATTATGTTTAGAATGGTTTGATATATAATTTGTATAGTCCCGGATTACAGGGCAGATATGGCAATCGTTTAGGTTAGTGTGGGCAGTCGAATGTTTTTTTTTCTTCTTTTTTTTATATATTTGCATTTTATTTTGTACTTTGTTTTAAACTTTTTTTTGTAATGTTTATATTATCTATGTCCCCATGACATCATATAAGACCTCTGGGGGATTTGCACATTGCCATTCTTTTAATTTTTCATTTCACGATTTTTCACTCTAGCTGGGGTATCCATAGAAGCAGCATCTTCTATGGATACCCCGGCCAGGAGTCCAGTTACAGGGAAAACATCCCCCCGATAGTGGCAGTAGCCACTGTGAGGGCTGGTCTTGGGTCTGATAAGACCCTGCAGCTCTGACATGACCGGGGTCGCTGGGAATCTTGTGACGCCGTGTCCCACAGGGGAGACAGCACTGCTGATTCCTGTATTCTCTTCATAAAGCTCATTGAACACTATATAGTCTGAAAAAGAGAAAGCAGAAGAGGTTAAAAACCGATCCTGTCTTCTCCATCGGGTCTTCACCATACCTGTTCCTGCTACATTGCAGGAGCTTTAATCTTGCACTGTATTTTTACTGTAGCATGAGATTTATACCACTTGGTCCTTAAAGGGATAAAATAAAATCCATAGGCACTATGGGGTGATAGGTGCTCTTTACATTTGCTTTCTGTTGATTTACTTTAGACATACTCTGAAAACTTGGATCAGAGTTATCTTGGCCAGGACAAAATTGGGATAGCTAGAAGACTGGGTTAGAATATCTCCATATGGCAGGTTTTCTGGTGTGTTCACAGTATGTCATAGTTTGTACCTACTAAAAGTAGATCAAGAAAGTATAACCAGTGAATTAGTGCCACGTAGTGATTAGTGGTATAATCAGTTCATGTCTGCATTGGGCCTTGTTACTTATGAACAGTTTACCCAGACACTGTACCTGCTTTATGTAAGCTCTGGCCAGCACACCAAACCCCACTTTCCGCAAAGTGGCACTGCCAGAGGTGAGTGGCTCAACTTGCCTCTTGGCAAACGTGCCCCTGGATGGAGAGGGCACCTTCCTATAGTTCACCTCCGGCAGCAGAGAGTCTAGTTCAATGTGTATATCATTTTGATTCTGTATCTGTGACATATGTCGTCTTACTGTCAGATACTACTAGAAACCTTTAGGCTAGGTTCCCAAGGGACGGAAATCCCACGGCTTGGCTGCACCAAAAAGCAGCGTGATTTCCACGGGAGAGCCACAGCTTCAAAGCCCGTGACACTTTGCCACGGGTTTTGGAGCGGTTCGGCTGCCAGTATTCTGTTGAGGCTTTCTCTCCCCATAGAGTGGATTGAGGCCACAACGGAAAAAAAAAAGAATTGACATGCCTTGCCTGTGAATTCCACGCCGCATCACCAGTTCTGCCCGGCTTTGCCTCGATGAATCGGCCGCCCCATGTGGACGAGATTTTTGCAAAATCACCGCACATAAATTCCGAATGGAATTTCCACGGCAAATCCGTCCCCTGTGAACCCAGCCTCAGAGGTCCTGGAGGGACCTATAGAATATTACCCAGGTTATTTTAATGTGATCGGTGATCTGTGTAGTTAACAACCAAAAACTAGAAACAGCTACAGTACTAAAAAAAATAGTAGTTATGGAGTCGGAAGGTGGATGTTTTGAAGGAGGAACAGCAAAGCGGACAAATTGCCCCCTGATAGACTTTTGCAGATATAGACAAAATACAGGTAATCCATCCAGGATATAAATAAAGTTTCTCAATGAAAAATACAAGAATAATCCAAGGACAGAACTGTATTTTGACCTTGCATTAAAATACAATTTAAAGTCATTATTCATTGGAGAATGTACTACAATCCTATTTCAATGTATCATTAATTTGGCAATGTCTTGTTTATAATGAAACTGAAGGTCAAATACTCCCAAAGAAATTAAATACAGTTCTCTTCAGTTAGCTTGTAAAATACATTTACAGAACTAAGTATCCATTATAGACAAAATTAAGTGACTGTGACCCATTGGACCTTCTCATTACAGAACACAGACTTTCTTATTGAGATATTAAAATCACTCTTACCGCTACCTAATTGGTTTCCTAATTTGCTGTGTGTTTTTGTGATTATTGTTGGAGGGATAAAGCACTTCCCATGGGGGGACCACATGATATATGAAGACGTTCCTCTGTGCAAGGAACATTGTAAACATTTTTTTTTGCATACTCCTTATCAATGAAACATTAGATATACCTTTTAATCTCTCGCACCCAAGTGTTTTCTAAACCATCAGATGAACATCGCTTTGCATTTAATGAAAATTTCATTTGTTTACCACCGGCATTTCTCATGGGAATGACTTCATATCCCGAATCTTTCTGCCAGCAATACCAAACCACAAACTGTGCAGGAGACAAGGAAAAGAGATAGCCTTTTATGAAAGCTTCAGGCTTGTCATATGTCTAATTCCTTGTGTGAGGTCCACGGGAGACGCCACACTGTTTATTTCATGAGCTAAAACAAAAATTAGCCATGCAGAAGTGTGATATGCGGGATCCAGCGGAGCACTGACACTCATCTAATGCAATGACAGATTACAGATTGCTTTGTCTGGTAAGAAAAGAAGTTTTAGTTATTGCAGAATGATAAAAAAAGAAGCAAAAACAAAAACTACTACATATAAATAATTATAGATTATGTCTATTATCTAATCTATATACATGAAAGTGAAAATATGTATGGATATTTGTTTATTAATGTCTACATGTCTTGATGGATCTCAACCAAGCTTGGTACACATACTCTTCATGATCCAACTTGAAATACTGGGAAATTGGGGATGTTGGAGAGGGTGGGGGACAGGAACAGGGGGTTGGGTGGGGGGGGGGGGTCAACTGTTGTTGCTTATAGCTACCAATCACAACACAGCTTTCATTTTTCTAGCGCAGTTTAAGGAATGATGATTGATTGCTATGTGCAATAAACACAGTTGTTTACCGTTTCAATAAATGAGGCCTATTGTATAATCTAGGGTAAAATTAGATGGTTTAGGGTTAGTAGTGGAGAATAATTTAGATGTGTGGTAGATCTGAAATGCCTCCAAAAAAATGGAAACTCATCAATCATCTACACAGCCCCCATTGGACCGACCATCAGGAGATTTAGTTTTCAGTACCATCTCTATGCTGACGATACCCAGCTATAGACCTCCTCCTGGGATATCACAGCAACTTTCCTCCAGAACACCACCGACTGTATGTCCGCTGTTTCTAACACTATGTCCTCTCTCTACCTAAAACTGAACCTCTCAAAAACTGACCGACTGGTATTTCTACCATCCACTAACTGCCCTCATCCTGACATCTCCATCTCAGTGTGTGGCACCACCATAACTCCCAGACAGCATGCCAGCTGCATTGGGGTCATATTCGACTCGGATCTCTCCTTCACCCCCTACATCCAATCTTTCGCCCGAACATGTCAGCTGCACCTCAAGAACATTGGTAGACTATGCCCTTTTCTCACCATGGACACGCTAAAAACACTCACTGTTGCCCTCATCCACTCTCGGCTCGATTATTGCAACTTACTGCTGATAGGCCCTCCCCTGCACCAGACTCTACCCTCTCCAATCTATCCTGAATGTGGCAGCAAGGCTCATCTTCCTGTCCAGCCGCAACTCAGATGCCTCTGCCCTGTGCCAGTCACTGCACTGGCTGCCCGTAAAATACAGAATACAATTTAAACACACTACCCTCATCCACAAAGCTCTCCATAGCACCGCCCCATCCTACATTGCTTCCCTCATCTCAATCCACCACCTAGCCCGTGCCCTCCGCTCTGCTAACGAAATCAGACTAAGTGTCCCTTTAATTCGAACCTCTCATTCCTGCCTCCAAGACTTCTCCAGAGCAGCACCTGTCCTCTACCAAAAATATTTGGGCAATCATTAACACACTAAACTTCAAGTGTGCTCTAAAAACAAACCTCTTCAGGGAGGCATACCATATCCCCTAAACCAAACCCCTCTGTACTCTGCCTGATAATGTGCTCCCTGTCCTACCGACTGCAACTCCTGCTAGCCAACTAGCATCTGCAGTCATACCGACTCCGCCACTATACGGCCTGACCATTGTCTGTGTGTATAGCATCCCTCTCACTCCACCTCCCCATACTGTGCACATCTCCAGCCCCTTTAACTTCTGTATCACCCCACTATTTGTAGTATGTAAGCTCGTTGGAGCAGGACCCTCACCATTACTGTTCCCATCAATTGATTACTTCATGTAACCGTGGTCTTGTTTTATTTCCCCTGTAATGCAAGCGCTGCAGAATATGTTGGTGCTATATAAATAAAGATTATTATTATTATGATCAGACAAGTCCGGTCAAGAACAAAGAAAGTAAAAGTACTGTGAGCTGGTAAGACAAGTGAACAATGTGACCAATGACTTATGAATGAGTGGAGAAAGGCCAGGACATCAAGGGCTGCAGAGACCTCATAACAGCATGAGGCCCAAATTTAGAAACAGTGTGTAAGAACCAGGACATCAGTGGCTGTAGAGACCTCGTGTTGTGGCTTGTTGGTTGTGACAGCGTCGTGGCATGTTGGCCACGATGCAGGGTCAGACTTGTCACCCTGTTGCTATGCAGGATAACGATTAATGCATGTTGTGCAGAGATTGCTTTGCTATCTCTCTGTATGCTGCATAATTGCTTGCTGACTATTAGTTGCTCTTCCTATGCAAGCAATATGGAATGAGAACCTAGGAATCGAATATTCAACAGACATAGAAGAACCCTGGGAACATTGACCATCATGCCCAGACTATGGAAACAAGCAAGGTTATATATCAGATCAGATAACAAAGCAGAAATAAGTGATCAGCTTAATTCCAAAGCAAATACATTTAACTGTTCATATACTGAAGACTGAGACAGCAGAGTCGGGAAATGGAATGGCAGAGACACATAACATAGTAACATAGTTCGTAAGGCCGAATGAAGACAATGTCCATCTAGTCCAGCCTGTTTATCCTCCTGTGTTGCTGTTGATCCAGAGGAAGGCAAAAAACCCTAAGAGCAGAAGCCAATTAGCCCTTTTGTGGAAAAAATTCCTTCCTGACTCCCTAATGGCAATCAGACTGCTCCCTGGATCAACCCCTAATAGTTCCTACCTACCTGTAAACCCGGATTAACAATTAACCTAAGATTTATAACCAATAATATCCTTCCTCTCCAGAAAGACATCAAGTCCCCTTTTCAACTCGTTTATGGATTTTGCCATCACCACTTCTTCAGGCAGAGAGTTCCACAGTCTAACTGCTCTTACAGTAAAGAACCCTTTTCTATGTTGGTGATGAAACCTGCTTTCCTCTAAACGTAGCGGATGCCCTCTTGTTACCGTCACAGTCCTGGGTATAAACAGATCATGGGAGAGATCCTTGTATTGTCCCCTTGTAAGGGTATATGTATATATTGCCAAATGTTTTTTATGTTTTTATACCTGTATGCAAGTTCTATTCAAAGTTAAAATGAGAAAAACGTATATGTCGCCTTTATAAATAAATTATAAGGAGGCGCCTTGATGCTTTTTACTAAATCATGTTATATCATCTTAACATGAAGAAAAAACAGAATAGAGTGTTTAACTCACCTGGTGTCTAGCGAGAATACCTTGCAAAAGGTAACTCGCTGACACCACAATCCAAGTCCACTTGTAAGATAGGTCTTTAATCCATCCAACCTCCGTCGGAGAGCAGCCGGACAATCCAGATAAGCTGCACCGGGTAACCGGGGCTTAATTCAGGCAAACCACAGGAAAGAAAAAACGGCTGTCGGCGCTCCTAGGGATATCAGACTCTGATCCAGGATAATAAATTCCTTTTTTATTGGAAACACATACAAGGATCTTCGAGCAACACGTTTCAGTAGGTACAACTACCTTTCTCAAGCTCTGAGCTCTGAGCTTGAGAAAGGTAGTTGTACCTACTGAAACGCGTTGCTCGAAGATCCTTGTATGTGTTTCCAATAAAAAAGGAATTTATTATCCTGGATCAGAGTCTGATATCCCTAGGAGCGCCGACAGCCGTTTTTTCTTTCCTGTGATATGTCGCCTTACATCAGATATTCCAAAAGTTTGCAAGGCTGAGAGAGATGTGTCCAGAAATTCAGAGATAATACAGAACCGAACACGAAGGCCGCGTGCTTGGCTGTTTTCCCAGAGGCGCTGTATCAAGATAACGACTGTTCAACTACGTATATAACTTTCACTGTCTCAGGCTGGAAATCCGGACTTTACATATATGGTTATGCGGTGAATTTGAGCCAATGAGCCCATCACCCATTCCTAGTGATGAGACCAAAGGGTATAAGATCCCATGTAATCTGTAATAAAGTGCGCAGTCATGTCCCCGTGTGAGGAACTATACCAGACCTCCGTGTGTAGTGTCTCTTCTTTACCGCCGGCAGCGGGGCATTGGGGTGGGCCTGATTGGTGCTGTACGCAGAAATTTCCCTGACAATGGCGCCCGAAAGTGGGGTGGTAAATCCGGAGCCGTACAGCGCAGTCCACCCGGATCCACGCCACGGGGAAGCCGTCCTGCTGCAAACCGAGCCTGATCAACTCACAGAACTCCAGGTAAGACCAGCATATATTTATGTTGTGTTTTACACTGAGAGTCTTGCAGCGGGAGGGACTATCTGTGTTTTGTGACCGGACGGGTTGGGTTAAGAGTTCTACACGGTAGCTCGTGTGGGCTTCGGGTTTGCCGTCACGGACCACTGACCGTGATATGCGCACCAATCGCTCACCCAGGGACTAGTCTGTAGTCTATTTGTACTTTGAAGTCCGTAGCGTTTTAACGATAGTGGAGATTGTTTGTTGTATCTGCAGAATTTTTTTTCTCTTTCTTTTCATTTAGTCTCATAAGAGAAGGGACCCTCGGTTGTTTTTCTGTGGTGGAAGTCCAGTATTCCTATATTATGGATCGGTGGGCTTTGGCAGTAGACAGTTGTCAATTGAACATTCTGTATACATATTTCTGTCTTGCTACAAATATAATGTCTTGCTACAAGTTATGCAATAGGTACTTCCGCTTATATGAAATATCTGTTTTATAAAACTCTGCTGACAAAGATTGAATTTAGCAATTTAGCCCGTAACCAACATGTATAAATATATTTGACTGTCCAGCTGCATGCACTAATACGGAACTAGGAATCAGACATGGACAACCGCAGAAATTTCCCCAGCGACTTTACTGGAAACGTATGCAAATAACATGGGAGGTTTGTGCAATTTATAGTTCATGATGTAACATCCAATCATATCGAAGGAACCCCACGTGGCTCCAAGACAACCCACTCATTTCATCCTGACCCTGATGGCCAATCACAGATGACCGGAGGATGGAAGAATTGCAAGATGCTTATCCAATAATTAAACAATACGTTGTATGCATGTAATTTTTGACCTGCCCAGATGGGCGGATTTGTTAAACTCTTAAAATAGGCTACACGCCGATCATTAAAGTTAGAATTGAGGAAGCTATGCATGCTGAACATCGTGTCAGTGTGGGAACTTCTTATGCGCATTATCAATTCAGAATTAATATGGAGGGCTGTAAACATTCCAAATTGAGTAAGGCGTGGTTCCAAAAGGAAGGTTCCTCGTCAGCTGGTGGCCCGTACGGGGAGTGATCGATAGGTTCCATAGAATTCGGACAGAAGACACGGACATATGCGACCTTGGACTTGGTGGGCCCAAAATATCATCAGAACACGGTGAGATAAATTAATTATCTATACCTGTGTGGCTAAGTTCAGGCTCGCCTATGTGCCGTGCCAGGCCGAATTATTTGGATCCGCACGACGACAGGTACTTCTTTAAGTCTCGATCACTCGATAAGAACCTGTCATAAGATATAAAGGAATGTTTACATGCCTGTTGTCTTGAGAGTACTAGTTAATTGGTGACATCAATAGCTGCCTCGAGGGAGGGCCTGTACGGGGTGTTTCCACTCCTGAGGGAGGAGGGAGCCGTTCAGGTGGCCTGTTGCAGAGACCCATCAGTGGGAGACTGCCAGAGATAAGTCTGATATGGGATTTCCGCTCCTGCTAGGCCTGCTTGCAGGGTCCGGGAGAAGGGAGCTATCAGACAGTATCCCGAGGGGCAGTGAGACTAAACCAGCCGTACTGGTGCTCCGTCTATTTGTCTGTCGTGCCATGCCTGTTGTCTTGAGAGTACTAGTTAATTGGTGACATCAATAGCTGCCCCCGGGAGGGCCTGTACGGGGTGTTTCCACTCCTGAGGGAGGAGGGAGCCGTTCAGGTGGCCTGTTGCAGAGACCCATCAGTGGGAGACTGCCAGAGATAAGTCTGATATGGGATTTCCGCTCCTGCTAGGCCTGCTTGTAGGGTCCGGGAGAAGGGAGCTATCAGACAGTATCCCGAGGGGCAGTGAGACTAAGCCAGCCGTACTGGTGCTCTGTCTATTTGTGTGTGTCCACAAATATTTGTTTATCGTTTGAATGTCCACGAGTAGATCCCTCCGTCTGAGGGTAGATTGATAAACTGTGTAGCGACAGAAATGCTAGAGACTCTAGGGCGGGGCATACTGTGTCCGGCGTCTGAGGAGACTTCTATAATCATGAATTTGGCAGCCATGATTGAAATTGCAAGGCAGCAAACAATGAGCCAAGGTTAATTCTTACACCCTCCAAAAAAAGTGTGGAAGGGGTGGAGAGTCAAGTTATCATTGATTAATCAAGCAATCTTTCTGTGTGTCCTACCTATATAAAGTTAGTGTGCTTGTTTGTTGTGTAGAGCTAATCCTGCTGAGTTGTTGTATAGAAATAGTTTGTTTGTTGGTCATATAGAATTAGTATCAGTCCTGCTAAACTGTAAGAAGGGAGTGTTAGCAATGAGAATGCATTGGCTGGGTTATAGCCAAGATAATGCACCGTACACAGCGGCGCGCTGTGGGTTTGGACTTTATAGGTTAGGTTGCATTATTGGATCCCTTCTAGTAAAAGACAGACTACTAAACTATATTGCTTTCGAATTGTTAAACGTTAATAATAGCATAGAAGCATAGGCTTGTGCCCGTAAGTGTGTTTGGAGAAAGGAAAAAAAAGAGCTGCTAACTACATTTAAAAAGAGGAAGTGGAACTCTCAATAGAAGCGGAACAATTATTGTGCTGTTACATTTGTTAGTTATTTAACTAATATTGGATGTTAAAACTACTAGTATGTCTTGTTATGGAATCTAATCTTTGTCATACGCCCGTCATAAATGTAAAAAGTTGTATGCCACTCACATCCTGAGGGGGCTCTTAAGAATACAGACTGCGTAGCCCCACCATGCCCACAAGAAAATACATCTATGTTTACAGCCACAGCGGCTTGCCAAGTCCCCAATTCAATTGTAACCACCGCTGTGACAGAAGTTACAACATAATATATGTGATTTATGCATTAGACGTTAGAATTTCTCTAAGTGTCAGAAAAGAGGAAGTGAAGGTGGGCTGCAATGGCGTCTGTATTAATATACAAAGACACCAGCTTAGTGAATAGAGAGAATTGCAGTACATTACCAATCAGATGGAGATGCCCGGCATCTAATACTGCATCTGCCCGGTCGCCGGAAGTCTGACAAAAATTGTTGTAAAAGTGAAAATTAGCCACGTACTCCCGTTATCTCCCTTATAATCCTGTCGCTGGGCTGTCACATGAGTAAGAGACCTAAAAAGAGGAAGTTACTTGCCCGGTAGTCCCAGCACAAGTAACGTATATTCACAGACAATATAGAATAAATAAACTACAGGGAGAAAGAGAGACGGTAGAGAAGCCAAGGAATAGGAAACAAGCAGGTAACGATAAGGCCAGGTATCCACAGGAGGAACGGGGCAGATTGACCCGTAATTTGTAAAATGTAAATTGTGTGGTGCATAAGACTTTATCTTTATTGAGTTGTGATGTGTACCCAAGGACTGCCAAACATTGAATGAGAGAATAAGGAAGTAAGTGATTAGCCACACTCAGAGGGGTGGAGCTAGATGATGCAAGAACACGTCTCTTATCCAAGGAGGGGGTAAGAATCATAGATAGCCAGAAGAAAAAGTTTTGTTTGTTTTCTCCTGTCCCAAACTCAGCTTTCCACGGTTCCTGACAAATTATGGGACACCTGCAAGACAGGCATAGGGAAATTGAATGTATCGACCATGATAATATATACGAGACCCAGATACACACCCCTTGGGTCAAGCAGTATCCCCCTAGATAGAGAAAAAAAAAAAAAAAAAAAAAAAAAAAAAAGGGTGAAGGGTCAGCCACACATGTTAGGTGCTGTGTGCTGATGCTTTGGAAAAAAACTGCCAACCGGCCACAATTTCACTGTTAATTTCTCTTGCAGAAGGCTGTAAGGCCTGGAGGCCTCCAAAGACTACCAAGTTCTGCTGGCCATACCTGTACTTACACCCGTTGCCAAATTCCGCACCTTTCTGGACCTTGTTTCATACTGCCACCTATACGACAGTATTGACACAAAAGCACGGAGGACAACCACAGCCATGAGGGTGGATCCAGTGACTTGAGGAGCTCCCTCATCTGCTTTTGCGGTGGCAGCAGTACAGGCAATGGTTGACAAATCTTCTAAGATGGTATTGGACTACCCCCTAGTGGTCCACACCCCAAATGACACCCAGAACATGCTCATGCAAGTGCAACCCAAGCACTTAGCTCTGGCCTATTAGATCCGACTACAATGTGCTCTTTCCATGCCTCCCCCAATATTGCTCTGAGCTTCCCAATGTTGTAATACCTTGGATCCGGCTACTCTTCTTTTAATCAGGTATTCCTGGGGGAAGGGGAGGCATAGGTGATTTGAGTATGGCAGATCAGCTATTTTTTAAATAGCATTATTGTAGTGATGTACACACTGTTAATGATGCATATTTTGAGTTTTCTTTTGTAGATGGTATCAGGGTGAGGATTGATGATTCCGAACCAGATATGCAGAGGTGACACAACAAGATGTCCTAAACGCAGAAGCTCTGCCTCCGCATGTCTCAGGGCAAGAAGCGGAACCGGAGGCCCTCACTGAGGCGTGTGGAGTGGTAGAAGGTAAGTCGGCAACTTTTTACACTGACTCCTGGAATGCATTTGGCATAGCTCATGATTATGGCCCAATATGGAAGGCCAGACAGCTTGTTATCTCAGTAGGACAGCCAATTAAGAATGGTGCAGCGGTGCAGAGTCTCATGGAAACCCTACTACCACTACCTGGCAATGGAGAATCCACACCGATTTCTACAACGGAGAAGCGAGAGATGACACCCTCGCCGACAACACAGCAAAAGCAGCGGCCCTCAAGCCGTGGAAGAAAGAAGAATAGATACTGACAGCATGAGTCAGTGATAAGACTTTGGACTTTGATAAAACCTTTGGACTTTGATAAAACCTTTGGACTTTGATAAGACTTTGGACTTTGATATGTCAAGGACTTTACAGTTACAAGTCAACGAGGAAAGAAAGCAGATGGGCTAAAATACGGGAGCGACAGCACAGGACGGCGTATGGCGAACAGTCAACAGAACTTGCCTACAGAGGTCCCTGTTCCCCATGATGGCCCAGCTGGTATACAGAATCAAAAGCAGCGATGACGGCGACACTGAACAAGAATGGGTGACACCTGGGTTCTCTGTAGCTGCTGCATCATTTGTCCAGTTAGCATGATCTTTGCCATATGCGAGTCCGGACAGAAGTAAGGTGGCCATATAACACTTGCCTTGACCACTCTACCCATTTCAGAGATTGCCAATTTGACCACATTCAGCTCACACCTGTTGGGGAGTATGAATATGTGCTTGTTGTTGCTCGAGTCTTTTTCAGGTTGGAGGCCCACCCGGATACTAAGGTAAATGAGCAGATAACCACACAGAAATACGTGAATGAGGTAATCTGCAGATATGGGGTACCAGAAGTGTTTGAGTCGAACAAAGGTACACACTTCACAGGTGAAATAATGCAACACATCATGTCTGTTTTGGGTAGATTTCAAGCTTTTCACACACCCTACCATCCACGGAGTAGTGGGAAAGTAGATACAAAAGGCAATAGAGAAAATGGGTAAATTTTGAATGGAGTGTCTTTCATTAGTTGTTCTTTTTCCCAGGAGGGTACATGCCACAGTAGCTGAATTTGGGGAATGATTTTCTTGTTAATCTTGTCATAGGCCTCTCCAAGGAATTGTTAGTAATGCATTCTGCAGTCTCTGCTTTTCCCCAGGTCCTACAGATGAGTGTCACAATCTAAAACCAGGTGACAGGGTCTATGTGGAAAAGTTTAAGAGAGAAACCCTGTTTGAATGTCCCTACCAGATGTTGTTCACCACCCCAACTGCAGTCAAGCTCAAAGGAAAACCCACTGGGATACACACTTCGCACTGAAAAAACTAATGATCCTTACATGCTATAATGTGGTACAATTCCTCTAACACACACCTTTGACTACTGTACACTAGCTCCCTGTTTCAGAACAAATTAATACAATCAAATGTGCAATATGAAGCCTACACTGAGGGTGAGAATCTAACACTGCATCGTGCTAAGAGAGACGTTGACGCTCCAGGTGGTAACTTTGATCCACATGTACACATAGATGTAATAGGAGTGCCAAGGGGGGAGCGAGATTAATTTAATTCTAGAGATCAGGTTAAAGCAGGTTTTGATTCCTCATTTGCTTTTGTCACTGTTAATAATAATGTAGATTGGATGAATTATATCTCTTACAATGAGCAGAGGTTTGTAAACTACACCAGAGATGCTTTGCAAGGGTTAGCTAACCAGTTAGGGCCCACTGCATCCATGGCGTTCCAAAATAGAGTGGCCGTGGATATGATTTTCGCAGGAAGAGGTGGGGTATGTAATTTCCTGTACGTGTATTCTCCCTTTAATGTGACCAATGTTTCCCTTGTTTGAAAAAGATGAAGAGCCAGTTCCGATAATGCCAACCAGGTACGTTACCAGAAGAATGGAGAAATGTACCAGTACTGCGCCTGCCTCAGTCTCATAAGATGGACTGTCAGTGGACTTCCCATTTGCCTAGGGAAAGTGCAGAAGACCTTAGGTTCCGGCGAGGGCACACCCTGTGGGGTGTTAACTCGTACAGATAGAGGGTATGGATGCCCGGAAATAAGCCCAGGGAATCCATGGCCTCCTTCTGAGGTGAGGTAGGGATCCCTCCCCTTTTAGGAGTAGGGACTTACGGGCAGTGGGAAAACCCTGACGCAAGGGTGAGGCGAACTGGACGTGTTCACCATTAGGACTATCTCCAGGAGGGACATTGGTGTGGGTGAAGATTAAGGAGTCCCACGCCGTGCGTACCTGTGCACGCTATTAGTATTGTAACATTATGCTAGAGCGAGAAGAGAGGCTCCTGGTGATAGTTTTGATCTACACGTATACATTGACATCATAGGATAGCCAAGGGGGGTACCTGACAAGTTTTAAAAATTAGAGACCAAGTTAAAACTAGATTCGAGTCCATTTTCCCGATCATTAGGGTAAATAAATGTTGACTGGATTAATTATGTGTATTATAATTAACAGCAGTTTATAAATTATACTAGAGACGCCTTATAGGGACTAGTCGACCAATAGAACCTACCTCGACTACGACTTTTCAAAATAGAATGGCACTAGGTACGATTTTAGCCAAAAAAGGGAGTGTCTGTAAGATGATAGGGGAGACTTGTACCTACATTCCAGACAAAACGTGACCCACAGGTAAAAAACGCAGTTGCCATTAAGAAGCTGACCGCACTAACTAAAAAGAGCTAACCTTAGTCTGTTTTCCTCAGTTAGGTACCTAACAGGAGAAGGAAAAAATATAGAAAAATAAGTTTTGGAACATTGTGTATTTAGAACACTGTGATAGGGTTTTGCTAAGACTTTGCTTTATTTTATCTGCAGTGCACTCTGCTTATGTCCACACAACATGCCGGTGTTACAACGCCCCTGGTCCTGTTACCTTGCCGCCTCTGGAAAAGGGAAGTGGGAATAATCACCTTGTAGCTCTTTCCTTCCAGACTAATATATATGATAATGCACTTACTAATGAGACAGGGGTTCAGTCATATTGATCAGTAATTAGATAGTCCTGATTTTGCACTCTTGTTGATGAATCGAGGTAACGTCAAGAAGGCGGGGTTCTATACAAGTTATGCAGTGTTTACCTGAGATAGTAAAAGTCGCACCTCTCCTAACCTGATTATATTTGTCACCTTTATAGGAATCATTCTAATTTCTGTTTGTCGTTGCATACAGTGTATTCCGACCCTGATGACTGCCTGGTCCACCTGTCCCACTACGATGTCCAACAAAAAGCCCACTGTCAGCGCAACCGTCGTCATCATGGATCCAGAATGTGATGATGTCGAACCATCCTATACCCCCCTGGCAGTAGTAGGCCTAGTCGTCTGCAACGCAATGCGAGTCTAGGGTCAGCGGTGGGGGATTGGGGTGGGACGGAGCAGGGCGAGTTTAGTGAAACAGATAGTTTCAAGGGGGGTCTGTGGTGGAAGTCCAGTATTCCTATATTATGGATCGGTGGGCTTTGGCAGTAGACAGTTGTCAATTGAACATTCTGTATACATATTTCTGTCTTGCTACAAATATAATGTCTTGCTACAAGTTATGCAATAGGTACTTCCGCTTATATGAAATATCTGTTTTATAAAACTCTGCTGACAAAGATTGAATTTAGCAATTTAGCCCGTAACCAACATGTATAAATATATTTGACTGTCCAGCTGCATGCACTAATACGGAACTAGGAATCAGACATGGACAACCGCAGAAATTTCCCCAGCGACTTTACTGGAAACGTATGCAAATAACATGGGAGGTTTGTGCAATTTATAGTTCATGATGTAACATCCAATCATATCGAAGGAACCCCACGTGGCTCCAAGACAACCCACTCATTTCATCCTGACCCTGATGGCCAATCACAGATGACCGGAGGATGGAAGAATTGCAAGATGCTTATCCAATAATTAAACAATACGTTGTATGCATGTAATTTTTGACCTGCCCAGATGGGCGGATTTGTTAAACTCTTAAAATAGGCTACACGCCGATCATTAAAGTTAGAATTGAGGAAGCTATGCATGCTGAACATCGTGTCAGTGTGGGAACTTCTTATGCGCATTATCAATTCAGAATTAATATGGAGGGCTGTAAACATTCCAAATTGAGTAAGGCGTGGTTCCAAAAGGAAGGTTCCTCGTCATTTCCAGTATATAAGGGGCTAACAATTTGATTTAAGAGGGATGCATTTTGTGAGACAGGCTTCATAGGAGAAGGGACTCTCGGTTGCTTTGCCTTATATATGGGGCTAACGATTTGATTTCAGAGAGATGCATTCTGTGAGGCTGGTTCCATAGGAGAAGGGACCCTCGGTTGTTTTGCCAGTATATAAGGGGCTGACAATTTGGTTTAAGAGGGATGCATTCTATGGAGCGTGTTATTATTATTATTATTGTTGATGTTCTAATATGCGTAAGACCTTATTAAAGAAGACAGAGCCCCTCAAGGGCCGCCGCCGTGCGGATCAATTGATGGAGGAGAGACAGTAGGAGAGACAAGGGTCCCAATCTGTAAAATGTAAGAAAACTCTTATGAAAATGTGTGACATCGACCCGCACGGTAGATTACAGTATGGTGACTGGGAGGAGGTCTTTAGGACCAAGAAGGGCGCCTTGAAAGACCAAGGGTTGCTAGAAAGTGCTGAAGTAAGAAGCAGCGAGACAGTCAGAGAAAGTTAGGTATGTACACGTATTAAGGGCTTAGTCAGACGGGCGTTTTTTGCCGCGATTTGCGCATGCGCATGCGTCCGGCGATTTTTTTAAAACCATTGCTTCGCAATGGTATCGGACACATGAGCGCTTTTTATGCGCTCGTCCGAAAAATTATAGAACAAAAAATCGCAGATCGCACCTATCTGCGATTCCTGTTCGCTTCTGTATATGCGCTTAATGGGGCCGGCGGCAGCAGCGCCGACCCCATTGAGAACATATAGAAGACAAATCATTCTTCTCTGCCACAGCTGTAACAGCTGTGGCAGAGAAGAACGATGTTTGCCCATTGAATTCAATGGAGCGGCAATACAGCCGCTCCATTGAAAGCAATGGGCTGCCGGCGTGCGCGGGGTGAATTGTCGGGAAGGGGTTAAATATATAAACCCTTCCCTGCAATTCATGCTAAAATGTGTTAAAATAAAAAAAAATTGTATACTCACCTTTCCGCTGCAGCCGGAGTCCAGCCGCGGCCGCTGTCAGTTCTCCTGAACTGCTTCTCGGCACTATTCAGCCGGCGGGGCTTTAAAATCCCCGCCTGCTGAATGATCTGCTCTGATTGGTCACAGCCTGACCAATCAGAGGCCGGTTTCACTCACACACCCATTCATGAATTCATGAATGGGTGAGTGACTGCTGCCTCTCAGCGCTGAGCCAATCAGGGGCAGGTCTGACTCACATCCATTCATGAATTCATGAATGGGTGTGAGTGAGGCATGCCTCTGATTGGCTCAGCGCTGAGCCAATCAGGGGGCAGGTCTGACTCACACCCCCTTCACACCCACTGCAGGACGGCTGCCCGGAGCTGCAGGCAGAAGGTGAGAATGCAATTTTTTTTTATTTTAACACATTTTAGGATGGATTGCAGGTAAGGGCTTATATATTTAAGCCCTTACCGACAATTCATCCCGGGCTCGCCCGCAGCGCATTGCTTTAAATGGAGGCGGCTGTATTGCCGTCTCCATTGAATGCAATGCGCTGGACAGCTCCGGCCCGTTTCTAATGAAACGCGGCTAGGAGCAGATTTTCGGGCGATTTGCGGGCGACTTGCGCGCACCGGTCACGCGATTTGCGGATGCGCATCCGTCATGCGATCCGCAAATCGCGGCAAAAAACGCCCGTCTGACTAAGGCCTAAGAAAGTATCCGTAAGTGAAATGTTGGAAAGTACAGTAAGTGATCAAGAGGGTGTCGGGACAGTGTCTATTGAAGGTTACATTGGCAGTTAGGTAGGGAGAGAAATATGGGAAACAAGCAAAGTCGAGAAGAAGGTTACAAGACATGATTTGTTGGCAAAGAGAGAGGAAAAGGTGTATAATATGTATAATCTATACTAGGTGGATATATATGTGTGTATATATGTATATATATGTGTGCAAATGGTTAACTGAGCTTGCTTTTAGAGGAGAAGGATTGTTTACTTGAAGCTGCAGCCTGTGTCTAGCTTTCCAAGGCCAAGAAGTTATTTTGCAAAGGTGGGGGCTTTCAGACTCGACTCAAACTCAGGGTCACAGAAACTAAAATACTTCAGCATTTAATACAGCATATAATAGCTTCAGTACATAAGAAAGATAGAATGTCTCAGTCACTCAAACTTTTTCACATAATTTGTCAAAAATAGCGCTCATTCACAATCTCATCTCAATAGAATCGTGTACTTTATAACATTATAGCACTCACCTCAATGTTTTTCAACTGATGTATGTTTGTTTGTCACACTTTTTGTCTGTGCATCTGTATGTACTGGTACACCTTCAATGGGGGGTGACGGGGGGAACTTGAGCGCATGGATGGATGAGAGTTAATGCCCAGTGTTCAGGCTGTGATGAATGTAAAATGTGTGATGCAGATATTGACTGGGGATAAAAGTCCCCCCCAATGCATAAGACTTTACTTGGTTGAGATGTGGATGCTTAGACTGTAAAGCTGAAATGAAGGTGTGAAAAAAGACGCAAGCGACCAGTATCGAGGAGGTGGAGCTAGATGATGTAAAGGACGTAATGTTTCATCCCTCTTGTCCACAAGGGAGGGGGTGAGGATCTTGAGCAGCTAGTAAAAGTTTTTTTGGGTTTTTTTTTCTCTCTCAAATTTGATAAGACATTGCAGGCAGGATCAGATTAATAATGAATTTGCTTAAAGGATATCACATTTCAAATAATAATAGATGTTTGTAGGTTATTCTGCCCTGATGTAACTCATGTCTCTGTTATTGGTGCTGACATCTTACAGGCCTTATCTGCATCCATCAAATCTTTTTACAATATTGTACTACTTTAAACTCGGCTACTCTTCTTACAATTGAGTACCCTGGTTCAAAGGGGGGGAGGAGAAGGCATAGGTGATCTAGGTATTGCAAATCAGCCATTTTAAAATTTTTTGCAACAAGATTCTGATCTATTTGATATAAAATATCAGCCTGATTGTCTAGCAGTGATGCAACAAGAAAATTTAACTTTTAAAAAGTTACTGAAAGCCCTTGTTAATGCATATTTTGAGTTGTTTTTTATAGATGGTACCAGGGTGATTGACGACTCCACACTGGATATGCAGTGGTCACACAACAAGATGTCCTAAAAGCAGAATGCCTCCGCATGTCGCAGCACAAGAAACGGAACTAAAGGCCCTCACTGAGGCGTGTAGAGTGGCAAAAGGTAAGACGGCAAACATTTACACTGACTCCCGGTATGCATTTGGCATAGCTCATGATTACGGCCCAACATGGAAGGCCAGACAGTTTTTTACCTCAGCAGGACAGCCAATTAAGAATGGTGCAGCGGTGCAGAGTCTCATGGAGGCCCTACTTCTACCTGACAAAGTAGAGAGCTCACACCAATTCCTACACCAAAGAAGCAAGAAGCAACGCCATCACAGACCACACAGCAAAAGCAGCGGCCCTCAAGCCGTGGAAGAAAAGAAGAAAAGAAGAATTTAACAATAACTTTGGACTTTAAAAATAACTTTGGACTTTGACTAAACCTTGGACTTTGATATGAACATGGACTTTGATATGAACTTGGACTTTGATATGAACTTGGACTTTGATAAAAACTTGGACTTTGATATGCTAAAGACTTTACAGTTAAAAGCCAGCAAGAAAGAAAAAGACAAATGGATTAAATATGGGAGCAGCAGAAATGGGACGGCGTATGGCGAACAGTCAACAGCACTTGCCTACCACGGTCCCTGTGCCCCATGATGGCCCAGCTGATGCACGGAAAGACGCACCTCTCAAAGCATCAATAAAGTCGACGCTTGAACGAGGATGGGTGGCTCCTGGGTTTTCTGTAGCTGCTGCATCATTTGTCCAATTTTGCATGATCTTTGCCGTAAGCAACAGGGCAGAAGTAAAATTTGCCACATAACACTTACCGGGGCCACTCTACCCATTTCAGGGATTGCAAATTGGCTACACTCAGCTACCACTTGTTGGGAAGTATGAATATGTGCTTGTTGTTGTCGATTTCTTTTCAGGTTGGAAAGACCTACCCTGTTACCAAAGTAAATAAGCAGGTAACCGCACAGAAGCTCATGAATGAGGTAATCTGCAGATACGGGGCACCGGAAGTGATTGAGTCAAACATAGGTACACACTTCACAGGTGAAATAATGCAATACATCACGTCTGCTTTAGGTATATCCCAGGCTTTTCACACACCCTACCATCCACAGAGTAGTGGGAAAGTAGATACAAAAGCCAATGGAGGAAACGGGCAAATCTTGAATTGAGTGTCTTCCATTAGTTTTTCTTTTCTCCGGAGGGTACATGCCACAGTAGCTGAGTTTGGGGAATGATTTTCTTGTTAATTTTGTCATAGGCCTCTCCAAGGAATTGTTAATAATGCATTTTGTAGTCTCTGCTTTTCTCCCAGGTCCGACAGATGAGTGTCACAATCTGAAACCAGGTGACAGGGTCTATGTGAAAAAGTTTGAGAGAGAAACCCTGTTTGAATGTCCCTACCAGATGTTGCTCACCACCCCAACTGCAGTCAAGCTCGAAGGAAAGCCCACTGGGATCCACACCTCGCACTGCAAGAACTCATGATCCTGCATAGCCTTTACATGCTATAATGTGGTACAATTCCTCTAACACACACCTTTGACTACTGTACACTAGCCCCCTGTTTCAGAACAAATTAATACAATCAAATGTGCAATATGAAGACTACACTGAGGGTGAGAATCCAACACCGCATCGTGCTAAAAGGGAAGTTGACGCTCCAGGTGGTAATTTTGATCCACATGTATACATAGATGCAATAGGAGTGCCAAGGGGGGTGTGAGATTAATTTAATTCTAGAGATCAGGTTAAAGCAGGTTTTGAGTCCTTATTTGCTATTGTCACTGGTAATAATAATGTAGATTGGATGAATTATATCTATTACAATCAGCAGAGTTTTGTAAACTACACCAGGGATGCTTTGAAAGGGTTAGCTGACCAGTTAGGGCCCACTGCATCCATGGTGTTCCAAAATAGAGTGGCCCTGGATATGATTTTAGCAGAAAGAGGTGGGGTATGTAATTTCCTGTATGTGTATTATCCCTTTGATCAAAAAGAGTATGAGTAAGGGACTGGACAATGTTACACCAACATTTCCCTTGTTTGAAAAAGATGAAGAGCCAGTTCCGATAATGCCAACCACGTATGATACCAGAAGAATGGAGAAATGTACTAGTACTGCGCCTGCCCCGATCTTCCAAGATGAACTGTCAGTGGACTTCCCATTTGCCTAGGGATAATGCAGAAGACCTTAGGTTCCGACGAGGGCACACCCTGTGGGGTGTTAACTTGTACAGATAGAGGGTATGGATGCCCGGAAATGAGCCCAGGGAATCCATGGCCTCCTTCTGAGGTGAGGTAGGGATCCCCCCTCCTAGGAGTAGGGACTTACGGGCAGTGGAGAAACCCTGACGCAAGGAAGAGTGCAAGGTCTGGTGCTTGATCTCCATATAAGTTTTTAGGGGGGTTTGTGAGGGTATATGTATATATTGCCAAATGTTTTTTATGTTTTTATACCTGTATGCAAGTTCTATTCAAAGTTAAAATGAGAAAAACTTGTATGTCGCCTTACATCAGATATTCCAAAAGTTTGCAAGGCTGAGAGAGATGTGTCCAGAAATTCAGAGATAATACAGAACCGAACACGAAGGCCGCGTGCTTGGCTGTTTTCCCAGAGGCGCTGTATCAAGATAACGACTGTTCAACTACGTATATAACTTTCACTGTCTCAGGCCGGAAATCCGGACTTTACATATATGGTTATGCGGTGAATTTGAGCCAATGAGCCCATCACCCATTCCTAGTGATGAGACCAAAGGGTATAAGATCCCATGTAATCTGTAATAAAGTGCGCAGTCATGTCCCCGTGTGAGGAACTATACTAGACCTCCGTGTGTGGTGTCTCTTCTTTACCGCTGGCAGCGGGGCATTGGGGTGGGCCTGATTGGTGCTGTACGCAGAAATTTCCCTGACACCCTCATGTATTTATACATAGTTATTTGGTCGCCCCTTAGCCTTCTTTTTTCTAGAGTAAATAATCCCAATTTGGATAGCCTCTCTGGGTCACATAGATAAAAATCAGAGCATATATTCACTCACAGGTTCAAGATTAGATAATAGGAAGGAGTGGTTGAATTTTTTTTTCTGGCTTTTTCACTTTCTAGCACACAGCACTTAACCCTTTCAAACCCTTTCAAATCCATTGTTTGACCTCTAAAGACATTTAAGGCTGTACAGCTCCAATGTTGGAAGACATACGTCGGGGTTCTCTTACTGTATATTGCCAGCCTCTCTGCTGTTGGAGCCACCTCATGCGGTACTGGCTTTAGCCAGCATACAACGCTGTTGTATAACAACAGAAAAAGAGTAAGCCCCCTAGGAAAACTAGGATACAAATTGGATTGGAAAGGGTTAATATACTGTAAGGAAGTCCAGTGTTCAACAACCATTTCTGCTTAACATATTAATTGTGAAATGGCTAATAGAAAATGCTATGACTGATAGAATGGCACCATGACAAATTTTGTCATAGAAAATTCTTTTGCAGTGCAGGGAAGGTGCATATTGTTTGTCCTAGCATATTAGATGACATGAAATTTTATTGTGTCACTCTATATGTATATAAAATGTGTATAATTTCTCTTTCCCATGAAGAAAGTTGCATACAATCAATCTAAGTTTTTGTTTAACCAACTGGCTGAGTGATCATACTCAAAGAGTGGTCATAAATGGCTGCACATGCAAGTGGAAGAATGTATCAAGTGGGCTACCACAAGGCTCTGTCTTGGGCCCAGTGTTGTTCAGCATTTTTATAAATGATCTGGAGAAGGGAATTGATGTGAAACTGATCAAATTTGCTGATGACACAAAGCTATGAGGGATAGCTAACACTAGGGAGAAGAGAGAGAGAGAGTATTCAAAAAGATCTAGAAAAGCTTGAACAGTGGGTGGCGACTAACAGAATGGTATTTAACAAGGAGAAATGCAAAGTCCTACATCTGGCAAGAAAAATGAAAAAAGGACATACGGAATGGGAGGAATTGGGCTAAGCAGCAGCACATGTGAAAAAGACTTGGGTATACTAATAGATCATAGACTGAACATGAGTCAACAATGTGATGCAGCAGCCAAAAAGGCAAACACAATTCTAGGATGTATTAAGAGGAGCATGGAGTCTAGATCACATGAGGTCATTATCCCTCTCTACTTTTCCTTAGTCAGACCTCATCTGGAATACTGTGCCCAGTTGTGAGCACCCCACTTTAAAAAAGACACAGACAAACTGGAGCAAGTTCAGAGAAGAGTTACCAAGATGGTGAGCGGTCTGCAAATCATGTCCTATAAGGAACAGTTAAAGGATCTGGGAATATTTAGCTTGCAAAAAAGAAGGCTGAGAGGAGACTTAATAGCTGTCTACAAATATCTGAAGGGCTGTCACAGTGCAGAGGGATCAGCCCCATTCTCAATTGCACAAGGAAAGACTAGAAGCAATGGGATGTAACAGAAAGAGAGGAGACACAAATTACATATTAGAAAAAACTTTCTGACAGTCAGGGTGATCAATGAATGGAACAGGTTACCACTGGAGGTGCTGAGTTCTCCCTCGATGGAAGTCTTCAAACAAAGGCTGGACAAATATCTGTCTGGGATGATTTAGTAAATCCTACACTGAGCAGGGGGTTGGACCCGATGACCCTGGAGGTTCCTTCCAACTCTACCATTCTATGATTCTATAAAAAGCAAAGCAACTTTACAAATAGTCTTTCCTATTTTCTTTCATCACAGGCTCATACAAGCGTGTGTGCTGATCTTCTGCTGCAGGTCTGATCGTGATGTGTTGTGTGTTGGCATGGGTCCCCTACTTTTCTGTACCGGGTCATGGTCATTCCTTCTGTGATCGTTACGCCCCTGGGGAAGGGTTCAATTCTTATACGAAAGCAGCCATGTTTTTTTAATCCTGTAGTGTCCTTTTAACATTGCAAAGGCCAAGATTTTTTTATACCTTAAAAGGCCAAAGCAGTACCTTTGATCTTTAATATATATCAGGGTTTTTTTTCTCATTTATGCTTGTAATTTTGACCTGTAGTGTTGCAGAAGTTATTTTTAATCACTGAGAAGAAATTCCGTCAAGTTATTGTCTTTATTTTGAAATTGAAATCATATTTGATATCAAATGCTGTAAAACATTGAAAATGTATAATTAAATTACAATCACGCAACTGAAGTGTAAAATGCCCAGTAACATGGAAATGTTGACATAAAATTTCGGATTGCATTTCACTTTAGAATTAAAATTATTTGGTAAGTACAATACATGTAGGCGAAGTAAAAAGGGAATATTGCTACAAGAAAGATCATTACAAAGTTTTATGCAAGAAGTAGTACAACAAAAGTTAGACAGTAAGTGTAATGTAAGGTAGAACTTATTAGGTCTTTGTAACAAAATGTTTGTTTTGAGGATACTGCGGGGCTATTCAACTTTTGTGAAAAAGAATTAATATCCTAACACATTATACACCTCTAGAAGATTGTTTTGGGTTATTGTTATCCTCTTCATCCACAACTTCCTCCTCACTATTAGAACTTGATGCACTCAATTCGTACTCCTCTTCCTCTTCCACTAGCGGTATCACCAAATCGAAGTCCACACAAACGTAGCTACGCAGTGCGGCACAGATCCCGACCCTACTGCGGTAGTGGGGCTGAACTGTTTGCGACACTGGTCTCAACACGACTGATCAATGTAACATAGTAACATAGTAACATAGTATGTAAGGCCGAATGAAGACATTGTCCATCTAGTCCAGCCTGTCTATCCTACTGTGTTGATCCAGAGGAAGGCAAAAAACCCCAAGGCCAGAAGTCAATTAGCCCTTTTGGGGAAAAAATTCCTTCCCGACTCCCTAATGGCAATCAGACTGTTCCCTGGATCAACCCCTAATAGTTCCTACCTGCCTGTATACCAGGATTGCCACTTAACCTAATATTTATATCCTGTAATATCCTTCTTCTCCAGAAAGACATCAAGTCCCCTTTTAAACTCCTCTATGGATTTTGCCATCACCACTTCCTCCGGTAGAGAGTTCCACAGTCTAACTGCTCTTACAGTAAAGAACCCCTTTCTGTGTTGGTGATGAAACCTACTTTCCTCTAATCGTAGCGGATGTCCTCTTGTTACCGTCGTGGTCCTGGGTGTAAACAGATCGCGGGAGAGATCCTTGTATTGTCCCCTCATGTACTTATACATGGTTATTTGGTCGCCTCTTAACCTTCTTTTTTCTAGAGTAAATAGTCCCAATTTGGATAGCCTCTCTGGGTATTCCAGTCCCGTCATTCCATGTATTAGTTTAGTCGCTCTTCTTTGAACCCCCTCAAGCACTGTGACATCTTTCCTGAGCACCGGTGTCCAGAATTGTACGCAGTATTCCATGTGAGGTCTGACAAGTGCCTTATATAGTGGGAGGATGATGTTCTCGTCCTTCGCCCCTATTCCTCTTTTGATGCACCCCAAGACTTTATTTGCCTTTGCAGCGGCTGACTGGCATTGGTTACTCCAGTTTAGTCTATTATCCACTAATACCCCCAGATCCTTTTCCATATCACTTTTCCCTAGTGGTACCCCATTAAGTGAATATTTGTGACATCCGTTCCTCTTGCCCATGTGCATAGTCTTACATTTTTCAACATTGAACTTCATTTGCCATTTATCTGCCCAAGCCCCCAGCTTATCCAGGTCCGTTTGTAGCCGCACATTGTCCTCTGTTGCATTAATTACATTGTATAATTTTGTGTCATCTGCAAATATTGATATTTTGCTGTGCAGCCCCTCTATCAGGTCATTGATAAATATGTTGAACAGAGTGGGGCCTAATACTGAACCCTGTGGCACCCCGCTAGCGACTGTGGTCCAATCAGAGTACGAACCATTTATTACCACCCTCTGCTTTCTATCGTTGAGCCAATTTTTTACCCACTTACACACGTTTTCGCCCAGTCCGAGCTGCCTCATTTTGTATATTAGCCTATTATGTGGCACGGTGTCAAAGGCTTTAGAGAAGTCCAGATATACAAGATCAATAGATTCTCCCTGGTCCAGCTTAGAGCTTACTTCATCGTAGAAACTGATCAGATTTGTCTGACATGAGCGACCCTTCATGAATCCATGCTGGTGAGGAGTTATTCCCTTAATCTCCTTGAGGTACTCATCGATGGCGTCTCTCAGAATCCCCTCGAAAATTTTTCCCGTTACTGAAGTGAGACTTACTGGCCTGTAGTTACCAGGCTCACTTTTGCTCCCTTTTTTGTAGATTGGAACCACGTTGGCAATGCGCCAGTCCAATGGTACTACTCCGGTCTTGATAGTGTCTAGAAATATAAGGTATAGCGGCCTAGCTATCTCGTCACTTAGTTCCTTTAGTATCCTTGGGTGTAATCCATCAGGGCCCGGTGATTTATCAATTTTAGTTTTCTTTAGACGCTTCCGCACCTCCTCCTGCGTTAGGTATGAGATATTTTGTGAGGGGTTCGTTTTATTCCCCTGCTCCTCGTGTGGCATTTCCTTTTCTTTGGTGAACACACTTGAGAAGAAACTGTTTATTAGATTTGCTTTCCCTTCGTCATCATCAATGATTTCTCCTGCATTGTTTTTTAAAGGGCCAGCGCTCTCCCTGCAAATCCTTTTGCTGTTTATGTAGTTGAAAAATAGCTTCGGGTTGTTTCTGCTCTCTTTTGCGATCCGTCTTTCTGCTTCCTCCTTGGCAGTTTTGATCGTATCTTTGCATATTTTGTTTTTTTCCCTGTATGATTTTAGCGCTTCTTCGCTGCCTTGTTGCTTTAGTAGTTTGAACGCTTTCTTCTTTTCGTTTATTGCCCCTCGTACCGTCTTGTCGAGCCACATTGGTTTCCTTTTAGCTGAGTTACTTTTATTTTTGAAGGGAATGAACTGCTCACATGAGGCGATTAGGATCCTTTTGAACTTTTCCCATTTTTCCTCCGTACTGATATTTTTGAGGATGTTGTCCCAATTAATGTTACCGATAGTAGTTCTAAGCTCATCAAATTTTGCTTTACTAAAGTTTAGTTTCTTTGTCACTCCTTGATAAGGCATCCTATTGATTGACAGCTGGAAGTTGATTATATTGTGGTCGCTGTTCCCCAAGTGCCCCTCAACCTGCACCCCCTTTATACGGTCAGGTTTGTTGGTTAATACTAGGTCCAGAATGGCCCTCCCTCTTGTTGGTTCCTGCACAAGTTGGTTCAGGTAATTGTCTTTAATTACTCTCAAGAACTTATCCCCCCTGTGAGATTTGCAGGTTTCGTTCTCCCATGTTATATCTGGGTAATTAAAGTCCCCCATGATAATTACTTCGTTTCGTTTTGACACCTCCTCTATCTGCCTTAGTAGTAAGTCTTCAGTTTCTGCTGTTGCTTTTGGTGGTCGATAGAAGACCCCTATCAGGATTTTGTTGTTTTTTCCTCCCTGTATTTCTACCCACAGAGATTCCACCTGTTCGTCTCCTACCCCTATATCCTCCCGTAGTCTCGGCTTCAAGTTCGATTTGACGTACAGACATACCCCTCCCCCTTTCTGGTTCCTTCGGTCTCTTCTGAAGAGATTGTACCCCTGCAAATTCACCGCCCAATCGCACTTATCATCAAGCCATGTTTCAGTAATTCCGACCATATCATAGTTTTCATCAGTCATTCTCGCTTCAAGCTCGCCCACTTTACCGATCAGACTTCGTGCATTCGTGATCATACAATTTATTTCATTTTTTTTGTTTTTTAAATTTGTTTTGTTGCTATTCGTACTTATGGCTGATCTGTCAGTTCTAACTGTACTAACCCCACCCCCTGCTCGTCCCCCATTCCCTTTGCTTGGACCCAGATCACTAATTACACTTGCTACCCCACTATCTCTCATTTTACCCTCCCCCCCAGTCCCTAGTTTAAACACTCCTCCAGCCTTCTAGCCATCTTTTCCCCCAGCACAGCTGCACCCTCCCCATTTAGATGCAGCCCGTCCCTACGGTAGAGCCTGTAGCCGACCGCAAAGTCAGCCCAGTTCTCCAGGAACCCAAATCCCTCCTTCTTGCACCAACTCCGGAGCCACTTGTTTACCTCCCTAAGGTCCTGCTGCCTTTCTAGTGTGGCTTTAGGTACAGGTAGTATTTCCGAGAAAACTACCCTGGAGGTCCGCGCCCTGAGCTTGGACCCTAAGTCCCTGAAATCATTTTTGAGGGCCCTCCATTGACCTCTAACTTGTTCATTGGTGCCAACGTGCACCATGACTGCTGGATCCTCACCAGCCCCTCCCAGTAACCTGTCAATCCGATCCGCGATGTGTCGAACTCGAGCGCCAGGAAGACAACACACCGTTCGACGATCCCGGTCTTTATGGCAGATTGCCCTCTCTGTCCCCCTAATAATTGAGTCCCCCACCACTAGAACCTGTCTAGCCTGCCCTGCGCTCCCCGTCCCCGTCTCACTGGAGCAGTCATCCCCCTGGCGTTCAGAGGGCGTGTCGTGCTGCAGCGGTGCTGGCTCTGTAATGGCATCCCCCTCATCTGCCAATCGTGCAGACTTGTTGGGTTGTGCCAGTTCAGGACTAGCCTCCCTGGTTCTCTTCCCTCTATCCCTCCTTCTTTCTGTCACCCAGCTGACTGCCTGCTCCCCCTGCTCTTCCGTACTACCATCTGCCCCCGCCTCTACCCCAGCGAGTGTCTGCTCAGTGAGCACCAAACTCCTTTCCATGATGTCAATGGCTCTCAGTGTTGCCAGTTGCCCATTTAGATCCAGAATTTGGGCTTCTAAATTTGCAACGTGCACGCATCTTGCGCAACAGTATGCACCCTCGATCGGCTGATCAAGGACCGCATACATTGCACAAGTAGCACACTGGATGACATTGCCAGGCATGGAGCTCATCCTAATGGGGATCTACAATTTACTTGTGGAAGTAGTGAAGATAGCCTTGCTCACACTCCGCTGTCCCGCTGCCGCAACCGCTGTCCCGCTGCCGCAACCGCTGACCCGCTGCCGCAACCACTGACCCGCTGCCGCAACCGCTGACCCGCTGCCGCAACCGCTGACCCGCTGCCGCAAACGCTGACCCGCTGCCGCAAACGCTGACCCGCTGTCGCAGCCCCTCACCCGCTGCCGCAACCCCTCACCCGCTGCCGCAACCCCTCACCCGCTGCCTCTCTCGCGCAACCTCTTACCCGCTGACACTTATGCGCAAACAGTCAAAATTTTATTTTTTTTTCCCCCCTCCTCACAAACACTTAGACCCCCAGACACACACACACACAGAAGACACAACTAACCAGATACACAGAAGACACACAGCTCACAAACACACACAGAGGTAGATACTCAGCTCCTCCGCTCCTCCTGGTGACGTCACCCGCTGTCCCGGCGGCCGCTCACTCTGCCCTCCTGTCTCAGCTGCTCCGCTGAACTCCTGGTGGCCTCTTGGCGCCGGCTGCTGCGCTCCGGTCCCACTGGTCACTCCAGCCCCCGTACCTGCTTCGGCTGCCGCTGCCCCCGCGCCTGCTTCGGCTGCCGCTGCCCCCGCACCTGCTTCGGCTGCTGAGCTGCTCCGCTGTCCCCTTCAGCTCCCCGCTCGCTCGTGCCTCCGTCTCGTGTCGCTACTCCTGGCGTCTGACGTCACTTCCGCTGTTCACAAATACTACTCGATCAATGTTTGACAACTTCTGACTTTCGCTCACTCGGAATGACGGCCAACAAGCACTAATTTGCACGACTGCAGTACTATCGTATATCTGGAAAACAACACAATTTTCATTGGTTCATGCAGCTAATATACCAATATTGTGTCTAGTAGGTAAAACACAAGTGCCTATTCTTCACTATATTTGATGCCTATGTTAGATATATACTCTATACTGAAAATGCTTCAGTACATAAAAAATGCATAATTTTATTGCCCCTCCCCCCCCCCACACCTTGTGTAAGACTTGCTTGCGCAAGGATTCGGCTCGTCAGGTTTGCATTGTTTGGGTCAGGGCTGCATTGTACCTGTGAAGTTTTTCCCCTCTGACTTTCTTGGCTCTGCTCTGAAGACAGAAATAGCCTAGCTCCAGTTCTGTTTGCTCCTTTCATTTCAATAGGGCAGACATAGTAGCTAAACAGTTTCTGTGTGCTAATTGAAATCAATGGGGCAGATATAGCAGAGCCAACACAGCGCTCAGATACCTGCCTGCACCAGTGAGAGTGATGGAGCCACTGCTGTCCCTTTGCAGCAGCAGCTCTATTACCCACTACACTACAGAAATGTAAAAGTAAAAAAGACCGTTTTTGCCTTTCTAGGTAAGAAGCAAATTATCTCGGAAAGGGGGTGACACACACCCTACTTTCTTTTTTAAACCCAACACTTCACTTTATTAGTTAGGAAAAGTCATCAAGTGCCATTTTTCTATGGGCAAAACAGTAAAAACAACAGGCAAAAAGACAAACTGAAAAAGCAAAATTACCTCTTTGGCCTATCCAGTGTTAAGCTGCTGTTGAACTGCTCTGATTTCTGAGTGCAAACTCTTGGAATCTAGCACACACTTCATTTTCAATCTAGAAACTGCAGAATAAAGATATATAGTTGTTTAGGTAACCAAATATCATGCAAACCCAGAGAAAACTCATCTCTAATCAGCTAATCAGCTCTTTAGTGCGCCTAAATAGATAAATCTGGAAGGATGACTGAAGTGGCCTAGATGACATTTGTATTCAGCCGTGTTATCTGCTTTGTAGATGAAAAGTAAGAAATAAATTAAAAGGTTGTGGTTAGAGATGAGCGAACGTACTCGTCCGAGCTTGATACTCGTTCGAGTATTAGCGTGTTCGAGATGCTCGTTACTCGTAACGAGTACCACGCGATGTTCGGGTTACTTTCACTTTCATCTCTGAGACGTTAGCGCGCTTTTCTGGCCAATAGAAAGACAGGGAAGGCATTACAACTTCCCCCTGTGACGTTCAAGCCCTATACCACCCCCCTGCAGTGAGTGGCTGGCGAGATCAGGTGTCACCCGAGTATAAAAATCGGCCCCTCCCGCGGCTCGCCACAGATTTATTCTGACAGAGATCAGGGAAAGTGCTGTTGGTGCCGGAGCTGCTATAGGGAGAGTGTTAGGAGTATTTTAGGCTTCAAGAACCCCAATGGTCCTTCTTAGGGCCACATATAACCGTGTGCAGTAGTGTGGAGGCTGTTTTTTGCAGTGTTGCACATTTTTTTTTTTTGTATATCGGCCGTGCAGAGCATTGCGCCCTGCAGTAATTATACATAGTCCAGGGCCAGTAATGGTGAGGCAGGGACAGAAGACATATTTAGTGTATATAGGCAGTGGGCCTTTCCAAAAACATTTGGGAAAAAAAATCTATTTGGGCTGCCTGTGACTGTCCTCAGTGTACTGGGTCTGTGCTGGTTGTAGTTGTCCTCCTAATTCATACGCAGCCAGCTAAGTGTTACAGCAGGCTTGCGCAAAATTATTTCCTGGCTCTGTGTTGGCTGTTAAATCACCGCTGTATTCCAGTCCACAGTGCAATAGTCTGCAGTTATTTTACATACTCCAGGGCCAGTAGCGGTGAGGCAGGGACAGAAAACATAGATTTATTGAATATAGGCAGTGGGCCTTTCCAAAAACATTTGGGGAAAAAATCTATTTGGGCTGCCTGTGACTGTCCTCAGTGTACTGGGTCTGTGCTGGGTGTAGTTGTCCTCCTAATTCATACGCAGCCAGCTAAGTGTTACAGCAGGCTTGCGCAAAATTATTTCCTGGCTCTGTGTTGGCTGTTAAATCACTGCTGTATTCCTGTCCACAGTGCAATAGTCTGCAGTTATTTTACATACTCCAGGGCCAGTAGCGGTGAGGCAGGGACAGAAGACATAGATTTATTGAATATAGGCAGTGGGCCTTTCCAAAAACATTTGGGGAAAAAATCTATTTGGGCTGCCTGTGACTGTCCTCAGTGTACTGGGTCTGTACTGGGTGTAGTTGTCCTCCTAATTCATATGCAGCCAGCTAAGTGTTACAGCAGGCTTGCGCAAAATTATTTCCTGGCTCTGTGTTGGCTGTTACATCACCGCTGTATTCCTGTCCACAGTGCAACAGTCTGCAGTTATTTTACATACTCCAGGGCCAGTAGCGGTGAGGCAGGGACAGAAGACATATATTTATTGAATATAGGCAGTGGGCCTTTCCAAAAACATTTGGGAAAAAAAATCTATTTGGGCTGCCTGTGAATGTCCTCAGTGTACTGGGTCTGTGCTGGGTGTAGTTGTCCTCCTAATTCATATGCAGCCAGCTAAGTGTTACAGCAGGCTTGCGCAAAATTATTTCCTGGCGTTCCGTAAGCGAAGTCAGCCTCCAACCACAGGCCAATAAGCGGCACATTTAATTACAGCATTCTGTTTCTGCACTACTGGTAATACACCATGCTGAGGGGTAGGGGTAGACCTATAGGATGTGGACGCGGGCGAGGACGCGGAGGCCCAAGTCAGGGTGTGGGCACAGGCCGAGCTCCTGATCCAGGTGTATCGCAGCCGACTGCTGCGGGATTAGGAGAGAGGCACGTTTCTGGTGTCCCCACATTCATCTCACAATTAATTGGTCCACGCGGTAGACCTTTATTAGAAAATGAGCAGTGTGAGCAGGTCCTGTCGTGGATGGCAGAAAGTGCATCCAGCAATCTATCGAACATCCAGAGTTCTGCGCCGTCCACTGCTGCAACTCTGAATCCTCTGGCTGCTGCTCCTCCTTCCTCCCAGCCTCCTCACTCCATTACAATGACACATTCTGAGGAGCAGGCAGACTCCCAGGAACTGTTCCCGGGCCCCTGCCCAGAATGGGCAGCAAGGGTTCCGAATCCTCTCCCACTGGAGGAGTTTGTCGTGACCGATGCCCAACCTTTGGAAAGTTCCCGGGGTCCGGGGGATGAGGCTGGGGACTTCCGGCAACTGTCTCAAGACCTTTCAGTGGGTGAGGAGGACGATGACGATGAGACACAGTTGTCTATCAGTGAGGTAGTAGTAAGGGCAGTAAGTCCGAGGGAGGAGCGCACAGAGGATTCGGAGGAAGAGCAGCAGGACAATGAGGTGACTGACCCCACCTGGTTTGCTACGCCTACTGAGGACAGGTCTTCAGAGGGGGAGGCAAGGGCAGCAGCAGGGCAGGTTGCAAGAGGCAGTGTGGTGTCCAGGGGTTGAGGCAGGGCCAGACCGAATAATCCACCAACTGTTTCCCAAAGCGCCCCCTCGCGCCATGCCATCCTGCAGAGGCCGAGGTGCTCAAAGGTCTGGCAGTTTTTCACTGAGAGTGCAGACGACCGACAAACAATGGTGTGCAACCTTTGTCGCGCCAAGATCAGCCGGGGAGCCACCACGACCAGCCTCACCACCACCAGCATGCGCAGACATATGATGGCCAAGCACCCCACAAGGTGGGACGAAGGCCGTTCACCGCCTCCGGTTTGCACCGCTGCCTCTCCCCCTGTGCCCCAACCTGCCACTGAGATCCAACCCCCCACTCAGGGCACAGGCACTACCGTCTCCCGGCCTGCACCCACACCCTCACCTCCGCTGTCCTCGGCCCCATCCACCAATGTCTGTCAGCGCACCGTCCAGCCGTCGCTAGCGCAAGTGTTGGAGCGCAAGCGCAAGTACGCCGCCACGCACCCGCACGCTCAAGCATTAAACGTGCACATAGCCAAATTTATCAGCCTGGAGATGCTGCCGTATAGGGTTGTGGAAACGGAGGCTTTCAAAAGTATGATGGCGGCGGCGGCCCCGCGCTACTCAGTTCCCAGTCGCCACTACTTTTCCCGATGTGCCATCCCAGCCCTGCACGACCACGTCTCCCGCAACATTGTACGCGCCTTCACAACGCGGTTACTGCCAAGGTCCACTTAACAACGGACACGTGGACAAGCACAGGCGGGCAGGGCCACTATATCTCCCTGACGGCACATTGGGTGAATTTAGTGGAGGCTGGGACAGAGTCAGAGCCTGGGACCGCTCACGTCCTACCTACCCCCAGAATTGCGGGCCCCAGCTCGGTGGTGGTATCTGCGACAGTGTATGCTTCCTTCACTAAACCACCCTCCTCCTACGCAACCTCTGTCTCGCAATCAAGATGTGTCAGCAGCAGCACGTCGCCAGCAGTCGGTGTCGCGCGGCACGGCTGCACAGCGGTGGGCAAGCGTCAGCAGGCCGTGCTGAAACTACTCAGCTTAGGAGATAAGAGGCACACGGCCCACGAACTGCTGCAGGGTCTGACAGAGCAGACCCACCGCTGGCTTGCGCCGCTGAGCCTCCAACCGGGCATGGTCGTGTGTGACAACGGCCGTAACCTGGTGGCGACTCTGCAGCTCGGCAGCCTCACGCATGTGCCATGCCTGGCCCACGTCTTTAATTTGGTGGTTCAGCGCTTTGGTGGTTCAGCGCTACCCACGCTTGTCAGACCTGCTCGGAAAGGTGCGCCGGCTCCGCGCACATTTCCGCAAGTCCCACACGGACGCTGCCACCCTGCGCACCCTGCAACATCGGTTTCATCTGCCAGTGCACCGACTGCTGTGCGATGTGCCCACACGGTGGAACTCTACGCTCCACATGTTGGCCAGGCTCTATGAGCAGCATAGAGCTATAGTGGAATACCAACTCCAACATGGGCGGCGCAGTGGGAGTCAGCCTCCTCAATTCTTTACAGAAGAGAGGGCCTGGTTGGCAGACATCTGCCAGGTCCTTGGAAACTTTTAGGAGTCTACCCAGATGGTGAGCGGCGATGCTGCAATCATTAGCGTCACCATTCCTCTGCTATGCCTCTTGAGAAGTTCCCTGCAAAGCATAAAGGCAGACGCTTTGCACTCGGAAACAGAGGCGGGGGAAGACAGTATGTCGCTGGATAGTCAGAGCACCCTCTTGTCTATATCTCAGCGCGTTGAGGAGGAGAAGGAGTAGCATGAGGAGGATGAGGAGGAGGGGGAAGAGACAGCTTGGCCCACTGCTGAGGGTACCCATGCTGCTTGCCTGTCATCCTTTCAGCGTGTATGGCCTGAGGAGGAGGAGGAGGAGGATCCTGAAAGTGATCTTCCTAGTGAGGACAGCCATGTGTTGCATACAGGTACCCTGGCACACATGGCTGACTTCATGTTAGGATGCCTTTCTCGTGACCCTCGCGTTACACGCATTCTGGCCACTACGGATTACTGGGTGTACACACTGCTCGACCCACGGTATAAGGAGAACCTTTCCACTCTCATACCCGAAGAAGAAAGGGGTTCGAGAGTGATGCTATACCACAGGACCCTGGCGGACAAGCTGATGGTAAAATTCCCATCCGACAGCGCTAGTGGCCGAAGGCGCAGTTCCGAGGGCCAGGTAGCAGGGGAGGCGCAGAGATCAGGCAGCATGTACAGCACAGGCAGGGGAACACTCTCTAAGGCCTTTGCCAGCTTTATGGCTCCCCAGCAAGACTGTGTCACGGCTCCCCAGTCAAGGCTGAGTCGGCGGGAGCACTGTAAAAGGATGGTGAGGGAGTACGTAGCCGATCGCACGACCGTCCTCCGTGACGCCTCTGCCCCCTACAACTACTGGGTGTCGAAGCTGGACACGTGGCCTGAACTCGCGCTGTATGCCCTGGAGGTGCTTCCTTGTCCTGCGGCTAGCATCTTGTCAGAGAGGGTGTTTAGTGCGGCTGGGGGAATCATCACAGATAAGCGTACCCGCCTGTCAACCGACAGTGCCGACAGGCTTACACTCATCAAGATGAACAAAGCCTGGATTTCCCCAGACTTCTCTTCTCCACCAGCGGACAGCAGCGATACCTAAACAATACGTAGGCTGCACCCGCGGATGGAAGCATTGTTCTCTATCACCATCAAAAACGTGGACCTTTTAGCTTCATCAATCTGTGTATAATATTCATCCTCCTCCTCCTGCTCCTCCTCCTGAAACCTGACGTAATCACGCCGAACAGGCAATTTTTCTTAGGCCCACAAGGCTCAGTCATATAATTTTTGTAAACAATTTTTATACGTTTCAATGCTCATTTAGGCCTCATGTCCACGGGGAAAATCAGGCCCGCTCCGGATTCTCCATGGAGAATCCGTAGCGGGTCCCTCCTGCCCCGCGGACATGAGCGCTGAAAATAAGAATAAACTTACCTCCCGCACGCTCCGGATCCTTCCTTCGCCGCGGTGTCATCTTCTCTGCGTGGCGGCCGGATCTTCTTTCTTCGGCCCGGCAGATGCGCAGGATGACGTCGGTGACGTGCCCCGCGCATGCGCTGGCCCGAAGAAAAAAGATCCGGCCGCGACGAAGAGAAGATGGCGCCACGGCGAAGAGAAGAAACGGAGCGGGTGAGTAAATTCCGATTTTTGTCTCCCGCGGATCCGGACGGCTTCCATAGGCTTCAATACAAGCCCGCGGGAGCCGTCCCCGCGGGAGATCCGCACGAAAATGGAGCATGGTCCAGATTTTTTCATGCTCCATTTTTAAAAAAATCACTTTTATTGACCATCCGCGGGTATTTATCTACCCGCGGGTGGTCAATGCATCCCTATGGGGTGCGGATCCGCGGGCAGGAGAAGAGTTAAAATCTGCTGCGGATTTTAATTCTTCTTTTGCCCGTGGACATGAGGCCTAAAGCATTGAAACTTTCACCTGAACCAATTTTTATTTTAACTGGGCTGCCTCCAGGCCTAGTTACAAATTAAGCCACAATAACCAAAGCGATTAATGGGTTTCACCTGCTCTCTTGGTTGGGCATGGGCAATTTTTCTGACGCACATTAGTACTGTTGGTACACCAATTTTTTGGGGCCCTCGCCTACAGTGTAATCCAATTAATTTTTTGCCCACCTGCATAAAAGCTGACGTTACATCAGCTGTGTTGGGCACTGCAATGGGATATATTTATGTACCGCCGGTGGGTTCCAGGGAGCCACCCATGCTGTGGTCCACAGGGAGTTGTAACTGCATGTGTCTACTTCTAAAGCACCCCAGTCTGACTGGGGCATGCAGTGTGGGCCGAAGCCCACCTGCATTAAACATGACATTACCTCAGCTGTGATGGGCAATGCAATGGGATATATTTATGTACCGCCAGTGGGTTCCAGGGAGCCACCCATGCTGTGGGTCCACAGGGAGTTGTAACTGCATGTGTCCACTTCTAAAGAACCCCAGTCTGACTGGGGCATGCAGTGTGGGCCGAAGCCCACCTGCATTTAATCGGACGTTACCTCAGCTGTGATGGGCAGTGCAATGGGATACATTTATGTACAGCCAGTGGGTTCCAGGGAGCCACCCATGCTGTGGGTGCACATGGAATTCCCATTGCGGAGTTGTACCTGCCTGTGACTATTTATAAAAAACCGCGGTCTGACTGGGGCATGCAGACACCTTGACAGAATGAATAGTGTGTGGCACATAGGTTCCCCATTGCTATGCCCACGTGTGCAGCTCCTGATGGCGGTGGCACAGGATTATATTTCTCATTGCTTCTGTACAGCATTGTGGGCTATCGCCCCGCCCCTTTTAAAGAGGGTCGCTGCCTAGCCGTGCCAACCCTCTGCAGTGTGTGCCTGCGGTTCCTCCTCATGGCAGACGCACTTATAAATAGACATGATGGTGGTGTGGCATGAGGGCAGCTGAAGGCTGCGCAGGGACACTTAGGTGTGCGCTGTGGACAATGGGTCGTGCGGGGGGGTTGGGCAGCATGTAACCCAGGAGAAGTGGCAGCGGAGTGTCATGCAGGCAGTGATTGTGGTTTGTTGGAGGTAGTGTGGTGCTTAGCTAAGGTATGCATTGCTAATGAGGGCTTTTCAGAAGTAAAAGTTGTTGGGAGGGGGGGCACTCTTGCCGCTATTGTGGCTTAATAGTGGGACCTGGGAACTTGAGATGCAGCCCAACATGTAGCCCCTCGCCTGCCCTATCCGTTGCTGTGTCGCTCCCATCACTTTCTTGAATTGCCCAGATTTTCACAAATGAAAACGTTAGCGAGCATCGGCGATATACAAAAATGCTCGGGTCGCCCATTGACTTCAATGGGGTTCGTTACTCGAAACGAACCCTCGAGCATCGCGATAATTTCGTCCCGAGTAACGAGCACCTGAGCATTTTGGTGCTCGCTCATCTCTAGTTGTGGTACATTAGTACTTGATAATAGAACTGACAAAAAACAATCACTGAGGACAACTAGTCATTAGTATGGACCAGTTTAACTCCTTTGACTACACAACTGGAAGATTGCATATAATAACATAGTGCCATGATGGAATGGTTTGTCATAATGACTGACAATCATAGAATGGTCAAGTTGGAAAGGACCTCCAGGGTCATCGGGTCCAACCCTCTGCTCAGTGCAGGATTCACTAAATCATCCCAGACAGATGTCTGCCCAGCCCTTGTTTGAAGACTTTCATTGACGAAGAACTCACCACCTCCCGTGGCAACCTGTTCCACTCATTGATCACCATTGCTGTCTAATATCTAATCTGTGTCTTCTGCCTTTCAGTTTCATCCCATTGCCTCTAGTCTTTCCTTGTGCAAATGAGAATAGGGCTGATTGTCTGCACTGTGACAGCCCTTCAGATATTTGTAGACAGCGATTAATTCTCCTCTCAGCCTTCTTTTTTTCCAGCTAAACATTCCCAGTTCCTTTTACTGTTACTCACAGGACATGATTTGCAGACCCCTCACCATTTTGGTAACTCTTCTCTGAACTTGCTCCAGTTTATTGATATCTATTTTAAAGTGGAGTGCCCAGAACTGGACACAGTATTCCAGATGAGGTCTGATTAAGGAAGAGTAGAGGGGAATAATTACCTCACGTGATCTAGACTCTAGGCTTCTCTTGATATATCCCAGAATTGTGTTTGCCTTTTTTTGCTACTGCATCACACTGTTGAATCATGTTTAGTCTGTAATCTATGAATGTATGCAAGTTGTTTTCACATGTGCTCCTATTTAGCTCAATTCCTTCCATTCTGTATGTGCTTTGTTAATTTTTCTTGCAAGGATGTAGGACTTGCCATTTCTGCTTGTTAATTACCATTCTGTTAGTCACTGCCCACTGTTGAAGTTTGTCCAAATCTTTTTGAAGCCTCTCTCTTCCCTTGTGTTAGCTATCCCTCCTAGATTTGTGTTGTTGGCAAACTTGATCACTTTCTCCTCAATATCCTCCTCTAGATCATTTCTAAAACTGTTGAACAACACTGGGCCTAGCACAGAGCCTTATGGTACCCCACTTGATACATTCTTCCACTTGGATGTGCAGCCATTTATGACCACTCTTTTAGTAGGATCTCTCAGCCAGTTGTGAATCCACCTAAGGCCTCATGTCCACGGGGAAAATAAGAATTAAAATCCGCAGCGGATTTTAACTCTTCTCCCGCGCGCGGATCCGCACCCCATAGGGATGCATTGACCACCCGCGGGTAGATAAATACCCGCGGATCGTCAATAAAAGTGATTTAAAAAAAAATGGAGCATGAAAAAATCTGGACCATGCTCCATTTTCATGCGGGTCTCCCGCGGGGACGGCTCCCGCGGGCTTCTATTGAAGCCTATGGAAGCCGTCCGGATCCGCGGGAGACCTAAAATAGGAATTTAAAAGCATTTACTCACCCGCAGCGGGCCGGGAAGGTCTTCTCTTCCTCACGGCCGCATCTCCCTTGCTTCGGCTCGGCGGATGTGCCTGGCGCATGCGCGCGGCACGTCGACGACGTGCCGGCGACGTGCCGCCGGCGTGACGAATTCATCCGCCGGCCGAAGAAAGAAGATCCGGCCGCGACGCAGAGAAGAAACGGAGCGGATGGGAGGTGAGTTTATTCTCATTTATTCTTATTTTCAGCACTCATGTCCGCGGGGCAGGAGGGACCCGCTGCAGATTCTACATGGAGAATCCGTAGCGGGCCCGATTTTCCCCGTGGACATGAGGCCTAACAGTTGTCTTGTCAATCCCATATTTGGCCATTTTTTCAATAAGTATAGTATGAGATACTTTGTCAAATGCTTTAAAAAAATTAAGTCAAGATATACTAATCTACTGCATTTCCATGATCAACCCAGTCGATGATTCTGTCATAGACAGAAATTAGATTATTCTGACATAACTTGTTTGTTACAAACCCATTCTGGCTCTGGTTAATTACTCCATTTTTATCCAAGTACTTGCATACATGCTGTTTAATAATTTGTTCAAAGAACTTTCCTGGAGAAGTCAGGCTCACAGGCCTGTGTCCACTTTCTTCCCTTTTTTAAAGATAGAGAAAACATTTGCGCTTTTCCAATCCTCTGGGACTTCTTTTCTCCATAAATTTTCAAAGAGTACTGCAAGTGATTCAGATAGTACCGCTGCTGCTTCCTTCAATATCCTAGGATGTACTTCACCTGGTCCTGGAGACTGGCCATCTGATGTAGAAAGAGTTCATCAACATCTTCTGCTTGTCCAGGCGGCCTATAATATCTGCCAACAATGGTGTCCTTTCTCATGTTCTCTCCTTGTATTCTTACCTAAACAGTTTCTACAGAACTACCATGCTTTGAAGCTTGAATTAAACATTTTTTTTAGGTCTATTTCTTCTAAAAAAAAATTATATCCTTCAAGCCTTGTATTCCAATCATGTGTATCATTCCACCAAGTTTCTGTGATGCCTATAACATCATATTTCTCTTCCTGTGTTAGGAGCTCCAATTCTCTTTGTTTGTTTCCCATGCCCTGTGCATTTGTGTAAAAACATTTTAGTTTGTGATCTGTGTCTCTTGCTCGTCTACTTTCCTTCTGAATGGTTTGTCTTTGTTCTTTCTTTCCACTTCTAAAAGCAAGGTTCTCAAATGTATTCAATAGCTGTACATTTTTACCTGGCCTTTCACTTCCCTTCTCATATTGTTCTAGTTTAAAGCTCTCATAATGAGTGAAGCAAGGCGCCCACCAAATCTATGCTTACCTGTCTTTGTAATGTGCAACCCATTTCTAGCAAGTAGTCCATCATATAGGTAATTTACTCCATGGTCTAGAAATTCAAATCTTTGCTGATGGCACCATTTATGTAGCCAGTTGTTCACCTATAGAATCCTGTTTCATCTCCTTATTCAATGGCCATCCACTGGGAGGTTGGATGAGAAGACCATCTGGGCTCCTAGCTCTATCACTTTCCTGCTTGAGGTCTTCAAATTCACTACAGATAGTTGCACAATCCTTTTTTGCAGCGCCATAACATGGCAAATAACTGAAATAATGTTGTCCCTGTCCCTAAAGGTGCAAAAAGGACATTAGAGGTAAAAAGTTTACATTTTTTTGTTCCCCTTTATCGTTCATATTAAGTGAAGTAGACCCCTCTAATACTAAACAGTCTTGTGTTCTGGCTGTAATCGCGATGTCAGACAAAATGCACTTGTTACACTTGGGAGAGTTAAAAATAATTTTAAAGCAAAGGTTTACTGGGAAAGATCTTCTAAAATCTTACTGAAACTAATAGCTAAAATAAAGGCTCTGAGCACTGTAACTCTTAGTGTTTAGACTCAAAATCTATTATTTACTACTACAGGATTGCATGCACTTTATTGTACTACAATGAATGGGACATTTCTAACCCCCTAATTTGAAGATCCAAATCTCCCGGTTTGAAGACAAAGGGCCACAATGCTGGGGAATCGATGGAGCTTCTTTGCTCTAGCGATCAGTGGGGATCACAGGGTGCTGTGATGGCCATGGTGCTGAGATGTAGCTGGAAAATGATGGATTTGATGAAGCCCGTTGACATACAATGCAGTCCATTGGAGTTCTGTTAAAGTATCTGACATTTTGGTGAAGGTTCAGGGGAAAGAAGGTCTCACCACCAACAAGTTCAGCAAGTTCAAAAAGGGCTGTGATGCCTCTCTTGAAAAGTACATGTATAATGTTAAAAGTCATGGGTGCTAGATTTCTGGAGGTGGGATGTTAATTCCGGGAATTATTCTGATTGCCATATTTAGAGTTGAGATGAAATTTTTACCTCTAAAGATAAATATGGGACAATTGACATATGCTTAATGGGTTTTAATTTCCCTTCAATCAACACAGAAAGGCTATAAGTTGGACTTGATGGTCTTGTTTTTTAAACTTTATCAAGTTCAAGGCTCAGTCACACAGGCGATAATCCGCCCGTGTTACTGACCGATAAGACTGCTGCACCGCCTGCGGACGACTCTCTGCATGACTGGCTCCATTGCCGGCCATGTGTTCTTTCTGCCGGCGGTGCGGAAAGTCGTCCGCACCTGCAGTGCAGCGGTCAGAATCTGGCAGAAACACGGGCGGATCGTCGCCCGTGTGACTGGGCCATTAGATAGATTTTTTTCAGCACAAAAACATCATTTCAGGTTAATATAGCAGACAGCCAATTGAAAAGTTAAAATATACTTCCTTGACTGTGTAAAATCTTATTTTTTAACTTATTGCATAGGTTATTGCGTGCTGTACATTAATTGCACACTGTATATTCTCCTATTGGATATTAAAGTGAACCTGTTACCAGTTTCCAGCTGCATGAACCACGAGCAGCATGAACTCGGGGCAAACACGCCCATTTGACAATGTATGTTTTATTCTGAAATGCTGTTGCAGAAAAAAAACATACTGAGGCCAGCTGCACACAGCCGGGTCGGATTCCGCATGTGGGAACCCACAGTGGAATTGGACCCTGTGCCCAGCTGGCATCTGCGTGTACCTGACATTTATTTTTCTTTACTGTATTGTAGATGGTCGGCACGGTGAGCCATCGGACATGCGCAGTAATTTTTATTTTCAAATCCCTGCAACCTTTTCGCAATGTTGACTTCAATGGAAGTCATCTGTGCAGAATCCGCACAGAAATAGGGCATATTGCGATTTGTTTCTCAGAGAGCTGAAAATCGCCATTGATTTCCGCTCACGTAGAGGAAAAAATGTTTTTTTATAGCATGCTAAGGGTGGCATTTGCTGTCGAATCTGGAGGCGAGCCCCCTCTTAGGATTCCGCAATGCAAATCCGCCCGTGTGCAGCCGGCCTTAAAATTTTGAAATGAAGCTCCGAGGCAAAGACACAGGCCGTGCTGGCTTTTCCCGGCCTCAGTATCAAAACTGAAGTTCGGGTGCCGGCGGGGGAGAGCGGTGAGTTGCAGGAGTGAGCAGGAGGTAGCGGGAGGAAAAGCGGTGGGGGAGAGAGTGGGAGAGAGATCTCCCCCATGTTCCTCCCCGCTCTCCCCCGCCGCTCCCCGCCCCCTGCCGGCACCCGAATCTTTAGAGACAAGCGGGCAGGTACTCGCATAAGGCATTACTCACTGGAGTAGTTTGCCTTAGCGAGTATGCTCGCTCATCTCTATTCTCTACCGAAGCAATAAAATATTTCTAAAAGTCCTAATCTTTTATAATGTAATCAAGAAAATAGTTACTATTGTTACAGAAATACTATACATTTGTCATAGGAAACTCGGAATGTTGTACTCTAAAAGAAATCTCGTCCTCTTTGCCTCCTCCCAAAAATGAGAGTAAAAGTGACGCACTAAAGAGCCGATAGAATCGCGGCCATAATGTGATTTTATATTTGAAATATTTTCTTTTATACATATTTGTACTTTAGAATGCCATCCTCTCGGTGACACTCTTTCATGCTACTAATTAAATCTAGATTGTCAAAGTAAAGTGCAGTCAAAATTGCTTGAAGAATCCAGAGGTGTTTTATCCTCATTACTGAAATGTGGCGAAGTACAAGCTCATATCTATTAAAATGAATATAATTCTTTGCTGGAATAATCTCCACTTTCATGAATATAGAGCATCTCTGTTTGAGAGTTTGGACTGAACAGAAGCTTAGCTGCATTTTTAAAGATCGAATAAAATTGTGTATGCTTGCAGAAATAATTGCTGAATCCTAGAAAAAAAAGATATTGTAATTTACTGCAGAATTCCGCCGAGCTTTTTAAAGCGTAATATACGGTTAATCCGCCATCTCATCTATAGTATCATGGGTTTTACCAGTTTATGGCTGCAGATATCACCATAAAAACAGCTGCTCTGTATATGTCGAGTTTTTTTTCCTTTACTGACTATTATCGCTTCCTTTAGTAGATGGCTTTAAAAAAGTGAGGTTAGTCCTGTTCTTTGAGTCCGGCACAAAAGGTGTTTCTTGCCTTTGGCGTACCATTAGATAGAAGGCATAGGATGACGCACCGGAGCCTTGCTCATAAACAATGCAGAAGTCTAATAAAATATTTACTTAGCAGTTTTAGGTCAAGCCAGGAGCTATCAGAGAACTTAAAGTTTCTAATTTATTTTTAGTGGTATGGGAAAGTCTTTCCCCTGGACCCCCTTAGTGTATATCTTCAGTACACAGTTTCTGGTATTACTATATGATCACTGAGCAGAGTACATGTCAATATTCTTGATGATTAGATCAACAACCTACTGTCTGGGGTCAGTCCGACATCTTTCTAGCTTGTGAGACACTTTCGAATACAAAAGTCATATTAGTACTGAGCCAAAGTGAAGAATAACAGTGAAAAAGTCTAGAACAGATGCGACTGGATGATATATTGTATTGTAACTCTTAGGATGCTTTGAACAAGGCTGAGAAAATTGCGCAAGATTTGTGCTTTGCAAGATGCACAAATATGAATTCCATTATTTGAATAGGGTCATATACATGGGCAATTATCACCATATCTTTGGGCGTTCCCTCGGAACACATCGCCCATTGTTTTCAATGGGGCCGGCAAAAGCATTGCATGGTGACAGCCGTGCCGGAGGATCGCTACTTCCCTGAAGCGATGTGAGGTGTTGTTGAGACACACGCCTTGCATTCGTGGTGAAATCACATGTTCCTGAGCGTGATATCAGACCTAGTTTCACAGCCCGATATTGCATTCGCTCATGTGAAATTAGCCTTAGGCTGGGTTCACAAATTCCAGTAGTCTGCCGTCTTTTTCAATGAATTGCTGATGTTTTGCCATACTGTTACTGAACACATTATTTACAGGATGGAAGAGATCTTTTTAACATATTTCAACATGTGACCTGAAACTGAAAAGCAAAACTGCAGCAATTTGCATTTTATGCCCATATGGCAGTTTAACGAATAATGTGAACCCTACATAAGTGCTAACTTTCAATTGTATGGTAGGAAAACGTATGTGTCAGGACAGTGTCCGGGATATGGGGGTCCCTGAGATATCCCGCAACCCCTGTCCCTGCCTACTTGCCCCCCTGGGCTAACCCCCAGGGCGACAACTGGGCGACGGTCCCTACCCTCACTAGGGAAGCGGGACACGGGAGACAAACAGACACTGAGACAAAACACGGTAGAATGGTCAGACAATCCGGGTAGGCAACAAGAGGGTACGCAGTACGGAGGGGTCAGGCAAAAACGTAGTCAAGTCCAAAAGCAGGTGTCAGAAAAGCCGAGGTCACAAGAGCAGTCAGGATAAACGCGGGTGTAGCTGGAGAACCAAACTAACACTGGCAACGCCTGACAGGAAAACACACATATTTAAATGCTGTCAGTGCTCCCGCCCCAGAAGCTGATTGGGGCGGGGAGCCTGACAGCAGCAGGGCTAATCAGGGAGGTGCTGGGGGCACGCCCCCAGTCTTGCAGCACAGACCGTTACTAGGGAAGCCAGCCTGGTAGTCAAGTGACTAGAAGCACCAGCTGCCTCCCTAGCAACCCGGCGGCGACCAGTCTTACAGCGGCCCAGGGAGATCACCAGAACCGGGGCTCCCCTACGCCGCACTCCTGTAGCCCGGGTGGCAGGACCGGTGGTGCGGGCACGGCGGCCCCGAGAGTTGCAGGTTCTGACAGTACCCCCCCTTCTACGGGGGGACACCGGACCCCCATGGCCCGGTGCGGGTTTAAGCGGGAAAGCCCTGTGGAATGACTGGACTAGGCGTGGCGCATGAACGTCCCTGGCAGGGACCCACGTCCTATCCTCAGGGCCAAATCCTCTCCAGTGGACCAGGTACTGCAGCCCACCTCTAGCCCGTCGGGCATCCACAAGCCTTTCTACTTCATACTCCAGTTCCCCCTGTACCAGAGAGGGAGGAGGCGGGTTCTGGGTGGGGAGAACTGGAGTCACATACTTCTTAAGCAAGTTTTTGTGAAAAACCTTGTGGACCTTCCAGGGGTCAGGAAGTGCCAACTTATATGACACCGGGTTGATGACCTGAGAAACCGTAAATGGGCCAATGAACCGAGGAGCAAGTTTCAGGGAGGGAACCTTAAGTCTCAGATTCTTGGATGATAATAAAACCTGCTCCCCGACCACAAAAGGTGCAGAGATAGTACGTCTTTTATTTGCGTATTTACGCAGTTTCTCTTGGGAACCCTGAAGGTTCTTACGAACCTGGGCCCAAACTGTGCACAGTTCTTCAGCGGATATGTCAGCGGCCGGATTGTTCGAGACAAAAGGAGTAGAAAGCGAGAACCGGGGATGGAACCCATAGTTACAAAAAAAAGGTGACAGTTGGGTCGACGAGTTACCATGGTTGTTAATAGCAAATTCGGCGAGAGGTAAGTAGTTGGCCCACTGATACTGGTTATCAGAGACAAACAGTCGCAGATACTGGATAAGTTCTTGATTCATCCGTTCCGTTTGTCCGTTACTCTCGGGGTGGAAAGCGGAGGAAAAGGACAAATTAACGTTTAGATTTTTACAGAAGGCTCGCCAGAAGCGAGCGACGAACTGAACCCCTCTATCTGACACAATATCCTCGGGGATCCCATGTAACCGAACAATCTCCTTGATGAACATCTCAGACAAAAGTTTGGCGTTAGGCAACTTGCCAAGCGGAACAAAATGAGACATTTTAGAGAAACGGTCAACTATTACCCAAATGACCGTATTCCCCAGCGAGGATGGCAGATCAGTAATGAAATCCATGGACAAATGGGACCATGGCCTGGACGGAATGGGCAAGGGCAGAAGAGGACCCTCAGGACGTCTCCTGAGATTCTTCCCCCTTGCGCAAACCGGGCACGCGGACACAAATACCCGTACATCCTTGGCCATGTGCGGCCACCAATAGAGTCTGGCCGCTAACTCCAGAGTACCCCTGATGCCGGGGTGTCCAGCTAGGACCGAAGCATGTGTCTCCTCTAACACTTTCAATCTCAGTGACAACGGGACAAATAATTTGCCTTCCGGAAGGGCTTCAGGAGCAGATTGTTGAGCGGCGTGAATGAGAGGTGAAAGGTCGGAGGAGACAGCAGCGAGGACCACCCCAGGGGAGAGAATGCTCTCAGGCTCTGGCTCGGAAGGTTCCGGAGAACCAAAACTCCTAGACAGGGCATCAGCCTTGACGTTCTTAGAACCGGGTCTATAGGTAACAACAAAATTGAACCGAGAGAAAAACAAGGCCCAGCGGGCTTGCCGAGCATTTAACCTCTTAGCGGAATCTAGATAGGTGAGGTTTTTATGGTCTGTGAGTACCGTGATCTGGTGATGGGCTCCTTCCAAAAAATGCCTCCACTCTTCGAAAGCCCACTTAATCGCCAGCAATTCCCGGTTGCCTATATCATAGTTCCGTTCGGTGGAAGAAAACTTCCTAGAAAAATAGGCACACGGTCTGAGGTTGGTGAGAGTGGAGGGACCTTGGGACAGTACCGCTCCCACACCAAACTCAGAGGCATCCACCTCCACCACAAAAGGGCTGGACAGATCCGGTTGTACTAGGACAGGTGCAGAAGAGAACGCCGCCTTTAGGGTATCGAAGGCCCTCAGAGCCTCAGAAGACCAGGTCCTCACATCTGCCCCCTTTCTGGTGAGGTCCGTTAGAGGTTTAGCCACCACGGAGAAGTCTTTAATGAATTTGCGATAGTAGTTGGCGAAGCCGAGGAAGCGTTGAAGGGCTTTCAACGACCCTGGCTGGGCCCACTCCGTGATGGCTTTCACCTTTTCAGGATCCATCTGGAAGTCGCATGGCGTGATGATATACCCCAAAAATGATATCTTTTGTACCCCGAAAACACATTTCTCGAGTTTAGCAAACAGCTTGTTATGTCTGAGTCGAGCTAGCACAGTCTGAACGTGAGTATGGTGACTCGGCAAGTCGGAGGAAAAAATCAAAATGTCGTCTAGATATACCACCACGAACACCCCCATGATATCCTGAAACACTGAGTTCATGTACCCCTGAAAAATGGCGGGGGCGTTACACAACCCAAAAGGCATAACTAGGTATTCAAAATGCCCGAGGGGCGTATTGAAGGCGGTTTTCCACTCATCCCCCTCCCGAATGCGGATGAGGTTGTATGCTCCCCTGAGATCAAGTTTAGAAAACCATCGGGCACCAGCGACCTGGTTGAGGAGGTCAGGAATGAGTGGAAGAGCATACTGGTTTCGGACTGTGATTTTATTTAGCTCTCTATAGTCAATACAGGGCCGGAGACCCCCATCCTTCTTCTCAACGAAGAAAAACCCGGCACCCACCGGGGATTCTGAGGGCCGGATGTGCCCCTTGGCCAGGCTGTCCTGGATATAGTCCCTCATGGATTCTCTCTCTGGAACCGTAACGTTATAAATGCGGCCCTTAGGAAGTTTGGCCCCAGGAATCAAGTCTATTTTACAGTCCCATTCCCTATGAGGGGGCAGGGCTTCAGATAATTGTTTGGAGAACACGTCGGAAAACTCGGAGAGGTATTCTGGTAGGGGGCTCCCCTCGCAGGTGGAGATTCCCACCTTCACCGCACAAAGGTGGTTGGCACAGCGGGGACCCCACTTTACCAGTTCCAACGTGTCCCAATTTACTACCGGGTTGTGCTCCCGGAGCCAGGGGAGGCCTAGGACGACGTCCACAGACAAATCTCTCATCACTAGAAAGTTGCAGGTTTCCACGTGTAAGGCTCCTATAGTAAACCTTACTTCAGGGGTAACCAGATTAACCACCCCTGCTTGCAATGGAGTGGAGTCCACTCCTGAAACCAGAATCGGAGTCTCTAAACGTAACAAAACCCCGGACAGTTGGGCAACGAAATTAAAGTTAACAAAATTAGCCGCAGCCCCAGAATCCACAAAGGCTTGCCCAGTACGGTGGAAAGCATGAAATTCTAGGGTGCAAGGCACTAACATTTTGGACAACACAGGGAGTACCTTGGCTCCTAGACAGTCCCCCCGACAACTGCCCAGGAGCGGGAGTTCTTCCTGCCGTGGCTTCTTAGCGCAGGTAGCAATGCGGTGACCCGGCTCCCCACAGTAGAAGCAGAGGTTCTTCTTCAGGCGGTGTTCCCGTCGTTGCTTGGGGTTCATGGCTCCCAGCTCCATGGCCTCGGTGGTGGGAGGGTAAAAGGTCGGGTCAGTCGAAGAAGTAGACGTGGGGAGTGGGGTGGTCCGAGCGGCGTGTCTGGCCCTCAAACGTCGGTCGGCTCGAATAGCCAGCGACATGGCTTGCTCCAGGGTTCTAGGCTCTGGGTGGGCCACAAGTAGGTCCTTGAGACCCTCAGACAGACCGGTCAAAAATAAGTCTTTTAGGGCGGCATCGTTCCACCCGGATTCCGTACAATGTTGACGGAATTGGGAACAGTAGTCCTCCGCCACTTTACAACCCTGGCGCAGGGCCAGAAGTTTGGAGACTGCGTAGCCCGCCCGGTCGGGTTCGTCATAAATTTGACCCAGGGCGGAAAAAAAGGCGTCAAGGGATAGTCGGGCTGGAGAGCCAGCTGGTAGCGAGAAAGCCCAATTTTGGGGTTCTCCCCTCAGGCGGGTAATTACGATTCCCACTTTCTGGTATTCAGTACCAGAGGAGTGGGGGCGAAGATCAAAGTAGAGCTTGCAGCTCTCTCTAAATGCAAAAAACTGATCTCTCTCTCCGGAGAAGCAATCCGGAAGCGTGGCTCGAGGTTCTGACATTGTTCCTGGAGCGGACGAGGGCTGCATGGGACCTGCAGCTGCCACTTGTTCCTGTGGCTGCAAGCGGGCTGTTAGGTCCTGGGCAAGGGTCGTAAGAACCTGGACCTGGTTCGCTACAGCCGCCACGGCCTCCATCGAGGGGCTCAAAGTTGCCGGGCGGATGCAGGGGTCTGACCTTCGTTCGGCCAGTGTTACTGTCAGGACAGTGTCCGGGATATGGGGGTCCCTGAGATATCCCGCAACCCCTGTCCCTGCCTACTTGCCCCCCTGGGCTAACCCCCAGGGCGACAACTGGGCGACGGTCCCTACCCTCACTAGGGAAGCGGGACACGGGAGACAAACAGACACTGAGACAAAACACGGTAGAATGGTCAGACAATCCGGGTAGGCAACAAGAGGGTACGCAGTACGGAGGGGTCAGGCAAAAACGTAGTCAAGTCCAAAAGCAGGTGTCAGAAAAGCCGAGGTCACAAGAGCAGTCAGGATAAACGCGGGTGTAGCTGGAGAACCAAACTAACACTGGCAACGCCTGACAGGAAAACACACATATTTAAATGCTGTCAGTGCTCCCGCCCCAGAAGCTGATTGGGGCGGGGAGCCTGACAGCAGCAGGGCTAATCAGGGAGGTGCTGGGGGCACGCCCCCAGTCTTGCAGCACAGACCGTTACTAGGGAAGCCAGCCTGGTAGTCAAGTGACTAGAAGCACCAGCTGCCTCCCTAGCAACCCGGCGGCGACCAGTCTTACAGCGGCCCAGGGAGATCACCAGAACCGGGGCTCCCCTACGCCGCACTCCTGTAGCCCGGGTGGCAGGACCGGTGGTGCGGGCACGGCGGCCCCGAGAGTTGCAGGTTCTGACAGTATGATTTTCCATAACTAGAGCGTTCCAGACATGCTATTTTAATTTTGCAGAAGTAGTGGAAAATAACCAAGCAACTTGTGACCAGAAATCGAGCCTGGGGTCTGGATGTCAGAAACGATGACCAGTTCTTCAAGACAAGAGCCATACCTTATTTGTGCACCTTTACCTAACACTATAAATTGAGACGCAGCACAAATAAAAAGAGGAACAATCGCAATTACACCAAAACGAGGGTAATGTGCCTTAGTTTCTTTGAAGTACTTTATCTCATCCTTTTAGAAAAGCAAATATGCGCAGGGTGAGAGTCCCATATACAGTACTGTGCAAAGGTTTTAGGCAGATGTGGAAAAAATGCTGCAAAGTAAGAATACTTTGAAAATTAGGAGTGTTAATTAGAGATGAGCGAGCACGCTCAGTAAGGAGATCGGCGGGGGAGAGCAGGGGGGGAGAGTGTGAGAGATCTTGTGCTCACCTCCCGCCCCCCTCGAGCATGCTCGGACGAGAAGGCAGTTACTCGAGAAGAGCGATACTTGCTCAAGTAAATGACCTTGCGAGCGTGCTCGCTCATCTCTAGTATTAATAGTTTACTTTTGTCAATTAACAAAATGCAAAGTGAGTGAACAAAACAGACATGTAAATTACACCAATATTTGGTGTGACCGCCCTTTGTCTTTAAAATAACATCAATTCTTCTAGGAACACTTGCATGCAGTTTTTTTGAAGGAACTCGAAAGGAAGGTTGTTCCAAACATCTTGGAGAACTAAGCACAGATCTTCTGTGGATGTCTGCTCGCTCAAATCCTTCAGTCTCTTCATGTAATCCCAGACAGACTGGATAATATTGATGTCAGGGCTCTGTGGGGCCAAATCAGCACTTCCAGGACTCCTTGTTCTTTTTTACACTGAAGACAGTTCTCACTGACATTGGCTGGATGTTTGGGGTCAATGTCCTGCTGCTGAAAAACTTTGGAGCCAATCAGATGTCTTCTATTTTGGAAAAAAAATCTTACTTTGCAGCATTTCTTAGACACCTGCCAAAGGGCTAATGCCCACAGATGGATTATCGCTGCAGAATTCACCACCAGACACCCGCCGCGAATTTCGCAGCAATGTCCGTCCATAAACATGCCATGTTAAATGATTCTCCCCTGCCCACAAGGGGAAATCAACTGTGATTTTCTGCTCGTGGGGGATAATCACAGTATGTTCTATTCTGTGCAGAAAAACGCACCAATGGCTTCCATTGCAGTCAAGCCGTCCGTCCTGCGACACTTCCACTGTGAGCACAGCGGAAGTATCGCGTCACAGCCCAGCGTCGGCAGGTTTTGCGCTGCACTGCGCTGGCTCACTGGATGAGACACTCGCGGCAGATTCGGAGAGGTGAGTATAGGGTCTCTGGGTGGCGCTGGGTCTGTTTCCGATGCAATATTTCGCAGGCGTAATCCAACCTAGCCGTGGGCATGAGGCCAAAACCTTCTACACAGTTCTGTAGCTCTTGATCTACTGGTAGGGAATGTTGTTCTAGCGCCAATCTTGCATAGGTAATAAATAGAGTTGAGCGAACGTACTCTGTCGAGCATGATGCTCGTTCGAGCATTAGCGTACTCGATGGTGCTCGTTACTTGAATGAGCATCAAATCGTGTTTGACTCCACCCCAGCTTTTGGCTCCTCCCCGCTGTGATGTGCCTGTTTTGGCCCCTCCCCACCGCGACGAGAGAGAGGGAGAAAAAAAAAAAGCTGGTGACCCTGCGTTCCACATACAAAAATGCTTGAGTCTCCCATTGTAGTCAATGGGGTTCGTTACTCAAGTAGAGCTTTTGAATTTAACGAAAAGCTCGACTCGAATAACGCGGACCCGAGCATTTGGGTGCTCGCTCATCTCTAGTAATAAACCTCCAGTCCCAGGGACAAAATTTGGCCCAGGCACTGGAGGGGGAAGTTACACTACCTGCTGCCCTCCTTGATTCCAGTTCAAATGCCTATCCACTTCTTCCTGGGACCCTCTTCAATCTTCCAATACGGCTATGGTGCTCCTGTCATTGGTAGTCAGCCATTGCATGCTGCTTTCCGATTGACCAGAGCTGCTTGCGAAAGACAAGTCTGCATTGTCTTAGATTACCGATGCACCGCTGCATTTGAAACAGTCAGTCGAACTTAAATGTTCCGACTAACTTTTCAGAATATATCAAGTCTAATTCTGACAGTGTTTCTAAGTCTATTTGAAAACGTTTGTATTTCAATTCATTTTCTATCTGTGTGCTTGTATGTGATTTGGGTGGATTTTCTTGGGATCAATTGAGGCAGTTTAATATTTGATGGTGACTTCATGACATATCTATACAACGAATGAGTTCTCTCTAAACCCTTCTTTATCTTTTAAATGCACATGGCATTTTCCCTAGATACTTCTTGGAATTGCTTCCCTCTAAATACTAGACATTTAATACAATGTGTTCTCCATAGGGAAATATATTGCAATACCCTGAATTGAAATGAAAGTGTTTGTTTTATGCCAAAAGGTTGTTGCTGGAATAGGAAATGTCCGAGCGAGTCAGTTATATGCATGCGAGATATGGAAACATATATTCTGTGATGTCAATGAGGAGTGCAATAATAGGGGAGATTGGAAGACAGAGAGGTACAGTTGTATACAGTGTAGTCTAAAAGTATCACGTCTGCATTCATGTGTTAATCAATCACAAGAAGACCTTTCCAACCCACATGGGCACTTCACTTAATTTAGTTTTTATATTAACACTTTCTAGGCTGAAACTTTTTTTGAGCATGCAAAACATTCAGTGCACATAGGCTATCCAAATTGGGATTATTCACCCTAGAAAAAAGACGGTTAAGGGGCGACCAAACAACTATGTATAAATACATGAGGGGACGATACAAGGATCTCTCTCATGATCTGTTTTTACCCAGGAACATAACAGAATGAAGGAGCGTGACAGCATAAATGGTGCAAAAAATAAAAAGGTTCTTTATTCTTGCATGATGACAAGTTTCAACGTTTTCAACTGCGCATGCGCAAGACATTAGAAGCAAAATCCCACAAGAGCGCGGTCACACAGTGTCTCCAGCGCCCAATATGAAAACATCCATATGGTGATAAAAGAAACATGCATCACAGGTGCCAGCACTCTGATGTATGCCCCTTTGGGCAAACACCACCGTTGGTAAATAAAGTTAATGATTAGAGATGAGCGAGCACCAAAATGCTCGGGTGCTCGTTACTCGGGACGAAATTTTCGCAATGCTCGAGGGTTCGTTTCGAGTAACGAACCCCATTGAAGTCAATGGGCGACCCGAGCATTTTTGTATATCGCCGATGCTTGCTAAGGTTTTCGTTTGTGAAAATCTGGGCAATTCAAGAAAGTGATGGGAACGACACAGCAACGGATAGGGCAGGCGAGGGGCTACATGTTGGGCTGCATCTCAAGTTCCCAGGTCCCACTATTAAGCCACAACAGCGGCAAGAGTGGCCCCCCCCCCGCACTGTCAGCGTAAAGATCGTTCTCCTCTGCCATAGCTGTAACAGCTGTGGCAGAGAAGAACGATGTTTGCCCATTGAATTCAATGGAGCCAGCAATACAGCAGGTTCCACTGAAAGCAATGGGCTGCCGGCGATCGCAGGATGAATTGTCGGGAAGGGCTTAAATATATAAGCCCTTCCCTGCAATTCATCCAGAAATGTGTTACAATAAAAATATATACCGGCGTATAAGGCGACGGGGCGTATAAGACGACCACCCAACTGTCACCTTATACGCCGGGAATACAGCGGAGCAAAGAATAAAAATCATTACTCACTTCTTCTGACGTTCTGCGGTGCTGCTGCAGGCTGTCGCTCCCTCCTGGTTCCCGGCAGAGCATTGCTTTCTGGACGCAGGGCTTGAAATCCCCGCCTCCAGAAACACAGCCAATCACAGCCATTCAATGACATCATTGTCATTGGCTGTGATTGGCTGAAGGCATGTGTGTTTCTGGAGGCGGGGATATAAAGCCCTTCGTAGAGAAAGCAATGCTCTGCCAGGGACCAGGAGGGAGCAACAGCCTGCAGGAGCGCCGCAGAACGTCAGAAGAAGTGAGTAATGATTTTTATTCTTTGCTCCACTGTATTGCCGGCGTATAAGGTGACAGTTGGGGGGTCGTCTTATACGCCCCGTCGCCTTATACGCCGGTATATATTTTTATTGTAACACATTTCTGGATGAATTGCAGGGAAGGGCTTATATATTTAAGCCCTTCCCGACAATTCATCCCGCGATCGCTGGCAGCCCATTGCTTTCAGTGGAACCTGCTGTATTGCCGGCTCCATTGAATTCAATGGGCAAACATCGTTCTTCTCTGCCACAGCTGTTACAGCTGTGGCAGAGAAGAATGATTTGTCTTCTATATGTTCTCAATGGGGTCGGCGCTGCTGCCGCCGGCCCCATTGAGCGCATATAGAGAAGAGAACAGAAATCGCAGATCGCACATAGGTGCGATCTGCGATTTCTATGGCCTTATGAAGGACTGTTGGGGTTCTTGAAACCTAAAATACTCCTAACACTCTCCCTATAGCAGCTCCAACAAGATAGCATTGTCCCTGATCTGACTCAGAATGCATCTGTGGCGAGCCGCGAGAGGGGCAGATTTTAATACTCGGGTGACACCTAATCTCGCCAGCCACTCACTGCAGGGGGGTGGTATAGGGCTTGAACGTTGCAGGGGGAAGTTGTAATGCCTTCCCTGTCTTTCTATTGGCCAGAAAAGTGCGCAAATTTCTCAGGGAAGAAAATGAAAGTAACCCGAACACCGCGTGGTACTCGTTACGAGTAACAAGCATCTCGAACACCCTAATACTCGAACGAGTATCAAGCTCGGACGAGTATGCTCGCTCATCTCTATTAATGATACATTAATACAAACATCTGTAAGCATAAGAGTACATGCCCATGGACGGAATCGCTACGCGTTTCCCACATTTTCAGTCAAAACGTTGCTTGTCGTCATGGAGTTGCGAATTAATTTCTTCACCCAAGGTGGGGTAAATTGGCTTCTGCCTCAGTGGGGTTTTCTTTGCCTTCCTCTGGATCAACCAGGACGGGGTGGGGAGGGTGGGGTGGAGGAATTGGGTCGGCAGTAGAGATGAGCGAGCATACTCGCTAAGGCAAACTACTCGAGCGAGTAGTGCCTTATTCGAGTACCTGACTGCTCGTCTCTAAAGATTCGGCTGCCGACGCGGGTGAGAGATGAGTTGCGGCGGTGAGCAGGGGTGAGCAGAGGGCGGGGGAGTGAGAGAGAGATCTCTCCTCCGTTCCTCCCCGCTCTCCCCCGCCGACAGCCGAATCATTAGAGACGAGCAGGCAGCTACTTGAATAAGGCAGTACTCACTCGAGTACTTTGCCTTAGCGAGTATGCTCGCTCCTCTCTAGTCGGTAGGCTAAACTGAATAGAGATTTGTCTTTTTCTTCAGCCTAGCATACTATGTTACTATGTATGATATGGAATCATGTCTGTTGTTTGATGTAATTAAACTCAACAGAAAATGTATCTCTGCTAAAACAAACATTTTTGTGGACAGGATGGTTCAACGCTGAACAATATAATATCCAATTACCACAAGTTAACTGGAAATAATTTATGTTCGCTCTTCTGTTAAAATGCCGGCATTGTGCAATGATAACAGTGCTGTACATAGCAATCTAATAAAGTAAGAGCCCATGCAGAGGCGTAACTTGAAGCTTCTGGGCCCCAGTGCACAATCTGTAACAGGGCCCCCAACTATAATGCTTTATTCATAGTACTGGGCTCCCTATATGGATAAAAGAGGCCTTATGACCCCCTAGGGCTCCTGGGCCAGGGTGCAACCGCATCCCCTGCATGCTCTATAGTTACGCCTCTGAGCCCATGCATACTACTGTCATTCTATAGATGCATATGGATGTTTATACACAATCCATGGGAAAATAACCCTGCATGCTCTAAAACATGTCTATGACAATATTGAGGGTGGCATTTTTGGAAAATGCACTCGTAGTTTTTAATGCAGAAGTGGATCCAGCAGGAAGCAAAGTCCGTCCTGAGTTCTCAGTCTTTTTTAACCACTTCTGCTTGACTCAAAAAAGTGCATGAAAAACTGCAAGTGTGTTTTCCCAAAAATGATGTGTGTTAAGCAACCCTAATGCTGGGTTCCCACAGGTCGGTTTCACCGCGGAAATCTGGAGGTTTTGCTGCAGCGAAAAAACGCAATATCACGCCGGTTTCGGAGCCGCCTCGCTGCACGCATTTACGTTGCGGCCAGTTCTCCCATAGAGAGGAGCGAAGCTGCAATGGAAAAAAAAAAAGAATTGACATGCTGTGTCCCGGGAATCCACGCCGCAGCGCCGGCCAATGCCAGGTTTGCCGTGATGGATTGTCCACCCCGTGTGAACAAGATTTTTGACAAATCTTGTCCACATGGCTGGCTAATCCTGGAATTAGCGGCTGCAGGGAAATTCCGCGGCAAATCTGCCCTGTGTGAACCCAGCCTTAGAGTCAATATACAGCTGCATGGATGCATGTGCCATTGTACAAGATCTGTAGCCTAAAGCTCGTTCAGATGAGCGCTGTGGGTGCACAGTATAGCCGCACAAAGAATGGGCTGCTATAGGAACCAATGGGTTCCTATAGACGCATTAACATGAGCGCTTGTTAGACATGCTGAATCAGCGCATCTAACAAAAATAGGAACTGCGAGTGCAAACACTGTGGTGCACGCAAAGATAGTACATGTCGGCTCTGGGGTGAGCGCAGGGATAGGACATGTCCTATCTTTGCTGCCTGCTTTCCATGGACTCCTATGGGAGCCTTGAAAGCACGCAGCACGCACCTCGGATCATGTAAACGGGCTACTTCAAGTAGCGTGAGGTAGCCCGTTCACGCAATCTTTTCAGCACTCTAGCTGCACTCTATTTTCGCTGCTTACAGCATGCCCACTGCGCTCGTCTGAACTATCCCTAATAGTTATGCACAGTAGAATGGTGACTTATATCTATACGGACCTGTTCACACTGGGCTTTTTCATGCAGATTTTGTGCTAAAATATGCATTATTTTACTATCCCATTGAGTTTAATTGGATTCTGCGCTGTAGTTCATATGAAAAAATAGAAGAGATATGTCAATTCACATAAGTTCACATCAGAATATCCGCAGTTGGATTAGTCCCATTGAAAGGTAATAATCCTTGTGTGGATCCGCTGCATCTTCAAATGAAAATCCGTATCATAAATCTGCATTAAACACGTGGATTCTGACGCAGATTTCCTTTTAAATTTGCGTTGGATCCTTCCAATGGGAGCTTTTTCGTGCGAATGGAGCCTAAAATTGCACAAATTGACAGTCATGAGTTGGCATTCAGTCTTCTGGAATAAACAATTTAGGAATTTTATCAATATATTTCAGTAGTAACCACTAAAACAGCTTGGTAGAAGTCACGTACTTCAGAACATGGGATTTTTACATACGGAGCAAAATATACAAGAGGAGTATTTATTGTTGTAGTCCTATGTCTTGGTGTGTCTGCATGTAATTCTGGCTATGGTGGTACTATAAACTGACAGAAGCATGATTCTGCAGGCGGTGGTTGTTTAGGCTGGCTGTTAGGTGGACTGTAATTGTTCTTTGCAGATACTGCATATTCTGGCCCCTCCTCTCAGAGGGCGATGGTTATTCTCTTGACTTCATTATAGTTTGATCATACATGCTGGTCAGGTTTGTGCCTTATCTGTACACCGACAGATATAATGTCTGATGCAGAGTCTGGTCAGAACCGTGTCTTGTCTTTACTCCATCAGTTGTAGTGTCTGATGCCTGAACCATGTCTGAACTATATCCTGCCTGGGATCTTTGGTGAGGCAGTAGACTCCTGTCAGCTAAGTATCTGTGGCAATTTTTTTCTGTGTGTTTCCCGCATTTTGGTAATATTTAATATATCTATATTGATCCATTGAGGGCATTTATTACATTGTGGTCTGACATGTTGGTGATGTCTTTGAAGGGCACCGCTTTTGTGCCCTGCATAAACGTAACAGTCTTGTCCATTCTACATGAATGGGATATGTACATAGAGCTTAATGTATATTACTCAATATAGAAAAAGCAACTTAACCCCCAAACGTTACAGGACATACAGTTACGTCCTGCAGGGCAATCGCAAGAAGCAGCCAGCACCCACCTGCAAGAGCTCCGATAAGCAGCGCTCCTCACCTGAGCTGTTAACCACTTAAATGCTGCAGTCAAATTTGACAGCGGCATTTAAATGCCCGATCGATGTTTGAGGGTCCCACACTGCCCCCCGCTATAAGATCTGAAAAGCCCCAGGGCTGCCATTGCAGATTTCCCATCAAGCTATGTCTGTGGAGTGGCTTGATAGATTGCCTGTCGGATCGTGGTATAATGTAATATTATGCGGTTACATCATACTACAGGAGCGATCAAAATACCTTATATTGTTGTCCCATCTGGGGACTAAAAAAAAGCTATAAAAAAGTTTCATTAATTATTAAAAAAAATAAAAGGTAATAAAAGTTTAACTAACCCCCCCTCCCTTTTGATATATTTAGAATAAAAGAATCTAAATAATTAAAAAAAAAACAAAACATATTTTGTATCGCTGCATATGATCTATCAAAGTAACGCATTATTTACCCCGCACGGTGCACGGCGTCAGAATAAAAAAAATAAACAACAGGATTGTGCCTTTTTGGTCACCCTGTCTCCAAGAAGAAAATTTGGTGAAAAGCGATAAAGTCGTATAAAAGAGTTATGATTTTTTAAAAGGGGGCATGAAAAAACGAAAATGGAAAAAAAACAGGACCGCATCCATAGGAGGTTAAAACATTAAGCCTTTTCAAGTATATTTTACAAAAAAAATATAATATCAATCACCTATGAGGGCTTAGTCACACGGGCGCATTGGCGCCCGTGTTACTGCAGATGAAAGACGGACGCACTTCAGGACGGACGTCTCTCTGCAGCGCCGGAGGAAAGAACATGTGACCGGCTTCATTGCCGGTCATGTGTTCTTTCATCAGCGCTGTGGGGAGTCGTCCGTCTTGAAGTACGGCCGTCTTCTTCCTGCAGTAAGGGCTCAGTCACACGGGCGCATCGGTGCTGTTGTACGGGTGCCGATGTGCCCGTGTGACTAAACCCTAAATGTTTAAAGAAATTCCCAAATCTCGAGATACGAGAGATGAAATAATTATCTAATTGGCAGATATTTTTGCTGAACTTCCTATTAGTAATTCCATTGAAAGACAATACAATTAAATTATCACTAGTCTACGGTGGTTCACAACTGAGAAAAACAGGCTGTATTCATGTAGTATAGTAAGAAATATTAAATAGGTTTTAGGTTTTTAAATGGATATCAAAATATATCCATAATTCCACAAGTTTTGAATATTGTCTCAGTCTCCAGTATGATAGATTCCTCTGGGTAAACTAGGCAAAGGCAATTTAAGGCTGTAGGCAAAAACAAAAATAAGAATCAGGTTAATATAAATGTTCGGATCATTATGTGATGATTTCTATATCTGGACTGACATTCTGTTTATTCACTGTAGAATACTCCAGGATTTTCACAATGCCTTGATGGAGGTTCACACAGTGTGGATGCGATTCTTCTATAGTTCTTAGTTCTTGGCAAACTCTTTAGATCTTTTCGTTTGGTGTAGCTAATGTCTGAGCAACTGCCAGGATCCCTCGTAAGCATCATTGCTGGTTGTGTCAAGTGCTCAATGCCAATTATCTGCACCTCAAACTGTAGACTGTAGATCAGATATTTTGCTTGTAGCATGAGTTCTATGTACTAACAGTTATTATTATTTGTAATAAGTATTTATTAAAGTTTTTAACGGATAACAATACTGGTTGTGCACGACCGAACATGTACAACAGAAAAAAATGTATAAAGTAAAACGCTAAGAAGTCAAAAATGGAACATCCCTAGGAAATGATCAAAACTAATCTTTCGTCTCTACAGAATAATATGGGTGGCACAGAGATCAAAATTAATAGAACTAAGGGTATTAAGGCACACAAAGGCCCCACAAAACTGCCAAAGCAGAAGGAAATATCTAAGGGCCGTAGAGGTAATAAGAGGACCTAGGTTAGAAGGAAGAAGATGCAGAGAGAGAAATAGGAAGGCAGCACAGGGGCGAGGAGAAGAAAGAGATGAGCGTAGGGGAGAGGGAAAAGGAGGAGATGGGGAGAGGGATACTGAGGGGGGAGGAGGAAAGGGGTGGTATCAACGTACTCGCAGATACTAGTGGGTAATGTATGCTGTTATTGAGGGGGATCCAGGTGCGGCCAGGAGAAAAAAGGAATCACTGCGAGAAAAGATCTCTATAGTCTTGAGTGCTGATGAAATTAACCAAAATTGTCATATTTTTAGAAACTCGTTGGTATCTCGTAAGAGTTATGTGCAGAGTTCCTCCATATTTCACAGGTAAGTCATCTAACAGTTATTCCTATAAGTTCTGATATTAAAGTCAAACTGTTTCACGAAATGCTTTGACTTCAAGGCAGTAAAGATAAAGCAGATATCACTATAAAATATATATGAGCACAAATCAAAGCTTCAGAGCAAAAGGAAAATATTTAATTCATTATGTGGGTAGGCCAGACCAACAATGATGCCGCCAATATGACATCTTGATTTACTGAACAATATAAGGGAGTTAGGGGAAAACGTTATCCAATGTAATGACTAACACAAAAAATTGACAGTGAAGGTTTTGTGTGTCTGTATGTCTGCACTTAGGGTAGCTTTGCTTAAATATACATTGATTGGCCACCTTTTAAGAGACACCATCTAGTGGCATATTCGAACTCCCCTGGCCTTCAGAACTGCAGCTACTCATTAGGGCACAGATTCCACTAGGTGTTGAAGTTATTCTGCAGTAACATTGGCCCATGCAGACAGGATAGCTTCTTGCAATACCATAAATTAGATGGAGGTCCTGGCATGCTCTGAACAGGAAGGGGTCATTGATTCATGCTGTTTGTCAAATTCTGACCTTTAATCAGCCAGGTGAATCAGAAACCTGGATTCATCTGACCAGGTCATGTTTCTTCACTGCTCAGTGATCCAGTTTTTACATCTTTTTTGCCCACCGGAATTCTGCCTTTCTGTTTCTCTTAGATACCAATAGTATTGAAACTGGTTGTCTGCTCTAACAGCCCATCCGTGCTAAGGAAAGTGGAGTTGTACATTCAGACACATTAGATGGAGCACCAGTAGAGTGGCCCAAAAAACTAAACTTTCAACTACAAAACAAGACACCCTCTAATTCTTTTCCTTTTAACAAACCTTTATTTGGGGCAGAGTTTCAGGTTCTTATATCTACGATAAGGTTGTTCTCAAAGACCATGAACTTTTTACTAATGACGAAGAAGAGAAACAACCGTTGCTTCAAGTCATGGAAGCAAATCGCAAGGCTGTTCCAACACAAATTACCACGAAGTCTGCTGTCCAGTCCTTAAGCACTGACTAACAAGTATTTGTGTAGGAATTGTGACTATTTTCATATATTTGAAGGTATTTTTGGAGGAACAGCACAAATGTGTAGATCGTCAAGACAAATGCCATTGTCGGTAATTAATGTTTTACAGTATAATGGTTCTTTTGCAAAAGCAAATTGTTAATATTAATGCTGTAGCTTGTGTATTTGGAAATCTTGAGTGCAAGCAGCATTTCTCATAACATACATCAATTTTGAGCACCATCTTGAGGTTGGAATTTAAAGCTAAAACCTAAACGAATTGGGAAGGTGTCTTGCTGTATAGCTGCCACCTTATTTTTTGCCTATCTCTATGGGCCAACCTAATTTTTAACCAGTGTTGTGTGCAGCTTGCTTGCCTGTATATGACCTGTTCATCAGAATGAATCTTTATATCCCCTCTGACTCATATTGACAATGAGTTGCTTACAGGATTCCCTTTCACTGGATGTTTTTCCTTGATCACACCATCCTCAGTATACTCTCAACACTGCTGCAGATGAAAATCCACAAAATTAGCAGTGACATCCTAGCTAACCATGACTATGCCAGTACTGGTGCATTATGTCTCCACTGGAAGTATTGATTGGCCGACCACAGTGACAGGGAACACCTAGGTTACGCCGCAGTAGCATCTTAGATGTCCCTGCTGTAGTGTCACAGCTGTAACCTGGTCTGACGTAGCATGGTATATGTCCCCACTGCAGTCGAGGACCATAATGAGAGCTGAAATCTGCTCTATTTGTCCTCGCTCAAGCATTGTGCTGGGCGGCTATGCCGAGGAAGCACACTTACACTGGCTGCATGTTGCAGGCTATGGTGAGGAGCGGACTTACAGTGGGTGGCTCTGCTGAGAACGGGACTATCCGCTGGAAGCTGCTGCGGCGCTGTGCTGGTGGTGACGGACAGCTGATAGGGGTAGATGGCAGCAGAGATTGACATCGTTGGAGGGCTGCCGTGCGCAGCGACAACAGTGACAGCGGAGCCGCCTGATCGAGGGGACGGAAGCACACATGCCAGTCCAGCTGACAGATGGCGGAGCGTGTCAGGGGGATGTGCAGTGAGAGATGTGCAGGCAATCTGCATACTGACAGCGGGGCCGGATGATCAGGGGGATGGGAGCGGACATACCAGTCCGGCTGGCTGATGTGTCAGCTTGTCAGGGGGGTGGCCGGTGAGAGCTATGCAGCCAATTTGTACATCTGGGGGCATGACCTGTCAATAAGCCCGGCCAACCCATGTCTCCACCCATACATCTTGTGGAGACATAATGCACCAGTACCGACTATGCCTTGATCAAAGTTGCTGAGATCGCTTGAATTTTCCCACTGTAATGTGGATTCACACTGAAACTGATCCACGAAAAGCTTACTCACTTGGTTTTATGCTGCACTCTGGGGTTACTTGCCCAATTTCCATACAGGGAAGCTCCAATTGTAAAAGAGCATATGTCTCTATTTCAGTGCAATTATACTGTATATTGATACAGCCCAGTATTGAAATATTGATTGTCTTTTCTTTTTAGTGCTGTGGTATTTTTCATTTCTGGCAAATGTGTGTCTATCCTGAATACTGAGATGTTGCTGTTCAGGGATGAAGGAAGTAGCATATGTCTAGTTTTCTGCTGTAGAGTTTGTTGTCTAGCAGGTGATCTACTGTCCCTGTAACACAACTACCTGTCTGCACTCCTATGTTTGTTATTGCCGTGCAACTAGCATTTTGAAAAGATGGCTGCTCCAGCAATCAGAAAAGCTAACCTTACAGCAATTTCAGAAGTCGGGTTGACTGGCTAATAAGTAGACTGAGTCAATGGACCAAGCAAAGGGAGGGTTAGTATGACCAGTGGGAGAGCATGGCTTGCTATATGAACCCATTCAGCCCTTCTACCTCTGCCAATAATTGTGAAGTCTTTCTGGTGTTTGTGTTCTGTACTCTAGTCTTCTCTTAGTCTTATTATTACCCAATTGTAATGACTTTGCATTGCTATTTAACTTCCCTGCCTGTTCTGTTTATCCTGTACCTGACCCGATTTCCTCCTATATTCCCTTCTGTACTAATACCTGGATTCTGACCTTGGATTTGCTTACTTCCTGTTTGCTTGCCATCTTGTACTTTAAAGTCCTCCTGGCTTTGATCCTGCTTTGTACCTGACTTTGATTCTCATTTATCCTTTACTTCTGACATATCCTCTGATCTTCTGGCACTGACCCCTGGCTTGTTTGACTTAGTCACCTGTTTGATCCACCGAGCATTCTTACTGATTTCAACATGCAAGAAAAAAGAAAATGACATTTAAAATTCCTAATTAGATTTCTGTTCCAAGATATAGCACATTTTAGATGATATTAAAACAGTTGTATCAGAAAACACTTTATCACCTATCCATAGTATAGGTAATAAAAGTGTGATCGGTTGGGGTCTCACTGCCAAGACCCCCACTATCCCAAGAATGGAGGTCTTGTGTCCCCCTTGTCTGTCACTGCGGGCTCTCCGTATTCACCTACAGTGATGTCAGATTGAATGTAGCGGTGGCCAACTATGCAAGAACACCACTCTATTGATTTACCAACCTCAGAAGGATGGAAGGGAGAGTTGACCTTGAGCCGGCTACCTGAAACATGCAGGGAATGAACCCACAACCTTCAGGTCGTGAGCGAGAGTTTAGAAATGCATACTGCTGCCTTAACACCACACGAAAACATGAAGTCTTCGGAATCAGAAGAGCTGAAAACTAGAGTGTAAGCAACCTTCTAGAAATGTATCACTAATTAGGCTGCAACATATCCCACAAAATCCACTTTCTCGACTGTCATGTGGACTTCTTCCCTCTCAACTGTAGTTCAGTGAGTGTTGAACACGGTGAAAATTTCCACCACAACATTTCAATTATGGAACAAAGTCATCAGCGTTAGTGGGATGCTTCCATGCTTGCTGTCTACTGTTGGGCATTAGCAAGAGATGTCCCAGAAAAGGAGTACAACAGCCAAGCAAAGAGAAGCTGCTCTCGTGAATAGGCCACTTTGTAAAATAGTACTTTGGGTTGCTGTATGTTTGCTTTGTGTTTTATGTTGTTGTTGCAGTGGACTTCCCCATATTTATATTGTTGTCAGAGTATATTAGATTATGTTCATGTTGGTCTTCATGATAAGCTCATCATTATAGTACTATAGTGCAAGCGATGTATCTCAAAAACTAGATCTAACAAACTTCAGTATCGGTCTTTACTTATTGGTTATATTTACGTAAATACGTCCATCTTCTGTCCTCCCTCCCGATTTTCCTTTTGTTGAACCTGGTTGTTTTACCAGGACTGTTTAAATGTTTTGCTTTAAGAATTGCTTTTTTTTGTCTTGTCCTACTGTAAGTCCGGGCTCACACGGGTGGACTGGATTCCAAATGTGGGAGGGGCACAGCGGATTCTGGCTGTGTGTCCGTCCGGCGATCCTGCGTACCTTATTTTCTCTGTATTGCGGATGACTGCAGTCATGCACAGTACAGTTTTTTGTAATATTTGTATGTCCCGTGCCGTCGCTTAACGATGATGTGGGTACCTGTGGCTCATACACAATGTTAATTGCATATGGGCTGCGAGTTCGGATGCCCTCCATTGACTTGAATGGTGGCCATCCGCATGGAGTCTGCAGCAAAATAGAGCATGCTGCGATTTCCCCTATGCTTGTGGAATACGCAATTCATATTCGCGAGGGTGAGCGAAAAAGCGATTTTACATGCTTTACAATGCCCACGCGGATTCCGATCGCAAATTCCACAATTGCAATCCTACCATGTGAGACCAGCCGTAGCCTTCCTTGTTATCTAAGTGTTTTAACCTGTTTAGGACCAGCCACAGTAAATTCACGGCGGCTGGTCCTGGGCTTAGAGCACCGCTGATAGTAAAATTACGGCGTTGCTTTAAGTCTTCTTCCTCTGCAATCAATCAGAGGCAGGAATGGGTTATTAGCTGTTAGTGACAGCTGATAACCAGGAGCAGAAGGCAGGAGGGGGTTTTAACCCTTCCTGCCTTCTGCCTCCCCGATATACAGTGGTTAATGAGCACTCTGTACTGAAAGTGAAAGTAACATTTACTTTCACTACGGGAGCCTAGGGGGGTCATGTGACCTCCTGGGATTCCCTGCTACTGCAGAGCTGGAGGGTCAGACTAGACCCTGGCAGCTCTGCAGGTGACTAATGTCACTACAGGGGTTGCTTTCCCCTGTTACTGGGGCTCCTATGGATACCCCAGCTACAGTGGGAAAATGTCAAATAAAGAAAAAAAAAAGTGAATGTCCCCCAGAGGTCTTATATGACGTCATGGGGGACATAGATAGTAAAAAAACATAATAACATACATAAGTAAAACAAAATAACAGAATAAAACAACAATATATACATAAGAAAGAAAATAACACAAAGCAGACGCCAACAAAAACAATCGCCGTATGCGCCCTGTAAACCAAAACCATACATACTATCAAAATATCCGAAACGAATAGAGGAACCCATTCCCATACTTTATTTTAGTGTAAATATAAAAATAATTAAAAAAAATTATAAATGTTAAAAAAATTTTGCTTTTTACCCCCAATAAAACTAAAAAACGGAAAAAAAAAGTCAGTGAAAAAGAGATATAAAAAAATAGTCACGGAAAAAAAAACGCAGCAAAAATAATTTTGGAAGCTTAAGGTACAAAACAGCCTGGTCCTTAAAGGGGTTGTCCCGCGCCGAAACAGGTTTTTTTTTTTTTCAACCCCCCCCCCCCGTTCGGCGCGAGACAACCCTGATGCAGGGGTTAAAAAAGAACACCGGACAGCGCTTACCTTAATCCCCGCGCTCCGGTGACTTCTTACTTACCCGGTGAAGATGGCCGCCGGGATCTTCTACCTCCGTAGACCGCAGCTCTTCTGTGCGGTCCATTGCCGATTCCAGCCTCCTGATTGGCTGGAATCGGCACGTGACGGGGCGGAGCTACACGGAGCTACACCGAGCCCCATTGAGAAGAGCAGAAGACCCGGACTGCGCAAGCGCGTCTAATTTGGCCATTAGACGGCGAAAATTAGACGGCAACCATGGAGACGAGGACGCTAGCAACGGAGCAGGTAAGTGAAAAACTTTTGATAACTTCTGTATGGCTCATAATTAATGCACAATGTACATTACAAAGTGCATTAATATGGCCATACAGAAGTGTATAGACCCACTTGCTGCACCCGGACAACCCCTTTAAGGGGTTAATAACTAAAATCTCAATTAAATTTAAATTCTGGAAAAAAAAGACCTAATTAACAACTTTTGAATTCATATTCGCTTTTACTCGCCCCAAATTGGTACATTTTGACAAACGTTAGAAAGGAAACAAGAAGAATTTTTTGTTGAACAGTGGATACGATAGGAATAAAAAGGAACTTACAGAAATCAAGATTTGACGTTCGTTAACATTTAACAAAATGATTTACTTTTAGATTTCATTCATTTTTAAAATCTTAACTGGTCACAATACATTATCAGGAAACCAGCGAGAAAATGGATTATGGAAATGATCAGCTTCATTTGTCATTTTTAGTGTGGACATCTCAACAGCGAGTTTTCAGTTTTGGAAAAGATCGAACTTTTACTAGTTCATTAACATTATGAGAGTCATTACACTAATAGATACCCTGGACACACAGAAATGTCTTGAAGTTCACATTTTATTTTAAATACAGGATGACTGCATCCATTGATGATACAAGAACACAGACAGCAAAGGGAGAAAACATTCTGTCTGATATTTCACCAAACCTTAACTGATCCCTGGTGTCTAACTGCCCAATTAACTACTGGCCTCGGGCTTAGGACACCAGTGCTTCCCTAGGAATTATACTGAACTGACAGCATGAAAAGTTTTATTCCTACAGTGAACTGAATACTTACTAAAAGTATTCACGAAAAAAAAATATTTCTCACAGTTTCACATTGGTGTTGAAAAAAATGTCTGCAGCAATAATGTCAGGTGTTGGCATGATGCAGAATAATGTGCGGAGGAAAAATTAATTCTACAATCAGGAGTAATCTAGCTAATTGGAAGATGACAGATGAACAGCCAATACTTGGGAAAAGCAGGCACCATGGGATTGCGTCTAGTCATAACATGAAACAAGGAACTCTTCACACTGGTGACAGTTATTTCTGCAAGAAGGTCAAGTAGTGCCGTGACTCATGGATGGACACATGGCTACTAAATATTCAGATTATGGACCTGTATGTATGGTGCCTCTTCTGTATGCAATGGAAGATGCCACAGCTTTTAATGGATTTGCTATGAATCCTTGAGAAAAAAAATAACTTCCACATAAAAACAGCTTGCCCGCCATGCCAGATCGGGATTGGGGGTGATGTCATGGTGCATGGGGTCACTTCTCTGTGGGTATGTGGATGGATTCGTCAACTGGAAAGTGTGTGTGTCCCAGCCAACCATATATCGGCATCACATTTTCTTCAGCTCCTCCTCATAGAGCATATCGTTTGCATTTCCAGTCTGAGGCTTCAGTCACACAAGCGTATATCTGCCACGCTCTCACGGCTTGCTGATACAGCTGCCCATCTGATGGATTGGTTTACAATGCATTAGTTCAGATGGGTGTATTCCCACAGTGTAAAGAAGTCCGGCCAGCAAAGATAGTGCAAACGGTGCGCATCCCGGTCGGGCGTTTTAACACTGGCCAGAAAAGATAGTTCAGGAACTATCTTTCGGCCAGAATACGGTGACGGCTCCCATAGACTCCTATGGGAGCCTGTAGGAGCTACCGGAGAAGGGAGGTGGGAGGGAGTTTAGCAGCATGTCTTCTAAACTCACACCCCCTTCTCTCCTCCTCTTTGCCCCTTGCCGTTTTTTTGCAATGGGACGGGATGGGGTGGGAGCTAGCTGCTATGCTCCCTCCCCACCCCATCACCTCACATTGCTGGCAGCCAACAAGGGACGGAGAGGGGACAGAGCTTAGCATACTAGCTCCCACCCTGCCCCTCCCCTTGCCAAGATCCGTCGAGGGGGTGGAAAGGGGGAGGCAGTTTAGCAGAGCTAAACTGTCTCCCCCTGCCCGACGGTATCCTGGGCTTGGCGTATTATCACCAGACGGGCCGTCTGAACGGGCACAGAAAAGCTAGATGTAGCCGTGACTTGGTCATGGCTGCCTCTCATTCACACGATTTTCGGTCGCGCTGTGAGCCCTTTTAGTGTTTCTGGTCAAGTTGGTAGCTTCAGTCCTGCTTCATTTTAAGATAAGTTTGCTTGGTGAAAAGGATATTCTGGGGTGTTGTGCCATCTATCGCCTGACTATTTTGCTATTGTATTTCATCTAGGTCATTGCATGCCTATTTCCATATTTATCATATCCCTTGTTATTTTCTGTAGCAAACATCATCCTTGTTTTTCAACTAAGGACAGTCAGAGTGACCACAGGTTCGAGGCATGGGGTCATACTCAATAGAACAAGTACTTTCCTTTTAGGTAGGGTCTCATCACATTAGTAGGTTAGGGTCAAATTTCCTATTCTACCACTTTATGGATTTTTTGCTTGTATTTTTGTTCTCTATTAATATACAGTAGAACCTCAACTAACGTCATTAATCCGCTTGGAATCAATGTTAGTTGAGGGTATTATTTCTATAGGAATTAATGTAAATCCAATTAATTGGTTCTAGACATTCCAAAAAAAACACACCAAACCCCATTTAATAGAGAATAACTCTGGTCTTTAATACCAAAAACAATACAAATACTGAATGAATATAAAACACAACTATAAAGAATAATATAACATTTAACAGGCTTTTGGACATTTAGCATACAGTGCTTTGACATAGGACCGCAGGGACATCATTATAGCAGTACAAATCACTGTGCTATCTGTGCTTTGACATAGGACTGCAGGGACATCATGAGCAGTATGTATCACTGTGTTATGTGTGCTTTGATATAGGACTGCAGTAATTATTTGCAAACGTTTCTTTACTGTACTGTACTCATCTGTACAGTACTTGCAGTACAGTGGGGATTCAGGAGGCAGGCAGCATTCAGCCGGCACTTTAGGGATTCAGCTGCTGTACTGTGTCAGGAAGCAGGCAGACACAGCAACGTTCAGCCGGCACTGTGCACTGTGGTGAAGGGAGGGGGAGGAGTAGGCGGGCGCTGATGCAGGAGAAGCAGGAAGTGACCAGCATCGGCTTCGCGCCGCCTCACTGAGCGGCGCCCGGGGTCATGCAGTGGTCGGCGCCCTTATCTGAGGAATGCAAATTTATTTGAGGGACCGCCACTGCCCTGACACATCAAACAGTGTTGCTTAAGAGCAATGCTACTCAAGGGTTTACTGTATAGTGTACATATTTATCCTCTAAAGGACAACAAGCTACTTCCAATCAGGATGAGGTATTTTGCGTCTAGCTCCGACATAACAGGTACAGTGTGGGATTCTGTGGACCCTTAGCAGGTTGTGGATGGGTAAAACATGTGTCCATAATACGATGTACATGAGCTTAAATATAACAATGTATGCAGAATCCAGTACACAGTAATTTTGGACCATTTTCTTGCAAAACTGTTCGTAGTTACAGTCCAAACAAAGTTTTTCTACAGTCTTTGATAATCTAAGACATTAATACAGATAGTCCCGGACTTGTGAACATTCGACTTACGAATTTCGCTAGATACAAACTATCTGTCCTGCACAGTATGATGTAATGCTATGGCATGACATCATACTGTGCAGGGACCGGACAAGCTTCTATCAAGCCTGATAGAAGCCTGTCCGGTCACATCGCGGTTGCTAGGCAGCCGGGGACCTCCTGAAAGGCCCTAGGGCTGTCTATGCAGAGCGCCTATCAAGCCGTGCGCTTGATGGGCACTCTGCATAGGCAGCCCTGGGGCCTTTCAGGAGGTCCCCGGCTGCCTAGCAACCACACAGCGTCCTGCGATCTCATCGTGGGATGCTGTACAGGCCCCCTGAACGTCGGGTGCAGGCTGTTTCTTACAGCGGGCACCCGGCGGCAGCAGTTCCGACGAGCCGCACCGCTCGTCAGAACTGTTAACACTTTAAATACCGCTGTCAGAATGGTATTTAAAGTGTTAAAAGTTCCGACAAGCGGCGCGGCTCGTCGGAACTGCTGCCGCCGGGTGCCCGCTGTAAGAACAGCCAGCACCCGACGTTGTATGAAGCGGGATTCACCCGCGATCCCACTCCATACAACCATTTGTTCGACTTGCGAACAAAATGGACCTGCAAACAGGTTCCTGGAACGGAACCTTCTCGCAAGTCGGGGACTAACTGTATTATGTTTACGCAAGTTGCAGTTTTTGCATTCAGCTTTTAAGATCAAAGAAGCTGAGCTGCAATAGTCTATGGAAAAACATGGCACTGTTTCTGCAAAAAAACCCAGACCCTGTTGTAATTATGATTGCTGTAGGAATACACAATTTACTATACATGTAGTATAAAACCCGTATATAAATGATTTAGAGCCTTATGAAAAATATGGAGAAATTTATTGTTAATGTCCTGAATTTGGACACTATAAAACTGGAAGCTGCCCCAAATGTCACGGCGGGCACACTGTACTAAATGATGAATTTGGTGACATCTTAACTGTTAGTTGGATTACGAAGCAACAATATTTAGCACCAACATAAGGGCGCACACCGTTATTTATTCTGCCGCATTTTATGACTCCTCTTAGCCATGTTCTCTTTTCTAGACACTTTTCAAAACTGTCTAGTGAAGCATAAAAGGTGTCCAGGAACAAATAATAAATCTGGAGCCAGACGTATACGCCAGTTTTTTTGTTCCAATTTGAGCCAGATTTCCGGCATATTTTGCTTACTAAATCTTGCAATACTCTTTCACTGTATAAAGTAGGTAAGCTAGTAGGATGTCGGCCTACTACTAACCTAAAACCAGATTCACAGTAGTGTAGATAATACAAGTCCAGGCAGATGAATAAAAATACTATTAATGACAACAGAATTCATTCCATCTCAAAATACCAACAGCAATCACTGATTAGAGGCTGCAGTGTGTTAACTAGAGATGAGCGAGCACGCTCGTTGAAGGCTGCTACTCGAGTAGCAGTCTTATTGAGTAACTGTATACTCGCCGGAGCAGCATGCGAGGGGGGGGGGGGGGAGAGAGAGAGATCTCTCTCACTCTTCCCCCGCTGCCGCCCCCCCCCCCCCCCCGCATGCTGCTCGGGCGAGTACACAGTTACTCGATAAGACTGCTACTCGATCGAGTAGCAGCCTTAAACGAGCATGCTTGCTCATCTCTAGTGTTAATCATTTCCAATCCAATTTCCCTGCCACCCGCACGCTCACCAGCTTTTAATTATTTTGGGTGGGAAAGTGCGTTGTGGATTCCTTGGAATTACTCAACAGAAACACATAAAAATGATACCATGATGATTTCATTAGCAATTTTTTGAAAATTGAACATGAGTAATGAGTGTTTCACATCAGGAAGATCATTTGTAATAATTCTGTAAATATATTACATTTATAAAATAAGACTTTTTTAACTTCTAATTTCTTTAATGATATCTATCTCTATCTATTTCTGTAATACAGAGGCATTCTATAACTGCATGCAATATGTATAGCATATGTGAATAGATGTCAGAAGCTGTTTTTCATATGTCTATTACACTATGCAGGACAGTGCTCTGATATCATACATATGCAGAAACACCTCCAACATTGGAACTCTGTCTTGCATAGTGTTAGAAACATGTGTCAAATCTCGCCCAACATCGGAGCTATGCAGAGAAATATCAATGTCGGATGAGGTCCAATACTGGATTGGAAAGGTTTATATTTTGGATGTAGGCAACTCAGTGCTTAGCAAAGGCGTTGCTTGAAGTTTCTGGCCCCATTGCAAAACCTGTAACCGGGCCACAACTATAATGCTTTATTTCTAGTACTGGACTCCCTATATGGAGAAGAGAGGCCTTATGGGCCCCCTAAGGCTCCTGGGCCCGGGTGCAACCGCCTCCCCTGCATCCTCTATAGTTACGCCCCTGGTCACTTCTCAGTACCCAACAGGGTAGATTTACTATTGAATATACACTAGCTTTCTGGTGCAAATTGCCTCAGAAAATGGTCTTACATGCTTTACACCACATTTATGATGCCTTTTAGACATTTTTTCAGCATGTAGCAAAAAGAGTGTGGCTTGCCAGGAAGAGGGCATGATTTGTGGAAAAAGTAAGTGATCGCTTTGGAATTACCATGATTTTCGCATCGATTATCATAAAAATGTGGTCTGCTGATTATCCAGGTCACAATTATACACAAACACAATGTAACTAAAGCTATGTTCACTGCATCATTTGTGACTTATGGTTTTCTGTTCCATTATGGGGACAGGAAAATGGAATTTACTAGCTGAGCAGATTCACCTTATGACAGAACCAAATAGTGCCAAACGGACCCCATTGATTATAATGGGGTTTGTTTGGTTTCCATCAGCCATCATGGCAGTCTGGTCTTTATTATTTTTATAGTTTAGAAGTTGAAAAACTGGCTCTGGATGAAATGACTAGTTAGAGTCTATGGAAGCGTGTTGAGCCTTAGACAGTGTGTGTGACTGGGTTTTTATATACAGTAAGGAATTAGACCAATGGGTATCTGTTAGTAATACAACCTATTCCAGCAATTATTAGGGCAAGCCAGTTGGGTTTTCGAGTCACGTATTGGATCATAAAGGCAGTTTTTGCTTGCTAACTAGAGATGAGCGAGCGTACTCGGCCATGCCCCTTTTTCGCCCGAGTACCGCGATTTTCGAGTACTTCCGTACTCGGGCGAAAAGATTCGGGGGGCGCCGTGGGTGAGTGGGGGGTTGCAGCGGGGAGTGGGGGGGGGGGGAGAGGGAGAGAGAGAGGGCTCCCCCCTGTTCCCCGCTGCTACCCCCCACTCACCCACGGCGCCCCCCGAATCTTTTCGCCCGAGTACGGAAGTACTCGAAAATCGCGGTACTCGGGCGAAAAAGGGGCGTGGCCGAGTACGCTCACTCATCTCTAGTTAGCAAGCAAAAACTGCCTTTATGATCCAATACGTGACTCGAAAACCCAGCTGGCTTGCTCTAATAAATGCTGGAATAGGTTGTATTACTAACAGATACCCATTGGTCTAATTCCTTACTGTATATAAAAACCCAGTCACACACACTGTCTAAGGCTCAACACGCTTCCATAGACTCTAACTAGTCATTTCATCCAGAGTTAGTTTTCAGGTATTGTATTTTTCTGGTCATCTTGCTTCGATATATTTTTTTAATCTAGAAAAAAAAAGCGCTATGTTTTAGGACATTTTTCTATGACAAGTTTTCTCTCTAGGAGTCCTACTATGCCCTTTGTGATATTTTTTTTTAACAGAATTCTCATACGGAGAGTAGCAATAGTCCTGATTTTTCTCCTTTTGCTGATGCTTTGTCTAAACGTGGGTTGGTGTACACACTGGATGTCGGCATGTCTTTTGTAGCCTTTACTTGTGCCCTTTACCAGTGACATGCATCCGTAAATAAGGAAGATGGAACAATACCTCTACAGCGCCACCTATTGGATGGTAGCATTCCTGCAAATCAATATCTGACCCTTTTTTTTACAGGTTTTTAGACAATGATTGGGAATAGAAAACCAAGTCAGAATCCATACACAGACAGCTGTTTCGTGTTTTTTACCGCTTATCAGTGTTCAGTAGAATCCTGGCTTGGCCAGTGAGAGGCCTGTGATGTAGATCAGGAGGGGTATCATAAGGAGAGCACCTAGAAGGTGATTCAGGAGACTTATAAGGCCATGCATGTTCCTCTGGGAAATATGCAAATAAGGAAGATGGAACAATACATCTGCAGCTTCACCTATTAGATGGCAGCATTCCTGCAAATCAAAATCCAAAACTTTATAGTATATAACATGTCTGCAGAAAGTTGGTTTGATCAAAGTATGGTTCACACTAAGCAATCTTTCGTGTGAAGAAGAGATTTGTCAGCAACCAGGCTTTGCATGCTCTTACTGCATTTAATGGGCAAAGCACCTGGGAAACACGTTCAATCTCAACACCTTAATTGAAAAACCTTTTGCCACTTAGCTCTTGGAGAATTTTCACACCTGTTTTTACCCCTGCAGTGTGAACATTTACTCAATGTGCTCAATGAAAGCCATTCTATGGTAAATGTATAGTAGGCACAGAATGAAGTTTTGGCACATCATAGCTATTTGTCCAACACACTGAACGTCGTTTTAGTGCCTTACACTATTTGCGTAGCCAACTGTAGTTTACGGACAGCCGGGTTATGCAAACAGCATGAGCACACAATGATAATGATGCAGCGCACTGTGACATTCAAGCTAAAAAAAATACACCAGTACAAATGTTTGTGCATTATTGCTTTACCTGGTTCAGGAAGGGTATCATCTCTCCTTAGGGAGAGCAACTAGAAGGTGAGTGAGGAGACATATCAGGCCATCCATGATCCTCTGGGTAATATGCAAATAAGGAAGATGGAACAATACCTCTGCAGCGCCACCTATTGGATGGCAGAATTCCTTCAAATCAATGCTTGAATCTTTATTCAGGTCTGTAGAGCAATGATTGGGAATAGAGATGAGCAATCGTACTCAGCCACGCCCCTTTTTCGCCCGAGCGCCGTGATTTTCGAGTACTTCCGTACTTGGGCGAAAAGATTCGGGGGGCACCGTGGGTGAGTGGGGGGTTGCAGCGGGGAGTGGGGGGGAGAGGGAGAGAGAGAGGGCTCCCCCCTGTTCCCCGCTGCTACCCCCCGCTCCGCCACGCCTCCCCCCGCCCCCCCGGCGCCCCCCGAATCTTTTCACTCGAGTACCCGAGTACGGAAGTACTCGAAAATCGCGGTGCTCGAAACGAGTACGTTCGCTCATCTCTAATTGGGAATTAAAAACCAAGCCATAATCCATAACGAGATTGGATCCATATGGATTCTGGCTTAGTCTTCAATTCCCGATCATTGCTCTAGAAACCTGTATAAAGAGTCAAGCATTGATTTGAAGGAATGCTGCCATCCATTAGGTGATACTGCAGAGGTATTGTTCCATCTTCCTTAATTGCATATTACCTAGAATGTTATCACACAATTCTAGAAAAACACAATCAGACCTCATTTTTTTTAATAATCAGTCATAAATCCAAGTAATTCCAAAGATTTCGCTTTCTTTTCCTTGCAACTATAAACTTGCCAATATATCTCAAGGTTTAATCCAGTCTTGGATTTAAAACTACTATATCTGGAGTAAGTCAGAGTAAGGCAGTGTATCCAATGTAATGAAAGTGTCATGCAGTATTTGCATTACAGATATGGAATAGTAAATGCAAATGCTTGTCTGTCATATACTTATAGATATGCAAGTATATCCAACTAATGATACAGTCTTGTTGATTGGGGAATTAGAACTCGCCATTTAACAGACAGTTAAAACAGACTAATGTATATGAGGCCATCATTAGCGCCACAGCTTCTGGTATAAACTGTCTCTGCTGTTGCTTTCATGGAAATAGATGTGTCACTGCTAATGAATAATTTCATAGCCAACTGATATAGAGGATATAAAAAAGCAGATTTTTACACTTGGTATGAAAATAAAAATTACAGGGATCTAAATGACACTTAATTGATCTGTCATACACATCATTGTATGAAGAAAGCTGCTCTATAGAAAACTGAAAAATAGCCGGAGAAATGGATACAACATAATAGAAGAATAATTGGTGACAAGTTAAAAAGAAAAAAAAAGTTTTTAAAGTCAGTGTCACCTGTTTTTGATGTTAAAGGAATCTGGCTTGGAAAACCAGTTGTCAAATACCCTACAAGAACATTCTGGCTTAATAGTCTTTTATTCATAACAGGCAACAATAAGCTGGCACTATAAGGAGCATTTATGTCTCTCTGGTAGTGTTGAGCGAACCTACCAGTAGGACCCGGGTCCAGGTCGAGCGTTGCTAAAAGTTCGGTTTGGCATAAACTCGAACCAAACTTTTAGCAAAGTTCTACCAAAGCAGAGTTCTCCAAGGAGGAAAAAAGTAATCAACAGTGAGGGTACAAGTAATGCATATATGGACTCACCTGGTGTGGGGCCTGTCACATAACAGGGGTCCACACCTTTGGTCTAAATTAACCTTCAATGGTAACCACAGGCACGTAATCTCATCAGATTGTGCACTGCAGGGAGAACAGCAATGGAAGTATCCAGGGTCAACCGATCTTGGTCACAGAAAATATAGTACTTGAAAAAGAGGTTACTTAAACCTCGAAATGCATTGCCAGACTACTCTAATACTACTTACTTATATATTTATCTATATGTTTTTATTTTGTTGTGCATTGTTTGTTTGTAAATACCCTTTTTTATATATACTTTTACTACCATGGAATAAATGCCTGGAAACTACTCCTAATCTCTTGTAGCAACCTCCTATTGGCGAACCTGGATTGGGGGCATTCTGGTGATACCCAAGTCCCCCTTGTGAAGTAAGTTTTTCCTTTATTTTTCTACCACACCCTCACACACATTTTTTTTTTGTCACTTGGTGACCACTAGAGATGAGCGAGCACGCTCGGATAAGGAGTTACTCGAGCGAGCAACGCTGTTCTCGAGTAACTGCATTCTCGTCCGAACAGGCTCGGGGGGGAGGCGGGGTTGGGAACGGAGGGGAGAGGAGGGGCGCGGGTGGAAGAGTGAGAGAGATCTCTATCTCCCCCCGCTACCCCCCGCCACCCCCGAGCCTGCTCGGACGAGAATGCAGTTACTCAAGAAGAGCGATGCTCGCTCGAGTAACTGCCTTATCCGAGCGTGCTCGCTCATCTCTAGTGACCACCAATGAAATCAATGGTTTCCATTCTCAAAGTATCGTGCAGCACAAATACAACCATGTGAAGCCAGCCTAAGTGGGAAAGCACATAACATATAACAAAAAAAATGCAACCCAAATTCTAAATCAATATCCATCCAGAAACGTACTAGAGCTCTAGTAAAACATAAACTTGCTTTGAAGAGCAAATCAAAAGGGCAAAATATCATTTAACGAACCCATTCGCATTTCCCGTATATTGTTCAAATACAATAAAGCCGTATAAAATAATATAATATTCATTCCATTATCATAGAAAGCTCTGAAAACATACAACAGGAGAGCAAATATATTCATTCCACCTGATAGCGGAAACATAAAATACATCCAGATATTATGAAGTTAATTAGCGAAATAAAGCGTCGTACTGCAGAAAGCAAGGAGCGCCGTGTTCTAGAATAGTGCATTAAATGGATACACACTGAATGATGCTTTCATTTCAAGACACAATGATGATGTGCAATCCTGCCCTGCAGAAGATACTTAATAAGGTGAGATTACTGGGCCGATGGGAGAACAGCTCCCTCATGGACACTCCTCGCGCTCTTAAATGTGCCACCGTTTCACACACTGCAGAGCTCTTCCATTATTTTTACTGCAGTCATTTTTACATGGGATTGGGGAGTGCTGTTTGCTTTATTCTACAGGAAGCCTCTGTGAATGAGTACGGCTATGAAAAGATCAAATCTAGTTCATCCTATTTTGTATTGTCAGTGTAGCGAGCATTCGCTTTCGGATTTTCAAAGTGTCAGTTTTGACCGTATATTTCTGATCATTTCTTGTAACTTTATGTCTTTGTCATAAAGTTCAAAGCATATCAGTGCAAGAAAGGGGTCCCAAAATGACACTGAATGTCACAGTTATCGTAGCTCATCATTGCACTAGCTGGAAATACATCACTGTTTGTGGGATGCTTGCAATAAAGCAAAACCTTCTGTTTACTTTCATTTGTTACATATTTTTATGAAGGATTTGTCATTTTTTATTATTCTGCACTATTTCATTATTAAACCAAAATTGCCACTTTAGTTGGAGACTCAGAAACGTAATTGCCTATTTGCTATTTGTCCTTTGATTGGGGACTTTTTTTCCTTCTCTTTCGGATATGAGTCATTCTCCGAGAGGGTCATTCCACTTTCCCCAGACTTCATCTTCTTCTTGGAATAATAATTCATATTTTTTTTCACAATTCACTGCAGTTTATAATTAACTCTGCTGATGAGTTCACTTGATAAAGGACCATCGTGTCGCAGTCTATCAACGGCAAAAATTAGGTCACAGATGGACATTTCGAAATGTGCATTATTGATCTAGGCTGTGATTGTTTATTACATTGGAACCGGCTTTCAAATAATGACTTTATCTTTCACTGAAGAATGTGCATGTTACCTCCTGCATGGGACTCATAATTAGGCTTTGGAAGACGATGTTCGAGTTGATAAAGAAGAAGTAAAGTATAGTCATTCTTAGGCGTTGTAGAGTACAGTCAACGTATGCCTTTCAGGTTATGTAGTCGCTAACGATGTGTCAGCTGTTAATGGGACGTCTATTATTACAATGGGAAAGGCATTTTACTATTTGCATCAGATTATTATTGTTATTATCTTTAGTAGCAATGTATCTGCAATAGTTTATGTTTTTTTAAAAATATAAAACAGTTTTGATACAGTTCGATACACAAACACACTAAGTCAACTTGATTCTGGCTGCACCCTGCCAGGTCGAATCCCACAGCGGAACAGGACTCTGTGCCAGCCGGGGACCCCCTGCACACATCTCCTGATTCTTCCTCTCTTTTCTGCGGATGTTCTGGAGGTTCTACAAATGACCCATAGACCCCAAAACTGTAATAATTGTGTTTGGCCTGCTGTAGTGCTGGAAAGGACCGTATCCAGTCAGTGAGCACAAGTTAGTACCTGACCTACTTGACCGTAAATGGTCAGTGATGGCAGTTAAGTGTTTTGGGATGTCAAAGACCATGTCAAGGGCAGGATCCACGGAGTCAAGAATAACTCCACCCTGTGGTCAGCCCCAGTGCCATATATCACATTTACTACTCTGTAAGGAATCAGACTTTGACCTACCTGATAGCCACCAATTAGTGGTAAGTGGTATTGCTCTTCCTTCTGGAGGAGAGCTATTTTGCAACCAACATGATCATGATCACTGTCATCTCGTAAACCTGTATTCAAGTACTTTACATTGATTTTGCTGCTTTTTAGTTGTACTATGTATAAACCACACGAAAAACACAAATATTTACATGTGCTTTTTTATTTGCACCATTAAAGTCTCATGTGACATTATATGACGGTAATATTGACTCTTCCTTTATTTTTTTGGCCAGTATATGTGTTTAGCCAATAGCTAGATTGCGAAAACCAGCTATTTTATCCTTGATGAAGAGGCATTAGGTGGCCTCGAAAATGCTTTGCCAATAAAGGTATCATCTCTATAATACTTTTGTCTTTTTTACACAAGAGTATTTAACATTACTAACACTGACGTCTAAAGACATTCTGATTGAAGGCTGTACAGCTCCTACGTCAGAAGACGTCCGGCAGGGTACTCTTACTGTATATTACTAGCCGCTCTATTGTTGGGGGGCCTCTCCATCATGTCCCAGACTGCAATACTGGCTCTAGACAGCAGATGGCGTCATTGTATAATGGCACAAAGAGAAAAACCTCTAGGAATCCCTGAATCCAAAATTGGATTGCAAAGGGTTAACATAGCCTAACTTAAAGGGGTTGTCCTGCGGCAGCAAGTGGGGTTATACACTTCTGTATGGCCATATTAATGCACTTTGTAATATACATCGTGCATTAAATATGAGCCATACAGAAGTTATTCCCTTACCTGCTCCGTTGCTGGTGTCCCCGTCGCCATGGTGCCGTCTAATTTCAGCGTCTAATCGCCCGATTAGACGCGCTTGCGCAGATGGGTCTTTTCCCTTCGGCTCGGCAGCAGCGGCGTTCTGGCTCCGCCCCCTTGTACGCGTCATCGCGTAGCTCCGCCCCGTCACATGTGCCGATTCCAGCCAATCAGGAGGCTGGAATCGCCACAGTTCACATGGAGAACATAACATTCTAACTAAGGGCTCGTGATGGTTATTATTTAAACAGTTTGGCTCCATCCTAGTAGCCAGACAATGGTTAAACTGGAAGTCCTGGATCCGGCACATGGTGAACCCAAATGGTGGCTGATAGACCCCATTGCTTCATCTGTATTACATTATTCACTATGAAGCATTATTTCGTCCTGGATCTTAACGGAAATCTGCAACGTAGGCTCCAAATGTGCCCTTACTTATGTAATATACATCTTTTATTTATAACATTATTTCAAAGGGCAAGCAGTTACTCAGCGAGTGCCTTTCCTCTGACTTCTTATGCCCTGAGCAGGTGTTTTGCTTGCTTGAAAGTGACCACGAATGTTAAAAGGTGCCTTGCAAGTATCATCAGGAAATGAAATACATAACTAAAAATACCTCTGTGATTTCTTAGCCTAGCCAAGGTGTCTGACAAATTCAATTAAATGTGTCATACATCATTCCCCACAGTGTTATTGACAGAGATGTAGTAGCATCGAATTTTAATTATTCAGCTTGTATCGATCCCTCAATATTCTGGTGAGAATCATTTTCAGACCCTTGAGCCTCAAGGAGGTTAAAATTGTTGTTTAATTATCGAACAAGCAGCATCTTGTGAATCAAGGTTTGGATTTCCCCGTTCAATCCTTCTGCATCGCATTAATTCTGTTCTTTGTTTTTCTTTGATTTTGTCTACATTCGCCGGATGAAAGTACGGCTCAGACGTATGGGAAGGTAAAAACATATTCCAAGAGTCGCAAGGTCAGATCTAGCTGGAACTTTTTAAATAAAAATCCCTATTTTAATAAGGTGAACTTTCAGCTGTAATGTAATAGATGCAAGATGCCATAATTTACTGCAATATATTGTCTGCTGGCTGAATTTCAACTTCAGTTCGAAAATGTGAAGTGAAGGTGACTAGGATTCTAGCGCATATTCCAACCAGATATCTTAAAATGCAATGCTGCAATAATAAAATAAATTATTCTAACTGTATTACACTCAGTCTGACGAAGTTACATGATGAATGTAGGGTAATATTTATAGTAACACCCAAAGAAGTACATTACTTGCACTTGGGAGTCAAAAGGTAAGATGGGCTTGGAGATGGGAATTGGTAACCTTTCCAAATTCGGTTAGTCTAGGATATACATTTTTAATAGGGCTTATAAAAACATTGGGAACTAAGGTGGATGTAGCTGTCAACAGGGGGCATTTTATTACATTGGTGGACCCAGTATAAAGATTTCATGAGTGCTCCCTACTAGAGATGAGTGAGCATTCTCGTCCGAGCATTAGCCTACTCGAGATACTCGTTACTTGAGACGAGTACCACGAGGTGCTCAAAAAAATTTTACCCTCTCCTCCCCAAATGTTTTCAATGGAGCTGTGGCAGATGTTTCCTTCATCCCCGTGAGGAAAAAGAATTCCCTGCTGCACCTGCCACATCTGTGACAGATGCAGCAGAGGAATTCTAAATCCCTGAGGGGAACATGACAGCTGCAGTAGGTAATCCAGCTGCTTCAGCCAATCACAATCAGAGCTACCAGCAGGCAGAGATTTTAAATCCCTGGCTGCTGATAGCTCAGGACTACAGAGCCAGGGACAGCCAGGAGAAGATGCGGCTGAGCCCGGCAGCCGAACGGAGGTGAGTACGTTTTTTTTGTTTTTGTTTTGTTTAAACACTTTTCTTTGTTTTTCAGGGAAGGGCTTACATTTAAAGACCTTCCCTGAAAAACATTTCAGGGGTGCCGGCTGCAGGATCCTCCACCGTAGCAGTCATGTGTGACAGCTGCGGTAGGGAATCCTTCATTCCCGGCAGGAATGAGGATTTCCTTTGCTGCATCTGTCACAGATGTGGCAGGTGCAGCAGGGAATTCTTTTTTCTTGTGGGGATTCAGGAAACATCTGCCGCATGCGGCCGATGTGTTCTGCATCCTCGCGGGGCATGGCAGCGGCAAAGAGGTAAGTTTTTTCTATTTTTTTTACACTAAAATTTTTGTTTTTTAGGGAAGGGCTTATATGTAAAGCCATTCCCTGAAAAACAGCAGCGTGGCTCCATTGAAAACAAATCAGGCAGTTACCGAGCAAGGGTGAGCATGAAAAATGCTCAGGTCTCCTGTTGACTTCAATGGGGCTCGTTACTCGAAACGAGCTCTCGAGCATTACAAAAAGCTCGGCTCGAGTAACGAACACCAGAGCATTTTGGTGCTCGCTCATCTCGCTATTCCCTACCTAAATCTGGCACAGAGCAACATTTAAAGGGATTCTGTCATCAGAGTCATATTGTCGAAACCACGGGCAGCATGAACGCGAGACAGAGATGCCTGCTGCCCCTGTGGGTGTTTAATTTTGAAATGCTGTGGAGTTTCAGAAAAACTTTTTTGAACAAGGGGCAATAGGCATCTCTCTCTAAGCTTCAAGCTACCTATGGTTCAGCCAACATGAATGTGATGACAGAATTAGTGCACTATTTGGTATGATCAGCTCATAACATAAATACTCCATACCGCCTGTTTTTTAGTTCCACTGTTTCTGTAACAATAAGTGTCCCCCCCTGCTCCCAAAGTAATAGATACTCCTGTCAATATTACCCACCATAGATCCTTTCTAAAGAGTTCCTACAACAAAGTGGAAGAGAACTCTGTAGATTTTTATGCTATAGGGTGGCCTGATGCAATTGCACTCTTTAGCATCCTTACTTCCAACGGTGACCCAGGGTGTCTAGCAGGCCCTAAATACCAGCAAATATGGGAGAAAAAGAGTAACATTTTCAGTAATTGAGTTTGAGACAACTGCATTTATAACAGACCGTTTGTCACATAACTGTTCACTACTATAGATGGTGGTGTATGTATGTCTGTGATTCTAAGCCAGAATTTCGGTTGTAGGAGATGCACAATATGTTGGTAAATGATGCCATTAATGATTCTGTAAATTCAGTATACAGTGAGTTATATAGTTTTCTGTTTATATACGTTTACAATATTGAAAAATGGTAAATTAGCAGATCGTGTGATTAGCAGCTCGTACATTGTCCAGGGGGTTGGGTAGGTACTGCAAGCTAAGTAATATTGAAGTAAATGGGACTCAGCCTGCAGTACCAGCAGGGACCACTATGCAGTGTATGGAGCTGTCAACTTCCTGCAGCAAAACAGCTGGAAATGGGACAAGCTCTTTAATCTGAGTTATGTGAAAGGCCTCGGTTAAAGGCAAAGCCTCAGTCACGTACTTGAGTTCCTGCACAGCAGTCTTTGCAGTCCAGATCACCAATGGGTACTATTTAAAAAAAAAAAAGCAAGGTTGTCTTGGAATCAGACAGTGGGTCAGCACATAACCCACCACAGCCCACATGCTTGCTTGAAACAAGTTTTATTAAATGATTGATTAGTTAGTACACCGGTCCTTCTATGGAAACCCGGCAGAATGTAAAACAGTTGCTGCATAGTAGACGCCAAGTCGTAAAGGGACACTGTGTTAAACTTTATCAGCTTTTTTGTGCAACTTTCTAGACCATGGCAAACTACTGAGCAGCAGCTCATGGGATTAATCTTCTCCCTTCTCCCCGATTTCTGTCTTTACATGAAATTTTCATATTGTGGCCCGCCATCATTTTTGGCAGTAATACCCTTTTCCTATATCTCTGTATGACTGTGCACCATCTTTTACCCACACAGTGGTTCATTTCCTTAAAGTTACAGTAACATAAAATAAACAGAGGAACAGAAAAAAAGGTAAGAGAGGACAAGCAAGGCGCTAATCTAGTACAGTAAATTCAAAAGACAACCGATGGAAAAAACAGCGCACTATAGTTAAAGGAGCTGTCTGAGTTGTACCATCTGTGGACAACCACTTCTCCATGCACTTAAATAATAAACTGTCCTATACTCAACTCTCCCTGCCCCTGCTGTGTCCCGAAATGGTGTTTAGTCCCTCGCTCTGGTTTCTGTTGACAGCTGTAGTCCCACCCGGTTTATAGGACGTCACTAGGGCTGTAGGCAATAACAGAATTTAGCAATCCACCAGGTCCGCTGGAGAGCCATTCCCAGGATTGAAACTTAGCAGTTTTTTTGTAGCAAAGCAAAAAACACGTCCATGGGCGCTACTTCTTGACACCTGAGGAAGACCCCATTCCAAGGTTGAAACACATATTTTTATATTTTATGTTCAGAAGGGTCGGTGATCCAAGGATTATTCCGATTGCCAGATTGGGGTGAGCAAGAAATTTTTTTCTTTCAATGGGGAAAATTGCTTCTACCTCATTGGGATCTTTTGCCTTCCTCTGGATCAACATTGGGGAGGAGGTAACAGGCTGAACTGGATGGACATATGTCTTTTTTTGGCCGAACATACTATGCTACTATGTTTCCATTAATAAAGAGTATATTTAAATTGGAAACTAGTCTGGCATCCTATTCATCGAAGCCCAAGGAGTAGCGCCTACAGATGTAGTTTTTACTTTTCTACAATAAATTGCACAGAACGACTTAAAGTATCAATTCCATTTACAGTAAACAAGTGGGGTGTTGATTGATACATACATACGCATGATACTTCTGATTTAAGCTGGCTATAGGCATTAGATATTCACTGGATCCAAATAATAGTTGTGAAATATGCTTTACAACTAACATCTACTACCCACCAAAGGCAATACACTATTTGCATAGCCCCTTGAAAACTGACTAGATCTGCCAACAAATATTTTGTATCTGTGACTAGTTAAACAGGACCTGCCAGATATGTCTATCATTTAAAAAGACAAAACACAAAGAATAGAGATAAGCGAGCACACTCGGTAAGGTCAGTTACTTGAGCAAGCATTGCTCTTCTTGAGTAACTGCCTTCTCGTCCGAGCGTGCTCGGGATGGGGGGGAGGGGGGCAGCAGGGGGTGGCGGGGGAGAGTGAGAGAGATCCCTCTCTCTCCCCCCCTGCTCCCCCCGCCGCCCCCCCCCCGAGCACGCTCAGACGAGAAGGCAGTTACTCGAGAAGAGCGATGCTTGCTCAAGTAACTGACCTTACCGAGTGTGCTGGCTCATCTCTAATAAAGAAGCATTTTCCATCTTTCTAATCTGCTTTCATTTTCTGAGTGTAGAATGTTTTATTCTGTTGTCTATAAATGATTATGGGTGCGACCATCTTTCCTAAGCTTCATTCAACAGCATTTAGAGAGATGCTTTACAGCAGCTTCATGGGTCATTCACACAATGGACAAAAGCCAACCCATTGACTGCTATGGGAGACTGCTCTAAGCATACTCTGTGACCTGTACGGAGGTCATTTTGCAGGGCGATTAGATAGTCACAGCTTATACCTTCTGTGAATGGTGGATCCTGTTATCGACATGCAGGTCTTTCAGTGTAATCCATGTTAGTGAGATGACTGCTGCAAACCTTTTCTACAGATCAAAAAAGTATCATTAGGTCAGTGTGTAAAATACAGGATTTTAGGATTTTTTTTTTACAGATACAGATTGCGGACAAATTTTTTTTTTTAAAGTTCACCAAAAATTATTTTAAAAAATCTGTTTAACCCAAAAATTGGATTTATCAGAAAATGACCAATTCCTTTTAAACTAAAAATTCATGTTACTGTAAACCTGAAGAGCGATGGAAAACAGGTATTTGAACTTATCCAGATTTACTCCAAGTATCATATATTCAGTAGCTACAAACTTCTTATCTTCCAGTAGATTGTGCTGCAACCCCCAAGCTCCTCACTGTCAGCCAATGTCTGTCATCGCTGCTAGCAATGCATTAAGATAAATCTTCACTTGGCTCCATGTCAAGAAACGGAAAGACAGGGCACCAGGATAGACATTTCTAACATACAGCTCCCCAGCTAGCCACATATGCCAACGTGTTTCCTAATATGCCGATGTGCTGCTATTATAAGCACATTATACAGCATCTGCCAGTTTTTGTGACTTGTCCCCACCACAAGTTGCTAACATTTCATTCATTCCTCTATAGATCTGCATCCTAATTCAGGTTAGTTGCATACACTGACCCCAACACTGTAGAAAGTGACATTTTCTCAAACTGTATTGCTAAGAATCATTTTGACAATAGTGTAGTGCAATTAGCATTTAGTGATGGATGAATGCTAGTTAAGGGAATTTGATTGTAATGAAGGAAGCTCGGAATAGATCACCTTTAAAGAGCAGCTTGACTCATAAATTTTATTCGTTTGCATTTTTCCTTCAGAGAGACTCTGCCTTGTACTTTACATTTTACTTGTGCTCTACCACTAAGTATATTCCCAGCAAACTGTACTAATTCCCCATTGTGCTAACATTTGGATTCTTATCTACAGACGTTTTATGCACTCCTTTGTGTGCCATTCTTATTAGGAAAAATAAGATGTTTCAGCCACAGAGAGAATTTATGCATAGAAATTTGGCTGCATCATCTCTTTCTAAAATACGTAGTATAGTGGAGCAATTAATTCGAAGCATAAAAAGAGGAAAAGTTACCCAACCTAATTTAAGAGGTTTAGTCTTCATTATAACGAAGGAATAAACATCAGATTGTGTTAGCTTTACCATTTTTTTTATTTCATTGACAATGAATTGATAAAGCTCCAGGCGTTGGAAAATACAGAATATATAGATCCATGTTAAATAGACATATTTGGTTGACATTTTCAGTAGAGATGAGCGAGCACCAAAATGCTCGAGTGCTCGTTACTCGAGTCGAACTTTCAGTGATGATCGAGAGTTCGTTTCGAGTAACGAACCCCATTGAAGTCAATGGGCGACTCGAGCATTTTTGTATATGACTGGTGCTCCGCTAAGGTTTTCATTTGTGAAAATCTTAGCAAATCACCAAAGTCATGTGAAAAACACAGAAATGGATAGGGCAGGCGAGGAGAAACATGCAGGGCTGCATTTCGGGCTCCGAGGTCTCACTATTAAGCCACAATAGTGGCAAGAGTGAGACCCCCCCCCCCAGCACTGTCAGCATAAAGATCGTTCTCCTCTTCCACAGCTGTAACAGCTGTGGCAGAGAAGAACGATGTTAGCCCATTGAATTCAATGGAGCCCGCAATACAGCCGGCTCCATTGAAAGCAATGGGCTGCCGGCGAGCGCGGGATGAGAGCTGCCCCTGATTGGTCCCTGCGCTGAGCCAATCAGAGGCAGCACTCACTCACCCATTCATGAATTCATGAATGGGTGAGTGAGAGCTGCCTCTGATTGGTGAGGCTGTGACCAATCAGAGGCAGCTCATTCAGCAGGTGGGGATTTTAAATTCCCGGCTGCTGAATACTACTTACAGCAGTTCAGGAGAACTGCCGGCCGGCCGCGGCTGAACTCCGTCTGCCGGGACCAGGTGAGTATATTTTTTTTTACTTTTTACACATTTCTGGATGAATTTCAGGGAAGGGCTTATATTTTTAAGCCCTTCCCGAAAATTCATCCCGCGCTCGCCAGCAGCCCATTGCTTTCAATGGAGCCGGCTGTACTGCTGGCTCCATTGAATTCAATGGTCAGTGCTCGTTTAATCGAGACGAGTACCGCGTGGTGCTCGTCTCGAGTAACGAGCATCTCGAGCACCTTAATACTCGAACGAGCATGAAGCTCGGACGAGTATGCTCACTCATCCCTAATTTTCAGTATTCCAGGACTGTGATTATTATATAAGAAAACCAGGCAAATGCAGAGCGCACATCCTGGCTACAGGGCCTGGTGCAAGGAAGGGTTAAATGAGGAGGTCCAACCTATTCGACTGGAGCTGGGCACATGCTCCTGATAAGGTGGTCCATTGCTACACCCCTGCAGTGTGTCCACCAGGGGCATAACTATAGAGGATGCAGGGGATGCGGTTGCACCCGGACCCGTGATCCTTAGGGGGCCCATAAGGCCTCTTTTCTTCATATAGGGAGCCTAGTAGTATGAATAAAGCATTACAGTTGGGGGCCCTGTTACAGATTTTGCATTGGGGCCCAGGAGCTTCAAGTTATGCCTCTGGTGACCACCGTTACTTTTCTAGAATTTTTTTTTCCAACTTACAAGTTTTGTTGAGTTTTGCACATTTTCCATCAATTCCCAATTTAGGGATTACAAAACAATAATAGAATAAACCCATAAAGAAAAGAAAGTACTGTCCCTGTTGGACACAGCAGCAAAGAATGCAGAATCTGAGAATGGCCTGGAAACAGCCCAACTACAGTGGAACACACAAATCGAAAACCATGAAATGCTAAAACAAAAGTAAAGTCACCCAGTAGGCAACCAATGTGCTGACATGAAAAAAAAATTACCCTGAACAATAACATTCAGATTCCTGCAATCCAGTGAGAATCTGATCGGCCCAAGAGGAAAAGTGAGGAAGGACACATCTGGATATGAATATATATGTTTTTTTTAATTGAAAGAACATTTTTAAGTACATTTTTATAAAAAGTGGCAGTTTAGCAAAGATTTGCTTCTCATTGCTGCACTTGGCAAACACGATGTAACTATAAAGCAATAATCAAGCTCGCTTTAAGAGAACAATGTTTCTCTGCAGTAGATGAAAGGAGAGGATATGTGATTGTGGCCTGAAGTTGGTATAAAAGCTTATTCTTGATTAAGTAATCACATCAGTACCAGTCATTAACATTGTGCTGCTGTGGTTAAACGCATCACTTGTCTGAGTGTTCAATGTCCATTAAATGATGCATTTGTAGCAGTGAATGGTGATGAAATGCTATTACAGTGCTCTGGTCTAAACTGGCATCAAGTGTAGGAAGACTTTAGTTCCTTTCCATATAAATATATACTCTATTTGTTTGACATGACTTTAAAATGCGGGAAAAAAATGTACGTGTTATCATGTATTTATATTTTTGAATGATTTTGCCTTTACAGTAATTGTGGGGGTTTTACAGCTTGCATATAGAGTGTAACGCCACGGGGGTTAATGAGTACATGAAATGGTCACTTTTACTTCTTTGGTAGTTTATTCATATAAGTTTTAGCAGAACATAAACGACTTGGTCTCCAGAGAAATGATAAAGTTTGCAAAATTCCTTTCAATTTAACCCTCCGCAGTCCACAGGAGGAGCAAGTAAGTCCACAGCTAAAGGAAACTGTAATAAGTCTGTTTGTTTTCACAGACCTGTAGTTGTCCAGAGCGCAGCTGGTCTTTAAGTCGTAGTGTCTCCAGATCCCAGTCCTAGGGCAGGTGTTCCCTAACGGTCCTGCTGGAACAACGTAGCTCCTTGTCCACAGCGTCTCTCTGCTCACAACAAAAGTCAGGTTGGCCAGAAGTCTGGTCACAACACAAGTCTGGTTACAACTGAAGTCTGGTTCTCCCAGACACACACCTCCTCCTTACTTCCACCTGACTCTTTACATAGCTTGCTGGTTCAGGTGGAAGATCTGGCTTGGCGTATTATTGGACCGATCTACATCACAGAAGCTAACAACCTCTGTGACATATATCTTCCATTTCATACCATACCTGTGGGTGTTTTCCCTCTTGTCTCAAGCACCAGACTGCCTGTCTGTTGCCCCCTACAGGCCATTCTCTGTAGCGCACCCCTACAAGAGTTAAATCAATTGTCCCATAAAGACACTATTAGGACATATAAATGTCATGGAGTAGAGTCCTCTCCTTTAGGACTACCCCTATATGTACTAGAGTCGACAGCCATTCCATAAGGGCAACTCTTCTTCTGGCAGACTCAAAGCCATGCATGTCTATGAACTAATCAGCAATTGCACTATAACTATGTCCAAGTGCATTCTGGGAAACATCAAATTTAGCCCACTTTTCCGTATTTTGATGGAAGAAAAGCCAACCATCCCATTGCATAAATTCATCCACACTTGTGTAGCGACTTTGACTATATGCTAAATAGTAAAACTCGACTCAGATATCATGAGACTGCAAAGGAACCGAATAGCTTACAGTCAGAGAATGCAAGCAAATATACAAACACGTATCAATAGTGTGTTGCGGTAGGGGCAAGGGACGCAAGAACCAGAGTATGATGTGGACACCAGGCTTACAAAAGTATATGCCGTATTTTTTGGACCATAAGACACTTCTAGTTTTTTAGTTGGGGGAAGAGCCGTGGCCGATACTCTGATATAGGGACATGGTGGTCTTTACTATAATGTAGAATATATGTAGAAGGCGAGTGGGGTATTTTTTACCTTGGTCCCCTCCTATATAACTTCCCTGGTTATTAACACTTGGAGCAGTGCAGTGACCCAAGCACAGGGCACACCACTGAGGAGATGGCGGGGCAGCTGTTAGGGATGTGACAGTGGCACTACCAACTCCTCCCCTGGGCTGCGATTTGCTTTCTGGACCAAAAGGTCCACAAATCAAATCTGTAAGCTTTATTTCATTTGCGGACGCCCATGTTTCCCTATGGGCGGCTTGATTTGCGGATCTTCTGTGCAGATTCCGTAAATCAAACCCGCCCGTGGACATTGAGCCTAAAGAAGAAAGATTGAGAAAGGGTTGTGAATTGAGAAGAAAATTATTTATTAAAGAAAGAAAGATAAACTTCTCCAATCCTTAAACTCCCAAAGGTATACTACATGCCAACTACCTAAAGAAAATGGAGAAAAGTGAGTTAAATTGTTTTACCATTTTCCCTGACTCCTCAAGCTTCCTTCTCACCTAACACCACCTGCACTGCACTGAGTACTGCACTGCCCTCCAGGGAAAGGGACTACACCCCCCAACAACTCCTTTTCCCTTAAAGACTTTGTTCATGGTGGGCTCAGGCCTTGCTATGGACTGGTGTCACGAAGTCACAGAGACAGATGAATTCCCCTTTATTTGTTATTTCACTGGTGGGAACCACTAAAAAATAACTTTTATTGAATTTTTTATATAAAATCAGGGGACTCCTACTTAAACACAAACACACACATATATCTAGATAATTATAAGAGCAACAGGACCAACTAGTGGATCTCGTTTTATGGTTTTATGCCCCTTAACCCTTTCCAATCCACTGTCTGACCTCTGAAGACATTATGATTTAAGGCTGTACAGCTCCTATGTTGGAAGACGTCCGTCGGGGTTCTCTTACTGTATATTGCCAGCCTTTCTGCTGTTGGAGCCTATCCAACGTGTCACCTCATGCAGTACTGGCTTTAGCCAGCAGATAGCGCTGTTGTAGAACAATAGAAAAAGAGTAAGCCCCCTAGGAAAACCAGGATACAAATTGGATTGGAAAGAGTTCCAATAAGTACAGACACTCTAATGTAGGTTGTTGTGTCTGGATTTGCAAACCTATGGCAAAATGTCCATTAATAACAGATGCTTTATTACATAGATATTATGTTGCAGTGCTATAATGGACACATTTACTGATACAGCACACTGTGCACCATGATGAAAAGCACAGTTGCTTACGCACGATCCCACTATGGTCTCTTTAATTTAGGATTAGTGCTCTACTTTTAATGATAAAAATGATGAAAATGGAGCAGAAAAATGGGCGAGGGAGTGTTAATTACTCCCATTGGAGATAACTACTATCAATATAACCCTATTTATCTTCCATGTTTCCCCCACTTCCAAACAGGTAACAATCTAGGGTAATATACCCTGAGCTCCACCAAGACAAAAGTACCTGTGGTTACCGATGCTTTATTAGATACTAAAATACGCACAACTACACGATAATCTGGTGGTTATTGCCCACTGCTCCTTGTTTCTTTCATCCCACTCCTAGCTCAGATATGCTCTGATCATAGCACATCAAACATTAGTGAAGTCTGCATTGATGATTGCAGATCTCCCTTCAAGTTGAACAGATTAACAGACACCAATGTGCCTGCTTGTTGTTCTCATGTGGCTGCTGATTTACTGAGCTGAGTCACATATTGTTACAACTAAATGTTGGAGATGAATTAAATAAGGCTGTCTCTCGTCCAGTTGGACTGTCTAAACTCCCTCAACATGTTTCTGCCGCGATAATGGACTCGCTAGCTCATCAGGATGGCACTCAGACATTCCTAACAGCCTTAACAGTGGGCTGTACAAAGCAGCACATGCACACACACAACCTTTCAGTAGCAATACAACTTGATTTCTGGCAGAGCTGGTAAGTAGCAGTGTCACCTGTGTTTAAATAGCATCCGCTCCACCCACTGGCTACGGAGGCCCGCCCATAATGCTCCAATCAGAGCCAAGTAACCTTGCTGACATTCCTCTGCCCCTTTCAAATCGCGCAATAGAAAGTCCGAACCCACATAAGTGCAAACAGCCGGTCGCACGATACTGAGTTACCTGTCCGGGTCTTCTGCATACTGCTTGTGTCTTCTATTTCCTGGTCAGCGAATGCGTGCAGAATTAAATTGCGGACGGGCCACGGATCAGATGACTTTTATTGACTTCAATGGAAGCCAGCGGTGCGAGATCTGCACTGAAATGGAACATGCTGCGATTTGCTTTCTGGACCAAAAGGTGCGCAAATCAAATCTGTAAGCTTTATTTCATTTGCAGACGCCCATGTTTCCCTATGGGCGGCGTGATTTGTGGATCTTCCGCGCAGATTCCGCAAACCAAACCCCCCCGAGGACATTGGGCCTAAAGAAGAAAGATTGAGAAAGGGTTGTGAATCGAGAAGAAAATTATTTATTAAAGAAAGAAAGACAAACTTCTCCAATCCTCAAACTCCCAAAGGGTATACTACATGCCAACTACCTAAAGAAAATTGAGAAAAGTGAGTTAAATTGTTTTACCGGTTTCCCTGACTCCTCAAGCTTCCTTCTCACCTAACACCTCTGCAAAAACACCATTCTGGCGTCCACTTCATGAGGGAACACGAAAAAATAGGACATGCAGCAATTTTTTACCTTGCAGCATCGGGGAAAACATCGCTCATGTGTATGACTCCATTTAAAACTTGCGCCTTTGTGAATGTAGCCTTATAGTCAGAAAAATATGACTAGAAGGAAATAATTTGGAGAATAAGTGGGCAACAGAAATGTCGGTCAATAGATAAGCGGTATGAAGTTATTACAAAAGTGTCGGATGACTTCTCTAAGCTTAAATAAGGATATGCAAAACTTTAACATATACAGAATATTATAACAAGCTTTTATAAGACACAAAAATCAGCAATACACCTCAATTAAAACACATGATAGTCCCACTGATGGTTTCAACCCAGCAGCGGTAGTCACCTGCACTCGGTCTGAGAGTAACGCAAATATTGCCCAATATCTTGCCTGAAATTGGCAGATGAATACATAATTTCTTGCTGTTGACTTAGGCTTGCATATTTTTAAGTGGCAGGCCAGCACTTAAAGGGGTTGTCCCGCGAAACAAAGTTGGGGTATACACTTCTGTATGGCCATATTAATGCACTTTGTAATGTACATTGTGCATTAATTATGACCCATACAGAAGTTATTCACTTACCTGTTCCGTTGCTAGCGTCCTCGTCTCCATGGTGCCGTCTAATTTTCAGCGTCTAATCGCCCGATTAGACGCGCTTGCGCAGTCCGGTCTTCTCCCTTCTGAATGGGGCCGCTCGTGCCAGAGAGCTGCTCCTCGTAGCTCCGCCCCGTCACGTGTGCCGATTCCAGCCAATCAGGAGGCTGGAATCGGCAATGGACCGCACAGAAGACCTGCGGTCCACCGAGGGTGAAGATCCCGGCGGCCATCTTCGCAAGGTAAGTAAGAAGTCACCGGAGCGCGGGGATTCGGGTAAGTACTATCCGTTTTTTTCTTTAAACCCCTGCATCGGGTTTGTCTCGCGCCGAACGGGGGGGCTATTGAAAAAAAAAAAACCCGTTTCGGCGCGGGACAACCCCTTTAAGTCACTATCTATGTGCACAGGTCAGTTTTTTTCTGAGGGCCTACCTTACTTACGTATGTCCAGTGTGTTTAGTGACATAGCATTTTTGGATGATTGTTGGAATACTCCAATGCACTCTTCTCAGTTACAGGCTGTTCCTCTCTAACAGGCATATCATTTTCAGGTCATGTCTTACACAGCTCTGTTAGCCGACTCCTCACTGCTCTCACAGCTTTCTCTCTCTCTGCAATGCAGTCTCTCAAAGCTGAGTTGCACTGGGATCACTCTCCAGTTTGTCGCTCTCTCATCTGGAATGTGGCAACTATAGTTCCCACCTGAGCACAGCGAGCCAGTGTACCTTTTTATCATCCCTAGTCTCCAGACATCCCATCTGACCTTTGCAGCTAATGGGAAGTAGTGTGCAATACTCAATAGAGAAATACACAACATGCAGTAATGTATAGCAGTAATAGGCGTCAACCTTATACCACCCAAGGAAATATAATCTGAACCCCTTACAGCTGTAGCATACAAAAGATATTGAAATTCACTATAAGACAACAGAGGGAGAGTAGGAAGGTAACGGAAAGATAACGATGATGAGTATAACAACACTGGCAGTGAAGGCTGCATCAGTTGAGGGAACCAAAATAATAACCAAAACCATATGCTGTCCCCATGCTAGCACTCCCTAATCTCTCCCTGATATATACCCTGACACCACTGTCCCTATGTAGCTGTAGTGGCCCCTCCATAAGTATGCATATGTTTGTTTTGTGCAATTGTATTGTCAGTGTCTTCTATGTGAGTGAATTTGATGTGTATTGCACCTCTGCAGCACTGAATGGGTTAATGTCTGTGTGATGTCTGGAAAATGTATCTTGTTGTGTGTCACATGATCATGTTTTTTATATGTCTATGCAAGGTGTAGTGCAAAAGGTTTACTTGCAAAAGTCAGTCTGCAAGTGAGTTGGACTGAGAATCTCTGAGTGAGTAGGAGAAACTGTGCCTCGTCCTACAAGGAACCCCAGAATGGAAGAGGATGAGCAATGGCCTGAAGTGTGCCCTGGGCCCTATTCACCCAGGCCTTCCTGTTTCTAAGATGGAGGACTGAGAGAGTGAGAGGAACTGCCATGCAGTGCTGGGTGCTACCACTAAATGTGAGTGTTGACCGGTAGAGAGCTGGAGAGAAAAAGAGAGTGGCCAAGAGAAGAACCCCACAGATAACTGGGACTGTGGTCTCATCTGTAATCCTGTGAATCCTCCCTGTCACACCACCATTTTGTTTGCACCATTATCCTGCTAGTGTATGTAAAGTGTTGGACTGTAAGTGTTCTACAAGTAAATGAGCTCTACTGACCGTTCCCGGTTTTTCTCTGAAACGTTATCCTTGTATGTTGACTCTTTATTACCAACTTTTGGATTCACCGCAGAGGACAGAACGGTGGTGTCACAAGTGACAAAGGACTTAAGGTAGACCGTATACTGGGTTGCCCTGTGAAACTCCCCTAGCAGTAACTTGGACGGGTCCCGTGTTACCCCCAGGGGAGTACATGGTAGAGCCCCGTGACAAGGCCTCCATCTACCCCACTATCTCCTTGGCTGCGGGCTCGCTTCTCGGACGCTGCACAGCCTTTAGCTATCACTCCACAGCTGGCCCAAACTACTATTCGGTCTTTAACACCAGAAGGCACAAGGCCTAGACCGTAGGCCAAATAATGCTGACAAAACAGGCAATAATAGACTCAGAACTGGACTCTTGATATTAGGAAGCTAGATAGGCACTATAGCCAGCTATCAGCGATGCAGAATGCTGCAGCTACATCATTTTTAAAGGGAGGTGAGCAAATAGCAACTCCCCCCTCACGTCTATGACCGTGTTTTCACTCCATATTACCCGTGGGTTGCATGGACAGTGTCCATTGGACACATGATATGCAGTAAGTGGAGTCAGTGAAACTCTATGGACCTTCACCGGTGTGTGGATACTGCGTATCGATACATAAGAGAAATAAATTGCATCATGCTCTATTTCTCTGCGTTCATACGCAGCGTGAGCCCTGTACACTTGCATGGGCTACATATGATATGCTGTCCATATTCAATACATTGTGTATAAGCAGCGCTTCCATATGCATCCCTCACTCTGAACAGAGCAGGACATTTTTATAGAGCCTTGAGTGTTGCAGCAGAAATGCAGTCCTAAGCTCTCACTCATGACCTGAAGGTCACAGGTTCAATTCCTGGATGGCTCATGTGCCTGGCTCAAGGTTGACTCATCCTTCTGAGGTCAGTAAACTGAGTACCCAGCTTTGTGGGGGGTAATAAATAAATTACCTGAAAGTGCTGTGGAATAAGTTGGCTCTATACAAATAACAAAATGTGTTCATTATAAGGAATGAAAAGCACAGCGGCTAAGTGGTTACCACAATTACCCTACAGCGCTGATCAACATCTGAATGTATGTATTGTATGTTCTTCTTGTGCTTTTATTTCCCCACTTTAAAAAAGATGCTATTAGGCTTTTTGACTTTCATGAAATTGACCCTAGTGTGTCTGCAGGGCCCTGAGAAAGTGTCACATGATGCATAAGAGTTTGGTGATTGTATTCTGTGAATTGCAGCCCTGGTTGTTGTTCCCCCTGAGGATGCAGCAAGGTGAAACATGTCAGGGTGGCTATAGATCAGATTTTAATGGGGTTTTGAAGGAGCTAATTTACTAATCTCTACATAGACTTTTGGAAGTTGGCCATCCAGACCTATGTTTTAGGCTTCTTTCACATGAGCGCATATGGGCCGGCCATTTCACAGCCAGCCGATATGTGCTGTGATCTGATGCATTTGATTCCAATGCATCAGATCATATGAGCGTATTTGCGAGACGTAAAAACGCCTGGCCGGCCAATGTAGCACTGGGTGTTTTTACATTGAGCTCAAAACATAGTTCTGGAACTGTGTTTTGGGCTGGAATACGTCGGCCGCTGCATGGGCTCCTATGGGAGCCCATGGCAGCGGCCTTAGGTGGGAGGGAGTTTAGCAGTGTGTCTGCTAAACTACCTCTCTCTGTTCTCTTCCCCTTCCCTGTGCAGGCTTACCTCTCTTTCTCCCTTCTTGGTCTGTGCAATGGGAAAGGCAGGACGGGGGCGGAGCTAAGCGCCGATCCACCTCGCTTTCTCCCATTGATGGCTATGGACAAGAGGCAGGAGCTAAGTGCCCGTCCTGTCCCTGCCCCTTGTCCATAGCCATCAATAGGAGGAGGTGGGGTGGATCGGCACTTAGCCCCGCCCCCTCCCATTGCACAGACCGAGCAGGGAGGAAGAGAGGAAAGCCTGCGATGAGGAGGGAGGGAAGTGGGAGATGGCCTGGTGAGGTCGGCGCATTTGCGCCGGCCTTACCAGGCCATATGAACGGGCGCAAAAAAGTTTTATTTGTGCACCCATTCACCAGTTTTTTCGCCCCCAACGTAGCGTTTTCATATGCGCTTGTGTGAAAGAAGCCTTAGTGCGTATATGCACAATTGCCCACATGATACTAATTGATGACTGCTGTCACATTGCATTGCTACCACCATTTGTCCCTTTATTTTAAATATCATTCGATGTGGTCTTTGCCTTTTTGAATAATAAAGTATTTAGATGATATTTTAGAGCATATTACCAATGGGTATTTTTTGCCTTTGGCAATTAGAAATGTATTCTGTGAATCTGTTGCCCGCTGAATGCATGCTATGTGTCTTGACAGGGGTTTTCCTCAGGATAGGTCATCAATTGTTAATAGACGGGTGTCCCTGCCGATCAGCTGATCCTCCGGCTCTGGTCACTGCTGCCAAGTCAGACGTTCACACTGGTGGTCAAAGCCGGAAGTGTAATGGAAGGATTTCGCTCCTATCAGATATTCAAATGCTAGTAAGCAGGGTTATTCTTAGAAGAATAAAAAGAAAGTCACATTCAGATCCGTCAACGGCACATGGAAGCAATTGTAGATTTTGTTCTTTAAAAAATTTGAGAACAGACAAAAATGTAATGAAGATATTTTATAAATATGCTAGATCTTACATTTACTGAACTTATGGTCAATTTAAGGCTAAAGTAGAACTTTACTTAACTTCAGTTTTACACTAATTTATTACAATTGAGAAAGGTTTAACCTTTGTATCTTGGTGTAGATGGTGCACTAATTGTGCTATTTCTATGTTAATTATTCTCCTCGGAGTCAAGAGACAAGTTCTGGGAGTGACCTTCTGCTCCTCGGATGTATTTATAGATGCCTTAATTCTCCAGATGTACCTAGATGCCAGAAACTCATTCAGAAATAGCGGTATTCGAATGTGGAACAGTGATAATGAAGATTTTTCTAAAGTAAGCCATGTCTAAATTAGTGATTTTTCTCATCTCCAACCAGTGGCTTCATTTAATCAAAGTAAGCCCTATTCACAAAGGCGTATCGGCCTGCGCAATATGCAGAGAATAGAACATGTTGATTTCAATGGGTTCGTTCACATGCATGTATTTTCCTGCCCATTTCGGGCTCTATTTTCCTCCTTTTCTGCACACCCAAAGTCCCCATAGAAGCCAAATGTGCGCGCAATATACTAGGAGCTGCGTGATACGCTGTAATTGCGCAGAAAAAATAACATGTCAGGAACACATTAGACTAATTAGCTTTTTCAGTCAGTACATATTTTATTGCAGCACACAAATAAACATGCCTTGCGGGCGCAAAAAGCACAGTAAAATACACTAATGCATGCGCAAAAGACAATTCATTCTGCATCATTCATTCACACTCGTGTGTGCACAAATACACATATGCTCATGTAAAGGGTGCGTAAAAGGAACCTGACAGTGACTATAAGGGCTTCTTCACACAAGCATAAGCACAAAAACGCACCAAAATAGTGCATGCCACATTTTTTTTTTTTGCGCCTGTGAAATGCGTGCGCAAAAGCAAAAGTGGCTGATTTTGTGGGGGGACATTAGATATTAGACCGTGAGGGTGATGAATGAGTGGACCAGGTTACCCTGGGAGGTGGTGAGTTCTCCTTCAATGGAAGTCTTCAAACAAAGGCTGGACAGACATCTGTCTGGGATGATTTAGGGACCCTGCATTGACCAAGTGGTTGGATGAGATGACCCTGGAGATCCCTTCCAACTCCATCATTCTATGATTCTAAGGCAGAGTTGTTGCTAGGAACAGGCTGGCATCAGCACCTGGCAAACCTGGGAGATGCCCACTGAGCGAATGTCCCACTCTCCTTGATTACCAGATTTGGGTCGCAGTGGGACCCAGACTGCTGCGTCGGGTACAGTAGTCGAGCAAAAGAAAAAGTGAAAGTAGCTCACCCATGCAGAACACTATCCTGAAATCTAAGTAGCATGGTGCAGGGAAAGAAGCCACCTCGGCCATGGATGGATCCAATTCCACAACACAAGACTCATATAAAAATTAAAAACAAAACTTTTATTATAACATCCTTAAAAACATCCTTAGGCTGGGTTCACACAGGGCGGATTTGCCGCGCAGAATTTCGCCGCGGCAAATCCACCCGCGGCCGCTAATCTCAGGATTAGCCAGCCATGTGGACGAGATTTCTCAGAAACCTCGTCCACACGGGACGGCTAATCCACTGCGGTAAGTCTGGCTGAAACCGTGGCTACGGCCGCCGCAGCCGTGGTTTCAAAAGATGCAGCATGTCTATTTACTTTTCTTTTTTGTTTACTTTCGTCGCGGCCGTGCTCTCCTCTATGGAGCGCCGGCCGCAACGGAAAAGCGGCTTTTTCCGCGGTGGTTCTCCCGGCGGAAATCTCGTGGTTTTTGCTGCGGCCAAACCACGAGAGTTTCGATAGGAATACGCCCTGTGTGAACCCAGCCTTATATGTTGATGTTTATAAGGATGCTTTAATAAAAGTCTTGTTTTTAACTTCATATGAGTGCTGGAAAAAATCTTGTGTTTTGGAACAGTAGTCAGGCTCCTCCTGATTTGAATTTGAAGACTGTTAATGATAAGGAGTTAAGGACTATAATGAATATTGTAGTGATTATCTTTGACATTTCTAAATTCAACACGGTTTAAAATTGGTTAATTTTCATAAATTCAGCAAATAAAAAGCTTGTTCACACCACAGAACGGGATTGATTTTCTTAGAATTCCCATTTGAACATAAGAATCTTCAACTACAATACAAGGAAGGAATTTAATTTCTTGGTTTAGTTTCAATGAGATTGTTATTGACTGGACATAAATGAGCTGAGAATGGCAAGAGATATAACAAGAGCTTGACTTTGTTTGTATTGTATTGTAAGATACCTGATGGATTTGCATTTCATTTAGAAAGTTTGCAAACAAATATCAGTACAATGCTACTGTGAATATATCACACTACTAGAGTTATGTGTTTACATCATTTCATTAAAGGGCTTGAGATTCGAAGAGAAAAAGATTTCCTTATGTTTCAAGAACGATGTCTCTTGCCCGGCGGCTGTATCTGGTATTTCAGCTTCACTGCGGAAGTTTCCTGAGGTGTCGTCTGTAGGAAATCCATTAGAGGGTTCATTGTACAATAAGCCCCTCTTCGCAACCCTGCTACAACATCTACTGTGGTGTATGAACTGATTGGTTATACTGATTGTATAATCGTCCAATCAGGCATAATGGGAGTGTGTTTATATTGGGCCCGCCTCTACATGGGCGCTGGTTATTGTCCTGCCTGTTTGGTGAGGCAGCAGACTTTTATCAGGTAAGTACCTGTAGCTATTTATTCTGTATGGGGTTAATTTGCATTGACCAAATATATATACAGAGCCCTTTCCTTCTGCATACAACATCTTTCCTATCCTCTATCTAGGAACAGAATAAGTCCACTAGGTTCCTGATGTGGGGCCACACCTGTTGGCAGGATCGCCCTGCTTCGAGGTGTGGTCTGCTACACCAAAGTTGGTTAGGGACGGTGTTCCCATCCCCGTATTTCCCTTACCATTATTTGTCGTATTTTGTGTTTCCTGCATTCTGGTAATACATGTCTATGTTGGCCTGTTGTGGATATTAATTACGTCTTGGTCTGACATGTTGGCAATGTCCATGAGAAGCACTATACTTGCACCCTGCATAATTGTAACAACTGTAATATCAGATGACTTTTCAGAATAAGCTGCCGTTTGTGCACATGAGAAATAGCACTATTTCTGGCCGCTATATGACATGACTCCTGCATAGTTTTGCAGTTTCCAGTCTGCATGCTCCATCTCTAATTCTCAAAGACACAATGGGAGACAGTGGTAAATATTTCTTGACAACTTCACCTGAATTTATGGTACAACAGAAATCGCCCACACTGGAAAAACTCTTTTGATCTGATGAAGCTCTTGTTATCACTGAAAATTAACGTAAATAAGATGTAAATTTTTTCTATACAAATGCAAAAAATAAGTAAACTTGGAACAATCACAACATTCAAATATCACTAAGTGAATACAACAAGCACCTATACAAAATCATGCTGTAGGTATATTGGGTATGAAACCCTCCTACCATTATTTAGATATGTACCTACCTCTTACCAATAGGGGATACTATTGTATCTTGTCACCACAACAATAATGGGTGGAGACCTATACTGAGAGCTAAGGGCTAGGGTACGCCCCCAAAAGTCCTCATTGGCTGCCTGCAGGAAGGTCCTAGCAGTGTGGGGATGTAGTTATGGCTGGGATGGAGGGTTAGGGTTAGTTTCAGGGTTAGGCTTACATTATTAGCTGTACGGCTGCAATAACATCGTATTCACAGCAAATAATGTAAGCCTTACACAGAAACTAACCCTAACCCTAAACCTCAATCCCAGCAATACATTATTGGCCACACTGTGAGTGTGGGTGGGAGACTGCCGCTGGGACGAGAGTGACAGCGGCGAGGCCGGTTAGGGGAGCGTAGGTGGGAGACAGACGCTGGGGAGACTGACAGAGGGGCCAGTAAGAGGAGTGGAAGAGGGAGAACGACAGTGGGGCTGGTGAGCGGAGCTGGGAGACTGACAGAGGGGCCAGTAAGAGGAGCGGAGGAGGGAGACTGCCGTCAGGATGAGAATGACAGCGGAGCCGGTAAGGGTGGCAGACGTGGGAGACTGCCATTGGGGAACATGAGAATGACAGCGGGGCAGGTAAGGTGAGCGGAGGTGAATAAGAGTGACAGCGGGGCCGGTAAGGGGAGATGGAAAGGAAAGATGCAGTCACAGCAGCACTGCTGGAAGGGCACAGCCGGTGGCTACAGTCAGAGCAGGGGCAGGAGTAGCTTCACCGCAGCAGCAGATGGCAGCAGCATACTAATAGCTGCAGCTTGTGTGAAATGCAGCAGGACATTCTCATCAGAGACCGGAGTAGTAAGTGCCAGGACCTGTGAGGCCGAAGGAAAGCCAGCCATACAGCCAATCAGGAACAGGGGGCATCACTGGCCTGTCAATCTTGTCTCCACCACTACTTCCGGTGGTGACAAGATACAATAGTACCCCAGTAGGGAGTGTCCATATACAATGGAAATGAAAAATCCTCAGTTTTTTTTTACATCTTGTTATGTTATGGCCTTATTCAGATTCCAAAAGAGTTGTTCCCCATAGTTCTGCACCCAATATCCCATAATGACAAAATAAAAACAGAATGTTAATAATCTTTATAAAAAGTTTTAAAATGAAAAACTAACATTTCGCATTGCCATAAGTATTCATACCCTTTGGTATGATACTTGAAATTTAGCTCTGGGAGCCTCCTATTTATCTTGATCATCTTAGCATTGTGAGCTGTGAGACCTTATGTAGACAGGCGTGCGTCTTAACATTATGTCCAATCAACTGATTTTGCCTCAAGTGAACTGTGATCAAGGTGTAAAAACATCAAAACATATCAAAGATGTTTTTCAGACTGAGTGAACAGTTTGGGAAGGGGTGGCAAAGCATCCTGATAAGTGAAAAAAGAGGCATTCTATTTCTGATGATAGATAGATAGACAAATAGACAGATATGAGATAGATAGATAAATATGAAGCAGATAGATATGAGACAGATGGATAGATATGAAATAGATAAATAGATAGACAGATATGAGATAGATAGATAGATATGAGATAGATAGATAGATAGATAGATAGATAGATAGATAGATAGATAGATAGTAGGAGTGCAGTACCAAAATTGGCCTCGTGGGGGTTTGTGAACAGTATTTGAGAGGAAATCTCAAGCACAGAAGGGTTTTTGTTTCTAATTAATCAGCCAATACCTGGGTGAGTGTGGCTGCATTGCAGAAAAGCACATGAGTTTCTGAGCTCAGTTTCCATCTTGGGACACTCGGTCCCCGGGAGAAGGCCCTGAGAGGTCCATTGCAGAGCTAGCCATAGTCTCCTGCTGAACGCTTGATGCAGGCTGAGATAGCTTGGAACTTGATAGGGGTGGACGACTCCTAGATTGACAGCCTAGATGGGTGTGATGTATGGTAAACAAGGTAAAAGTCTATGTTATTTGATGGTCATTAACGTGCATATGTTCGTGCACACTGTGACGAGTAACAACAGTGTGAAGATTATCCTATGATTGCTGTTGATTTACCACAATAAGGAATGGATTATCTGGATTCTTGCTGAATTTCTGGCCTGGATATGGTTTACTGGTGTGCTAACAACCCCCAAGATGTCAGTATATATATATATATATATATATATAAAATTTCTTTTATTCGTCTCCACTATCGATTTATGCTAAATTTCTTAAAAGTACAGTGACTATTTAAGCTATGATACCAGAAGAAAGTACAAAGCTTTGGGACATCCACTATATATGTGCAGCTAATGTGCATGGAGATTACAATCAAAAGAAAAAAACAAAGTACATTCTCTTTGAAGTCTATGGTTCTACGTATCAGGACATAAAAAATCTGATCATTAGAAGGTCTTAAAATTAGGTAAATACAACCTCAGATGAACCACAACTAGAAATGAGCGAACCTACTCGGCCACGCCCCTTTTTCGCCCGAGCGCCGCGATTTTGGAGTACTTCCGTAGTCGGGCGAAAAGATTCGGGGAGCGCTTTGGGTGAGTAGGGGGTTGCAGCGGGGAGTGGGGGGGAGAGGGAGAGAGAGAGGGCTCCCCCCTGTTCCCCGCTGCTACCCCCCACTCCGCCACGCCTCCCCCCGCCCCCCGGCGCCCCCCGAATCTTTTCACCCGAGTAGTGAAGTACTCGAAAATCGCGCTGCTCGATCGAGTAATTACTCGAAACGAGTACATTCGCTCATCTCTAACCACAACACATGACAAATTACACTGCATCATTATTTATATAGCAAAAATTAGGCCAAATGCAGAAGCAGTGTGTGAAAAATTACTTACAGCCCATTAATCAGTAGCTTATAGAACCACCTTTCGCAGTAATAACTTGAAGTAATAATTTTCTGTATACATTTTGACCCACTCTTCTTCAGAATAATGCTAAAGTTCATTGGGGTTTGTAGGCTTTCGTTTATGCACAACTTTCTGAACAATCAGCCACAACATCTCAGTTGGGTTGAGGTCTGAACTTTGACTGGGCCATTGCAGCACTTTGATTTTTTTTTCCAACTATTCTGATGTAGGTTTCATGGTGTGCTTTGGATCATTATTTTGTTGCATGACCTAGTTTCAGCCTAGTTTTAACTTCTGGATTGATGGCCTCACATTTGACTCTAGAATACGTTTACAAACAGAGAAGTTCATAGTTGACAAAATGACTGCTATGTGCCCAGGTCCTATAGCTTTTCTGGCTGCAAGACAAGCCTAAATCATCATGCTTCCAACTACATTGCTTGACAGTTAGTATGAGGTGTTAGTGATGATATGCTGTTTTTGGCTTTCACCAAACATGGTGCTGGACATTATGGCCAAATATCTCCACTTTAATCTCGTCTGTCCAAAGAACATTGTTCCAGAAGTCTTGTGGTTTGTTCAGATACAACTTTTCAAACTTTAGTCATACTGTTCTTTTTAGAAAGTAGAGGCATTCTGCTGGCAACCCTTCTAAAACAGCCATACTCATTCTGTTTTTTTTCTAATTGTACTATCATGTACTTGTACATTTAACATATTAACTGAAGCTTTTAGTCTGAGATGTAGCTCTTGGATTTTTTGCAATTTGTTACTATTAGTGTAATGTGTTTGTAATGTCATAGTCTGGTTAATACAAGGTCTTGCACAGTTAATGGTTAGGATAATGTATGTTATACTAATGTGTAATGAAGTTATGTAATGCATCTGATGTAATGTAACTGTTATGATGAAAGATGTAACGGCACAATAAGGCACATGAGAAAATGTGATAGTACAGGTTTGACTATTGTGAGTATTGCATCCTGTGTGAAAGTACTCTGCTCCTATAGAGTGTTTCAGGTCAGGATCCGTGGCTAAGGATGATGTACTTAAGAGATGCCAGATATTTATGTGAAAAGTTATGTGCCTTGCTGCTGCCAAAGAGAAATGAAGGCAATGCATGTGTCGGTGAGGGACACTATTGACTGCTATTGAAAAAACATCTGATGAGTTATATGTAAGGTCTGCTACTCATGTCTACTGCCCGCTTGCGGTTCCGGGCTACTGCAAGCATCATTCTGCTATTTCTGTGCATGTGGACCCTATCTGTCTGTTTTCATCCAGCACTGAGAGGGTTAACCAGTCCTCTGGATCTCAGCTCAAATATGGGATTAATGGGCAATCACTTCGCTTTTTAAGCTGAGCTGATGCACTTCCTGGTTGCCTCAGCATTGGTGTGTTTTCCTCTGTCACGCCACTGCTAGCTCTTCTGTCTCTTGGCTGTTCAAGTCTATTTAGACCTTTATCTGCTTATTTTGTTTGTTCCGGTACCTTATGCTCTGTATCTGTATATGTGTCCATTTCCTTTCTGTCTGTACTTCATTGTTGTCTCTGTACTAAGTTAGTTCTGTGCAGTGTTTTCATTTCTGTGTGTCAGTACTTCATCCCTGTTTTCTGTCAGAGCTAGTCTGGCCCTAGGTTCAAGCACGGGGATGCCCTTATCAGGGCAATTACCCTGCTTGTAGGAAGGGTGCCTTCCATCTCTCTGCATACCTTAGGGCCAATTACCCATCTGTAGGTATTCCTTCTGCTGGGGTCAGCTGCCAGTCACCCGGTCCGCCCCAAAAGCCAGGCTGATTAGTTAGCCCAGTAGGTCCACATCCAAAATCTGTAACATTATCATGTAATGTTTAAGTACACACACCCTTCTATGGAGCATAAAGAGGTTTATTTGGTTGTTGTTCAGTAAAGCTTATTTTGAAAAAAAGTATGCGGCCTCAGCCTCTGCCTGTTATTGCTGTGCCATCACTTAACCTGCAAGATGAGCACATACCACCTGCCCATTACATTTGGCCATGCAAACCATGAAAACACACAGGATCTAGAAAAGTAGCTAGTAAAGATCATTCCAATTAGAATTGTGCTACTTTGCCTACTTCATAAAGATAACTGTACATACCAAATTAAGTATAGTTAAGATGAGGAGAGGTTGTATACACACTGAAGGTCTGAGAGCTGTGAGAGAATATAAGAGCCATCTATAAAGATAGTCCTGTCCCAACAGATAAGAAAATGTCCTACAATCCTAATTAGTAGAAAAGTTGAATGCCTAACAACAGGCAGTGGATTGCAGAGAGATTGAAATTCAAACTTGATTTACAGTCATAAAACAAAAAAAAATAATGAAAATATATTACAAGATTGATGAGACACAGACAGGCAATGAGATGAGCATAAGTTGTCCAAAACGTTAGTGTCCTTTTAACTTTTTATCTCCTATTTCCTTTAAGGCATGTGCTCTGGGTCCCTTCCTTTCATCAGTGCTTCTGTCCTCCTTCATGTTGCTACCTATCATCTCTTTAGTCAGTGAAATGAATCTGTTGCTTTAAGACATTTTGGCTTTCATATGTTTAAGTCACTAGTGACTGGCAACTCTATTGTAATTACAATGCATAGATGAAAGCCATGACTTGTAAAGCACTGCTTCCGTATATCCCATTTCAGGTGTTCATGTTTCAGGAAAGGTTTTCATTACGGTTGTGTATGTTCTGAGATTGTTGCTATTCCCTCTTTGGAGTTATTGAGTTTTCATTTCTTAGTATCTATTTATTGATGTGACATCTAAGAACATAATTTCAGTGATGTGACTGTCCCTGTACATTTACTCTATGCATCTAATTGCCCTGGTGATACCAAATTATCGATTTTTCTCAGTGCTATCTAGACAAAGCTCATATTAGACATTCATTTGATGAAGAAACACGATTTGGAAATTTCTTAGACGTGGTTGCTAGGACACATCTCTGCTAGTCTGTAGATCTCTCTGATGTTTTAAAGCAAGACTTTCATGATATGAAATGAAAGCTTGTGGCTTATGTGTAACTTAAAAAGAAGTCTGAGATCTGCAGGGTTTATATATCGCTCCAATATGAAAGAGATTTCACTTGTCAATATATGATGCTCATAAAACCCTTTTAGCCACCTGAGTGTTACAGTAAATGACAAAGTTAGTGAGTACTTGGTGTATCACTCATCAGAGTCAATTGCAGTTACATGGCTGGAGCTTGGCTTGTCACGAATTTGTACTTCAGGACTTTTCATCAAGAAATCTCTGTCTTTGTCTATGAACAATGCCTGTCATTCTAAACTTACTTAAACATCTTTCTAGCTAATGGCATTTCCTTTGCTGTCAAATTCAGAGCTGCTGTGCATACAGGAAATTAACCCTATACTCCGCTACAGAAAGCCTAAGCATATTTAGAATGATGAAAATACGCATAGTAGGCTACTTGTGCAAGGATACATATTTGGCCCTAGACAAGAATTCTGCACAGATCAGATGAATGTAGAATTGGGCAGCTCGCCAATTGTCAATGGCAATGAGCATTAGTTTTGAGTGCACTGGTCTAGTGCTTATACCGCAAAATACCTTGGATGAAACAAGTGTAACTATACAACAACTCTTATTTATTCTAACAAAGCCTTATTGATATCAGTTTTTTTAGTTACTTCTATTGTTTTTGCTACGTCTGAGGTGGACAACAAAACATTGTCCAAAAGGACAGACTTACACACAATTTATAAACTCGGAGAACAAAACTGAAAATAACATAAATCTCCCCCTAACACACTAATAGAGGAAAGCCCTGCCTAAAAGTGGGGTGATCGCCCTGATAAGGGCGGCCTCTGTCTAGAACCTGGAGGTTTCCTAGACTGTCCCTAGGTGGTCAAAGGGGGTGAAAATTGACATATGTTAATAGTAGTGTTGCTCATTTTGATTAACCGGGCAATAAAATGGTTCTGATTTAACTAATATCGAATTGGATAAGAGCAAATCAATTTTTGGCAAAAAATGCAGGAAAATCGAATTTCCTATAATGTCTGCTACAGAGGTCAGCGTGGCACCTTGATGATGTCACCAAATGTGTCCTCCATCTTGCATATGGGCAGCAATTTCATTGGATGCGTACATCATATGACTTAGCCATAAATAACATAGGCACAGTGTAACCAGTGGCGAATTTAGAGATGGTGAAGCAAGCTTGGTAGGACAGCGCCTCTAGGTGTGTATCCAATTGATTGCAGTCAAATCGTTGGGTGAGGAATGTATAAATAGTAGTTTATTAGATAGAGATAAAGTGCAACATGTTTCGGAGCCTATATGTTCTTTCCTCAAGCACAATTCAGCATAAACCTGTAGCAATTCAGCGTTTTGAAACACAAGATACAGCTTGTAGCTTTACAGCTGTTCCTTGGAGAAGGTCCGTACTTGACTGTTCTGTTCACCTTGTAGAATTGGTCCTTTGCAAACTTTATGACATTGCTTTTAAAGTAAGCAGCACGCCTGCTGTCTCCCTTGGTGTATTTTTTGGTAAGTCTAATGCTTTTTTGGAGGAGGAGTAGGAGGCCCGTGCCTGAGTGTTGTGCTCACCTGGCAGAATTCCGCCTTGTAAAATTTATGACAAATTTAAAACAAGCAGCATGCCTGCTGCCTTCCTTGGCAGTGTTTTAGATCTAAGAGACCCAGTATGGATCTTATTTTGTTTTCAGTGACACCTGTGCGCTGTGAGTGACCCCCATACCATTGTACACTGTTTTACCATTTTTGGGAGAAGCACAGTGTTGCTTTTTGTCACCATCTTTTTACCTCCATAATTTTTTGGTTTTTCTACTGATGGGTGGAAGGTGGAATAGAAATAGTTAATAGGAGCAAATCCACAGCAACCAAATGGCACCTTGTAATTTTTTTCTGATGGGCTGTTCAGGTGACAGATCTCTCTGTCAGGCCGTTTAAATGGTGGCAGAAGCGTAACTCGCAGCTTCTAGGCCCCAATGCAAACTCTGTAACACAGGGCCACCAACTATAATGCTTTATTCATTCTACTAGGCTTACTATATGGAAAATATAGACCTTATGGGTCCCCTAAGAGTCCTTGGCCCAGGAGCAACTGCATCCCCTATAGTTACCCCCCTGAATGGTGGGATGAGGGTTATCTCTGAGCTCAGCTGTTGTGTGAGGGTGTCATCTGGCTTTGAACTTGTATAAAGTTGGCTTGGCTCTCCAAGTCTTAAAATGCTGTTTATTCTGCAATGGAATGGTATAGTAATGCAGCTTTCTAAAACAATACATATTCTGTTGTGGCTCATATGGTAGTGCACCACTCTCCAATATACTTTCTTACAAGGAAGCTGCACTACCATACTGGACCACTTCAGAATGAATTATGTTTTGAGACTTCCAGCCAGCCAAAAGCTTCTTCACATCAACTGTGGGTTGGAGTCCCAGACAGCGGTCCCCCACCCATCTGCTAATGACACATCCCCAAGATTTAGAGGCATAGCAGATTCGCATCTGCTGCTGTGACAGGAAGCTCCATATATGTATATATATATATATATATATATATATATATATATATATATATATATATATATATATATATATATATATATATATATATATATATATATATATATATATATATATATATATATATATATATACATACACACACACATTATATTATTTACATTACAGTTAATAGGTGACATGAAAAAGTTAGGCTTTACATTTTTATATGTTTAACATGTACAATTTCTGTTCTTGAGTGCCTAAAAAACAACAAAAATGTATTTAAAAGAAAGACTTTATAGTAAAAACGGATACATACTATAAGAATGTATGGCTATATGTTTAGCACACATGCTGAAAAACAGATGAATGCTTCATATTTGTTTAATTGAAGAATCATTTTAAACTTAAAACAAGTGCAGTTTCAATGTTCTATTCCAGGTCATATATTAAAATTAGAGATGAGCGAGCACCCAAATGGTCGAATCCGCGTTATTTGAGTTGAGCTTTTCGTAAAATTGGAGAGCTCTACTCGAGTAACGAACCCCATTGACTACAATGGGAGACTCGAGCATTTTTGTATGTGGGACGCCGGGTACCGAGCTTTTATTTATTTATTTTTTTTGGTTTGTGTGTTCTCTCTCTCTCTCTCTCTCTCTCTCTCTCCCCCTGCCTGCCAGCCAAAAAATTTGCCATTGACGCGGACGCTGCGTCGCGGCGGGGCCAAAACAGGCATGTCACAGCGGGGAGGAGCCAAAAACTGGGGCGGGGTCGAACATGGCATGATGCTTTTTCGAGTAACGAGCACCATCGAGTACGCTAATACTCGAACGAGCATCAAGCTCGGCTGAGTACGTTCGCTCAAGTCTAATTAATACCAGTACAAAGTTATAGAGTGCCTATTTACATTCTGATATTACAGGAAAATCAAATGTGCGTACTCTTGTTACCCAAATAAGAAAAAAAAAGTGAAGGAGAAGGTTGGAGTCTTGGAATTATATGAAGCAGAGAGCGAGACCAAAATATAAATATATAGATATATAGAATATAAATCGCTATGTATTCTATATTACCTATCATAATTGTTAGGTTGCATTTGATGTAATAATCACTGAAAATCAATTTGTGTTAAGACCATATTTGAGCAATTACACCATACCTTACGGAATTTTTCAAGATATTTTCTATTTTTATAGAAAATTCTTTCATATGGATGATAGTATTAATGAAATTACAGCATTGATCTACAGTTGGAGGTATCCCATCCATCCACCTTATTGCCACTACCTTACATACCATAAAGAGCATCTCGAGTCATCGAGTTCAGACATGGTGCTGCCATTGCTCAACATCTAGTAAGCCCAGTAAACCGGCTTGCAGGGTTTTCGGGATGGTAAGTTCAATCATTTCGCTCCATAAATTCATCATTTAAGACTAATAGTCTTGTGTCTCTCTGCATTCCCACATCAAGCGTATAAAATCTGCTCATATGTATGTAGGGTTCCAATCAAAGGCTAGGATGAAATGGATGAGCAAGGCTCCGGATGCTGAGAGTTTACAGCATGTTGTAGTTGAATGAGTCTATAAAAATCAGATTGGGGTATATCATGTGTCTGTTGTAACTGTTCAAAAGATATAGAAGTCCAGTTAATAAATATATATGATAACAATGTTACCCCATAATTCCATCCAATATTTAGTATCAGGGAAATTACAAAGGTTTGGAAGTTCTCCCTATCACAATCGCATGCTTTAATTCCTTTCTTCAGGTAAAAATTATAAAAGACTTCAGGAGGGTGCAAGTATTTGCTTTTCCGTTACTTTCTGAGTGGTCTTTGGCATCTACCTGCAATTCCCCCATTTTTGATGTCCTGGAAAATCTGTAATACATCCCTCAACCCTACCTAACTCTGGTCCCACAGCATGATGCTGTAACCAAACTGAGTCAGCACTACATCGCTGCCTGGAATCCTCAAACAGCCATCATCTACCCACCATTTACTGGATATACCTGGGGACCTGGGACAAGGACTTCCCTTCTGCATGGCTAAATACGGTAGCAGTAGAAGTATGGCCTACTTCCGATTTTGTTTGACCTTGCATAAACAAGTGCAATGTATTAAAATACTGCAGGTAAAAAGTTAGATTTTTTTATTTCTGACCATTTAAAGAATTTCAGATAAGATCGATAACTAAGATATGTGTTAATTATAATTAACGACGCTTTGCGTTTCAATAAGAAGTTTTTTTTTCTGACAGATACAGTAGGTAAAGGTGACATAAAGGGTATGTGCTGGCAGATCTGTCAGGAATATCTGAGATTTCAGTTCATAAAGTTCATAAATGGATGACTTTGCAGCTTACCCTTTATAGAACGTAAATACGTTGTATCTTTTTCAACCTGCATTTATGTGTTTTTGAGAGACCTGGGTATTAAACTTAGTAATGAAAAAGGTGAGGAGACATTGTGATAGCTGCTGTAACAGCCAACATATGTACCTGAACATAGCTTTCAGGACACTATAAGAAGGTTTGGGTTAGTATGGTAATACGATCATAGCATGGTAACGAAGCAAGCTGAAGAGTATGCAGGACTACTTCATTTGTTTTAAAAAATATTTATAATTAGTTTTTCTTAAAATACATTAAATATGAAAATGCAAAATAGAATGTGATATTTAAGAATTTGCAATAAACATTATTGATAAGAATAGCTAATTCAGTGCATCTTCGATGACTTTTTCTATGAAAGCAAGCCAAGCACTTTTAGTTTGTGGCTCCTGGCGGGCCCCGCTTTGGTTCCTCTTTATTATAGTAGTAAATAGCACAATTAGTCATGCGAGATTTTGTGGTAACTTGTGAAATGCTTTCTGAGACTATTTGGAGCCGTGGGACGTGCCAGGATGGATATGGGTCATGCTAAGAGTTGCAAACCAAAAATGCCTGGTCAACTTTCATTTAAAAGTTGATGAAAATGCGGGGCGATATTGGCTTTTTTTTTTGTGGGTCTCAATTGGTGTAAGATTTATTGGGGGGGAGGGGATTGTGAGTTTAACATAAAAATGCTAGCTAGGTAGAAGTGATAGGGTCTCATGATATTGTGAGGGATTAGCATTAGGATAGGTGACAATCTGGGCGTAAACAGTCAGAGACAGTGACACTCTGGATAAAGTTCGTAGTCCAGGCTTCGACTGGGTTTATTTCAGCACCAAACAAAGCAAAAACAAGCCTTAACTCCAGGCCAACATAAAGTAACCCCTGCTCGTCTGAGCACTTACTAGACATAGACCGACCCTGACTACTCACTTGCAAAACAAACGCTTGCTGCACACAGCCAGCCTGGCTCTCAGACCAGCAGAGGTCTCAGCACACGTCTCCTAGGACCGGCAGGTCCAGGCTTTATAAGGCCTGGTACCAGCCTCACCTGGTACGTGGGAGTGGCCATCCCACCCTTCACTTTGACCACTTCAAGAAAAGCCGGCCCGGACTATGCGGCTTGGAGCCACTTACGAACTACAACGTGTCAGTAACTTAATGTTACTGACACACAACTGCCGGCTTCCTCCACCGAGCCCAGGCTGCTCGGTGGCACATATCTGCCCAAGTGCTCCCTAAAGCCTCATAGGAGAGCATCCTAGGTGAAATCTATCTGCCTTCCAGTACTTTGCACGTCACTGTCTCACAATATGGACATGATATGGATGTGAGATATGGACGTACCATGATGTGAGATTTTGTAGCACCACATGCGAGGATTTTTTGGGGGGTGGGGTGAGTTTGAAATATAAGCCCTACCCGGAACATAAGCTCTAGTTGCAGAAAGAAAACAAACAAAAAAAAATACATCATCTAAGAGGCACTGTCAGTTCCAGGGCGTCTTCTGCCCTGAAGCTCCCCGGAACTCATCTTCAGTCTTCTGCCAGCCCTTCCTGGATTGAAGGATCCAACTCCCCTCCTCCAGGAAGGGCTGTCTGTGATTGGTCCATGAGTGCTGTAGCTCAGCCAATCAGAGCTGGCGCTTGATGAACCAATCATAGCCATTTATTGATTCATTGAATGGCTGTGATTGGCTGAGCCGCGCACTTGGGAACCAGAGGCAGAGCTCCCTTGAGTTTAGGGTTTCTACAGTAGGATTTCCTACTGTAAAAGTTGCATCACGCTGCATGAAAACCTCTTTAACCCCTTAAGGACATGACCTATTTTTAGCTTAGGAATACAATGATTTTTTGGGGGATTTTCATTTTATTTATTTTTCCGTTGACATGCCCGTATCAGGGCGTGTTTTTGGCGTGACGAGTTTATTTTTATGAGCGCTACAGCTGCAGTTACAAGCGCTGGTTATTACACAGGAGTCAGAGCAGCAGCTTCTGCTCCAACCCTAGTGTATACCATTGTGTCAGTGGGCAACCAATCAACTGATCATCTGGGGTCTCGAGTGGCGGTCCCCGGCCGTTCAACAATTGACGGCCTACCCTGAGGATAAATCAACAATAGTATTTTTGTGGAAAACCCCTTTAACTCAGTTTACCACTAAAAATCCTTCCTGACCACCAACTGGCATTTGGATCAACACTCTTCATTGTTTTACTAATGCCAGGACCGTTATCAGTAACAATTTTCACTAAAGAAAAATGTTTAAATCTTTGTTATATTTGTAAAATGTTTACATAACCCCAACGTTACAGCTGTAGCAATAAAGTAGGCTTTCCAAACTTGGAGATTCAATCTCTATGGACATGAGCTTAACAAATGCTCACAAAAGCTTTAATATACGCATTTACTTATATATTAATCTCCCAGTTCACCCATATTTACTCTGACAGTTTCTCCTTGTGGAGACTGCCTGGTAGGTGTGAGGAGACTTAAAAGGTCATGCAATCTCCTCTGGGAAATTTACTATGCAAATGAGGATATTACAAAGCCTCTGCAGAACCTACTATTGGAAGGCAGCTTTCCTATAAGTCAATGTATGGGGAAGTGCCATCTAATAGGTGGCACTGTAGACCTATTGTTCTATTTCCCAGTTCCATACCAAATTTCCAAAAGAGATTTCATGACCTTTTAAGTCTCCTTCTGCCTACATGGTGATCTGCACAAAGAAAAACTGTACCCCTCCTGACCCACATCATAAGCCTTTCATCCAGCCAGCCAGAAACCTACCCTACACTGACGAAGAGCAAAGAAAAATGGTCAGTCTGTACATGGTTATTTTTTCCTTTCAGAGAAGACTTTTACATTCCCACTAATGTTACAAGACCTGTTTGAAGGTCAGACCCTGATTTATTGGTTGCTGCAGAGGCATTGTACCATCTTCTGTTTGCTTACTAGTTACTCTGGTAACACAGTGGAATCCAATCATGATAAGAAAGAGAGGGTTAGCTTAGGCTGGCATCACACATCCTGTTTTGTGGCCGTTTTTGTTAGTTTATTGAGCCAATCACAGTGGATACAAAAAGTATGAGAGGCATCAGTCTTTCTTTTATACATTACCTTCCTTTTACATTCACTTCTGGCTTTGGCTAAAAAAATGCAGCAAAAAACTGCCACAAAAGCTGCATATCCTTTTTTTTCCTGATGTTTTTTCAAGATATAGATAATTATGGGAAAACGCAAAAAAAAAAATGCCATACCCAGAGCATGCATTAAATAAAAAGCTAAGAGAAGCTGAAGTTAAAAAACATTTTATACATGATGCATTTTATATTTCAATATAGACTTTGCAGTCTAATTTGGTCACGATAACATCACTGAATGGCTGTGATTGGCTCATCGAGCACCGGCCCTGATTGGCCGAGCCAATCACAGCACTTGCTTGCTGGAGGCAGGGTATTCAAACTACGTCACCAGGAGGAGAGTTCTGTGTGAACGCCAGAACACTGCCGCATCGCCGCCGGAGATCAGCAGCACCAGGGACCCAGACGCCGTGGACCAGGTGAGTATAAGCCCCCCGCTCCAGAAATAAGACACTGTGCCTCTTTTGGAGGAACAATTAATATAAGGTAGTGTCCTATTTTGTGGAAGCACTGTATTCAGCTGCGTCAAAAAAATTGCGTTCACCTGAAGCATTGGATTCCAATGTATTCATTCACATGAACGATTTTTGGGCAAGTGAAAAAATTGCATCGGGAAAAAAAAGGACATCAGCGACCATTTACGGTCACTGATTTTATACGCTGTATCAAAATATAGGTCTTGCCATATCTTTTGCCGAGGTGCACAGGATTGATTCTGATTGGCTGGTGCTCGATCCAATCTCAGCACTCGCTTGCTGGAGGCGGGGTATTCAAAGCCCTATCACCAGAAGGAGAGTTCTGTGTCAGTGCAGAGGACACGCCAGCCTGCCGCAGCCCCGGGGTCCAGCACGAGACATTGGACACTACGTGGCTAGGGGAGTAATGAAATTTTTAATTTATTTCTTCAATTTGCTAGGGCTTATTTTCAGAGGAGGGCTTATATTTCAAGCCACTTCCCTCTTAAAATAGGGGTAGGGCTTTTTTTTGGGGGGGGGGGGGACGGTAGTGAATAAGACCTTACACACACACCCCTTCAGGCAATATGGTGGCTCACATATTCACATGCAGACAATAGAATGAAATCAATCTACAGAATAAAAACAGATTCGTAAAAAAAATGTTTCACTATCTGATTTTAATTAGTAAAAAAATATATAGGTGATACACATCCTTTAAGTCCCATCTGAAAAAAAAAAACCCAGATAGGGCTTATCGATATCAAAGATGGGTGATCCTTCATTTGGGACCCTCATTCTTTACCAAATATGAGAGTCGCAGCTACTAGGGCAGACTTGGCCCAACCATGTTTATACAGTTGCTCATTCATTTCAATGGAAGCCATGTAATGCTATAGCAGCCAACGCTTAGGAAATGTGTGCTAGTACCCAACTTCCCCTACTACTATCTGCTGATTGATAGGGGTTCCAGGAGCTAAAGCAGCAACAATAAGCTAGTCATTAATTTTTTTACGAGGTTCACTTGTCAAGATAACTGTTTTTGGTAAATCCCATTCTGATATTAGATTGTTTTCTGCTAAGAAAAATGTAGACACTATTTTGAAACCTTTCTTGCAAATTAATTAGCTTGACTCATTTCTTAATAAGTCCAGCTAATTAATTATTATCTTGTATCGGACGAAAACACTTTATGTTAGATATTTCTAAAAACACGTTAAACATTTAGACGAAGCTATAAATTGGAAAGGTTTTATAAAATAAAGCAAGCTAATAGAGAGGTTTTGCATCGTCTGACCTTCCTGTACTTCGGAGACCAAGCACCATATTCAGGCTTAGCAGTAATATATGGTGCGTGCTCCATGCTTGATGACTAGAAGCTGCGCGTCTGAAGGAACAGATAGGTTCGCTCCTGGAGCATTCAGAGCAGATTTAGAAAAATGGTAAGAATGATGAATTAGGTGTAAATAAGAGATCTTTTGACTGCAAGCCAGTAAATGGATTACATTGAACAGCTTTAAGATTAATAGTGGGCATTATGCAGGCACACAGGAACACAGCTTGACAATAACTAGTATCAAACCCTATTGATTACCTGTTACATGGAGTGTAATAAAACTACCTTGCACAATGAAGGAAAAGCAAGCTAACAAATATTTAAATGCAAAACGCGCATTCATTCCTTTATCATATGTTTCCTAGGTGCTACAATGCAGAATGCTGGAGCTGTAAATCCATATAGGAAAAGCTTTTAGTTGCTAACTGTTATAGTAGAAATTTTGATTAAATATGTAAAGGCACATATAATGGGATTATCCAAGCAGTTCCGTTTAGGGTGCATGTATGGGCAGTGGTAGATAAATAGGGAGAGCCATAGGACCAGCCATGAATTCAACAAGGTATTAAATTTTTCGGCTTCGCATTAGTCTATTTCGTCTAACGGTTTGTTTGTGTTTGTGGTTAAGAACCTCGTTTACTACTGACATAGAGCCAACATAATAAACATAATAAAGTACAGTCCATTCGACGGAAGTAAAGAAAAATGCCTGGGCTGTTATTGACAGAAACTTGACATCTCACCAGTGGCATCCTGAAGAGATTTTAATTAACCCTTTCCAATCCAATTTTGGATTCAGGGTTTCCTAAAAGGCTTTCTCTTTTTGCTGTTATACAATGGTGCCATCTGCTGGCTAAAGCCAGTACTGCGGTATTGGACATGCTGGAGAGGTCCCCGACAGCAGAGCGGCCAGTAATATACAGTAAGAATACCCTGCCGGACGTCTTCCAACATCAGAAGCTGTACAGCCTTCAATCAGAATGCCTTTAGACGTTAGACAGTGGATTGGAAAGGGTTAAAGGAGTTGTCCAGTTACTCGCCAACTTCACTTCATGTATTGCAGAGTGCTAAGGCAGCAGAAATGCAGTCCTAAGCTCTCGCTCACGACCTGAAGGTTGTGGGTTCAATCCCCGCATGGTTCAGGTAACCGGGTCAAGGTTGACTCAGCCTTCCATCCTTCTGAGGTTGGTAAAATGAGTGGTGGGGGTAATAATCAAATGACTTGAAAGTGCTGCGGAATAAGATAGCGCTATACAAGTAGCAAGTTTTATTTTTTGCATTCTATAGGACCTTTGGATTAAAATAATAAAGTGAATTATACTGACCCCTCTGCTATCCTGCGCTGCAGCCCCTCTGAGGTCCCTGTGATTACTGTGATAGGTGATTTCACAGGAAATGACGCTGCAGCCTCTCACCTGATTTCCTATGACATCATTTGTCAGAACAATCACCAGAAACCCTGTGGGGCTGCAGTGCTGGATACCGGGGGCCATGGAGGGGTAAATATTATTTGTTTTATTATTTTAATACAGGGGGTTCTATTAAAGCATGGTTGTCCAGTCACTTGACAACCCCTTAATATTTGTGTTAATATTCCAATTTTTTGCAAATATGTTGACAATGGTAGGTCCAAGAGAACTGAAACCTGGACTAAAACCTTACGAGTGTTTGATTTATCTATGTGGCAAATTTGCTGCAGATTGGTCCAGTTGTTTGGCTGTGCATAAAGAATAGACAACAGAAATTCCTTTTTATATATAAAGATTAGCAACAATATATTAGTATTCATAGATTATTCCTCTTACGCTCTAACCTGACTCTACTCTTCTTTTTTCCCCCATGCCACCTCCACTTTGCATTTTGGAAGTGAGTAATCCAGCTCATGTCTACTATCTTTCTATAGAAATGACTGTCTGCAGGCAGAAGCTTCAGTAAGTAAATGTTCCACGATGCTCTCTCTAGCGTTGCTTGTCACGATCGGCCGAGCGGTAAAATAGAGCTGATTTTTATATCCTAACCCAATTTTTAGCAAGAATCGACTGAAAGTTGCTTTACAAAGAAAAGCAGTATAAAGGGGGTAGGTTTGTGTGTAACTATGTATGTCAGTTTCTAGCACTCTTGTCTTTTACTGCTCGGGTCATAGGTTCAAGTCTCATTAAGGATAAAGGCCCATTTAGACACAACGATTATCGCTCAAAATTCACTCAAAAGCCGTCTTTTGAGCGATAATCATTGTGTCTAAACATGCTGCCATCACGCTCTGTTCATGCACTATTCATTCATCGCTTATTTCTTGCAAGCTAGAAATCACCAGTGACTGTTATCAGCGCCACACGCTGATTTTCTCAGCGGGCGGCGCTGATAGCATTCTTTCAGCTGGTATCCCACTGGGACTTCTCAGTAGGATACCAGCTGACAGTTTCGAGAACAAAGCAGCTGTTTGCATATACAAAACAGCTGCTGTTCTTGGAGTTATCAGCGGTGTCACACTCCGCCTGCATTTTACTCTTTAAGTAGCTAATTAGCTACTTAAGAGTTATGCAAAGATGATCACTCAAAACTGTCACTCAAACTGTTGCTTGAGTGATTATCTTTCAGTGTAAATGCACCTTAACAGCTGCATGGACTTTGGAAAACCCCATCCAGATGTTGACCTTGGTCAGATTTGATCTTACAACTCCAGTACTGCAAAGCAGCAGCACAAACAACTGAGTCACTAAACATGTCTGCTTTGCTCTAGAAGAAAAGTAGAACAGGAAGAATTAACACAAAAAGAACATAAAAACGCCATCTAAATGTGATTTGAACGTAGTACTCCAGCAAGCGTTTTCTGTTTTCTTTTTCTCTTTCTTCTTCCTCATCCTTTGCTGGAGAAGGAAAAAAAGAAGAGCATGGAGGAGAAGAATTAGGGGAATGATTAGTAGGAGAAGAAGAAATATAAGAAGGAGAAAAGAAGGAGATAAAGGAGAATAAGAAGATCTTCTACTTTTTCTTTTCATTCTTCTTTCTCTCCTCTTCCTCCTTCTAACGAGAAGAAGCAGGAGAAGGAAAAAATTTGGCTCAGTGGCTAGCACTGTTGCCTTGTAGCAATGGGGTTCACAGCTGGTTATGGACAACAAGGCAGCAGCTTTCGTAAGCACCACAGCTCGAATGCACCAATCCTTTTTCTATCTTTTTTCACAGTCCATACATGGCTATTGGGAAAACAGTGCTTTGCACTATCCTGCGTTTAGTTGCTATATCAATATTCCTACTTTTCCAGATTTTGTCTTTGTTTAGCATTGTGCTTCGTCCCAATGCTATCCTACGTCTTATCTCTGGCAAAGATTCTCCATCCTGGTCAATTTTCGAAACAAGGAAGATGAAATCTCGCACACATTCTACGGCCTTGTTGTTGATTTTGATTTGAATTTGGCCCCTTGCATTCGTCATAATTTCAGTCTTCTTTAAATTCAGGTCGAAACGCATTTCTTCACTTTCAGTTTTAATCTTCCATATCAGCGGCTTCCGACCTGCTTCTGTTTCTGCAGGCAGAGTTGTGTCATTCACGTAACGGAGATTGTTGATGTTTCTGCCACCTATTTTCACTCCAGTTTTCAATTCATCTAGGTCCCTTTTCTGCATGATCATTTCTGCATATAAGTTAAACAAGAAGGGTGAGAGGATGCAGCCCTGTCTGACACCTTTGGCAAAGTGATCTGTGTCCCCATACTGTGTTCTCACAGTGGCTTCTGGATTGGTATAAACTGATTTTATCAGCTTGACTAGATGTGCCGATACATCCAGCTCTTGTAGGGTGTGCCATACCATGTTATGGTGGATGCAATCAAATGCCTTGATGTAGTCCATGAAGCACATGTAGATATTCTTTTAGGATTCTCAAACTTTTTCCATGGTCCATGGCAGGTTTGCAATTTGGTTGTGGGTACTGCGTCCTCGCCAGAACTCTGCCTGTGCAACACGGAGTGCCACTTTGACTATTGATTTCAGTCTTTCTTGTATGAGTTTAAGAAGGATCTTGGTTGCAGAATGAGGGTTTATTGATTGGTAGTTGGAGCAATTCTGAGAGTCGCCTTTCTTTGGTAGAGGGATGAAGACTAGAGATGAGCGAACGTACTCGGATAGGCACTACTCGTCCGAGTAATGTGCCTTATCCGAGTACCTCCCCGCTCGTGCTGAAAGGTTCGGGTGCCGGCACGGAGCGGGGAGCTGCAGGGGAGAGCGGGGAGGAACGGAGGGGAGATCTTTCTCTCCTTCTCTCCCGCCCGCTCTGCCCCGCTCCCCGCTGCGACTCACCTGTCAGCAGCGGCAGCTCCCGAACCTTTCAGCACGAGCGGGGAGGTACTCGGATAAGGCACATTACTCGGACGAGTAGTGCCTATCCGAGTACGTTCGCTCATCTCTAATGAAGACAGATCTTTTCCAGTCCTGTGGCAATTGTGTGGATACCCATAATGCCTGGCACAGCGCTGTGATAGTTTTCATTGGTACTGGCAGCAATATATAGGTGATATATTCCCTTTAAAATTAGTTTGGGGAATAACACAATTTCTGGCTATTATATGACTTGTATCCTGCATTTGTTACCCTGTTTCCCCTATGTATGCTCTGCCTGTAATTTCCAGTTCTCTTTGAGCTGGTTGGAGGAGCCTGCTGGTATGTTGTGTTCTATACACTACACCTTGAGAGAAATTCAGAATCTGCTCCCTAACTGCCTTTAGTGCATTTAGCACACACACAACATCATAAAAGAATACACTAGAGCAGTACTAAGCAGTGTAGATGTGATTTCAGTAGGAAATGAGCAAATAGGAAATAACTCACTATGAAATGCAGCAGCATGTCTGTGTGTCTCTTCTTCTCTCTCTCCCTCCTCCTCCCCTCTTCTCTCTCCTCTGTATAGACGTCTGTGGGCCTCATGTGTCATCACTCTCCTCCACTTCCTTTCACCATCTTATCTCTGTTACTAGAGATAGCCAAACAGGGACAGCTCATAAAGGAAGGAGGAAGAAGCAGACATTGCGGCACAGCACCCTTCCAAGGCAGCGAGTAGGCTGTTGAAAGAAGAAGCACTTTCAACACCCACAGGTACTAATAGTTGCAGTAGTACCAACATCAGGCACAATTATTGAGAGAAGCACTGTGTTCCGTTCCCCAGAAGTGTGGCTGTACTTCCATGCAATTTGGGGAGCTTTGGCTGCATTTGACTTTAATGGTAGTCAGAATCGAATGTCCCGATTCACAATGATTTTCGTGAAATTGGCCAATACCAACACAAACTAATTATCCCACTAACCACTGATCATTAATGAACAGGTCACATGATGGCTGAAACATTGCCTCAGCAGTAACTCAGCTGCTTTTCTATGTGGCTGCCTTATCTGAGTTCAGGCTACTGTCCATGGGTGCAGTGGCAACCAAGGGTGCCATGTTGAATCAACCTGGCATACAGTATAGCATAGAGAAAGCACGTTACAAGTTATTGCTCCCCCTCCTCTTAAAACACCAAAGAAAAATGTGCCAAGAAGTGCAATACTTGACTGTTTATGCAATATATTAGACAAAATAAGAAATTGCTTTAAAACTAAACCTCAGCACAGGTTTTTAACAGCCTGGCAATGATTTTCTAGGCTGCTGGTTAGAACAATTTGCTAATGGAAGTAGAGAAACAAGGGACCCCAGGGCCTTGAATAATATCCCCCAACATTCAGCTTAATTATAAAGCCAGTTGGAAATAAAACCTGGAAAAGAATATTATTGATGCCTATGAAACTGCATAGGCAGGAAGAAATATATTATTAAACACATTGTGGCAACAGGTGTATGTGTGATTATCCGTCTTAATGGAGTGAATCATTTGTAACAGAACATACACTTCTAACAATCCGAATCTATCTAAACTGTAATTATTTTTCAACTCCATGAATAGAGAATGAAAGGCCAGATGTAACCTTCCAGCCAATCAGGAGGCTGGAATCGGCACATGTGATGGGGGCGGAGCTACGCGATGATGCGTGCAAGGGGCGGAGCCAGAACGCCGCTGCTGCCGAGCCGAGCCGAAGGGAAAAGACCCATCTGCGCAAGCGCGTCTAATCGGGTGATTAGACGCTGAAGTTAGACAGTACCATGGCAACGGGGACGCCAGCAACGGAGCAGGTAAGTGAATAACTTCTGTATGGCTCATATTTAATGCATGATGTATATTACAAAGTGCATTAATATGGCCATACAGAAGTGTATAACCCCACTTGCTATCGCGGGACAACCCCTTTAATGTGAACGCTTCAATAAGAAACCATTGGTTCTTAAAGAAGCACTCTTTTCACGTACCTCTAATGTGCGAAAGCAACACTTGTGTGAACGAGGTTTAAGACAGTTCCTTGACTTTTACATATGTAGCAAATATCAACTTGATGCTTAACATGTTAAATACGTAGTTGCAACAAACTATAAACTGACTTATTCAATGGATTTTGTTATGCTGTGTGTCTACTTAAAGTTTTCTGGATCTATGAGAAGTGCTTGATTATCTCCATAGACGGTGAAAAAGCAGTAGTTATGCATGTGCACTGCTACTCTATACATCCAGTGGACTTAGATGCACCATTCCTGGGTCACCAATGATCAATCAGTTATCACCTTTCCCACTGATTCCATTTTCATTTTGTCTTAGCCCTTCCCCCTTTTAGCTGCAACTTTTGTAGACCAACACTAGTCTACTGACAAGTGGACACTCTCCAGCACTCAATGTCAATCAAACACTATATCACCCATTGACAATGAGCAGTGGAGACCACCCACATGACAGAAGACTATTGTTGGGCTCCAAAAGCAATGGGAGGTATTGCAGCCAATGTGGGGGAGCTAAAGCAAAAACAAAAGTAGAGATGGAGTCAGCGGGATATGACAGATCCTCTGTAAAGTAATGGCGTATGGCTAGAATATGCCGTAAAGTTTCTGATGTTGGAGTCCAACAAATTTTGGGGAAAAAAGGGCTGCAGACCCTTCACAGTTTTTCTCACCATACAGGTACTTCTATTGACCTTCCAATTAACAAAGCACAACACAGCTCCAACTTGTGACCACTTCCGTACATGAGGCTACAGGTATGGTATGAAAATGTCCCATTAGAACTTGAGCTTAACAATTCTATAAGTATGAAATTTCTGCAGTTTCTTTGTTATTAAAGAAACTTGTCTTTGTTAGGGTGGACACCCACTGGTGTTTTTTATCTTAGCTATTCATGATTGAATAGCTAAGGGCTATGTGTCATTGGCTGAGCGCTCAGCCAATAGCTAAGCACTAACTGCTATTGGCTGAGCCCTCAGCCAATCAACACAGCCCTTTCAGGAGGCAGGAATTTTTAAATCCCCGCCTGCTGAAAGAGCTTAACAGCAGTGCAAGGGAGCCAGCCGGAGGACACGTCTGAGCACCGGAGAGGTGAGTAATTTAAAAAAATTTTTTTTAACACTTATTGCTGATTATCGGGGAAAGGCTTATATTTCAAGCCCTTCCCTGATAATCAGACTGTGGGGCTTGGCAGAAAGCATTGCTTTCAATGGGATCGGCAGCAGAAGGCCGCGGCATTCTCCCTATGTTTTCAATGGGGCTAGCGCTGCTGCCGCTGGCCCCATTGAAAGCACTAGCGATATGCCAGTTCTATACCGGCGTCTTTCTTGCGCTGCGAGGTGAGAGTTTTGTCGTGCACTCGCAGCGCAAGAAAGAAAATATCGCTAGTGAGTGTCCACCCTTAAGCCGCTTTTAGGCTGCTGTATACAAGTTGCGCTTGTTATCCTCAACTCTCAGGAATTCTTCAGATGGATGTATTTGCGTGCGCAGTATGCAGAAACTAGAACGCATTGATGTCAATGGGTTCTTTCACATAAACGATTTTTGTGTGACCTGCTCTTCCTGCCTATTTGCACAGCAAAGGTCACGTAGAAGTATATGGGAAGTGTGCAAATGCCCATTATGCTGCGCAATTCTGTGCAAATTGACCTCGTTCATCATGCAAATACGTTGCACGGAGGTGAACGTATTTTCGCATACGCTTAAAGGGGTTGTCCCGCGGCAGCAAGTGGGTCTATACACTTCTGTATGGCCATATTAATGCACTTTGTAATGTACATTGTGCATTAATTATGAGCCATACAGAAGTTATAAAAAGTTTTTTACTTACCTGCTCCGTTGCTAGCGTCCTCGTTCCCATGGAGCCGACTAATTTTCACCGTCTAATGGCCAAATTAGCCACGCTTGCGCAGTCCCGGTCTTCTTCTTTTTTCAATGGGGCTACTCGTGCTGGATGCCGGCTCCGTGTAGCTCCGCCCTGTCACGTGCCGATTCCAGCCAATCAGGAGGCTGGAATCGGCAATGGACCGCACAGAAGCCCTGCGGTCCACCGAGTGAGAAGATCCCCGCGGCCATCTTCATCAGGTAAGTAAGAAGTCACCGGAGCGCGGGGATTCAGGTAAGCGCTCTCCGGTGTTCTTTTTTAACCCCTGCATCGGGGTTGTCTCGCGGCGAACGGGGGGGGGGGGGTTGAAAAAAACAAAAAACGTTTCGGCGCGGGACAACCCCTTTAACTGAAAACACATGGTCGCTTGAGCTAATGTGCTCGCCGCAACGGAGTGTATTAGTACATGAACCTTTTTTTTTTTTTGACTATTCAAACTCTATGCTATTGCATGTGAGTTTGAAAAAGAAGCAGGAGAATAGGTCCTACCCTATCTTTCATGTACGTAGGAAAACTGCATGCGAGAAAGATAGGGCAAGTTCTATCTTTTCTCGTGATTTTCATAGCCTCATAATGGCACTAAAACACACCGCTCTATTTAAGCCCTTGGGGCAGCTTCAGATGAGTGTTAGTGCAAATATACTCACCGCAGCATATTTGCGCATGACAATGTTTGAAGAGCCAGGTAATCAGCCTTTTGCGCGCGTATCAGCACATATTACTGTACTTTTTGCGTACGCAGGGTGAGTTCACTTGTATGCGTGACACTCCCTTTTTGTGGAATTGATTGTCTATTAATGCCTAATGAGGTCAAGCCATCTTCTTTACTTGCACAGTGTTACACGCATCCCCCTGCGTATTTGCACACCTTCTATAGACTTCCATGGTAGTTTTGCTATGCAAAACACAGGAAAGTAGAGCAGGTCCTATTTTCTTGCCCAAGCAAAATCTGCATGCAAAACGTACTTATAATTAATGGGTTCAGTTCTCTGTTTTGTGTGCGCAGATTTTGCGTGCGCAAAGACCTGCGGAAACATGGCCGTCTAAAGGATCCCTTATGCAGTTTTTAGTCTGTATGATCTTATAATAGCCTTCTCTTTTAAGTGCACAACATAAAATATATTTTAGCAAACCCATGGACATGACCAGCACTGAAAATGTGTGCTGTGAAGAATGTTCTTGGCTCCCATCCATCTGACAGGTGCGCTAAATGTACTGTACATATTGTTTTCTATTCAATTCATTTCATCTGATATCCAGAGGACCAGAGAAGTGCCGGATGATTATACATTCAGGATTACTGGAAGGACATAAAAAAAAATCTGCAAGGGTAAAAATTTTCCAGGAAAACTAGCAATCCAATACAAACCGATATATAAAAGGAAAAAAAATTCTCTCTCATGTATCACACATACAGATGTGTTCTTACTAGAGATGAGCAATTATACTCGGTAAGGCACATTACTCGAGCTCATCACTAAAGATTCAGGGGCCGGCGCAGGTGACAGGTGAGTTGCGGCGGGGAGTGGGAGGGAGCAGGTGGAAGAGAGGGAGAGAGAGAGATCTCCCCTCCGTTCCTCCCCGCTCTCTGCCGCCGCTCCCCGCCGCAACTCACCTGTCACCCCCACCCGCCCCCGAATCTTTAGAGACGAGCGGGGAGATACTCGGATAAGGCACTACTCGCTCGAGTAATGTGCCTAACCGACTATACTCGCTCATCTCTAGTTCTTACTAATTCGGAATACTGCCCCTATGTGTGTCTCTAATTTCACATGGAATCTGGTCAGAAAAAAAATGATGATGTGCTCCATTGGATGCCATATTATAGAAGAACTGTCCCAGAAGTACTGCGATTTGCCAGGTATGGTCCAGAATCTGGTCTGCGAGTGGTAATACCTACCCTGTCACTAGCAGTACTGGCAGCTTCGAAGCCGGAGTCTTCTGTGGTTGCTTGTGAACAAACCCATTGAAATCAATAGGTTCTATTTTCTGTTTATTGTGAGCTCAAAAATGTAATGCACAAAAATGCGTGCAAATACACCAATGTGAATCCGGCCTAACTTGGATTTTTAAGTTTCTTCACTGGTCAGAGTCAGTCTCAGACAGAGGGCCCTTTCCCACGAGCATTGGCATGCCCATTCAGATATATATGCTGAAGCCGCAATGTCATTGACTCCCCTTCCCTCCCCCTCGCTAGCTCATCTCCTCTCTCCTTCCCTCTGGCTGTTTGCAATTGGAGTAGGCGGGGCAGGGGAGGAGCTAAGCAGCTGCCTGTTGTCTGCAGCCAGCAATGGGAATGGGTGGAGTGGGGTGGAGCTCAACCCCGCCCCGTCCTGTCCCATTGCAAACAGCTGGAGGGGAGAAAAGAGGAGGAGAGAAGGGGGAGGGAGTTTAGCAGTCATGCTGCTAAACTCCCTCCCACCTCCCTTCTCCGGCCGCTGTCATTGGCTCCCATAGGAGCCTATGCAGTGGCCGACATATTCCTGAAACAAAGATAGTTCCTGGACTAACTCTGCTGTCCGGCTTAAAAGCACCCGGCGCTATATTTGCCAGCTGGGAGCTTTTATGCCACTGGAATACGCCTGTGTGATCTGATGCATTGGAATCTAATGCATCAGATCGTAGGGTATATCGTCTGGCCATGAAAAAGGCAGCCGATATATGCCCATGTGAATAAGCCCTCAGGGAGTGAGGAAGAGGTGCACGAAGCAGCGCAGGTAAGAGGCATACGATGTTACTGTATGATGGCCTGTACATCAGGGAGGGGTGAAAGGGAGGCAACCACTGTGTTCAAAGTACAGAATATCACACAAGCATGAGCATTGCCTTGTAACTGCATGTGAGACGGGCTTACGGAGGCCTCTCCCCTCCCTCCTTGAGTCTGAAACTGATGTAAAAGCTGACACTGACCAGTGAAGAAAGTTAGAAATCAAAGTCAACATCATTTGATATCGCAATGTGAAACCTAACTAGCAAGTACATACAATGTATCTGAGACTGAAGCTGACTACTGAAGAAAAGTCAGAAATCAAAGTCAGGCATCAACTGGGTTTGTAAGACAGCTAGCAAGCACATACATTGGGGACTATTTACTTGGTCCAGCATTTCACATGCCGGTCTAAGTAAATCCTACGCCTGAGTACAAACAACAAATTAAAAAAGCAATAAACTAACATTTTTGGTTGAGACTAAACATTAACTAGTCATCTGAAAGTCATAGATGTAAAACTTTCATTTTTTTTAAACACTATACATATGACTGCTGTGGCCAATCACTGTCATCGGCGATACCAGCGCTTACGGACCGCAGCTGCGGCGGTATTATATGGATGACTATAGACTAGTTAATTATTTATAAAAGTTTATAAAAAAATGTAATTACTGAGCCATCCCTTTAATTTTTCTGCTACCCACACAGGGATGTGGGTCCGCTTATGGTTAAAATATTTTGCAATTGAGGCTCAAGTTGCTAATAAAACCTCTTCCAATAAACACTTGCCGGTATATATAAAACTATAGCAATGGCAGAAAAATAAATCTCGGATGATCACAGTTTTGATGAGTCACTCAGAAGGACGTTATCATTGTGAAGACATGGAATCGTGCACAAATCCTTTTCACACTAGTAATTTCTCAATCCTTGGTAACCTAGATGTGCAGTCGGCCCCTTAAGGTTTACAGCAAGGTTTTCTAATTATAGTTCTTCTAACCAATCTTTTGCTATTATTATTGATGTTTATGATATATAGTAACACTAGCAGAACTACCCGGCTTCACACAGGTCTATATTATGTACCTGTTTATTTTTTGTGTGTGTTTAAAAACATTGCTTGCTACAAATATGAAGCCGACATAATAAACATAATAAAGTACATTCTATTCACGCCAAGTAAGGAGAAATGGCTGGGCTGTTATGTGCAGATATTTGACATCTCATCTGTGGTGCCCCGGAGAAACTTTAATTAAAGGGGTTGTCTGGACAATCCCACTTTAATAGGACCCCTTGTATTAAAATAATAGAGTGAACTATAGTTACCCCTCTGCGGCTGCCAGATCCAGCGCAGCAGCCCCGCTGTGGTCCTACTGATTGCTCTGCCATGATGCCAGGAGTTCAGGAATGTAATGCTGTGTCCTCTTATTGGCTGCATTGGTCACCTGATTTCCTGTGACATCATCTGTGACAACAATCACCAGGACCACAGCGGGGCTGCAATGCTGGCTCCTAGTGGAGGGGCAAGTATAGTTCTCTTTATTAATTCAGTCCAGGAGGTCCTATTGAAGCGTGGCTGTCCAGTAACCGGACAACCCCTTTCATATTTGTAAATTTGGCGAAGATTACACCAGTCATTTGGTCATACACAGAGAACAGCAATTTATTATATATAAACAATTGTGTATATATATATATATATATATATATATATATATATATATATATATATATATATATATATATATATATATAAGATACTGTGCTAGACCATAAAATAACATTCTAATAATTGCTTTACTCAGAGATCTCCCTATACTCTGGCAGCTCTAGTGTATAATATGCAATGTGTGCTATAGGTATATGAATAGTCTGTTTAATGTCTGATGCTATGGCCATATGAATAGCTTTGTTTATTTCTACCAAGAATATATTAACTGATATATAAATTAAACATCTGCATGAACAGATCTTTACTGCAGAGATTTGATGCTATAGAAAACATGAGCGAAGCTTCCCTTGTGCATTAGAAATGTGGTCAGTAGGGGGAAGTCTTGTCTCATGTACTAATGAATGAAGCAGTAATAGGCAGAGAATAGTAGGGAAGGGAAGGATTTCAGCAGATGAACAAACATGCTGAGCTACAAGCTACAGAATGCTCCATGATGGGAGTGGGAGCAGAACAAGGTGCAATAACCCATTAAAAAGAGTTAAAGGAAAATGTTAGCATTACCAGAGTTAATACTCAGCAGTACTCTATTCTTCTGCAGCGCGTTACGGGTTATATCACCGTATCCATCTGTGGCACATTATGATCCACTAAGAAAACATCCAGCTCACCACACTTCCCAGCTTGCATGGACAGAGCATGGATACAGATGCTGTGTAAAGACATGCAGACAAAAACCCTGCTCATCCAGTAATTGGAAAAAATAATCTAAAAACTTAAAAAAAAATTGTAAATAAATATATAAAAAGTTTACTGTAAAATCATTAAAAAAAATATTATATTGGTGTGGAAAAAGATGACCACAACATGCAATGATGTCACTAGTCTAACTGACGCGTTTCCGGTGCCATGCAGCACCCTTGGGCTGGCTGTCCACGGGTGATGCAAAGTCCCGCGGCAGATCTCCGCCAAGGGAGCCGCCGCCAAATCTCTGCCGGTCAGCCCTATCTGATCGATAGGTTGGCCGCGGAGAATCGGGGCAATTTGCAGCATGCTGCGAATTGCCCGCCGCGAACGGAGAATCGCAATGATTCTCCGCTCGTGGACAGGGGCCTGCGCTTTCCATAGTAATGCTATGGAAAGCGTTGGCCGGCGTGATTCGCTAGCAGATATACCGCCCGCGAATACACGCCCGTGGACAGGGGGCCTTAGGCCAGTCTTACACAACCAGATTTGAATTGCAGATTCCACGATTGGCGTCTGCGCGGGCATTTAACGGCATGCATATTTGAATTTTCCTTCACACCCGTGAATACAAATTGTATATTCCGCGAGCCAGAGGAAAATTGCATCATGATTTATGAACCTGAGGTCAAGCCTTTGTGATGCGAGTAAATGTGGTGTTGGTGCCCTACTTTATCCTTGGTCTACGGGTATGGCTCTGGCTTTGGCTGCTCTTGTTGTTCCCCTTGAATTGAGAAAATTGGCTTCTACCTCATGGGGATGGGGAGGGGTGGGGTTGTTGTTGCCTTCCTCTGGATCAACAATGGCTGGTAAGAGGCTGTACTCTATGAAAAGATGTATTTTTTTCGGCCAATGATACTATGTTAATATGTTTATCATACGTTGCACTTATTATAGCACTTCATACCAATGACTCATTATATTACTTGATTGCTGTATATCATGGTGCCATGAAATCCAGATTGCTTTCTTTTTACCTTCATGTTTGTGATAATTGGAATAATTAGACCTGGACTATTATTTTTATGTATCAGTTAAAGGAGATGTCCCGAGGCAGCAAGTGGGTCTATACACTTCTGTATGGCCATAATAATGCACTTTGTAATGTACATTGTGCATTAATTATGAGCCATACAGAAGTTATAAAAAGTTTTTTACTTACCTGCTCCGTTGCTGGCGTCCTCGTCTCCATGGAGCCGACTAATTTTTGGCCTCCGATGGCCAAATTAGCCGCGCTTGCGCAGTCCGGGTCTTCTGCAGTCTTCTATGGGGCTCCGTGTAGCTCCGTGTAGCTCCGCCCCGTCACGTGCCGATTCCAGCCAATCAGGAGGCTGGAATCGGCAGTGGACCGCACAGAAGAGCTGCGGTCCACGGAGGAAGAGGCCATCTTCAGCGGTGAGTAGAGAAGTCACCGGAGCGCGGGGATTAAGGTAAGCGCTCCGGTGAGCTTTCTTTACCTCCCTGCATCGGGGTTGTCTCGCGCCGAACGGGGGGGGGGTTGAAAAAAAAAAAAACCCGTTTCGGCGCGGGACAACCCCTTTAAATATGTATGTGTAAGCATATTGTCAGATTGAAAAGGTTTTTTTTTGCTATAGTGTGCATATTTTGTGGTACTCTGTGTTGGTTTAAATTCAATCGCTACAACTGTGGGTGCTGGATGGCAACGAAAATGCATCCGTGAGACTAGTGACGTCATTGTTGTGTCATGGTCACCTTTTCCCACACCAAATAAATAATTTTTTTAATGCTTTTCCAATAAAGTTTTTGATTTTATATTATTTTTTCCAACTACTGGATGAGCTGGATCCATTCTTCCAGTAGGTAGGAATCTTGGAAGTGGAACTTATTTCAATTAATTATGGCATAAATGTTTCAGATGCGAATACCCTTGTGGCCCTCGAAAGTGGTTCAGTATTGCAATGTAGCCCTAGAACAAGTTCTATGCGTCTGCCTTAAAGGGGTTGTCCCGCGCCGAAACGGGTTTTTTTTTTCCAACCCCCCCCCCCCCCCCCGTTCGGCGCGAGACAACCCCGATGCAGGGACTTTAAAAAAAAACAGCACAGCGCTTACCTGAATCCCCGCGCTCCGGTGACTTCTTACTTACCTGATGAAGATGGCCGCCGGCATCTTCTCCCTCCGTGGACCGCAGGGCTTCTGTGCGGTCCATTGCCGATTCCAGCCTCCTGATTGGCTGGAATCGGCACGTGACGTGGCGGAGCTACACGGAGCTACACGGAGCCCCATTGAGAACAGAAGAAGACCCGGACTGCGGAAGCGAGGCTAATTTGGCCATTAGACGGCGAAAATTAGTCGGCTCCATGGGAACGAGGATGCTAGCAACGGAGCAGGTAAGTGAAAAACTTCTTATAACTTCTGTATGGCTCATAATTAATGCACAATGTACATTACAAAGTGCATTAATATGGCCATACAGAAGTGTATAGACCCACTTGCTGCCGCGGGACAACCCCTTTAAGTGGAACCTGTCAGGTCCTTAATGGTGTCCAGGCTGCAGGCAACACAGTACAGTGACAGACACACTGTGTTTAGGAGAACTTACAATTAAGCACCCAACAGTCGTCCCAACAATTATTGCTGCTGTACTTTCACATAGGATCAATAATCATTCAGTGAATGGAGGTGAAACATACTGAAGATCGCTTCTGTGCACCCTCTTCCATTCACAGTAAACAGGCCGTTGTTCATTAACCCGTTTAGGACCAGCCACTGTATATATACGGCGGCTGGTCCTGGGCTTAAAGCACCGCCGATAGTAAAAATACGGCGGTGCTCTAAGCCTCCTGCCTCTGCAATCAGTCAGAGCCAGGAACGGGTTATCAGCTGTTAGTGACAGCTGGTAACCCGGAGCAGAAGGCAGGAGGGGTTTTAACCCTTCCTGCCTTCTACTTCCCCGATATACAGTGCTCGTATGGGCAAAGTGAAAGTAAGAAGTACTTTCACTACGGGAGCCTCGGGGGTCATGTGACCTCCCGGGATTCCCTGCTATGCAGAGCTGGAGGGTCAGACTTAGACCCTGGCAGCTCTGCAGGTGACTAATGTCACTAGAGGGGTTGCTTTCCCCTGTAATTAGGGCTCCTATGGACGCCCTAGCTATAGTGGGAAAGTGTCAGATAAAGTTAAAAAAAAAAAAGTAAATGTCCCCCAGAGGTCTTATATGACGTCATGGGGGGACACAGATAGTAAAAAAACACAATTACATAAATAAGTAAAACAAAACAACAGAATAAAACAACAATACATACAAAAGAAAGAGAATAACACAAAGCAGACGCCAACAAAGACCGTCGCCGTACGCGCCCTGTAAACCAAAACCATACATACTATATATCAAAACGTCCAAAACAAATAGAGGAACCCATTCCCATACATTATTTTAGTGTAAATATAAAAATAATTTAAGAAAAAAATATAAATGTTAAAAAAATCATTTTTTTTAGCATTTTACCCACAATAAAACTAAAAAACGGGAAAAAAAAGTCTGTAAAAAAGATATTAAAAAAATTGTCCTATATGTCCCGAAAAAAAACCGCAGCAAAAATAATTTTGGTAGCTAAAGGAAAAAAAATGGAGCAGTAAAACCGCCACATGGGTAAAATCCCTAAAAAGTCTCTGGTCCTTAAGGTACAAAACAACTTGGTCCTTAAGGGGTTAAAGTGCTAACAGCAATTGTCCATGTGTGTGTGTGAGTGCTTCTCATGCTTTGCCCATGATCACATGATGGTGACATCATCACAACTCCTAAAGCATAAAATATGCAGAGCCTGATAGCAGCCATGTGCTCACAGGACCTTGGATAATGTCACTGTCATGTGATCAGTCACCTGAGCTCCGACCTCTGTCCCTAATCACAGGACACTGACATCATCACAGGGCCTTCCTTTTATTACAAACCAGCAGAGACAGACACATATTAACATCTTCTTCAGCACTTGTAAATCAGCCAATCCAAACAACCAATCAGGTTGAATCAGCCAACCCAAACAACCAATCAGGTTGAATCAGCCAACCCAAACACCGAATCAGGTTGAATCAGCCAACCCAAACAACCAATCAGGTTGCTGGAATTGCAGGAATAGGGCAGAAGTGCTAATGAAGATGTTAATATGCGAGCCAGACAGCAGCCGTCTGCTGAAAGGATCTGCGATGATGTCACCATCGTGTGATCAGTCACCTGTGTGGCAGGAGTATGGGGTCACATGAGGGTCATGTCATCATGGAGTCTAAACCAGCAGAGGCCGATGAAATGTATAAGGTACAGCTATGTGTGTCTGTGACATGCGCATGCAGTGTAGCAGAGCTGTGTGTGTCTGTGACATGCGCATGTAATGTAGCAGAGCTGTGTGTGTCTGTGACATGCACATGTAACGTAGCAGAGCTGTGTCTGTGACACACATGTAGCAAAGCTGTGTCTGTGTGTGTAACACGCATATAGCAGAGCTGTGTGTGTCTGGGACATGCACATGAATCAGAGCTGTGTATGTGAAGTGTGCATGTAGTTAAGCTGTGCATGTGATGCACACATGTAGCAGAGCTGTGTGGCGCACTGCAGCACCAAAATCGCCGGTGCTCTTAATTTCCAAATAATTACTAGTAGACCTGGTTACATGAGCCGATCATTCTTTGATTTTTATGCCTGCCTGAACTGAACAACAAAGATAAGCAAACCAATTGCAGTTCGTCGTTCAGTCGCTGGCGATGCTTACACAGAACAATCTTTCAGTTTTGCATTATCCAGCGGTAAACTGTATATTTTGTATAACAGGAACGGGCCATAGGTCTGCAGCGAGCTGCAGAGATGAGTTGGGTGTGACTCATGAATATTCATATATTCCTTGCTCAGCCCGCCCCCTGCCACTCATGTACAGTATTACAGAGAGACCTCTGAATATTTCCACCAGGACCCACCGCAAAACTCAGAGATATGTAATTCTGCAACAAAATCTGCAGGTCTAACTGTCAATTTTGATGTAGAATTGCTGGCAGACTTAAGTCATTTTTAATTCCGCATCAAAATCCGCAAGTAGCCAGCAAATTTTGGGGGAGAAATTTATCCCAGCCTGCTTTGCAACCTGCTGTCCAAATATGTCTGTGTGAACGGCCCCTACGTTTTCTTAAAATCCTGACGCAATCGGTATAAGAGGCTATGGGCTATTTTGTCACATGTCACTTCTTTTTGCGGATCCGCACGAATGCACATTGGAATTTCTGCACTTGGATTTTGCCCATTGACGTGCAGAATTGACAGAAATGACGGCAACATTTATAAGTCTAGATCGATCTGGATCTAAATGTCCCGAACAGCTTTCCCACATGTGACGATCGCAATTTCACAGAAGTGATGCGATGCTCTCTTGAACCATGGCATCGCCGTGAAAAACTCACGTTGGCAAGCGCGATAATGTGCTCACCCGTGTGAATATGACCTTATGTGACCTTTCCGAAGAGTCTAGCAATAACATATACAGTGGAAAGCCCAACAATAGTATACATCTTCTAAATCTATATCTAGCTGTTGAGTACATTCCTGCAAAGGTTTCTGCCATAGTACATCTATATTACGATAATTGGCGCGCATCCACTGAACGTTTCACAAAACAATTTCTGGATATTGGGAATGAGAAGATGGCAGTCGACAGATCTACACAATGTATCACATTGCCAACAAACTTTTGTAAGATGACATCGACCAAAGACGAATTGATTCAAAAGGTTTTCCCAAATATCGTGCGGAATTACAACAATCATCAGTGGCTCAGCGCACGAGCTATATTAGCAGCTACCAACAATGATGTCGATGCCAGCTATTTCAGCATTTAAAACGGAATACCAGACGAAGTGACAACGTATAAGTCCACCGATACTGTGATGAATCAGGACGAAGTTGTCAATTACCCAACGGCATTCTTGAATTCACTCGATTTTCCAGGTATGCCACCGCACATTTTAACATTGAAAATAGGCGTGCCTGTCATTCTTCTCCCAAACATCCATCCACCACGACTTTGCAACGGTACAAGACGTTCGGTGAAAAAGATGATGAATAGAGTTGAGTGAACGTACTCTGGCGAGCTTGATGCTCGTTCGAGTATTAGCATACTCGATGGTGCTTGTTACTCGAATGAGCATCAAATCGTGTTCGACCCCGCCCCAGCTTTTGGCTCCTCCCCACTGTGACGTGCCTGTGTTGGCCCCACACCACCGCGACGCAGCGCGTGTCATTTGAAAATTTTTGGTCTGGCAGGAAGGGGAACCAGACGCAAAAACAAACAATATCGTGTATCCACAAGCACTCGAATAAATGAATAGAATTAAATCGCCACTTTGAAATGTTTTCCATAAGAAAATGATTAAGTTGCAATAAAATGAGACAATGTAAATTCAATGTTATCATAACGAGTTTCCTTGAATTTCCTTTCTTCGGAGATCGCAGCAACGCGCGACGGGTAAGCTAGTAGGTATATATAAATTGGTATTTAACCCCTTATAACCATTGTCTTCTATGGTGCTGTTACCTCTCTAGTTCGAATGGGAGATACGTAATACAGTTGCAAAAATCCAAAAGTAGTAAGTTTTATGTGCAGGTGACTCTTGCTCCATGTATTTCCATGAACAGTGAATGTTCCTAGGTTAGTGACTGACCTACTATACCAAAAGTCTGTGAGCAGCCCTAACCAAAAAATAAAGAAATCTTGTTATTTGTATAGCGCCAAGTTATTCCGCAGCGCTTTTAAGAAATTTATTTATTAACCCCCACCAAGCTGGGTACTCATTTTACTGACCTTTGAAGGATGAGTCAACCTTGAGTTGGCTACCTGCACCATGTGGAGATTGAGCTCACAACCTTCAGGTCACGAGCAAGAGCTTAGGATTTGATTTCTGCTGCCTTAACACTCTGCACCAACATGAGGCGCTATACATATGGGAGCCCGATGTACAAAAGAAGTAGAAATCCTGCAAACAAAACACGGAGAATTGAACATGGGTTCATTCTCATTTCTTTTCTTTTGTGAGTGTTTCTCCCAGGTGCAAAAAATTAGGACGTTTATAGGAGGTGCACAAATGTGCACATATGTATGCATGGGTTAATGCAAAACGCTGCACATACCTATGAACACTGACACCGCGTTTGGCTTAATAGCCATTTAAATCAGGGTGGGGTGATTCCCCTGCCCATGGGAACTAGCGGTGCCTGTGCACAGTTTTGTACACTCATTCTCTGCGCAAAAGGTTGCGCAGGAGTGAGCGTATTTTGCAATACGCACGTGTGTCTCTGCCTTAAGTTAGTAAAAGACGTTACCATGTAGTTGTGCTGGATGTAATTAAAGATGTGAAAGCTACCAAAGAACAGTTCATATTCGTGTCTCACAAATCACAAAACTCGTGGAAGATTCTCGCCGGCGAGAATAAGCCCTAACAGTACTTCAGATATTGTGCTAACACGGTGAGTCCAAAGTGCGTCCCAGCGCCAATTATATTCTTTGATGAAAAAACTAATAATTGGAAAATGGATTTTCTACCTTGTAGAAGAGACTAGGTGTGCATTACGAGTATGTGCATAATATGCTATGTTTTTACGTTCATGTGAATGAGCCCTAATGATGGCTTCACTCAGGCATGTGCACAATTGTAAGTGTGTCAGCACAACGTGTTTGCGCCACAAACAAATCTTTTTTGCACCTGAACGTTTTGCACCTGCAGGGTACCATTTTTTGCATATGCATTAAGTACAGTAAAAAAAGCAGTTGCATGCGCAAATATACAATGCCCAATGCACAAAAACGTGGCGTAAATGCATGCGCAAATCTGTTCGTGCGAATACGTCCTAAGGGCTCATACAACCAGCAGAGTCGTGCTCAAGAAGAATGTTGAGCAGTGCAGGGAGGCTGTATGGTGCCCCATGGCCTTCGTGTGCCACTATACAGTCTCTGTTGGGAATAGTATGTATAGATATGCTCACTATGTATATATATATAATCTACCATAGAAGTAGCGCTTCTAGAGGGTAATACCCTTGTGATTATGTCATGTGATGGAGTATATCACATTTTTTTTCACAGAATCTGGCAGATAGAAACCCCCTGTATGTCTTCATTTGGGGGCCTACTGAGGTGCATTAGGGGTCTCACAGACCTATGTGACAGCCAGATTATGACGTGGTACATAATGCATCAACATCTTCCTCAGGTTCTTGATCAACCTGTTTATTGTCTGCTTTCGTTTGCCTACCCTTCCTCGAATGAGTGTGCCTCTTGTTATCAAAGTTAATGGAATCCAACTGTAAGGCCAAATGTCCATGGGTAGAATTGAATTGTGGAATCCGCGTGGGTCACAATCTGCAGTTCGAGCCACCCATAGACAAACCTGGGCGCCCACAGCTGAATTTCGGCATGCGGATTTGCCGACCTTTTTGTCCGAAAAACAAACCGCAGCATGCTCCGTTTTGCTGTGGTTCCTGCACAGATGGCTTCCATTAAAGTCAATGGAAGCCATCCGATTCACGCTGCGCCCGCAGCTGACACTGCGGACGGGCCACAGATCCCACGGGAAAGTAGAAGATTTAGGCCTCATGTCCACTAGTAAAATTGATTTAGTAAATACGTGCGGGTGTCCTGCACGCGTGATCCGCACCCATAGGGATGCATTGGACACCGGCAGGTAATTAAATACCTGCAGATGTCATTTTTCCTTGCCGCGCGGATCGCACGTGCGGGAAATCACCCGCAGCATGCTCCATTTTCTGCATTTTCTGCAGGCTTTCATTGAAGCCTATGGATGCCGTACGTATCCGCGGCACACCCGCAGCTGAATTTCTGCTCTGCCACAGGAGCGCGGGAGAGCAGGAGTTCAAAAATAAAAGAAAGAGTGCATGTACGCGGCACGCTGCCGTCGTGCTGAGCACATCCCCCGGGCTGAAGGGCAGATCCGGCAGTGTCCGGACAGGTAAGTAAATGTTATTTTCAGGCCTCATGTCTGCGGGAAAGGAGGGACCCCCTGCGGGATTCTGCAAGGAGAATCCGCGCGGGCCCAAATTTCCCGGTGGACATGAGGCCTTAACCCTTTCCAATCCAGTTTGTATCCAAATTTTCCTAGGGGGCTTACTCTTTTTCTGCCATTATACAACGGCGCTATCTGCTGGCTAAAGCCAGTACTGCATGAGGTGACACGTTGGATAGGCTCCGACAGCAGAGAGGTTGGCAATATACAGTAAGAGAACCCCGACGGATGTCTTCCAACATCGGAGCTGTACAGCCTTAAATCATAATATCTTCAGACGTCAGACAGTGGATTGGAAAGGGTTAAAGAAAAAACTCTACTGCGCATATGTAACTGCTGCCCACATCCGCAGTGGAGAAGATAGAAGACCTGCACAGCCACGCAGAGGCTCAGACGTGGGCAGGGTGGGATTCTGTGGAATCTTACCTGTCCGTGGACATGAGGCCTTGGTCTTAGGATTCTCAAAGATTCTAAAACCAGATCTTCCAATGATAACTATATGGTAACAGTAACCATCACGGACTGTGTTGCATGCAAATCAATTAATTCCTCTGGACCGCAGCGGTAGATGTATAGTTAAAACGAAACAATTGAGCTACAGAAAGTCTGTGTGCAGCGCCAGCCTCATGTGTCTATTCTTTATACTACTGCATTTGATCTCCTGCACTCTTATCTTGTAATCCTTCTTATTTCGTATTGTGTACAGGCAGATTTCACGTGGCTTTGCATTTTCAGATTTCATAACTTGAGAAAGTAGCTTATATCCCTCTAGCGCAGCTGTAGCTATCGACCGCAGTTGTTTTGACAGCTCACCTCCTCTAAGGGTCCTTTTACACCTTGACTGTCGGGGACAAAAGTGATAATCACTCCTGTGCTTTCAGATAGGAGCAATCATCACTCTGGAGGCGGAGCAAGCTGGGAATCATTATGGCCTATCCGCCTCCGTTCGTAGTAAACAGGCAGTCATTCATAGATGAATGACTGCCTGTTTACACAGGCCAATCTTGTTTGATTTTTATGCCTTCATGATCCGAACAACAAAGAAATTATCATTCAGACTGTGCAGACATTTTCGCAGAATGATTAAACAGTGCAACAAAAAACAACTTTTTGTTTAAGTGAATTTTTTATTTTTATCGATTTCATCTGGTCTCAACTACGATTTATTGAGCATTCACACACATAGATAACAGCTTTTTTTTTTTCTTTGTTTTAGGGAAGGTTTGTGAAGTTAAAATTTGTAGCCATCATTTAAGAGTTCATTAATTCAGTGATGGCAACTTTTCGAACCTGCAAACATGATCCAGACTCCTTCTGCTATGTCTCTGGTGTCTTTCTGAGTGCCAAAGCAGTCAAGCATAAAATCAAAGGTGCCAACAACTTCTGTACAGCCTACAAGGCCTAATTTGGCATGGCAGTTGGAGATCAAGACAAGAAATGGGCTCCCCAAGTAGTTTTTGGTTATTTCAGGTCCAATCTCGAGGCATGGTTTAGAGGAGAGAGTCAAGAGATGAAGTTCGTGGTCCCTCGTACCTGGCACAAACCAACAGATCGTCTCAAGAACTGCTATTACTGTGTCATTGATGTGTCTCATCACCACAAAGGGAAGAAAACAGGTGTTTTCAACTATCCAGACATTCCATCATCCTTAAAGCCTGTTGCACACAGCGCCGAGACTCCTATTCAGGGGCGTAACTATAGAGGATGCAGGGGATGCGGTTGCACCCGGGCCCAGGAGCCTTGGAGGGCCCATAAGGCCTCTCTTCTCCATATATAGGGAGCCAAGTACTATGAATAAAGCATTATAGTTGGGGGCCCTGTTACAGGTTTTGCATCGGGGCCCAGAAGCTTCAAGTTACGCCTCTGCTCCTATTCCTTCTACTTCAAGAGAGAATGACAGTGACAGTGACTCATCAGATTGTGAAAATATGCAAGATGAGGAATTCTCTGAAGATACAGATTCCAAACCTTATTTCCTGAATCAACAAGACTTTAATGATTTAATCCGAGAACTTGGACTAACAAAATCAAACTCAGAGATTTTAACATCAAGGTTAAAGGAATGGAATCTGTTGGATAAACGCTGCAAGGTATCTAAGCAGCGAAAACATCATCCAACATTCTATCAGTGGTTTATTCTTAAAGATCCACTGTGCTACTGCCACCATGTGAGGCGCTTATTTGGAGAAATTGGATTTCCTTATGATGCAAAGGACTGGCGACTCCTTATCGACAGTTCAAGCAAAAGTTTAAAACCAGTTCTCCTTCATAATGGCAATAAATATCCCTCAATCCCAATTGCTCACTCAGCGCATCTCAAAGAAGACTATAGAAATGTCCAATACATCCTTCAGGTGTTCCAGTTCGAGGAACATCCATTGGATGTTATAGGTGACTTCAAAATGATCTCATTCTTGGTGGGACTGCAAGGTGGATATACAAAGTATCCATGCTTCTTGTGTTTATGCGATAGTAGGGATACTGCCAGGCACTATGAAACTATTGAGTGGCCAACGAGGAATGATTTTGTGGTTGTTGAGAACAACATAAAGTGTGAACCACTTGTGAAGCAAGAGAAGATATTAATACCTTCTCTTCACAGAAAACTGGGGCTCATTAAACAATTTGTCAAAGCCTTAGACCCTGAGGGCTTCTACCAACTAGCATTTTTTTCATTGGGACTTTCTAATATTAAAATGGCATCGCACAAAAATTGCAAGTTTGTGCTTTTGTGATTTTTGTGCAATACGATTTTAACATTAGAAAGCCCTGTTGAAAAAAATGCAGCGATATCGCAGCATTAAAAAAAACACTAGTGGGTAGAAGCCCTAATTCTGAAACTTTCCAATACCTAAAGACTTTTTTCACAACTTTCAGAAGCGAAGATCAGAGGTGGAATTTTTGTGGGCCCACAGGTGAGGAAATTACTGCATGATGATGAATTCATGAAGAGGCTGCTACCAATCGAAAGGAAAGCATGGAAGAGCTTCATTAATGTTGTAGATGGTTTTTTGGGCAATCACAAGGTGAAGAATTACAAAAATGTAGTTCAAAACCTTCTTAACAACTACCACAAGATGGGATGCACAATGTCACTCAAGTTGCATGTTCTCCACTCACATCTAGAAGTGTTCAAGTCAAACATGGGCTCATATTCAGAGGAACAGGAGAGAAAGATTCCACCAAGACGTTAAAGAGTTTGAAAGGAGGTACCAAGGACAGTATAATGAACGAATGCTTGGTGACTATATCTGGGGAATAGAAAGTGACCTAACCCACAAGAGGAAGAGTAGGAAAGCTGTGCACTGATGCATATTTTACATGTTCAGGAAAGTTTCAGCAATTTTATTGACAGTAAATATTTTTATACAACACTGCAATCCAATTTGAACTGAGAAAATAGAGGAATTTTCTCAAATTTTGAAAAATCGATCTCCTGACTCTAAAAATGATCTCACAGATAAAATGTTGGATGTTTTTATGGTTTGGTGACCTAATGAATCAGAAACAAAAAAAAATCCACTTAAACAAAATCTTGTTACACAGTGTTATTGTTGAGATTCCTGCAATCCAGCGAGAATCTGAACAAAAATCGTTCATTCTAAAAGGGCCCTGAGGTGGAAATATAAACAGATCATGTAACTATTGGGTTCTGCAAGTTAGGTCATCTCTAGTTAACTGTACAAATAGACCGTTTACTGCAATCGACTAGTATTAGTAATGCCAAACTGGAGATATCACCAAAACTCAAAAGCATAACTTTGAAACTCCTGGGAGCCAATGAAAATTTTTTAATATGCCCCCCCCCCCCCCATGTGTCTTCCTTCATGGCAGAAGCTCCTTTGGACTTCTACAAGCACCTGGGGGTGGATGATATGACCATGCCATTGACAAGACCACACCATTCAACATTCCTTTGCGTTTATGTCTATGTCCCCAATATCCATCCCAGGGTTACAGTTGAACCCCTAAAAATGAAATTCAGATGAAGTCCAAAAAGGAACCATAGGCTTTTATTAGTCTAACGGAGACCAAAAAGGTCTTCTTTAAACTAGGTTTACATAAGTTTCTGGTATTTGTACTGAATGGAATAGCCATTTTCGGGGATTCATACATAGCCCTGGGATGGAACCTGTGGCTGTAGATATAATTATGATGTTAATACCCCCTTAAATCAATGGAGAAATCTATTATCTGCCAAACATTGCAGAATAATGTTACTGTTTTTAATCCTACTCTGTTCCCCTGGGAATATATCTCCTGCGCTGGCTATTATGTACCTTGCCATTGCTCTATTTTGATATTTTTACACTTTTTATCATACACACTTTTCATTTTTTCGAGACAGAATAAACACATGTCTATAAAATTGCCAAAGGGCCACTTCATGAATAAACAGCAAAATATGTCAGTGTTTTCATAATACCAATCATGATGTTTTGCTGTTGGCAGCTCTTTCAAGTAGAATATTTTTTTTCTTTTTTGTCCTGACATTCAGATTAAAATAAATCCTTGTAGTAGACTTTAGCATTCATAGAACACACATACATTTACCAACAAAGGGAGAAGATATATTTTGATCATCACATTTAAATTAAACTAAGTTATGTGTTTGTAATTGCTATACATTATGAACAATGGACACCTACTGTATAGACTAGACATTTTTAAATGTAGGTACACATTCGAAAACGCCTTATAAAGCAAGTCAATGGAGAATTAATACTATTACTAGAAATTGCTGTCTTGGTCAGAATTAGAGATGAGCGGACCTACTCGTTTCGAGTAATTACTCGATCGAGCACTGCGATTTTCGAGTACTTCCGTACTCGGGTGAAAAGATTCAGGGGGCGCCGGGGGCCAGGGGAGGCGTGGCGGAGCGGGGGGTAGCAGCGGGGAACAGGGGGGAGCCCTCTTTCTCTCCCTCTCCCCCCCACTCCCCGCTGCAACCCCCCACTCACCCACGGCGCCCCCCGAATCTTTTCGCCGGAGTACGGAAGTACTCGAAAATCGCGGTGCTCGGGCGAAAAAGGGGTGTGGCCGAGTAGGTTTGCTCATCTCTATTCAGTATGTAGAATTTTGCACAGTTGAAAACCACAGCTTATTGATGAGCATTGAAAGAGTTGTCTGCTTGTAAACTATTGATGCCCTATCCTTAGGATAGGTCACCTATAGTAGATCGGTTGGGGTCCATCACTAAGACTCCTGCTCCTAAGTTTATGCACTAGTCTACTGAGCTCATTTCTGCATGAAGCTAAAAGCTTCATTCCCACTGTAGTGGCCTGGCTTGGTATGGTATTACAGATAAGTAAGAACTGAACTGTAATACCAAGCCTGAACACTGGAGTAGAAACAGAGCTGTGTGCTACCTGGAAAAATCAGCCTAGTGCATGAGCACACTGACCCACCAATCTACTATTAATGGCTTATCCTGTAGAAAAGTCATCAGTAGTTTATAGCTGGACAATCCCTTTAAGTGAACCTGAATGATGAGTGTCACGTATTGGGGAACGTGCCTCAAAATAGTCATATAAGGAAGGATGTCAATCAGTAGGTCGTCCATTGGGAAAGCTAAACGTACAGGCTCACTCTAAGTCTAGATAAGTATTAAAACAGTTTTTTGTATTAAAATACAACATCAAGTAATAGAAAGTGTTATATGCTTGGGCTCAGTGCCATTCTCTTGGTACTATCTAGTCCTCAGGACAGCATACCAGATTTGCTTAGAGAAACACGGTACTTTAAGACTTTTATCCCGAATATGGAAATATAAATGTCCCATGTAACCATAATAACCGGCTACTATTACTTTATCAGTGAAACACAATGCGCTTTGTAAAGTTCTTATAATTCAATGTCAGTCATTCACATTCCTGAAAGCTTCACTATATATAGAACCTTACCATTAGAGGGAAGTGAACACCTTATTATAAGAACAATAAGTCATAATCCAAATACATTTCAGATTAAATTCCTGAAGAAATGAGAAAAACAAGTTCTTGAAATACTGTATAACTGTCACATCGCCCCCAGTGCCGATAGACTTGGCTCATGCATCGGTCTGGTTTGACTTTACGGTGTCAACACTGGGTCACATGATACACCAACAATGTATTTTATCATTTGGTGCTGGATGCCGAGGGAGAATCATCTCCCTTCTGTTTTTTAGGTGTTTGGCTGGCTATTGTCCCAGCCATCCTATCAGTGGTTAGTTCTGGATATTTATTCCAGCTCTTCTGGGCAGAGGATGCCGGTCATGCTTTTGTAATATACTTATTTATTGGTCCTACTCAGTGGTTCTTTGCATTTATTTTTCGTTCAGTACATTACTGTGTAGGACTTTTATACTTCTATAGTCTGTTTCTTCCTTAGTTATTGTCTGCTATCACTCTCAGCCTTGGACTTCGGCTTGTTTATTTGTCTTTCCTGACCTGTTTTGTATTCTTGTGCTCCCTTGTCTTGGTCTTCCATCTAAGAACTGATAGGGAATCAGGTTAGGTTCCAGTTGTGAGGTTGCCCTTTTCAGGGCGGGTGTTCCACTTTATGGCTAGGCCTAGTCAGGGTAGATCAGGAAAAGATCCTAGATCATGCCTTCATTTCTACCATTGTCTGTTATATTGTCTTTGTTGCATCTTACTGATGCTGGATTGAAGCCGCTGGTGTAGTAGCCAAGCCGGTCATTGGAGAGTAATCAGAATAGCCGGGAGTCGTTATCAGAAAGTCACGGTATACAGTGCAAATGGATGAGATGGAAGCGTAGTCAATGGAAGCCAAAGATCATCAGCAGAAGGTATCGGTATGCAGAACAAATGGAATGACACAGAAGCTAAGTCAATAGAAGCCAAAGATCAGCAGCAGTAGGTATCAGTATGTAGAGGAGCTGGAGGAAGAGGAGCTGATCAAGGTGGTGGAACACCATAATCACGCATTGAAGGAGTGGCAGGACTAGGCTTATATAGGAAGTCCTAATTACTGGAGGGCGGAGCCAGAACAAGGAGACAAGAAGAGGATTTAGCAGAAGCAAGAAAACATAGAACAAGGCTGAGTTTCGGCAGTTAACTGTCCAAATCCTAGTCAAGTGGAGAGAGCTGCCAACTGGAACACAAGAGCTTGTGGGTTCAATGCCTGACAGTCTTGCTTCCTTAGACACTCTGTTATCCCCTGTATTTTGCATGTCTTAGAGACTGTCCCTGCCCTTTGTCTCTGTATCTCTTTGTTGGTTACATTGACAGGTCGGTATGAAAGTGACACTAACCTTCTAAAAAAAGGAAATAAATTTATCAGTCCCTGGCACTTTATTGATCCAAAATACTAGTAGAGATGAGCGAGCATACTCGTCCGAGCTTGATACTCGTTCGAGTATTAGGGTGTTCGAGATGCTCGTTACTCGTAACGAGCACCACGCGGTGTTCGGGTTACTTTCATTTTCTTCCCTGCGAAATTTGCGCGCTTTTCTGGCCAATAGAAAGACAGGGAAGGCATTACAACTTCCCCCTGCGACGTTCAAGCCCTATACCACCCCCTGCAGTGAGTGGCTGGGGAGATAAGGTGTCACCCGAGTATTAAAATCTGCCCCTCCCGCGGCTCGCCACAGATGCATTCTGACATTAGTTCAGGGAAAGTGGTATCTTGGTGGAGCTGCTATAGGGAGAGTGTTAGGAGTATTTTAGGTTTCAAGAACCCCAACGGTCCTTCTTAGGGCCATATAAATCGCAGATTGCACCTATGTGCGATCTGCGATTTCCGTTCTCTTCTCTATATGCGCTCAATGGGGCCGGCGGCAGCAGCGCCGACCCCATTGAGAACATATAGAAGACAAATCATTCTTCTCTGCCACAGCTGTAACAGCTGTGGCAGAGAAGAACGATGTTTGCCCATTGAATTCAATGGAGCCAGCAATACAGCAGGTTCCACTGAAAGCAATGGACTGCCGGCGTGCGCGGGGATGAATTGTCGGGAAGGGCTTAAATATATAAGCCCTTCCCTGCAATTCATCCAGAAATGTGTTACAATAAAAATATATAGCGGCGTATAAGGCGACGGGGCGTATAAGACGACCCCCCAACTGTCACCTTATACGCCGGCAATACAGTGGAGCAAAGAATAAAAATCATTACTCACTTCTTCTGACGTTCTGCAGTGCTGCTGCAGGCTGTCGCTCCCTCCTGGTTCCCGGCAGACCATTGCTTTCTCTACGAAGGGCTTTAAATCCCCGCCTCCAGAAACACACGTGCCTTCAGCCAATCACAGCCAATGACAATGATGTCATTGAATGGCTGTGATTGGCTGTGTTTCTGGAGGCGGGATATTTCAAGCCCTGCGTCCAGAAAGCAATGCTCTGCCGGGAACCAGGAGGGAGCGACAGCCTGCAGGAGCGCCGCAGAACATCAGAAGAAGTGAGTAATGATTTTTATTCTTTGCTCCACTGTATTGCCGGCGTATAAGGTGACAGTTGGGGGGTCGTATTATACGCCCCGTCGCCTTATACGCCGGTATATATTTTTATTGTAACACATTTCTGGATGAATTGCAGGGAAGGGCTTATATATTTAAGCCCTTCCCGACAATTCATCCTGCGATCGCCGGCAGCCCATTGCTTTCAGTGGAACCTGCTGTATTGCTGGCTCCATTGAATTCAATGGGCAAACATCGTTCTTCTCTGCCACAGCTGTTACAGCTATGGCAGAGGAGAACGATATTTACACTGACAGTGCGGGGGGGGGGGGCACTCTTGCCGCTATTGTGGCTTAATAGTGGGACCTGGGAACTTGAGATGCAGCCCAACATGTAGCCCCTCGCCTGCCCTATCCGTTGCTGTGTCGTTCCCATCACTTTCTTGAATTTCCCAGATTTTCACAAATGAGAACCTTAGCGAGCATCGGCGATACACAAAAATGCTCGGGTCGCCCATTGACTTCAATGGGGTTCGTTACTCGAAACGAACCCTCGAGCATTGCGAAAATTTCGTCCCGAGTAACGAGCATCCGAGCATTTTGGTGCTCGCTCATCTCTAAATACTAGCCAATGATGTCAAATAATGGTAAATCTTACAAAGAATGACTGAGAAACTTAAACTCCAGTGCTATGAATATGAATTGACAGCAAAAAACAGATTGCACAAAAATTGTTATCTGTAGCAAGATTTCCAGAAATCAGCCCTCCACCAATCAGAATGTTATCGTGCATCATAGTCAAATATATCCTTCACATATGTGTTTATACCATGACCAGGACTTTATTTTCACTCCTTCGAAGTAAACGATGAAGGCTTTCATTGGATGACTGCAAGCAGATATCTTGAAATTAAAGAGGAAAGGATACATAAAGAATACTGGAAAATTTTATAGATTTACATTATACAATAATTACATTTTAGCTACTCAGACCATAAAGGGGCAATATAACCTTTCACACAAATTTATATTGATCTATTAGCTTGTGTTAATCTCATTATTTCTGTAATATACTTTCCGTACATTAAAAATGTTGTTTTTACCACTGTAAATCATGTTTGAAGTGACTTCCACTAAAGGCTGCAGGCTGACAGATATGCAGACACTGTGATAACAATCTCCACAATCTCTACCTCTCTTGGTGTGTGTGTGTGTGTATACACACATATTGGATTTACTCACTATTTGGTCAGAATTCCTGAATCGTCCTGGGAGAGCAGAGGGGAGGGCACTCAGATACTGCTTCCCCTGCATTAGACCAATGCAGAATAGAAAGTTAAGGCAGGACAGTGTACTACTGGAAGAAAGCTTGGCTTGCTACATGCTGCCTGCATGAAAGTGGATTGTAAACAGCAGAATAACATACAATGGGGAAGACCAGCTGAAAATCATAACTTACAGGTATGAAACAGGAGGCAATAGCTGCAAATGAGCAGGAAAAGAGAACCTTTTAACGTGTTGAAAATGCAAGTACACTTTGAAAGAAAGCACCAGAAAAGACAAAAATATGCATAGTAGATGTAGAATAAACACAAGTATGATATGATTTAGTAAAAATATTAATGTTTAATACTTAGAGATGAGCGAGCCTGCTCAGTTAAGGCAGTTACTCGAGTGAGCATCGCTCTTCTCGAGTAACTGCATTCTCGTCCGAGCAGGCTCGGGGGGGCGGTGGTAGGGAGCGGGGGGAGAGTGAGAGAGATATCTCTCTCCCCCCCACTGCCACCCGCTCCCCCCCCCCCCCCCGAGCCTGCTCGGACAAGAATGCAGTTACTCGAGAAGAGCGAGGCTCGCTCGAGTAACTGCCTTATCCGAGCAGGCTCGCTCATCTCTATTAATATTGCTTATTACTTTTTATTTAAAAAGTCTCTATTGCTTTTACTCCGCATATCGTTCTGTAGAAAAGTTACACATTTCAGACACAGTTTACGTTGAAGTATCCTAATTAGCTACAAGAGTCTTTTTATTATCTTTTATTACTGAACATAAAATATAGGTAGATGTAACTTTATAGATACTAACAAGAGAGAACTGATGTAAGACATAAACCTAGTTTGACCAACTTACCAAAAACAAATTTCTGCAATGATGCCCAAGGGAGATTATTCCATAAAACGAATAATTAAAATATCAATAAATCTAGCTGCAAAACAGATGTTATTTTATTGAAAAAGTAACAAGCTGCTTCATACAATAGTTAATTACACATTATGATTCTTTTACTGTGTTATATCCAGAAAAAAGTGCCCACACCCCGTTTTACTATAAAATGTCTCATGTTACGTCAGTTACATTCAAATACACTTCATATAACATTTCAGATAAACGTTGTGTCTTCTTATGCTTTTTGTATCTATCGGTCAGACATAATGAATGTTTTGAACAGGAAATATAAATGTATTTATATAATATTATTTTTTAGTATATTCAGATTAAGAAAGAAGAAAATAAATGACAATATTCCGAAAAACTATAGCTAAACCCATCCAACCAAGATGCCAACCAACTATTGAGTCCCCATAAAAAAGTGCTTAGAAACTTAAGTTCTGAAATGCTAATTTTACAAAAATGTATTTTTAGAGTGCTATTTTATTTCAGGATATAGACATTAAACAACCAGCGGGGTTGTTGATCCGGGTCTTACAGTCAGGTAGGGACTTTCAAAGGTTGATCCAGGGATTATTCTGACTGCCATTATGGAGTTGGGAAAGAATTTTTTTCCCAAGGGATAAATTGGCTCCTGCCTCATTGGTTTTTTTTTTGCCTTCCTCTGGATCAACAAGGGGGTGGGGGACAGGCTGAACTAGATGGACATTGTCTTCTTTCAGCCTAACATACTATGCTACTATTTATGTCTTCATACTTCCTTTGCTTTATGACAAAAATATTTTGAGATTTAATAAGTATATTCTTAAAGTAAACTCAAACTTCTAATAAGAAGAAGCCTCTTGATGCTTACTTCGGTGTTTGGTGAGATTCCTAAATTTTACTAGAACCAGACATATTATTTTACATCTTGGCATATAACGCTCCCAAGTTTCCAGGCAACACATGTGATTTTATAACCATCCATGGGAAAGAAGATATGGATGAATCTTCTTAAAGCGACCCTCCTGTTTCGGGAAAAAATTCTGTGCCAGGACCGGAGTGGTGGGAGGTATCTGATCAGCAGTTGTTCTTCTCTGTTGTCCCACCAATTCCAGGTCTTGTTTTCAGCTGTTCAAGATGGTTGAAGCAATCTTCAGACCACCTTTTCCCCACAGTGCGTTGGGAGTGTTAGACTACCAATGTACTATATTTGCCTTCTGACTGGTCAGCCCCGCTCACGTGATCAGCAATAGACAATCAGAAAGCACTACAGTGTGCATTAGGTGGTTAGAAAATTGCTGAGGTCATTTTAGACAGCCAAAAACAGGGTCCGGAACTGGCAAATTGTAGGGGAAGCAGAGTAGAACACCTGTAGGTAATATAATCTCCCCCCCCCCCCTTCTGTTCCCAGTACAGAATTTTTTCCTCAAGCTGAAGGGTCACTTTAATAGCTTCCTAAACAGAGGTCATAAAAACGTTCATCTTCATTTAAAGTGAAACTTTAGTCATATTTACATAAGTAGCAAAAATGAGTCAGGCTGGATGAGTACGATATCGGTCCGAGAAACTTGGATGGATTTCGCACTTGTAAACATGCAATTTTTGATGCAAGTGTGATGCTTTTTGCTAAAAAAGGCATCACAACTATGTAATTGTGATCTTCAATGCATTTTTCACGTTAAAAAAAAACACAAGTCATTCGAATAGTTTCAAAACTAAAAATTGCATTGCATTTGCATGTAATTAACGGGCATGCAAGTGCGATGTGATTTTGTTTACGGTTCCATGGAAAATAATGGGCATTTGCTTGCGAGGAATCGCCCCAAACATAGGACATTCATCACTGCGAGAGAAAACTCACTCATGTGAAAAAACACATTGAACACATTGAAATCAATGTGTTACCTTCTCACGCAAGTTCCGTCCATATCAATGTATCTATTTATATAGAAGTATAGACTAGCCTACATGTGTTGTGTACTCCATTTTCCCATCTGTCCCAAGTGGTTCAGTGATAGTATTTAGACAGGGGTCTAGATTTCCCATTCATGTGAAGGCTTTTTAGCCCAGAGAGCGGTTCTTATAGAGATAGGAACCCAACCAATAAGGTTCACCTGGACATGGCAGATGAGCCCACATAATTTGATCAAATTGCATAAAAAATGCAAGGTTCTTAATGCACGTTTAGTATAAACAAGACTTGTGTAGTTTGGTCCAGATGTTAAATGTACATGAATGCTGAAGCATGTGCTTGTAACTGTAGTTGTCGTAGCCATAGTCTATGTGCACCATCACATTTATTTGTTAGTGCCAACTTTGTTTTTCTTAATTTGCATGAGATTCTCCTTTTCCCCAACATCTACCGCTGGGGAAATTGGGTTACCTACACACGTTAGATAGTTTGCCAATTCTACATAAAATAGTTGGGTTTGAACTATGTGCATCGAATGTGTATGACCACCTGTAGTAGACGGTATAAAAAATGCATGATTTTAAAACATTTAAGAATTCTTTGGATTATATAATGACTAGAGATGAGCGAATATACTCGTTTCGAGTAATTACTCGATCGAGCACCGCGATTTTCGAGTACTTCCGTACTCGGGTGAAAAGATTCGGGGGGCGCCGGGGGGCGGGGGGAGGTGTGGCGGAGCGGGGGGTAGCAGCGAGGAACAGGGGGGAGCCCCCTCTCTCTCCCTCTCCCCCCCACTCCCCGCTGCAACCCCCCACTCACCCACGGCGCCCTCCGAATCTTTTCGCCTGAGTACGGAAGTACTCGAAAATCGCGGTGCTCAGGTGAAAAAGGGGCGTGGCCGAGTAGGTTCGCTCATCTCTAATAATGACATAAAAAATATGTAAAAGAAAATCACCAAAATTAAAAAAATAACAAAAATAATTATATATATATATATATATATATATATATATATATATATATATATATATATATATATATATGTTTAACATTAAAGTTTGATTTAAGCAATAGGCCATTTTCTGACCATCTATTCCTTTTAACAATTATATTAATTTGTGGTGGTTTTGAAGCCCGGTGCACATACTCCCTATACTGAATATCTGATTCACCAACAATGCAGCTTCAAAGTAAAATTATTATTGTAATTGCCATGCACATTTTTTTACTTAGTGGCAAGAACTGCTCATTAGGTTAATAACGTGGATCTTATGAGAATTACCTAATCAGAATGATTAACACCGATCCAGCATCAGATTTTATCACTGCCTTCACTTTATTTCATCCTTTAATAAACTGTATGTTCCACTGATATTTCTAACATGCTACACATTTTAAATGAATCTCCCTTTTTTCTCACGTCTCTGCTTAATCAGATTCTGGGTTGCAAAAAGCACAGAAATGATATTTGTTGGTTACCTAGCAACTCCAAGGGAGGTAGAATTTTACTGCCAAACATTATGAGGGGATTTTAAGCTGAGCGGTAGGAGTGTTTTTTTTTAGTAAGCCATACAATATCATTTGAGGCACAGTTGTGTTTGTAGTATATAAACTAAAGCGTGAAATATTGCGTAATAAACCCGCTATACTACAGGAGGACAATGTACTCTGTGCCCTTGGAACGTTACAATAGCATAGCCGTTAACTTCTAACATTGCATCTTGGTTTTCTAAGAAAACAGGCGGAGGTCTGATTAAACATGCCTAAAGTTGTGAATTTATCTTCATTGCCGATCTCAACACAATATAGAGTATTCGTGTAGGATGGTATTAAGTACTGAGTTCTCATATGATGCTATCTAGGGTGCTATATCTCAATACTGGTGACCTATATTGAAATAACAAGAGCATACAATGTTATATTGTGAGGCGCGGAGTGTTAAGGCAGCAGTCTGCAATCCTAAGCTCTCGCTCACGACCTGAAGGTTGCAAGTTCAATAACTGCGTGGTTCGGGTAGCTGGCTCAAGGTCGACTCAGACTTCTATGAAGGTTGGTAAAATGAGTACCCAATTTGCTGGAGGGTAATAAATGAAAAATTACCTGAAAGCACTGTGCAATAAGTTGGCGTTATACAAATAAGGGCTCAGTCACATGGGCGCATTGGCACCCGTACACGCGCCCGTGTGACTGAGCCATTACTGCAGAAAGAAGACGGTCGTACCTGAAGACGGATGTCTCTCTGCAGCGCTGATGAAAAAACACATGACCGGCAATGAAGCTGGTCACATGTTCTTCCTCCGGCGCTGCAGAGAGACGTCCGTCTTCAGGTACGGCCGTTTGCTATCTGCAGGACACGGGCGCCGATGCGCCCGTGTGACTGAGCCCTCACAAGTCTCTTCCCTCTTTCCCCTTCTTGAGTAAAACTCAATTGCAATCTCCATCTCCCTAAGTCCTATGTGAAAGCATACTGGAAGTGCCCTCCTTCTCCTATGATACATACATGGAGCTCCGCTGTATTCATTCCAGGGACTCTCGACGCAGAGCGGTACCTGAATCTCTTGCATACAATGGTGGATGACTTCCTGGATGATCTGCCTCTATTGTTGCAAAAGAATGCCATTTCGAGTACGCATATATCTATATTACTCCCCAAATGCACACCATTCGCAACCTGATTGGTTGTTTGGATTTACTCATTCCCGGTGATTGGTTATTTGGGTTGCCTGATTCCCAGTGATTGGTTATTTCAGTTGCCTGGTTCACGGTGATTGGTTGTTTAGGTTGGCTTGTGTAGAAGTGGCGAGTAATAGGCTAATATACTTCGAGTACACGTTTCTTACTTCAGTCATAGCAGCAGTCCCACTGGATATAGAGAGATGTGGAAAGCAGAGTTCTGCTTCTCACATGCCACTCTTTAACTTTTCAGTTGCTTTTCATCTTCGATCTCCTACAGGAACCTGAAGTAGAAAATCAAAACCCAATCTCTGAGGCCCACATGCCATACCAACATATAACACATTCATATATGGATAACTGAAAATTGAAATATAGCTCTGAATCAGTCTTTTTGACTACATCTTGTATAGACCATGCAATGCTCTCTAGAAAAGGACTATGCAAATGAGCGAAGGAATAATCCTCCACAGAACCACCTAGTGGAATAGTACCTACCCTATGAGTCAATATCCGACCTTTTAGCAGGCCTTGCAATATGGCTAGGGATGGGAACAAAATCAAAATATTCATGTACATAGAACTGTTTTGGGATCATTATTCCTCAGCAGGGTACAGTAGGATTTTGGTTTAGCTAGCTGAGAGACCATCAATGTTACTTGGAGAAGGGAGGGGTGCTAGGTGTCTCCTTGTGTAGAACACAGTTGTTTTGGGGTTATTGCCCCTCAGTGCACAGTAGGATGAGGGGCACTAACCCCAAAAAAACAGCTGTATGTCCATGGAGAAATATTTCATTATCATTTGCATGGCTTTTCCCAGGGCCCATTGCATGGCCAATACAAGACTCCTTACACTCTTGCGGTGCTCTATTCTGTGGTGCTCCCCGCAAGGAGAAACATTACTTCCCTATAATCACATTGACGGCCTCTCACCTAGTCAAACCAAAATCCCATTGTGTATTGATAAGCCACAATAACTCCAAAAACAGCTGTGTATACATGGCTATTCTGGTTTGGCTCATATCCCTAGTTAGGCCTCATGTCCACGGGGAAAATCAGGCCATGGAGAATCCGCAGCGGGTCCCTCCTGCCCCACAGACATGAGGGCTGAAAATAACAATTACTCACCTCTCCACACGCTCTGGATCTTCCCTTCTTTGCGGCTTGATCTTCTCTCCGTCGCGGCCGGATCTTCTTTCTTCGGCCCGGCGGATGTGCACGGCACGCCAGCTACGTGCAGTGCGCATGCGCCGGCCCGAAGAAAAAAGATCCGGCCGCGACGGAGAGAAGATCAAGCCGTGAAGAAGGGAAAATGCGGAGCAGGTGAGTATATTCTGATTTTAGGTCTCCCGCACCTAAATGGAGCATGTCCATTTTTTTTCATGCTCCATATTTTTTTAAATTCACTTTTATTGACCATCCGTGGGTATTTATCTACCCGTGGGTGGTCAATGCATCCCTATGGGGTGCAGATCCGAGTGCGGGTGATCCGCTGCGGATTTAAAATCATATTTTGCCCGTGGACATGAGGCCTTATACTGCATGGCCTTTCCCAGGGACTTGAGGCCTTATACTGCAAGGAATCTTAAAAAAGTTGGATTTTGAATGACAGGATAGCTACCATTCCAGTAGTTGGTGCTGTGGAGGATTATTCTAGTTAACCCTCCATTCATATTTTTGCAATTTCCACAGGAATAGATGCATTGCTGGGCCTTGAGCAGATTCATTCACATGCAGCTAAGAAAAAAAAAGATTCTTACTGGACAAACAGTGCTTTTCCTGTATATTCAATAGCACATAACTTGATGTTTTCTATTCATAGACACAGGAAGTCTGCTTTCTGGCTTGGGCTATCTAGTTACTGCCAATACATTTTCTTACCAATGGTCTTTAAACCTGCACTTACATTTTTTAGGGCGGTGGCTTGGTTGACTACTGACAACCAGGCTCCTGCTCTAACTGCTACAAGCAGAGAAACCTCAGATCCTGGCAGCTTAACCCTTTATATGCCACAACCAATAGCAACTGCAGCATGTAAGTAGAACCATGGGCGTAAATATAGAGGATGCAGGGAATGTGGTTGCACCCGGGCCCAGGAGCCTTAGGGGGCCCATAAGACCTAACTTCTCCATATAGTAAGCCTAGTAGTATGAATAAAGCTTTATAGTTGGGGGCCCTGTTACAGCTTTTGCATTGGGGCACAGAAGCTTCAAGTTACGCCTCTGAGTAGAACACAGGGGTAGTGGGCTCCTTTTGTCATCCATCAGAACCCCACAAGGCAATCGCAAGGTACCAATGGGTACCCTTTATAAATGGATAAAATGCCAAGAATTTTTTAAAATAGCAACACATAATAGATATTACCACACTCGTAACAATGAAAATATATTGTTATTTATCTGGCATGGTGAATGCTGTACAATAATTTTAAAAAGTAATGCCAGAATTGCTATTTTTCTTTTGTTCGCCTCCAAAAAAACGCAATGAAGAGCAATCCAAAACTCATATGCTCTCCAAAATGGTACCTGTAAAAACTACAACTCTTCCCACAAAAACAAGACCTCACATAGCTCCGTTGCTAGAACATAGTAACATAGTATGCAAGTCTGAATGAAGACAATGCCCATCTAGTACAGCCTGTTTCAACCCCCCTCTTGTTGATCAAGAGGAAGGCAAAAAAAAAGCAATGAGGCAGTTGCCAATTTAGCTCCTTTGGAGGAAAAGATTCCTTCCCGACTCCATAATGGCAGTCAGATTAATCCCTGGATCAACGTTTGAGTTCTACCTAACTCCAAGACCCGGATCAACAACAATGAAGCGCAGGGACATTGTAATTCACATTTCTTTCATAACTCTGTGTGGTTGGGACCCACAAGATAAATATGAAGTTTCCTCTCATGATTTTATGTACGGTTTGAGCCCACAAACCACTACGCTCACATACATGTTTTCCAAGACATGCGGTTCTGGAGTCTTTGAACATCTCACAAGGATGGGAATTCCAGCATCTTATTTGTAGTGATGTCAAAACAAACACGTAAGGGAGGCGTTACCCGTAGTGGCCTGGAGTAATCAAGCGTTATAAGGTGTAGTACCCAATAGAGTATTATAATAGTAAAGTAGACTCAGCCGGTGTTTGGCGAGTGCTCCTGCATAGAAGCCTCACCAACACCTCCGAATCCAGATAGGCTTATATATCCCCTGGTGTGTCTGATAAGCTGCTGGGCTTCTGTGTCCTACTGGGTAGTAGGACCCACTCAGAAGAAACTCGATATAAAAATTTGTAGAAAAAACACCCACGCTACCCAGACCAAACCACCAGGATCAGGCTCCAAACACGCGTTTCGTCGCCATGCATGGCGACGAAACGCGTTGCACAGAAAATTGCCTCAATAAACTGATGACCATAACAAGAAGTGTTTGGAGCCTGATCCTGGTGGTTTGGTCTGGGTAGCGCGGGCGTTTTTCCTACAAATTTCCATATCGAATTTGTAGTGATGTGACATTTTGCAAAATATCCTTATCAGCGGGCTGTGACGTACAGATCAGTCATAATTTCCAATTTTTTATTTTCCTTTGGCCAGAGGGAAGTCTCTTTGTTTAAATTTTGGCTCTAAAAAGTTATTAGGTCTGGCTCTGGCCAGTTGGACAGTGGGGGGCGAGTTACCGGGGTCTGAAGCCTGTTCCTGTCCTTATCTCCAAGCATAAAACATTTGCTATCTCTAGTTTAGAGACCCCTGGGGGAAAGTGATGCTCTGTTTGAAGCCTACTTCAAAGCTTCCTACAGCACTCAGCTTTCCTAGATGCTGAAAAGCATTTAATCCTTCCACTTGCAAACTACACAGCAGTATTGCAAAACTATGTGGGACTAAGGTAGCCGCATTATACTACATGGGCTAACATAACAATGGATGCTGAGACTCACACAGAATGTCTGACAGGCTACAGCCTCCACACTACAATATATATCTATCCATCTCATATATTTATCTATCTACCGTATATTCCGACGTATAAGACGACCTTTTAACCCCGAAAAATCTGCTCTGAAGTCGGGGGTCGTCTTATACGCCGGGTATACAAAAAAAAAAAAAGTGGCAAAAAAAAAAGCAGTACTCACCTCCCCCGGCGTTCCGCGGCACTGCTGCAGGCTGTCGCTCCCTCCTCGTCCCCAACAGAGCATTGTTTTATGGATGCGGGGCTTGAAATCCTCACCTCCAGAAAACTAATGCAGTGATTGGCTAATTCACGTGGCGTCAGCCAATCATAGCCATTCAATGACATCATTGAATGGCTGTAATTGGCTGGCGCCGCGTGAGTGTTGCACTCCAAGTACACTGGGATTCTGCATCAAATAGTCCCATTATCCTCCATCATCCATGGGAGCCATAACCAGGACATCAAAACCACGAGGCCTGGGATACAATGGAAGGAGGGATGCGTATAGCGGGGGATGTCAGGCACACACGACGTGTTTCGTCATAGACACTTGACTTCCTCAGAGCATATTGACCCAACCATTAAGCCAACTTTTATATAAGTCCATTCAGTCCAAACTGGAAGTTAGCGAGTCCTTAACCCCTTAACCCCTTCCCGCTCCAGGATGTACTGGTACATCCTGGGAGCCTGGTACTTCCCGCAACAGGACGTACTGGTACGTCCTGGGGATAGCGCAAGATCACATAAGATCCCGCGCTATCCCGCAGCGGTAGCCGGCTGTCAGTCACAGCCGGCGTCCCGCTGCAACAGCGGGGACGCATCGGAGATGCGCTCCCCGCTGTTAACCCCTTCACTGCCGCGATCTAAGTAGATCGCGGCAGCGAAAGAGTTCACAGAGGGATCGCGCTCCCTCTGTGTCTCTGGCCGGCACTCACGATGTCATCGCGAGAGCCCGGCCTGTCACCATGGCAACAGGACGCCAGACACTGGCGTCCTGTATTGCCTGTGCCTATAATCGCTGTACAGTAGCTCTGCCATGCCTTATAACAGCGATAATAGGCACAGTGCTGCAAGTCCCTCAGAGGGACTCAAATAGTGTAAAAAAAAGAAAAGAAAAGTGTAAAAAAAAAAAGAAAAATTTAAAAAGAAATGTAAAAAACCCCCTTTTTTATGCTTTTTCTAATATTAGCATAAAAAAAGGGAAGAAAAATTAAAACCCCACATATTGGGTATTGACGTGTCCGTAACGACGTGTACAAAAAGTTGAACATGCTTTTTATTTTGTACGACAAAAAGTGTAAAAAAAACGCTAAAAAACAGAGGCAAAATGCTAATTTTTAGCATTTTGCCTCACAAAAAATGAAATAAAAGTGATCAAAAAAGCTGTACATTCCCCAAAATGGTACCAATAAAAACTACAGCTCGTCTCGCAAAAAATAAGCCCTAAGGGCTCAGTCACACGGGCGTTTATTGCCGCGATTTGCGCATGCGCATGCGTCCGGCGATTTTTTAAAACCATTGCTTTGCAATGGTATCGGACACATGAGCGCTTTTTATGCGCTCGTCCGATAAATTAGAGAACAGAAATCGCAGATCGCACCTATCTGCGATCTGCGATTCCTGTTCTCTTCTCTATATGCGCTCAATGGGGCCGGCGGCAGCAGCGCCGACCCCATTGAGAACATATAGAAGACAAATCATTCTTCTCTGCCACAGCTGTAACAGCTGTGGCAGAGAAGAACGATGTTTGCCCATTGAATTCAATGGAGCGGCAATACAGCCGCTCCATTGAAAGCAATGGGCTGCCGGCGTGCGCGGGGTTAATTGTCGGGAAGGGCTTAAATATATAACCCCTTCCCTGCAATGCATCCTGAAAAGTGAAAAAATAAAAAAAAAGGATGTACTCACCTGCTCCCGGCAGCCTGAGATCCCCGCGGCCGTCCTGCAGTGGGTGTGAAGGGGGTGTGACTCAGGCTTGCCCCTGATTGGCTCAGCCTGAGCCAATCAGAGGCTGATCTCAGTCACACCCATTCATGAATTCATGAATGGGTGTGACTGAGACTTGCCTCTGATTGGCTCAGCGCTGAGCCAATCAGGGGCAAGCCTGAGTCACACCCCCTTCACACCCACTGCAGGATGGCCGCGGGGATCTCCGACTGCCAGGAGCAGGTAAGTACATACATTTTTTTTATTTTTTCACTTTTCAGGATGCATTGCAGGGAAGGGGTTATATATTTAACCCCTTCCCGACAATTCATCCCACACTCGCCCGCAGCGCTTGAATTCAATGGAGGCGGCTGTATTGCCGGCTCCATTGAATGCAATGCGCTGGACAGCTCCGGCCCGTTTCTAATGAAACGCGGCTAGGAGCAGATTTTCGGGCAATTTTTCGGCCGATTTTTCGGCGCCGGTCACGCGATTTGCGCATGCGCATCCGTCATGCGGTGCGCAAATCGCGTGAAAAAACGCCCGTGTGACTAAGGCCTTATAGAGCTCTGTACATAGAAAAATAAAAAGGTTACAGGACTATGAATGCAGCTATAGAGAAAAAAAAAAGATTTCCAAAAAAAAGGGGGTTTTATTGCAAAAAAGTGTAAAAACCTAAAAAAAATATAACAATTTTGGTATCGTTGGTACCGTACCGACCTGCAGAAAAAATTTAGTGTGTCATTTGGGCCTTAGTCACACGGGCGTTTTTTCGCGCGATTTGCGGATCGCATGACGGATGCGCATCCGCAAATCGCGTGACCGGGGCCAAAAAAATCGCCCGAAAAATCTGCTCCTAGCCGCGTTTCATTAGAAACGGGCTGGAGCTGTCCAGCGCATTGAATTCAATGGAGTCGGCAATACAGCCGGCTCTATTGAAAGCAATGCGCTGCGGGCGAGCGCAGGATGAATTGTCGGGAAGGGCTTAAATATATAAGCCCTTCCCTGCAATTCATCCAGAAAAGTGTAAAAATAAAAAAAATCTATATACTCACCTTGTCCCGGCAGACGGAGTTCAGAGCGGCCGGCCTGCAGTGGGTGTGAAGGGGGTGTGAGTCAGACTTGCCTCTGATTGGCTCAGCGCTGTCCAGTGCATTGAATTCAATGGGCAAACATCGTTCTTCTCTGCCACAGCTGTTACAGCTGTGGCAGAGAAGAATGATTTGTCTTCTATATGTTCTCAATGGGGTCGGCGCTGCTGCCGCCGGCCCCATTGAGCGCATATAGAGAAGAGAACAGGAATCGCAGATAGGTGTGATCTGCGATTTCTGTTCTCTAATTTATCGGACGAGCGCATAAGAAGCGCTCATGTGTCCGATACCATTGCAAAGCAATGGTTTTAAAAAATCGCCGGACGCATGCGAATGCGCAAATCGCGCGAAAAAACTCCCATCTGACTAAGGCCTTATGCTGCATGATTAACGCTGTAAAAAAAAGAAAAAGAAATCTATGGCAGAATTGATGCATTTTCTCTCCCTGCTATCATAAAAAAAAAAAAAAATTTTACGATATTGTCTATGTACCCAAAAGTGGCACCAATAAAAACTACAGATCGCCACGCAAAAAACAAGCCCTTATACGGCCACGTCCACGGAAAAATAAAAAAGTTATGGCTTTTGAAAAATGGAGATGGAAAAATACCAAAAAATCGCTTGGTCCTCAACGCCAAAATAGGCCGTGTCATTAAGGGGTTAATATTAGAGATGAGCGAGCATACTCGTCCGAGCTTGATGCTCGTTTGAGTATTAGGGTGCTCGAGATGCTTGTTACTCGAGACGAGCACCACGCGGTACTCGTCTCGATTAAACGAGCACTGACCATTGAATTCAATGGAGCCGGCAATACAGCCGGCTCTATTGAAAGCAATGGGCTGCCAGCGTACGCGGGATGAATTGTCGGGAAGAGCATAAATATATAAGCCCTTCCCTGCAATTCATCTAGAAATGTGTAAAAATAAAAAATATATATATACTTACCTGGTCCCGGCAGAACGATGTTAGCCCATTGAATTCAATGGAGTCGGCAATACAGCCGACTCCATTGAAAGCAATGGGCTGCCGGCGATCGCGGGATGAATTGTCGGGAAGGGGTTAAATATATAAGCCCTTCCATGCAATTCATCCAGAAATGTGTAAAAATAAAAAATATATATATACTTACCTGGTCCTGGCAGACGGAGTTCAGCGCGGCAGGCTGCAGTTCTCCTGAACTGCTCTGAACAGCTGTGAGTAGTATTCAGCAGCCGGGGATTTAAAATCCCCGCCTGCTGAATGAGAGGCCTCTGATTGGTCACAGCCTGACCAATCAGAGGCATCCTTCACTCACACCCATTCATGAATTCATGAATGGGTGAGTGAGGGCTGCCTCTGATTGGCTCAGCGCAGGGACAGCTGAGAGCTGCCAATCAGAGGCAGCCCTCACTCACCCATTCATGAATTCATGAATGGGTGTGAGTGAGGGATGCCTCTGATTGGTCAGGCTGTGACCAATCAGAGGCCTCTCATTCAGCAGGCGGGGATTTTAAATCCCCGGCTGCTGAATACTACTCACAGCTGTTCAGAGCAGTTCAGGAGAACTGCAGCCTGCCGCGCTGAACTCCGTCTGCCAGGACCAGGTAAGTATATATATATTTTTTATTTTTACACATTTCTGGATGAATTGCAGGGAAGGGCTTATATATTTAACCCCTTCCCGACAATTCATCCCGAGATCGCCGGCAGCCCATTGCTTTCAATGGAGTCGGCTGTATTGTCGGCTCCATTGAATTCAATGGGCTAACATCGTTCTGCCGGGACCAGGTAAGTATATATATATTTTTTATGTTTACACATTTCTGGATGAATTGTAGGGAAGGGCTTATATATTTAAGCCCTTCCCGACAATTCATCCCGCGTACGGGGTCTCACTCTTGCCGCTATTGTGGCTTAATAGTGGGACCTGGGAACTTGAGATACAGCCCAAAATGTAGCTCCTCGCCTGCCCTATTCGTTTCTGTGTCGTTTCCATCACTTTCTTGTGTTTTGCAGATTTTCACAAATGAAAACCTTAGCGAGCATCAGCGATATACAAAAATGCTCGAGTCACCCATTGACTTCAATGGGGTTCGTTACTCGAAACGAACTCTCGAGCATCACTGAAAGTTCGACTCGAGTAATGAGCACCCGAGCATTTTGGTGCTCGCTCATCTCTAGTTAATATACAAAATAATATGACAGTTAATAGAACATTAAAAACCATGAAATACATAAACAGATACACCTTTCTGAATAACCTCAACCAGAAATAAAGAATTTAAGGGAGATGATCACTTGTAGGACAGAGAGAAAAAAAACTTACAAAAACTAAAGCTGTAACTTTTTGCTGCCTATAGCTAACCTATGGTTATACAGTATACCCATCATACGACATTATGATCATCTAGAAAATCTTGTAATGCAGTGTTCCCTATGCAATATACTGGAGTCACAATGTCACTAGTAGGAGAATTCATAGCAATCGTGGCTGCTGTACAAGTTTTCCGGCTGAGCTAATAAAAAAAACGGAGCGGTTGCGATACTGTTATATATTTCTATTTTCAGGACAAAATATTCCCCTTCCAAATCATTCCTCTCTCTACAGTAGAAGCTGACCAGCTTACTTTAGCTCTTTGTTAATATTTTACAGCAAACCTTGGTGTAAAGCTCATTTATGCTTCAAGCATAAAATGTTTTAACACTGACCATTGAACTACATTTGTAGAAGACCAATATGATTAGTTGGATGTCAAACCATATATCTTGGCTGATTGGTAAAGGTTTGATAGTTCCTAACATATCTGTTTCAGATGTTAACTTCTATTCTTCTCGCTTGAAAACACTTGACCGCATCATATCTAGGTGTTCAAGGATAATTACTCAGAGATGGTAAAGCCGATACAAGTTCTGAAGGACAACACTGTACTGGAGAATTCAGCATACAAAGAAAACTGCAATTCAGCCTGACTTTTTTGTAGTTATCTATTAATCAAAATGAACATACCTTAAATGAACACACAGGAAAATCTGCTGCCTATCGCCAAGCTTCAGGGGGCAGTGGATGACACAGATTAAAAAAGCATGCTAGTTTGAAAGGAATATCAGCTCGTCCACAGACTCAGGAAAATAATAAAAACCTAATTTATTTCACAAACATCAAAAAAAGAAAGATGACCCCCACTACAGAAACCTCTCCCCACCCTTAGTCATAGCCAGTTGTGCAAAAGAAATGCCAGTCGGTTTTTGTAGTGGTGGTTATCTTTTATTTTTTAACATTTATGATATAAAGTGGATTTTTAATATTTTTCTGGGTTTTTTGACAAGCTGGAATCTCATTTAGAGTTGCTTGCTTATGAGGATGGTAAAAGAAGTCTGTGGTACCTATTATGAAAAAAGAACCATGTTTCGTCTGTGAAGGTCGTAACCCAAATAAGGCCTGGAGGGAAGAAAGCGGAGTAAGGGAAGTGCATACATGCTTGACACCAGCAACAATATAAAATGGGACTTGCAAGCAAACAACAACAGGCAACAGAAGCAAGTACTTACCAATGTACCACAAGACCCCGAAAGATGGAAATGTCTAATTAGTTAGTACATACAAGGTATTGGTTGTATTTTGTCCAGAATAGTAAGCTCACAAGCCCACGTCAAGGGTCCCTGTTGTCTTGTGAGTCCCTATTGTAACAAGTCAACTAAGACCCAAGATGTGAGTCCTGCCTACAAGCAGGGTGATCGTTCCAATAGGGACGAATCCACAGTGGAACCTAGGAGCCTGGCTCGCCCTAGATGGTAAGAGGCAGGGATATAATGGAAAAACAACAAACACACTGAACAGGACAGTTCACACCTAATGTCTGAACACCTACAAACAGACACTGAACACTCCACTGTGCACACCAACAAACAGACGAGGGAATCCCACCCGGAACCTCATGCATGTAACTTATACCAAAGCAGAACATGCATGACTCCAAGCACCAGAGTTCCGAGAGGGAATGAGATAATAAATAAATGTCCAGCACCCTCTAGTGAGGGGGGATAGTGTTTATGTGCAGAAGACTGGTGGTGTTTGGCTGGATAGAGCAATACATACCCAGCCAGCTCAATTATCTCATACCTGTGGAAGTGTGCTCTTTGAAACCCATAGAACCACAGGTCCTAGGAGCACAATGTGACACACTACAAGAAAATCCATATGCCATGTTCTACTCCTACAAGATCCACAATAGACATAACACAACAAAGTATACATTAAGTTGCAATAAAAACTAAATTAATCTGTTACACCTACTCTATTTTCTGCATTGATGACTAACAAAATGTGGACTTGTTGCTATGTGAGTGAATAAAGAATGACTATTAGGCGTTATCACCCATCGGCACCTCATGATGTCATTCTGGGGTGCCAATGGATTGCCATGATGTCATTCTGGGGTGCCAATGGATTGCCATAATGTCATTCTGGGTTGCCAATGGATTGCCATGATAGCCAATGGCCTCCAAGTCTGCCATGTAACCTAGCCTATTAGAACCTGTAAGATGCAGGTGGATATTGTGTGATAGCACAGTGTTGACAGAGGTAAAGACATTTCATTGCAACAAAATAAACTTTACTAACAGAAAATGTTACGTGCAATACAGTACTCTACAGAAGGGTCAACTATTTAAATGTTGCTTAACATGTTACAATATAGTCCAACTTGTCTCCATAGGAGGGCACAATAGCTGAATGCTACATTTTATTACTTATTTTTTAACAGAGAGCAATGGCAATTATATCTTACTTAACCTAAATGTCCTTTAAACAATTAATGTTTTATCATCTAGCTACAGCTACCTTTTAACTACCAGTATATTGGGCACTGTAGGTTTATCTCAATTCTGAAGCAGTCTCTACAACTGAGCCCATGGCCAAAAAGGATATGTCTTCCGTCGAATCAACGACTGAGGGTGGCTTCAGACGAGCGTGTTTTTGTGCGTGCATACGCGCGCACAAAAACACGCGTCTATTACAAGCAATGCATTCTCTATGGTGTGTTCACATGTCCGTGTTTTACAGGTGCTTGCCTGTAAATATAGAACATGCGTGCAGAATAGGGAATGCACACATTGTCTTCAATGGAGCCGCGGGGTAATCCGGACAATCCACAATCCTAGTTATCTGTGTGATCCCACTTCCGGTGACCCTCTTTCTCTCTCCAACACTCTACCGGTCAGCACTCACGCTTTTGCTGCTTTTTTTTCTCAAGCACTGATCCTTCTCTCTCTCTCTTTCTTTCTCTCTCTCTCAGTGCTTAGTGGTCTCATCGGCACATCCTGGGTAGGGTAGGCCCAGGCCGAGCAGAAGGAAATCGCTTAGCTTCTTCCATTCTCTACACACAGACTGACCAGTATCTGTGGGGTTCACTCGCTCACAGACTGGTTAACTAAAATTCTTTGCAAGCACTTCTTCAAGAAGACCACTAGGACGACTCCTCAACTTGCTCCTTGCGCACACATATATATCCCAAAGTCACATAACTTACAACAAGATACATTTTCCAGACATAACTCAGACATTAACCCATTTAGAGACATTAACCCATTTAGTAAGGCAGAAATGCAATACACATACGAAATGCATACTACAATTAAGACACCGACAAGACAATGGCACGAGACAGACATATAACATTATGGAGGAGCACCACTGGTTCTGGGCCACTAAACAGACTTTAGAAGAGGACACAGAGGTCTTAGGGGGCAAGTATCATTTTGATATTATGAACTGGGTCCTCACTGTCAGAAAGTTTTTTCTAATATCTAATCTGTGTCTCCTCCCTTTCAGTTACATCCCATTGCTTCTAATGTTTCCTTGTGGAAATGAGAATAGGGCTGATCCCTCTGCACTGTGACAGCCCTTCAGATATTTGTAGACAGGTATTAAATCTCCTCTCAACCTTCTTTTTTGCAAGCTAAACATTCCCAGATCCTTTAACCATTCCTCATAGACATGATTTGCTGACCGCTCACCATCCTGCTAGCTCTTCTTTGAACTTGCTCCAATTTGTCTATATCTTTTTTAAATCGAGCCAAACGAGAAGGAGAAGAGCAGCACTCCAGGTAATAGTGCCAAAAAGAAACCTTTATTGTGCCCACAGACAACGTTTCAACCCTAGTTACACGGGTCTTTGTCAAGTCTTTTTTAAATCGAGGTGCCCAGAACTGGACACAGTATCCCAGATGAAGTCTGACTAAGGAAGAGTAGAGGGGGATAATTACCTCATGGGATCTGGACTCTATGCTTCTCTTAATACATCCCAGAATTGTGTTTGCCTTTTTTGCTGCTGCATCACACTGTTGGCTCATGTTCACTCTGTAATCTATTAGTATTTTTTCACATGTGCTGCTGCTTAGTTCAATTCATCCCATTCCATATGTGCTTTTTAAAATTTTTCTTGCCCAGATGTAGGACCTTGCATCCCTCCTTGTGCAATACCATTCTATTTGTCACTGCCCACTGTTCAAGCTTTTCTAGATCTTTTTGAATCCTCTCTCTTTTTCTCCAGTGTTAGCCATCCCTACTAGCTTTGTGTCGTCTGCAAATCTGCTCAGTTTCCCCCCCTCCAAATCATTTATAAAAATGTTGAACAACACTGGGCACAGGACAGAGCCTTGTGGTACCCCACTTGATACATTCTTCCAATTGGATGTTCAGCCATTTATGATCACTCTTTGAGTATGATCACTCAGCTAATTGTGAATCCACCTAGCAGTTGCCTTGCCAATCCCATTATGGTCATTTTTTCAATAACGGTGGTATGAGATACGTTGTGAAATGCTTTACTTAAGTCAAGATATACTATTTCTACCGCATTTCCCTGTCTTCAAGAAGTGCTCAAGAACAACTGGAAAAACGACATGCAGTACACTTAAGGAATACAGGAAATAGTCACCATCAGTAGGGGTGAGGATTTCACTTTACTGGCATTTTTTTTCAAATAAACCAGAGACATTAAGCACTTTGGCTTTTGTAAGCTACTGAGCTGTATTAGCTGATCAAACATGAATTTCTCATATAGAGATAATGATCTGTAGGTTTGCTCTTGACAGTCCTAACAAATCATTTTGTACAGACAATAAGGTATTTTTCCACACAAAGACTGCCGTTATCATGTCCTTGAAACTTCTCCCAATCTGTATGCCAGTAACTTATCCATAGGATACTGAGTTCTCCACCTAGCAATATACAGTGCACTATTAAGCAAATGGTACAGGGAAATGTGCTTTCACATAGCTGAAATACTCTCATTTAGGTAAAATTTCAGTCTGCTGTTGGCAGTTATGTGCCAGGATGGCAAATAGGGATAAATGTAAAAGCAATATGAGCTCGAATGAAATTATGATAAGAGTCAGATGGTGTCATTATACACATCCCCATAGGCAAGCATTAATATAACTTACCAGAATGGAACTGAAATATTGCACAGGAGGAATAGGGATAAAGCGCACAAATCTCACTTAACTGTTTCATCACACAAACCTTTCTAACTGTTCATGTTTCTTTTTATGGTTTATTTTGATTGCTTTAGCCGTTGGTGCAATATCCAAGCTGTGTAAATAGCAATTAAAGAGTGAAGAGAAAAGATAAAGCAATAAGTCTGGTTCCGTATGGCAAACGTCTATATTTTAATTAGAGATGTCTAGCCTTCAGTACCATCCAATTTGATATAATGCCCACTGCTACCTTTCTCCTAATACTATCAAATGTATGACTCCTGTCTTCATTATACCGCAGCTGCCTTCTTGGAATAATAAGCCAATATCTTATGAGGATTGTGGGCTGAAATATGTAAAGCTTGACATAGGCATACAGGTGCTACTTTCACTGAGGCAGAAATATCTACAGTTTCCACTTAAGCCCTTTCACAGTGTAGACATAAGTTAAAATTATATTCTTCATTAATCAATCAATTAAATTGCAGGGCACTAATAGGGTCCTTGACCCTCCTATTAACTGGACGGGACTCAACACATACACACACTGAGGGTGCATTCACACGAACGTATATCGGCTCGGTTTTCACGCCGAGCCGATATACGTCGTCCTCGTGTGCAGGGGGGGGGGAGGCTGGATGAGCCCAGGAGCAGGAACTGAGCTCCCGCCCCCTCTCTGCCTCCTCCCCGCCCCTCTGCACTATTTGCAATGGGGAGAGGCGGGACGGGGGCGGGGCTAATTCACGGCACTTAGCCCCGCCCCCGTCTCGCCTCCTCTCATTGCAAATAGTGCAGAGGGGCGGAGAGGGGGTGGGGAGGAGGCAGAGAGGGGGCGGGAGCTCAGTTCCTGCTCCTGGGCTCATCCAGCCTCCCCCCCCTGCACACGAGGACGACGTATATCGGCTCGGCGTGAAAACCGAGCCGATATACGTTCGTGTGAATGCACCCTCAGACTGAAACAAGTACACAACAGAAAGAGGAGAAGGCCTACTCTTTGTCCAGGATGAAGATATTACCTGGATAGAGTGGCTCAAATATTGGATGGCTCGAAATGTCGTACTAGTAGCAGTATCCCTCAATTCTACTTCCTTAAATACTGAAAGAAAGCATGAGGAATATGTCGGTGGATATATACCGTATCCTATATGGTTTAGATTAGAGTGTGATTGGGGCTTGGTTCGACGCGTTTCCCTACATCGTCTAGTAGTTCATCAGGAACCCTAAACCCTACGGTAGAGGGGGATGACAATAAACCCATATAGTGCTACTTATAAAGTTATATATTGGACATAACTCCAATCAATTTCTGGATAACTAAATACGCATGATGATCTTGGCAAGGTGTATAGGTGAGAGACAGAGTGCAGATCCACACTGATTCTTTCCAGATCTGTTTCTCACATTATCCTAAACCTTACTTCCACTATAGGAGGTTCTAAGGTATAGATGGAGGGTATAATGTGCTCTCACTCGTGCCTGCTATTGATTTAGTTTAGTGCAAGGACAATGAGGTATTTTCTTTCTTTTCTTTATAGTATCCCTCACTGCTCTTTCCATTAACTAGGCCCGATTAATGAATTATATCTCCCTAGTTTACTTCCAAATGGATTCGCTGTCAGCCCTTATTGCTGTCTGTCATTTAGAAATTAGTCACACCAGAACCATTCTCCCTGCCTTTTAGATAATCTAATTGAGAACAAAGCAAAGGCAAAAATAAATATAAGATGAAATGAAATAGATATAGCCTGCAGCCCAGATGGTAGGCTGCAGGTGTCTGTGGGTCTGGGTCTCTGACCCTGCTTATATATGATCCTGGATCCACCCTAGGGTGGAGACTAAAGACGTAGAACCAATTGTATTCAGGAGGTGGCTGAGAGGCTCAGCTGTAGAGATGAGCGAGCACGCTCATTTAAGGCTGATGCTCGAGCGAGCATTAGTCTTTTCGAGTAACTGATTACTCGTCTGAGCACCATGCGTGGGGGGGGGGGCTTAGAGGGAGCGGGGGGGGGGGAGAGTAAGAGAGAGATCTCTCTCTCTCTTCCCCCCACATGGTGCTCGGACAAGTAATCAGTTACCCGAAAAGGCCGATGCTCGCTCGAGCATCGGCCTTAAATGAGCGTGCTCACTCATCTCTACTCAGCTGTCATCCAATGCTAAATAAAGTATTGCATACTTCTGAGATCAGATAGCTCAAATAAATAGTTACATAGTCTCAACAGGACAATAGGGCCATTTTCCTCGGCGGGATGTCACCTGAGGAGTTGCGACACTCTGCTGTTATCCCGGGTGAGGAGTAGAGTGGAGTCGGCGTTGATATTTTGCCTAGTTGACTCCAGTAGAAGGAGTATGTAACCCCCCCTTTCGTATGACACAACAGGGGGGGGGGTCTGCGTGGTGACGCAGCCTCTCTCCACGTCGCTCACTTCTAGATTTAGAGTGTATAGGAGATCAAGGGTCACTTGACACGATTGTCATGTGATCTTCTCCACGGCCCCATGCTTAACTACCGGCAACATTAACAGGGCCTGCCGATCTCACAGCAGCAGGAACTTCTGCACCGGGTGAGCTATTGATATTCTTTGACAATATAGAATTGTTCCATGCTAGTGGCAGTAATATATAAAGAACACTGAACTCTTGTCTATTATATTTCTTATATAGAAGGCAACATCTATCTTTAAAGGGGTTGTCTCGCAAAAGCAAGTGGGGTTAAGCACTTCTGTATGGCCATATTAATGCACTTTGTAATATACATCGTGCATTAAATATGAGCCATACAGAAGTTATTCACTTACCCACTCCGTTGCTGGCGTCCCCGTCTCCATGGCTCCGTCTAATTTCAGCGTCTAATCGCCCGATTAGATGCGCTTGCGCAGAAGGGTCTTCTCCCTTCTGGTCAGTCCGGGCATGAGCCGCGTTCTGGCTCCGCCCCTTCTACGCATCATCACGTAGCTCCGCCCCCGTCACGTGTGCCGATTCCAGCCAATCAGGAGGCTGGAATCGGCAATGGACCGCACAGAGCCCACAGTGCACCATGGGAGAAGACCCGCGGTGCATCGTGGGTGAAGATCCCGGTGGCCATCTTGGAGGAAAAGAAGGAAGAAGTCGCAGAGAGGGGATTCGGGTAAGTAATTTTTTTTTTTATTTCAATGCATCCCTTGGGTTTGTCCTGCGCTGAACAGGGGGCCTATGAAAAAAAAAAAACGTTTCGGCGCGAGACAACCCCTTTAAGTCTTGATCCATCCTAAGTACGTCCCAATATTCTTTAAGTATGTCTTAAACTCGTTGGCTACCCATATCATAAGTACCTAGAATTCGAGTTTCCTGTGTTGCTGGTCATATACGAGGAGTCAATAACTCTGATCTTCTTTGTGTTTTGGCATGTTCTTTGGCCTGAAGGACTACCTCTGTTGGAAATTTTCAATTAAAGAATCTTTCCAATAATTTATTGCTTTCTTCATCAAATGTTGTGTCCTCGGAGCAATTTCTTCAGGCCCGAAGAAATTGTCCTTTAGGGATCCCCTTCTTAAGTGAATATGGATGGAAACTTTGCCACAATAGTAAACTATTAGTGGCTGTAGATTTTCTAAATGGTGTAGAAGAAAGGGATCCTTCTGGTGTTTTTGTCATTAAAACATCCAGAAATGCAATTGAAGTGGGACTTATCTCCGATGTGAATTTGAGATTCAGATTATTCATATTGAGGTCTCGTACAAAGTCCCTAAAGCTCAATTCGGTACCAGTCCACAGTATCAGAATGTCGTCAATGTAACGTAACTATATTAGTATATTCTTAGACCAGTCAGATTTTGTAGATGTAGATACGTGCTTTTCCTCCCACCAGCCCAGGTACACGTTGGCGTAGGATGGGGCACATGGAGTCCCCATCGCCGTACCCCTGAGCTGGTGGAAGTACTTAGCCTCGTACACAAAATAGTTATGGGTTAGCACAAACAGCAATAATTTACCAACAAATTTGTTGTGAGTGGAGAATCGTAGACCTCTTTGAGTGAGATAATAATCCACGGCCTCAATCCCTTCTTTATGTGGGATAGAGCTATATAATCCCTCCACGTCCAGTGTTGCTCTGAAAGTGTCTTGCCCTAAGGTAATTCCTTCAAGTTGTCTTAATGCATCCATTGTATCTCTCATATAGGACGGCAGTGCAGTTACAAATGATCGTAGGATCTGATTGATATAGATGCTCGAATTCTGTGATAAACAGTCAATGCCAGATACAATGGGACGTCCTTTAACGGGTATGACCCCCTTATGGACTTTAGGAAGGGTGTAAAAAGTGGCTATTTTTGGAGATTGTGGAAACATGAATTTCATCTCCGCCTTATTGATGCAGTTTTGATCTAGCCCACTTTGTAATATATTTTTCAAATCATAGCTAAAGAATGTGCTTGGGTCATCTCTCAGTGTCCGATAGGTATCTTTATCACTCAAAATCTCCATGCACATCTGTACATAATTGTCTTTGTCCTCAATAACAACATTCCTCCCTTATCGGATGGTTTGATTATGATTGCCTTATTGTGTTCCAGGGCCCGCAATTATATTAGTTCTTGATTAGTCAGATTCAATGTTATATACCTGTTTTTTTTAAATTTCTTAAGGTCTTTTAAGACCATTTGCTCAAATATATCCAATGCTGGACTATGTATCGATGGAGGATTCGATGTGCAAGGAGGTCTGAGATTTGTGAATGGACCATGGCCTGAGGGTCTGTCAGATGCATCTTCCAGACTTTGGAGGGTCTGTAATCCTTGTATATCTGTGGGAGACAGGTACAGTTCATGTGCTAGGGTCCTCTCCTCAATGGAGAAGTATTTTCTCCATCTTAATTTGCGCATGAAGAGGGAGATGTCCTTCGTCCAGACGGACGGCTGGTAGTGACGCAGGACAGGCCCCTCTCCAATATATCAATCTCCCCCTTATTTAAGACATGTTTAGACAGATTAATGATACACATTTTGTCTACACAGGGGTTCAGAATAGGGTTCATGATTAACCCTATTCCCCAACTCTCTCACACATTGGGCGGAGGTTCTTGGCACCCCCTCAAAAAATATTGAGATATTGGTTGTCTAAGCAGGCCTGTGTCAGTTGTTTGTCGGCCCCGACCTCTAAAACAATTCAATTGGTGACCTCGTCCCCGTCATGAGGGACGAAAATTACCTGGTGACCTCCCTCATCCAACTATACTGTGCTGTGTTACTGACACTGTGTCTGTACTTGCTGTGCTGGTGAGAGACAGACAAATGAGCTTGATCGAAGGGGAGAGGAGGGGTTGCAGCTCATGGGTAGCTTCATCATATCAGGAGCAGTGTTACGATCGTGTGGGCAACCTAAGCCCGGGAGCCCACACGATCATACCCAAAATGGGATAGAATGGATGCACACAGGTTGCACCAGGGTCACACGGGATTCACACAGGTTTCAGGCAACTGACCCTGTTCTACACGGGAGGATGGCAGGGCCCTACCTAAGCGGGGAACATTGCCCCAATAAGGGCAGCCCAGCGGTCTTTGGATCTGGGCCCTAGCTGATCCTAGGAACCACGCCACAGAACAGGAGACATACACATGCTACATGACAGACACAGAACCACAGGATACACAGCATACAGCAGCCACAATGCAACCACTAGAACAGATGATAAGCTGAATATAAATACCAGGTATTGGTTGACATTTTGTACAAAACATGGAAGCTAGCGGGCCACTTCATGGCTCCTGGTTATACCGCTGGTCCCTACACTAACCAGGAGTCCAGAAGAATCGGACAGAGTTCACACAGAAAGCTGAAACAGGACAGGACACAGATAGCAGGTCACGCAGCAAACTGACACGAAGCTGACAGAATTTAAACATACAAACGGACATGAACGAGCAAGACAGATTACTCAGCAAAGCTTGCAACAGGACAGAACAGAGCACTGGACACACAGCCAGCTGCATCAGGAACAGGACAGAGTACAGGGCACACAGCCAGACAGACTCCACTCAGAGATCACATGCACACAGATGAAACTCACAGCAAGTCTGTGTCCTCATACCAGGGGGAATAGACAGTGAACTACACAAGCTCACACAGGGAACCGTGTCAAGTTACACCAACTGACACACAGAACAGACAGTCAACTACACAAGCTGACATAGGGAACAGTGTCCAGTTACACCAACTGACACCCAGAATAAGACATAAGACCTTTGGAGGCTGCACCTGTACAGGGGGAAGGAAAAGGGGGCTGCATGTACTGCAGACTAGGACTACAGATGTCCAAACAATCTTGGGGAAGCAGAGAGACAATAGACCTACTTGCAAACACAGATCAGAGTGGGAACAAGCTGAACATGAATGATAAGTTACAGGACACAGAAGTAACATGAGTGCTCACCCTAGGGTCCAGCCAAAGACTGACCAGGAGCTGGGTTTATATGTGAGCACAGATCCAGGAGATTGGCTAGCAGGAAGTACCACACCCAGCCAGCTCAATTAACCCTTAACCACCTGACTGTGCTGCTAGGAGTACATAGTACAACAAATCCCAGCAGCACACGTAACAAGCAGTTAGCAAAGTGAGGGACTCTGACATTATAGCATTCGCTGATCTTATGTTCCTGGTGTGGCCCTTCATTTGTTAGGAGAGTCAGTGGGTTGTGCATGAATTTTCCTGGGACTGTTAATGAGAGGCTATCACAATGCTAGACTGTTACAGGCATATCAGTGAAGTGAGCACTGACTGCACACTCTTCTCCTCCTGTGCCATATGCTATCTTGTTCTTCCAGTCCCTTCCAGGTGGCGATGCTTCCCAGCTATGCACAATGCAGTTCAGTGCTGCTGCTAGTTAGTAAGTAGTGCTGCACTGATGCAGTCACTCAGAGCCAGGTCCTTTCCTTGGGAGAGGGGGAAAACACCCAGAGGGGCCACTAGTATTCCTCATGGGTGAAAGATGCACACAGGGACCACTATTATTCTTTAGGTGGGAAGCACAGTAGAACCACTGTTACTCTTGGGGGGAACAGAAAGGGCTATACACAGAGGGACTACAATTACTTGGGTGGGGATGCATTGAGGGACCATTATGACTCTTAGGGGAACCAGAAGAACATACAGTGGAACCATTATTTGTGGGGGTCACAGTGGGACCACTATTACTTTGTCCGAAGGGAGCCTATTACTTTGGGGGCACAACATGGTTATTATTACTGTGTGAGTTCACAAATAGGGGCACTTACTGTGATGCACAAGTAATATAGTTTTTTTGTGGTGGGAACTCTGGGGGAATTACTGCCATATAGGGAGACTGAGACAAGCTGCTGTGTGTAAGGGTACTTTTACATGAGCTTATAATCATTCCAATTGATCACTCAAAAGAGCAATTACACACGGGACCCAACAGGGTAAGTTAGTGAGAATTGAATACTTTTTGGAGTCACTTAGCTTTCAACTTACTTAAAAACCAAGTGACAGTTGGACTGTTTAAACAGGCAGTCATTTATTTATGAATGACTACTGTTTGAATGGAGGTAGGCAGCTGGAAGAGATCTCCGGTATGCTCTGCCTCTATTCAGTGAGCGATTATTGCTCCCGTGTAGAAGCACAAAAGAGATAATCATTGGGATGATGGAACAGGTGATTAAAGTGGGATTAAGCCATTTGCAAATCTACATCAACATCCGCATGTTGGATGGACATGGAGATTTTGATGCAAATGTTTCAATGAGACGTAATATTCTGCTGTGTGTTGTAGAATATTCTCGTATGTTTTCATGGAAATCTAAGGGCTTAAGCAGCTTGAAATATGTAAACATGCAGGTATGTCTTTCATTTAGATTTGGATTTTTTTCTGGATTCCTAATAAAGCCTTCAATTTTAAGGATGCTGGATCCTTCTGTTCACAGAATCTCTGCATGGCAAGTTTTCTGGCCATGTTTGTGCCCCTTTTGCTGCATTTAGTTTTTCACTTTTCCATGTATTGACTTTTACTGGTCTTGAGACTATGATCATGTTTTGATGGATAACTGTTTAATATTTGTTTAAGGTATTTTTGACCTTGCTGATGACTACAATCATGGCAGTTTTTCTATAAACCGCAAACTGCTCCTACAGTTGCACTACCGCCTTTCCCCGAAAATAGGTCCAACCCCGATAGTAAGACCGATCAGGTTTTCGGGGGAGGCTTGGAATATAAGGCCTCCCCCGAAAATAGGACCTATCTCAGGTGGCACAAAAAAAAAATCAATACTTATCTGGTTCGCGGCTTCCGGAAGATCCGCGGCATCCTGTAAGTCTCCGGCGGCGCTGCAGCAAATGGCTGAGTCCTCCCTGTCTGCCTGCACAACTTCTTTCTGGCGATGGGGCTTTGCCTCCAACAAAGCGAGCGCTGTGATTGGCTAATCACAGCGCCAGCAGCCAATCACAGCTAGCGCTTGATAAGCCAATCACAGCCATTTAGTGGATGACATCACTAAACAGCTGTGATTGGCTCATCGAGCGCCGGGTGTGATTATCCAATCACAGCGCTCGCTTTGCTGGAGGAGGGGGAATTCAAAGCCCCATCACCAGAAAGAAGTTGAGCAGGCAGACAGGGAGGACACTAGCCGCAGCGCCGCTGGGGACCATCCAGACGCCGCGGACCAGGTAAGTATAAGAACCCCCCCCCTGGAATTAGGACACTGTGCCTTTTTGGGGACAAAAAAATATAAGATAGTGTCTTATTTTCAGGGAAACACAGTATTAGAAAATCAATATGCACTGAAGCCCCCGGAACCAACAAAGTACCAAGTTCTAAAAACTAAGTTTGGTGAAGCTCAAAACCAGATCCCCTAGAACTTCCGTTTAAAGTGTACCTGCTTCTTGCTGGACATACTTTAGAACATGCCATTAGTTCAACTGTTTTGGCGAAATTCCATAGAGGTGCAATATCCAACTTGCGTGCTTTTGAAGGATGTAGACTAGAGGGCAGAAGTGTTGGGAACATGATGACACATTGCTGGGCATTCTGAAGTACACTTAAAAAACACTTAGAAGAGAATATATTTTGTACAAAACCCAGCGGAGACACGCTGACTGTGGCAATATATCTCAGGTGCGGCATGGGGTGCTAATAATGTCACTGATATCTTCAACTGACATTGAGTTCCCATAAATGTCAGCCAATAAAGTAAATTATTAATCATATTATTCAATTTGTAACTGATTTATTGAATCTATAATCATTGGAACATTTTATGATGTCTACAAGTGGTGAGGAATAATAATTTAGATTCTTGTATATTTTGGTTAAACATAAGGTTAAGACATGTTTCTATTTTACCATGTCAAACATTAAGCCTGACAATGCCTGAATTGGCACAATTCTCAGATTTTCCATATTTCATGTATAATCAATTGCTTATTAGATCAAATAGAATTCCATAATTTCAATTAAAACAAAGCAGCATTCAGTAAATTGTAATGAAAGCAGATTTTGTTGTTGTATCTAGACTTTGTATTATGCATGAAACCTGAAGTATCTGCTGATCCATAAAGTGAAGGCTATAAACCTTTTAATTCAGGAACGTGAGTTTGCACAATGTTATCCTAATTTCTTTTGCTCTGGAGATTAATTCTAGTAAACTAAGACTTTGTGACATTGAATACAGTGTGTGACAAAGAATGCACTGTAAACAGAATCTGATGTTTGCTAATCTTTATAAATACCTTAATGTGACTTTGCGTGTGTGACCTTTCACAGTTCCCAACAGGACTAGAAGACAAATATCTGAAATGCCTAAAGAAATAGCTCATTTGGGAATATTGAATCTAGCTGTCTACAAATGCAATGGGCATTTACATTGTTCCCAACTGTATTCTAGCTAGCGATGGATTGTGAGTAGTTCGGATGCATCAAATCACACATATCTACTTTTTAATGAAATGCTCAAATATTTTTTAGCTTTCATCAGAGATGTAGTGTAAGGCTCCTGGACCCCCATGTGCACAGAAGGACCACTATTACTCTGTAGATCGGAGAAGGCAAGAATGTAATGTGTGGGTCGGTGACGCTAAATGTTCAGTGGGTGAGGTATGAGGAGATCCGGGAGAGTGCCAAGTTTGTGTGCAAGGAAGGAGAGAGTTTATAGTAGGAGGGAATTGGTCAACTGCACCTAGGTCTGGGCAGGGATGAATTAAATCTTTGAATCTGAATGAAAGGGGTTGTCTGGAATGTTAAGAAACTTTCATAAAGTTTGGAAATAGTATAACATAAAGAAATAGGCCTAACCTAAACTTACCTACTAAATCCCCCACTGGTCTTGCAGCAATAACATCACATACATCATTCACATGACCACCTCAGCCAGTCAATGACCTCAATGGTCATGTGTCATACATGCAAGTATCATCGCTGAGGCCAGTGATTGGCTGTAGCAGTCAAATGAATAATCTACATGATATCATGCCCCAAAGAGAGATGGATCTTAATGTTAGGACCCCGTCTGATTGGGTCGCCTTGTCACTGGCAAAAGGGCTCTCACAATTTGATCAAAATGTGCGCTAAGAACCTCAGTTATTTACATATTATATGTTTAGCAGTATTGCCGTTCAAATTCATGCTGTATATTCACTGTTGGCATGTTTCATAGCACTTTTAGAGTGATGCCATTTTCAGAATCAGCGGCAAAAAATACACAGAATAAGGTCTAAAATTCCAGGCACCATGAAAATAAAAGTTTTTTGTTTCCCGGTATAATTGTTCAGATTTTCGCTGGATCATGGGAATCTTAAAGATTATCAGCCTCTGTTTAAGGGCCCTAAGACTCACCAGGGACACAAAAATCTTTGCAACATGAAGGAGTGATAATTTACTGTATTTTGATCTGACAATACAGATAAAGCTAATATCTCAGTACACCAATTAAACCATAATACAGTGCAGATTGGCACACTGAACCTTCTTGACGTCAAATGGCTTTATCTTACTGTCAATTGGTGGCTAGTGGGGGCTTTAGGGGTACCACAGGGATTGAAATCTCAGCTTAGATTGAATGAATATTAGGGTCATCATAGATTTTTCTCCACAGAACTGGAGCAGACTCATTAAACTCTCATGGCTGGGCTTCTGCCAGAATAAATCAGGCTTCAGATATTGACGCTCTGCTTCACGCTGAACAAGGGGCATAGCTACCCAGCGGATGCACTGGTTGTAGATTTGGAAAGAGGATGGCTTGCTCATGCTGTTCAAAAAAACTTTACTGTTGTTAACAAGTATAAATAAGAAAGAACTATAATTGGTCCGTACTTGGCAGTATCACAGTCATGTCCTCAGAACCAGTACCCAGTCCGAAGAAAGTCCAGAACCCCTTAATAGGGTAACCATAAAACTCAAATGCCCTTTATATGCTGTATCTAGTGGCACAGAGTTTTTAGATACCTGGGCACTGGGTTACTTACAAGCATGTTGGAACAGTCCTTTACCTTCATGGTATTCCTTGGCCAGAAGACCCAGGTGAAGAGGATGATGCACAGGTTCGGACTGGCTCTAGGCCATATGCGATCTGAGATAGTACTGAAACAGTGTTATCATCCATAGACTGTTTAGCTGGTGGCCCCATTGAGTTCAGCTCTTCATTTCCTGGCAACAACTGCATCACCTTATCTCTGCCCAAAGGCAGACTAACCTGATCACCGCCCTTCCCATCTCTGGTCGGAGGTTTCATGCCCAGAGCCAACTACTTCCCTGAGCCCTCACCCTGCTGGTTCTTAAAGAGGTAGAAGACCCAAACATTTTAACACAGGGAACTAAGACAGCCCATTCTCAACATGGAGCCTAGCACTCCCCACTATTCATGATATAAAATTCTTCAACTAGCAGTCAGATCAGCAGTTTTTTACCTTCTATATCTTTTCTGGCCAATAGAAAGACAGGGAAGGCATTACATCTTCCCCCTGCGACGTTCAAGCCCTATACCACCCCCCTGCAGTGAGTGGCTGGCGAGATCAGGTGTCACCCGAGTATTTAAATCGGCCCCTCCCGCGGCTCGCCACAGATGCATTCTGACATAGATCAGGGAAAGTGCTGCTGATGCTGGAGCTGCTATAGGGAGAGTGTTAGGAGTTATTTTAGGCTTCAAGAATGCCAACGGTCCTTCTTAGGGCCACATCTGACCGTGTTGAGGCTGCTTTTAGCAGTGTTGCACATTTTTTTTTTTTTTGTATATCGGCCGTGCAGAGCATTGCGTCCTCAGTCTGCAGTAATTTTACATAGTCCAGGGCCAGTACTGGTGAGGCAGGGACAGTGGGAAAGGTGAAAGAGATATACTGTCTATATAGGCAGTGGGCTTTTTCCAAAAAATTTGGGGAAAAAAAATCTATTTGGGCTGCCTGTGACCGTCCTCAGTGTACTGCGTCTCTGCTGGGGGTAGTAGTCCTAATTAATACGCAGCTAAGTGTTACAGCAGGCTTGCGCAAAATTCTTTCCTGGCTCTGCGTTGCCCGTTACATCACCGCCGTCATCCCGTCCAGAGGGAAACAGTATACATATATACGCTGCCTACAGTATCTGTCTGCTGTCTCAGCTCAGCCTTTAAAAAAATAGAAGCAAAATACTTCAGGCCTACTCGTGGCCTTTGGACACTTGACTGCTTCTGCGCTGTGAATTCCACTAGCTCAGTCATGCGCACCTACGTCTCACAACAGGCTAGCACAAAATTCTTTCCTGGCTCTGCTGTGCGTTCCGTAAGCGAAGTCAGCTTCCAACCACAGGCCAATAAGCGGCACATTTAATTACAGCGTTCTGTTTCTGCACTACTGGTAATACACCATGCTGAGGGGTAGGGGTAGGCCTAGAGGACGTGGATGCAGGCGAGGACGCGGAGGCCCAAGTCAGGGTGTGAGCACAGGCTGAGCTCCTCATCCAGGTGTATCGCTGCCGACTGCTGCGGGATTAGGAGAGAGGCACGTTTCTGGCATCCCCACATTCATCTCCCAATTAATGGGTCCACGCGGTAGACCTTTATTAGAAAATGAGCACTGTGAGCAGGTCCTGTCATGGATGGCAGAAAGTGCATCCAGCAATCTATCGACCACCCAGAGTTCTGCGCTGTCCACTGCTGCAACTCTGAATCCTCTGGCTGCTGCTCCTCCTTCCTCCCAGCCTCCTCACTCCATTACAATGACACTTTCTGAGGAGCAGGCAGACTCCCAGGAACTGTTCTCGGGCCCCTGCCCAGAATGGGCAGCAATGGTTCCTATCCCACCGGAGGAGTTTGTCGTGACCGATGCCCAACCTTTGGAAAGTTCCCGGGGTCCGGGGGATGAGGCTGGGGACTTCCGGCAACTGTCTCAAGAGCTTTCAGTGGGTGAGGAGGACGACGACGATGAGACACAGTTGTCTATCACTCAGGTAGTAGTAATTGTAGTAAGTCCGAGGGAGGAGCGCACAGAGGATTCGGAGGAAGAGCAGCAGGACGATGAGGTGACTGACCCCACCTGGTTTGCTAAGCCTACTGAGGACAGGTCTTCAGAGGGGGAGGCAAGTGCAGCAGCAGGGCAGGTTGGAAGAGGCAGTGCGGTAGCCAGGGGTAGAGGCAGGGCCAGACCGAATAATCCACCAACTGTTTCCCAAAGTGCCCCCTCGCGCCATGCCACCCTGCAGAGGCCGAGGTGCTCAAAGGTCTGGCAGTTTTTCACTGAGAGTGCAGACGACCGACGAACAGTGGTGTGCAACCTTTGTCGCGCCAAGATCAGCCGGGGAGCCACCACCACCAGCCTCACCACCACCAGCATGCGCAGACATATGATGGCCAAGCACCCCACAAGGTGGGACGAAGGCCGTTCAGCGCCTCCGGTTTGCACCACTGCCTCTCCCCCTGTGCCCCAACCTGCCACTGAGATCCAACACCCCTCTCAGGACACAGGCACTACCGTCTTCTGGCCTGCACCCACACCCTCACCTCCGCTGTCCTTGGCCCCATCCAGCAATGTCTCTCAGCGCACCGTCCAGACGTCGTTAGCGCAAGTGTTGGAGCGCAAGCGCAAGTACGCCGCCACGCACCCGCACGCTCAAGCGTTAAACGTGCACATAGCAAAATTGATCAGCCTGGAGATGCTGCCGTATAGGCTTGTGGAAACGGAGGCTTTCAAAAGCATGATGGCGGCGGCCCCGCGCTACTCGGTTCACAGTCGCCACTACTTTTCCTGATATGCCGTCCCAGCCCTGCACGGCCTCGTCTCCCGCAACGTTGTACGCGCCCTCACCAACACGGTTACTGCCACGGTCCACTTAACCACGGACACGTGGACAAGCACAGGCGGGCAGGGCCACTATATCTCCCTGACGGCACATTTGGTGAATTTAGTGGAGGCTGGGACCGAGTCAGAGCCTGGGACCGCTCACGTCCTACCCACCCCCAGAATTGCGGGTCCCAGCTCGGTGGTGGTATCTGCGGCGGTGTATGCTTCCTCCACTAAACCACCCTCCTCCTCCTCCTACGCAACCTCTGTCTCGCAATCAAGATGTGTCAGCAGCAGCACGTCGCCAGCAGTCGGTGTCGCGCGGCGTGGCAGCACAGCGGTGGGCAAGCGTCAGCAGGCCGTGCTGAAACTACTCAGCTTAGGAGGGAAGAGGCACACAGCCCACGAACTGCTGCAGGGTCTGACAGAGCAGACCGACCGCTGGCTTGCGCCGCTGAGCCTCCAACCGGGCATGGTCGTGTGTGACAACGGCCGTAACCTGGTGGCGGTTCTGCAGCTCGGCAGCCTCACGCACGTGCCATGCCTGGCCCACGTCTTTAATTTGGTGGTTCAGCGCTTTCTAAAAAGCTACCCACGCTTGTCAGACCTGCTCGGAAAGGTGCGCCGGCTCACCGCACATTTCCGCAAGTCCAACACAGACGCTGCCACCCTGCGCACCCTGCAACATCAGTTTAATCTGCCAGTGCACCGACTGGTGTGCGACGTGCCCACACGGTGGAACTCTACGCTCCACATGTTGGCCAGGCTCTATGAGCAGCGTAGAGCTATAGTGGAATACCAACTCCAACATGGGCGGCGTAGTGGGAGTCAGCCTCCTCAATTCTTTACAGAAGAGTGGGCCTGATTGGCAAACATCTGCCAGGTCCTTGGAAACTTTGAGGAGTCTACCCAGGTGGTGAGCGGCGATGCTGCAATCATTAGCGTCACCATGCCTCTGCTATGCCTCTTGAGAAGTTCCCTGCAAAGCATAAAGGCAGACGCTTTGCGCTCGGAAATGGAGGCGGGGGAAGACAGTATGTCGCTGGATAGTCAGAGCATCCTCCTGTCTATATCTCAGCGCATTGAGGAGGAGGAGGAGGTGGAGGAGCATGAGGAGAAGGGGGAAGAGACAGCTTGGCCCACTGCTGAGGGTACCCATGCTGCTTGCCTGTCATCCTTTCAGCGTGTATGGCCTGAGGAGGAGGAGGATCCTGAAAGTGATCTTCCTAGTGAGGACAGCCATGTGTTGCGTACAGGTACCCTGGCACACATGGCAGACTTCATGTTAGGATGCCTTTCTCGTGACCCTCGCGTTACACGTATTCTGGCCACTACAGATTACTGGGTGTACACACTGCTTGACCCACGGTATAAGGAGAACCTTTCCACTCTCATACCCGAAGAGGAAAGGGGTTCGAGAGTGATGCTATACCACAGGACCCTGGCGGACAAGTTGATGTTAAAATTCCCATCCGACAGCGCTAGTGGCAGAAGGCGCAGTTCTGAGGGCCAGGTAGCAGGGGAGGCGCGGAGATCAGGCAGCATGTACAGCACAGGCAGGGGAACACTCTCTAAGGCCCTTGACAGCTTTCTGGCTCCCCAGCAAGACTGTGTCACCGCTCCCCAGTCAAGGCGGGAGCACTGTAAAAGCATGGTGAGGGAGTACGTAGCCGATCCCATGACCGGCCTCCGTGACGCCTTTGCCCCCTACAACTACTGGGTGTCGAAGCTGGACACGTGGCCTGAACTCGCGCTGTATGCCCTGGAGGTGCTTGCTTGTCCTGCGGCTAGCGTCTTGTCAGAGAGGGTGTTTAGTGCGGCTGGGGGAATCATCACAGATAAGCGTACCCGCCTGTCAACCGACAGTGCCGACAGGCTTACACTCATAAAGATGAACAAAGCCTGGATTTCCCCAGACTTCTCTTCTCCACCAGCGGACAGCAGCGGTACCTAAACAATACGTAGGCTGCACCCGCGGATGGAAGAATCGTTCTCTATCACCATAAAAAACGGGGACCTTTTAGCTTCATCAATCTGTGTATTATATTCATCCTCCTCCTCCTGCTCCTCCTCCTGAAACCTCACGTAATCACGCCGAACGGGCAATTTTTCTTAGGCCCACAAGGCTCAGTCATATAATTTTTGTAAACAATTTTTATACGTTTCAATGCTCATTAAAGCGTTGAAACTTTCACCTGAACCAATTTTTATTTTAACTGGGCTGCCTCAAGGCCTAGTTACAAATTAAGCCACATTAACCAAAGCGATTAATGGGTTTCACCTGCCCTCTTGGTTGGGCATGGGCAATTTTTCTGACGTACATTAGTACTGTTGGTACACCAATTTTTTGGGGCCCTCGCCTACAGTGTAATCCAATTAATTTTTTGCCCACCTGCATTAAAGCTGACGTTACATCAGCTGTGCTGGGCACTGCAATGGGATATATTTATGTACCGCCGGTGGCTTCCTGGCACCCACCCATGCTGTCGGTCCACACGGAGTTGTAACTGCATGTGTCCACTTCTAAAGCACCCCAGTCTGACTGCGGCATGCAGTGTGGGCCGAAGCCCACCTGCATTAAACATGACATTACCTCAGCTGTGCTGGGCACTGCAATGGGATATATTAATGTACCGCCGGTGGGTTCCAGGGAGCCACCCATGCTGTCGGTCCACACGGAGTTGTAAATGCATGTGTCCACTTCTAAAGAACCCCAGTCTGACTCGGGCATGCAGTGTGGGCCGAAGCCCACCTGCATTAAACATGGCATTACCTCAGCTGTGCTGGGCACTGCAATGGGATATATTTGTGTACCGCCGGTGGGTTCCAGGGAGCCACCCATGCTGTCGGTCCTCACGGAGTTGTAAATGCATGTGTCCACTTCTAAAGAACCCCAGTCTGACTGGAGCATGCAGTGTGGGCCGAAGCCCACCTGCATTAAACATGGCATTACCTCAGCTGTGTTGGGCAATGCAATGGGATATATTTATGTACCGCCGGTGGGTTCCAGGGAGCCACCCATGCTGTGGGTCCACAGGGACTTCACAATAGGGAGTTGTACCTGCCTGTGTCTATGAATTAAAAACCCCGGTCAGGTTGGAGCATGCAGTGTGGGCCGAAGCCCACCTGCATTTAATCTGACGTTAGCTCTGCTGTCCAGGGCACTGCAATGGGATACATTTATGTACAGCCGGTGGGTTCCAGGGAGCCACCCATGCTGTGGGTGCACACGAAATTCCCATTGCGGAGTTGGTCTGACTGGGGCATGCAGACACCTTGACAGAATGAATAGTGTGTGGCACATAGGTTCCCCATTGCTATGTCCACGTGTGCAGCTCCTGATGGAGGTGGCACAGGATTGGATTTCTCATTGCTTCTGTACAGCATTGTGGGCTATCGCCCCGCCCCTTTTAAAGAGGGCCGCTGCCTAGCCGTGCCAACCCTCTGCAGTGTGTGCCTGCTTTTCCTGTGGCAGACGCACTTATAAATAGACATGAGGGTGGTGTGGCATGAGGGCAGCTGAAGGCTGCGCAGGAACAATTTGGTGTGCGCTGTGGACACTGGGTCGTGCAGGGGGGGGGGGGGGGGGTTGGGCAGCATGTAACCCAGGAGAAGTGGCAGCGGAGTGTCATGCAGGCAGTGATTGTGCTTTGTTGGAGGTAGTGTGGTGCTTAGCTAAGGTATGCATTGCTAATGAGTTCTTTTTAGAAGTAAAAATTGTTGGGAGGGGGGGGGCACTCTTGCCGCTATTGTGGCTTAATAGTGGGACCTGGGAACTTGAGATGCAGCCCAACATGTAGCCCCTCGCCTGCCCTATCCGTTGCTGTGTCGTTCCCATCACTTTCTTGAATTGCCCAGATTTTCACAAATGGAAACCTTAGCGAGCATCGTCGAAATACAAAAATGCTCGAGTCGCCCATTGACTTCAATGGGGTTCGTTACTCGAAACGAACCCTCGAGCATCTCGAAATTTCCGTCCCGAGTAACGAGCACCCGAGCATTTTGGTGCTCGCTCATCTCTAATATTAATCACAGAATCCCTGATAAGGAAAAACCTGATTTTCTTGGGTCTAAACTGGGCTACATGAGAATCTAACATAGCTCTGAATTTGTCATTCTCTATTACAATAATAGAATGCTCATTTATAGCCAAAATCTTCCAGATTTTCTGTCATTCTTTTATCAATCTAATTACACACTGCAATATTATGGCTATTTCTGCCAAATAGCCAACTTCCGTGTAAATAAAGAGAGGATGCCACAATGTGCATTGTTGTTGGAAATATCAGAAAAACGAAGCCTGTTGCTATCTGTGTTTTAATTAATCTTTTATTCAAATGTTCAAGCAGATAATACAAGCCATCTGTCATCTGTTGTATCATCTGAACCATGGTTAAAAAGACAATAATTTGAAGCATCAACGCATCCTTAAATCATGCAGGACTATCTGGCATGACGGCATGGATCATAACTGGTGTCAGCTCTTTGAAATACAAGCTTTATAGTTTTAACAAATATACCAAAAAGATGAAAGAATTTAATATTGTATGAAAATACAAACGTGCAACTCACATGCCTAAACTGTTGACATCATTAGAATATTCTTTGTGGATATCCAGTTATCAGCATCTGCCTCTTCAGTACACTGTATGAACCAAGTAGAACATTTCCACATTTAATGCATATGAGCTAATACTGAAATGTAACATTTTAGATTCTGTTCAGCGTATTGCTTATATTTTACCTTACAATTCCTCCCGAAAATATTCTAATTTCCTCACTTTAATTAGCTTTATATTATAGAATATTTCCACTGATTTTCGTTATTAGGATGCCCTTCACATATTTTCTACAGTAATTGATATTTTTTTCTATTTACTAAGCAATGCCTAAAAGTTTTCAACATTTGCACAGGAAACTCTAGCTCACATCCAAATAATTTGCAGAAGTGTTGATTAAGAAGAGTAAATTAATGATACATTATTATCCCGTCTGGAATCAGTAAATAAGGTATAAGCTGGCTGGCGTTTTGTCTCCGAGCTGAAATCTCTCTTAAGGACTACTTCCCACAAGCGCTTTTGCAGACATTTTTGAAAGGGATTAGCCATGGGAACCACAACCATTAAAACTCATAGGTTACAATGGGTTCACTCATATTGGTCGATTTTCTGTGCGCATTTTCGATGCCGTTGAAAATTTGCAACATGCTCTATTTTTATGCAAATTTGCACATCCAAGGCTTAATAGGAGCCTATGCGGGGGGGGGGGGGGGGGGGCGGGGAAATACACGCCTGTGTGCACTAAATTATGCTCGTAACTGTACGATTTCGCTGTGCTAATTACTAATACTGGTGACTAATTAGACTGGACGATTTACTAAGTAAGCCGGCCCGCCTACTCATTAGACTGCCCTGCCTGTTCAAACATGGTGTGCCCAGTGCTGATGGGAACAGTGGGCAAAGTTTAGTAAGGATCGTTGGTCCGTTCGCCAAAGGATGTGATTGGGTTCCATTCAAGGCGCAATCGCGTCCTCCTCACGTCAGCGTGAATACGCTTAGTCTTGTGGGAAGGAGATCTTAACCCATTTAAAGATTAAGAGCCCTTTTATACTGAATGATTGTCATTCCGATTCTCGCTGGACCGTTGGAATCTGATGGACAATCGTTCAGTGTAAATGCCTGCACAATTTGAAAAATGAAAGATATTTGTTTGTCATTCGGATTGTGCAGACATAAAAAAATCAAACGGCGATCTGCCGATGTAAACAGGCAGTCATTCATATATGAACAACTGCCTGTTTACTGTGAATAGAGGCATGAGGGCAGGAACGATCCTCGGCCCGCTTCACCTCAAATCCCTGAGTGATGATTGTTCTTGTGTAAAAGCACAGGAGCGACCATCACTGGGATGTCTCTTCGGTGCTCATGTGCTTGACAGCTGCCTCGTGTAAAAGGGCTCTAACACTACATTTAAAAACTTTTGATATGTCAAATATTTTGATCAGTGAGGGTCCGGATGCAGAGACCCCCGTTGATCTTTCAAATGAAGGTGCTGTAGCACTCACCCAAGTGCTGTGCCCCTTCAGCTGTCTTCAGTGTCTGTTGGCTCAGCAGCTGAAGGTACGAGGTATGGTTCCATCACTCTATTTGCATATTTCCTAAAGGAGCATGAATGGCCTTATATGTCTCCTCCCACACCTTCTAAGTGCTTTCCTTAAGGAGAAACAATACCCTCCCTGATCTCGTCTTCAGGCCACTTACTAGCCAAGCCAGAAACCTACTGCGCACTAATGAGGGGCAATCACTTGAAACGGCTGTCTGTGTATGGTTATTCTGGCTTTGGCTTACAATTCCCAGTAAGTGTTACAAAACATGTTTAAAAAGTCTTAACATTGACTTGTACGAATGCTGCCTTTCAATAGGTGGCGCTGCAGTGGTATTGTTCTCTCTTTCCACTTCATGTTGGTCACACACCATAACGGCAAAGTGGCTGTTCATTGTCATACAATTGCCTGTATGCTGAAATTCATGCAGGGATCTGTAGTTTAATAGCCCCTTTTCTGCTGCCATCTCCCATTCCCTTGGGAATAAAAGATTGAATCACAATAAAATGTTTTCCTTTGCTTTTCTCTCTCAACATGGGCCGATATTTACAAAATTCTGACATACTAAAATCTAAGAAGATATACAATATGTTTTTAAATAAAACAAAAATCTAAGAAAATGCACTTTTAACGCAGCAACTAATGGAACAATCATAAAAAAGATCAGCAAGTTTGTTGAATGCTCCTCACAGCTATATAGATGCATCAGATGCAAATTTAACATATTATTAAATTGAAAATGTACTTTAAAATGCGCCTCACTAGCAGTTTAAAAATGCTTTTATAGCTAAATGAGAGGTGGACTTACCAGGTGCCAGAAGGGTTAATCCGATGGTAAAGGAATCAACCCCTCTGCACCTGTTGTCCACGTTTGCCTTCAGCAGGTTTCTTGCTTCTCCATGTTTCCTTTTTGGAGCGGCGTCCGGGGATATCCTTCTACCGTGTTTGTAAGCACGGTCTGGCTGGATAACGGAGGTAAAACACTAGAAAAAAACCCGAGAATTATTTTCAGAAAAAATAGAACGATTGGTAATAGCTTAGCTCCATCAAATCCCCTAAATAACAAAAAAGAAAAAAACAATTCATTCAAAGAGAAAAATAAAATAATAACAGGTGGTTTCAAATGCAACAACACGAAATGCAAATGCTGTACACATATATGTCACAAACAAAATTATATACAAAAAGGTGAGGAAAAAATAGAAATAAAAGAAAAAATGACATGTAAAAGTAAAAATATCATCTATCTGCTAGAATGCCCTTGCGGCTTGCGATACGTCGGAAAAACAAGTAATAGCCTGAACATTAGGATCAATCAACACCGGTACAACATAAAAAGGGGGTATGAAAAACACAGTATATCAAACCATTTCAAAGAAAAGCACAATAAAAACAGTGAAAAATTAAAATTAATTCCTTTAGAAACTATAAAACAAAACTCAATAATGAAACTGAGAAGAAAGGAAATGTACTGGATTTATCGTCTAAACACTTTAATGCCAGAAGGACTAAATGAAGTATTGGAGAAATTTTAATAAGATAAATGCTTACACATGGAAGATTTTATAATAAACAATAGACAAAAAATGTAGTAAAACTACATAACAAAAAATAAAGAGTTTTTATGTAGAATATAGGAAAATAAATAGATAGTAATCTTATATAATAATTTTATAGGGAAGTTTTTAGAATCAGACCAGGATTATGGTGTGAGTAGGAGAAATAATCGAAACAATAAAGTTTAATGAAAAAAACTATGGAATGCAATGCATTCCATGAGAACTCCGTGGATAGACAAATGATAAATAAATCACCCAAATTGAGGAAAAAAAACAAACAAAAAAACACGCCCCTGGATGATTGGAAAGTGAGCCTCACATACATGTTATCCCACACTATATAAGGCAGCATATATGACAATGTCTGTATGAACTTGAAAAAGACACAAATTGTGTCGAAACGCGTTGTTTTAACAAGAATAAAAAAGATTGGTTTTCTGCCAAGGCGCGGGATAGTTTTTATTTTTTATTTTTATTTCTATATTATTAAATTGAGTAGATTTACAACATGTTCTAATCTGCGCTAGCGTTTTTTTCAAGTGTATGACTTACTCGAGGGAGATATGTTTGGTAAATATATTAATGAGGTAGTTCGTCGACCGTTGAAGCTTACCCCCATGAAAATATATTTATAGATCTGGATGACAAGGGAATGACATTACAAGTAGGCATTTTATTTCTATATGGTAGTATATCAGGGGCGTAACTAAAGGCTCAGGGGCCCGGGTGCAATAGTTCAGCTGGGCCCCTCCCCCCAACCCCATCTGTAACCATAGTCAGAGGCGTAACTTGAGGATTCAGGGCCCCAATGCAAAATCTTTAACAGAGACTCCCAAATATAATGCTTTATTCATACTACTAGGCTTCCTATATGGAGAAGAGAGGCCTTATGGGCCCCCTAAGGCTCCTGGGCCCGGGTGCAACCGCATCCCCTGCCTCCCCTATAGTTACGCCCCTGGTGGTATTGATAATGATATAAGAAAAAGCATCATACAAAAAATTCACCAGGAAGAAGAAAAATACGTTATTGTGCATAAGGATATACTGGTACAACAAGTCAAAAAGCGCAGATGGCTGGTAATCTATGAATGCTCATATGATAAATTTAAAAAACTGAACAGAAAAATCTGACTGCCTCCTGAGTTCTAATTTAAAATGAAATTGTTTGGAAAAAGCAGAAGGAGAGTAAAATATTTGTTGTTTCTGATTTAATATTTAGTATCTAAATACATAGTAACATAGTGTGGAAGGCTAAAAAAGACATATAGTCTGTCCATCCTGGTCAGCCTGTTATCATGCAATGTTGATCCGATGAGGTAAAAGCTAATTTCCTCATTTTAGGGAAAAAAATTCCTTCCCAACTCCAATTTGGAAATCAGAATAAATTCCTGGATCACTGACCCTTCTGAAGTAATCAGTGATATAACATGTAATATTGTTTCACTCAAGAAAGGCGTCCAGGTCCCTCTTGAACTTTTAATGAGTTCACCATCACCACATCCTCAGGCAGAGAGTTCTATAGTCTCACTGCTCTTACAGTAAAGAACCCCCTTCTACGTAGATGTAGAAACCTTCTTTCTAGAGTTGAGAGAACGTACTCGTCCGAGCTTGATGCTCGCTCGAGTATTAGGGTACTCGAGATGCTCGTTACTCGAGACGAGCACCACGCGGTACTCTAGGCAATTCCATTTCCTTCCCTGCATTTCTTGCGCCATTTTCTGGCCAATAGACATGCAGGGAATGGCTGGTGAGATCAAGCGACTGCCTAGTATTTAAAGCGGTCCCGCCCGCGGCTCACCTCAGACACACGCTGGCAGAGATTAGGGAGAGTGGTGCTGCTGCTATAGGGAGAGTGTTAGGCTTCTGTTTGCGTCTTCAAGAACCCCAACGCTCCTTCTTAGGGCCACATCTGACCGTGTGCTTTACTGTTGTGGCTGCTGGAAGCAGTTTTGCACAATTTTTTTTTTTCATCTTGGGCTGCGCAGACTATTGCGTTCTCAGTCTGCAGTCAATTATACAGAGTATATGGGCAGTACTGGTCAGGCAGGGACAGTGGTAGTGTAGAATCCTGTCAACAAGTACCCCAAAAAAGCTCCTTCTTAGGGCCACATCTGACCGTGTGCATTTTACTGCGTGGCTGCTGGGAATTGCCTCACTATTACCCAGCTAGGCCTTTTAGCAGCCGTGCGTATAATTTTTTGGGGACTGCAGTGTGCGTTACATAACCGCTGTGAGCCTCCAACTGCAGGCCAATAATTGCATATTTTTTTACACCGCTCTCTGTGTGCCTGCAAATTCTCTTGGTACACTAATTTTTGGGGCCCACGCCTACACTCTTATCCAACTAATTTTTCCGGCCTTCGCCTACGCTCATGGTATCCCAATGTTTCAGAGGTTGGCCTATACTATTACTACAGAAATTTTACTGGGGTCTGCCTGCCTGCCTATACTTCTGCTACCAGAAAGTTACAGGGGTCTGCCTATACTGCTGCCACTTACATCTTACATTGGTGCCTATAGTGCTGCCACTTGAATGTTACAGGGGTCTGCCTATACTTCTGCTACACAAATGTTACTGGGATCTGTCTATAGTGTTACTACAGAAATGATACAGGGGTCTGCGTATACTTCCGCTACAAAAATGTTACTGGGGTCTGCCTATACTTCAACAACAGAAATGGTGGTGGGGTCTGCCTATACTGCTACTACATAACTGTTACTGGGGTCTGCCTATACTTCTGCCACATAAATGTTACATGGGTCTCCCTATACTGCTGCCACTTAAATGTCACAGGAGTCTGCCTATACTTCTGCTACAATAATGTTACTGGGGTCTGCCTATACTTCTGCCACGTAAATGTTACAGGGGGGTCTGCGTATACTTCTGCTACCTAAATGGTACTGGGGTCTGCCTATGCTTCTGCTACAGAAATGTTACAGGGGTCTGCTTATACTGCGGCGACAGACATGTTACTGGGGTCTGCCTTTACTTCTACAGAAATGGTACTGGGGTCTGCCTATACTGCTGCTACAAAAATGTTACAGGGGTCTGCCTATGCTTCTGCTACATTAATGTTACAGGGGTCTGCTTATACTGCGGCAACAGACATGTTACTGGGGTCTGCCTTTACCTCTACAGAGATGGTACTGGGGTCTGCTTATACTGCTGCTACAGAAATGTTACAGGGGTCTGCTTATACTGCGGCGACAGACATGTTACTGGGGTCTGCCTTTACTTCTACAGAAATGGTACTGGGGTCTGCCTATACTGCTGCTACAAAAATGTTACAGGGGTCTGCCTATGCTTCTGCTACATTAATGTTACAGGGGTCTGCTTATACTGCGGCAACAGACATGTTACTGGGGTCTGCCTTTACCTCTACAGAGATGGTACTGGGGTCTGCTTATACTGCTGCTACAGAAATGTTACAGGGGTCTGCCTATACTGCTACTATAGAAACGTTACTGGGGTCTGCCTTTACTGTTACTACAGAAATGTTACTTGGCTCTGTCTATACTGTTACAACAGAAATGTTACTGGGGTCTGCCTATACTGCTGCTACAGAAACGTTACTGGGGTCTGCCTTTACTGTTACTACAGAAATGTTACTTGGCTCTGTCTATACTGTTACTACAGAAATGTTACAAATAGTGGGCTCTGCCTGTACTGCTGCTACTGAAAATGTTACAGGGGTCTGCATATACTGCTGCTACATAAATGTTACAGGAGTCTGCCTATATTGCTGCTACTAAAATGTTACTGTGGTTCTGCCTATACTTCTGGCATGTAAATGTTACAGGGGTCTGCCTATACTTCTGCTAATGAAATGTTACTGGGGTCTGTCTATACTGTTACTACAGAAATGTTACTGGGGTCTCCCTAGACTTCTGCAACATAACTGTTACTGGGGTCAGCATATACCTTTGCTACTGGAATATTACAGGGGTCTGTGTATATTATGGGTGCACTAAGTCTTCCCATCACGGTGTTCTACTATCTGGCCCCCAAAAAACCCCAGAATGTCTAGGACATGGCGTGTGGGCCGCAGCCAACATGTATTTCCTTTCACGTAACCTCAGCTATCCGGGCACTGCAATGGGATTTTTTTCTGTACCGTCTGTGTGTTCCTGCTAGCCACGCTTGCTGTGGGTGCACACAGACTTGCCATAGCGGAGTTGTACCTGTCTGTCCCCAAAACACTGACAGGCTTGGGTAGGGTGCATAGTGCAGATGGTTTACCCCTTGCGTTGTCGATGAGGTATCCGACACCCAAACAGAATGAGTAGTGTGTGAACACATGGAGTCCCCATTGCTATGTCACTCTCAGCACCTTGGGCAACACAAGGTGTTTGCTGGGACAGAGGCTGACCCAGGGCCTGCTCACATACTTCCCACATTCAGTATTGCTGCATTGTGGAGATGTGTAGAAGTGCTGGGCTGGCAGCTGAGTCCCCTTTATGCCCATGTTTGCAGCTCCTGACGGAGGTGGAACAGGATTGGAATAAAGATCGAACGTCAATCTATTATCAATTCTCAACAGCATTGTGGGCTATCACCCACACTTTCTAAGAGGGTCGCTACCTGGCCCTGCCAACCCTCTGCAGTGTGTGCCTGCGGTTCCTCCTCATGGCAGACGCACTTATAAATAGACATGAGGGTGGTGTGGCTATGAGGCCAGCGTGTGGCATGAGGCCAGCTGAGGGCTCCGCAGGGGCACTTTTGTGTGCGCTGCGGACACAGGGTCGTGTGGGGGGGTTGGGCAGCATGTAACCCAGGAGAAGAGGCAGCGGTGTGTCCTGCAGGCAGTGATTGTGCTTGATTGGAGGTAGTGTGGTGCTTAGCTAAGGTGTGCCTTGCTAATGAGGGTTTGTCCGAAGTAAAAATTGTTAGGGGGGGGGGCACTCTTGCCGCTATTGTGGCTTAATAGTGAGACCTGGGAACCTAAGATGCAGCCCTGCATGTTGCCCCTCGCCTGCCCTATCCGTTTCTGTGTCGTTTCAATCACTTTCGTAGGTTTTGCAGATTTTCACAAATGAAAACCTTAGCGGAGCATGAGTCATATACAAAAATGCCCGAGTTGCCCATTGACTTCAATGGGGTTCGTTACTCGAAACGAACTCTCGAGCATCGCGAAAAGCTCGACTCAAGCAACGAGCACTCGAGCGTTTTGGTGCTCGCTCATCTCTACTTCTTTCTTCTAGATGTAGAGGGCGCCCCCTTGTTACAGTCACAATCCTGGTATAAATCGATGATGCGAGAGATCTCTGTATTGTCCCCTGATATATTTATACATAGTTATTAGGTCGCCTCTCAGCAATCTTTTTTCTCAACTAAATAACCCCAATTTTGATAACCTCTCACGGTATTGTAGTCCACCCATTCCTTTATTTTTTAACTCGGTTTATTGAAATGATTGGCAAAACATAGGTGCAAAGTTATACAAGTTTTAAAAAAATAATGTTACACTTTCAGGACAGTTTCTATTTTTGTAAACAGCCTTTTTCATACATTAGCGTAGTGTTGACCGTATTTTTCAACTCAGTAATAGAAGGTGTTTTGGGTACCATCCATTTTACAGCTAAGAAAAGAGTGTTCCTTAGGAGAATTCTTTGATGATGCATCAAGACTTCATTCCCGATGATGCCTAAAAGGCATACTTCAGGAAGACCAGTATCGGCATAGCCAGAATGTCCGAGAGCACCGCTATCATTTCCTTTCAGCAGGTTGTCACTTAGCTTGTTGTCAGACAAGTTTGTATAAAGGTAACACTAGCTGCAAGGTGGTTTGGGGCTTCTGTAAAGCTCCTTTTTGATGACATTATTATCTTTGCACGAGCGAACGAGTTGATGACATCACTAGCTTGTAAAATAGGGAACTATCTTAAGCAGCAGAAACGACTCTTCCACTACAGCTCGTTTAAGTGACAGGGGTATAAAATATGATTTCTGCCAGTTCACAAGTAGGCCAGAAAAGTCCCCAAACGTATTTATTATGTTGATTGCATAAGGGAACGACATGCTGGGATGATTGAAAAATAGGATCATATCATCAGCGCATAATCCTATCCAATTTTCTGGATATCTATATAATGTGGGTCCTGACAAATTTTAAGGGTTAATGGCTTGATTGACAGTGCAAATAATATAGATGACAGATGGCAGCCCTGCCATGTTCCTCAGCTGTGGAAGGGATCCATTTCTGGAAGATCTGCCTGAAGTAAAATCGTTTTAATACTGCCTGCAGGTGGGGCCATTCTACCAAAATAAAAGCCTTGGCTGCATCCAAAGCAGCTGAGAAGGCTAGAAAAGCACTATATTTCTGATACACTTCCAGTGGTATCCCATCAGGCCCGGGATAATTCCCCTTTGGCATGTCCGCTATTATTAATGTAATCTCATCAATAGTAATTGGAGCATCTAGATAAGCAATTTGGTCTTAAAGAGCATGGGAAAACAATATCATCCAATTGGACATCCAACTCCACCAGAGGATATTGAGCTTTAGATAAATAAATATATATTCAATTCTAAGCGCAAAAGAATTAGCGTCCAAATTTTACGAACGTAATCTAATTCTCTCACTTCCCGATGTCATAGAAACTTGAAATTTAGCACGAACTTTGATTATGTCATATATAGAAAAAGTCAATGGGTCACAACTAGAGATGAGCGAGCATACTTGATAAGGCAAACTACTCGAGTGAGTAGTGCCTTATTTGAGTACCTGCTAGCTCGCCTCTAAAGATTTGGCTGCTGGCGCGGGTGACAGGTGAGTTGCGGCGGTGAGCAGTGGGGAGTGGGGGGGAGAGAGGGAGAGAGAGATCTCCCCTCCGTTCCTCTCCGCTCTCCCCCGCCGCTCCCCGCCCCCTGCTGGCACCCGAATCTTTAGAGACAAGCGGGCAAGTACTCGAATAAGGCATTACTTGCTCGAGTAGTTTGCCTTATCGAGTATGCTCACTCATTTCTAGTCCCAACTTGATTATTCAATTCTAGCGCAAAAGAACTAGCGTCCAAATTTTACGTACGTAATCTAATTCTCACTTCCCGATGCAACAAATAATTACACTAATTTTTACCGCTCAAATGTGAAATTTGCCATGACCATTTTTTGCGTACTAAATATTGGAAATTTAAAGGGTTGCAACTTGATTATTCAATCCTATGCATAAAAGTAAGTGACCCCCTATGTAATGTAACTAATAACACACATCTGTACTGCACAAACTTTGGCATGACTATTCCTATGTTATGTAACTAATAACATATCTGTACCCCGAAATATATGAGACAGTTATCTTCTCAGTAAAAAAAAACGCATTTAAAAATATGAGTATTTACTGACAGGAATAAAACTGACTGTCGTATGTATTGAAAGGCTGCAAAGTACAAAAGGAAGTAGACATGGACTGCTGGGATGGAGTATGCCTTTAAGTATAACAAGGGGCTGCAACCTTCAGTCTGGGTAGGAAATTTGAATAAAAAGGGGCGTTACCTTTCAGGGTAAAAATGAGAAGAGTGTGTGAGGTGGCACATTCAGTGGGGTGACAATACAGTCTGAGATAAATCTCTCTCCTATCTGCCTATACACTGAGATGAATCTAACTGATCCGTGTGTTATGAGCAGCGTGTGAGAGGTGGATATTCTGTGTAGGGGAATTTTCACATACAGTCTGAGATAAATATCTCTCCTATCTGCCTATACACTGAGAGGAATCTATCTGATCTGTGTGTTATGAGCAGCGTGTGAGAGGTGGACATTCTGTGGGGTGATATCTTCATATACAGTCTGAGATAAATCTCTCTCCTATCTGCCTGTCCGCTGAGAGGAATCTATCTGACCTGTGTGTTATGAGCAGTGTGTGCGAGGTGGCACATTCTGTGTGGTGGCATTTTCACATACAGTCTGAGATAAATCTCTCTCCTATCTGCCTATACACTGAGAGGAATCTATCTGATCTGTGTGTTACGAGCAGCATGTGTGAGGTGGCACATTCTTTGGTGTGACAATACAGTCTGAAATAAATCTCACTCCTATCTGCCTATACACTGAGAGGAATCTATCTGACCTATGTGTTATGAGCAGCATGTGAGAGGTGGCACATTCTGTGGGGTGATATCTTCATATACAGTCCGAGATAAATCTCTCTCCTATCTGCCTATACACTGAGAGGAATCTATCTGATCTGTGTGTTACGAGCAGTGTGTATGAGGTGGCACATTCTGTGGGGTGACAATACAGTCTGAGATAAATCTCTCTCCTATCTGCCTATACACTGAGAGGAATCTATCTGATCTGTGTGTTATGAGCAGCGTGTGAGGGGTGGACATTCTGTGTAGTGGCATTTTCACATACAGTCTGAGATAAATCTCTCCCCTATCTGCCTATACTCTGAGAGGAATCTATCTGATCTGTGTGTTGCGAGCAGCGTGTATGAGGTGGCACATTCAGTGGCATGACAATACAGTCTGAGATAAATCTCTCTCCTATCTGCTTATACACTGAGAGGAATCCATCTGATCTGTGTGTTATGAGCAGAGTGTGAAAGGTGGCACATTCTGTGGGGTGACATTGTCACATACAGTCTGAGATAAATCTCTCTCCTATCAGCCTATACATGGAGGAATTTATCTGATGTCTGTGTTATGAGCAGTGTGTGTGAGGTGGCACATTCTGTGGGGTGGCATTTTCACATACAGTCTGAGGAAACTCTCTCTTCTATCTGCCTATATGGTGAGAAAAATCTAACTTACCTGTGTGTGATAAACAGCATGTGAGGGGTGGACATTTTTACATACAGTCTGACAAAAATCTCTCTTCTATCTGCTTATATACTGAGAAAAATCTAACTGACCCGTGTGTAATGAGCAGTGTGTGAGGGGTGGACATTTTGTGGAGGGAAATGTTTACTTCAGTTTGAGAAAAATCTCTCTTCTATCTGCCTATGTACTGAAAATCAGCAAGAAATACGATTTATGAGAGAGGGTTTTTTTTTTCAAAAATATATAAAGCCTACGAAAGTTCTTTTTGGCACACACACTACCTTTAGGCCTTTAACTTCAGGTAATAGGCAGGCGTTTTTGAGAAATTCATTGTCCAACCGTGATAATTTACAATAAAATTGTGAATCTTGAAAAAAAATTAATTTATTTCCCATTAAACTATTAAATCTATCTTATCTGAATTTATTTGTAAACAAAATGTCTATTGAATTCATTACTGTTGATGGGCACGCTACCCCACACAAAGTGGTAAATATTCCCCCGGATGGTTCCTTTTTTTCCCACACTTTATCTTATTTACTTTATGGAAATCTGACTAGAAGCAACTACATCCGCTGTCTTATTGTCAACCATGTACTGTGCTGTTGGCAGAGGTTAAAAGTCTGGACGGATGATGGGAGAGGGGGTAATTATTTAACAGAAGAAGGTTACAGGGAGGAAATGTTAAAACCTACTACCTATGGTTGTGCTTGCGAGTTGGTGGCAGCAGGAGAAATATTCCTTTTTTACTTTGAAGTTTATTACAATAAAATCTGTGTCATGCTTTTGGTCAAGAAGGGAGGCCTGTCAAAAGACTTCGATTTAGAGGCGATGTTTTCATCAATGGTCACTTTGACATTTATGAAGAAGTTGTAGCCTTACCTCAAAGTGTCAAAGAACACACACTAAGTGTGGCAACACCTCCTAAGACACAAAAATATGAGGTAAACATGAGAACAAGTCAAGAAAACAGTTCAGATGAAGACAGGTCCCTTAAACCAAAACGTCAAAGGTACAAAGGGAAATTTTCAGATGATACCAGGAAAAAATAGCAACGAGACGCTGCATCAAAATATGCAAAAACTCACCCAGAAGTCCATCGCAAATCTGTAGCGAAGTACACTGAAAAAAATCCACAAGCTCATAGAGACTCAGCAGCTAAATACACCCAACAACACCCTGATGTAAACATGAAGGCTGTTGCTAAATACACCCAACAACACCCTGATCTACACAGGTAGGCAGTAAATCTTTTTAATTTAATTTTTTATTTTATATAAAGGAAACGTCGCATGGTTACCTCCACGTGGTGTTTCCTGGGTAACGCAAGGAACCATGCAAAAAGGTGAACATACTTTTTTCCTCGGTATCTCTAAAGTAACCACGACTTCATAAGATTTTCCGTGTGAACACCAGATAAAAACCAGTACCAAATTAACTTGGGCGACGCCGGGTATATCAGCTAGTATATATATATATATATATATATATATATATATATATATATATATATATATATATATATATATAAAATACTCAGAGAAGGTTGTCTATTCAGTTTCCGAGTCATGTACTATATCCCCGCTAATTTTCTTAATTCTTAAAATCTGGGTAGAGGAGGACTTTTGCTTAACAATTTGGAGTAGTACCTTACTAGACTATTTGCCCAATTTAAAGAAAGTTTGCTTAGTAAAAAATAGCTCCCATGACGCTTTCTCTTTTAGGAACTAGAGATACATATTCTCTACCAGTCTGCAACCACCTGTATTAGTTTGGCTTCCTGAAAATGACACAACGTTTTCAATTTAAGTCTCTATTCCCACTGAGTCTCGCTTTATAAAGAGAACAGCCTTACGAGTCTCTCATCGTAATGATGGGTCAAAATCTTTATCACACATCTCTATAAAGCTGGTTTAGCTTGAGAAAGACCCAGAGGGTGGGTCGAAACATCTCTGTCTTGTCCATGGAATAAAAGAAAATTGCTAATTAATATTGAAGTTATCTTGATTATATGGACTGCTATGTTACACCTTTGATGCTGCTCCTACTATTGGATTAAGTGGACACACATGAGGGCTGAAGGTGCCCCCATGTAGCTGGACCTCCTGACCACGACTCCAGAAGACATGGAGCTCTTTCCTGCTCTCAATCACTCATATTTATCACCTCTCGCACACCACATGACAGGACAGAATTGATACATTTATAGACAGTCAGCTCATACTTTGCAGACATTAACCCATCACACGCTGCAGCTGTGCAATACACATAACAGAGTGACAAAACATTTTTGCACAGTGCATCATACACATTATGGAGGGGGCCAGGAAAGCATGTACTGGGCCACTACAGATGGAGCAGATTATTTGAAGATGTGGAGCTGTATATTGCATGACAGAATATGGAGACAGAGTGCTGTAGAGATATAAGCATAAGCCTGTGTGGATTGCTGCAATGTTCTGCACACCAAGATGGTGCAGGGGAATGAGAGGCTCTGCAGATTGCCACAATATAATACAATCCTAGATGTGGAACAGTCTTCAGCCCCATTCTCTGATGCCTTCCAATGCACCCTGGCACCAATGTCCAAAGTTACCCCAAAAGATGGCTGGATGCGTTGCATAGATGAATCAGGCAGCTCCCTCTGCATCTCTGCAAGTTCGCTGCATATAAAAGGACCGTGAACGCTCCAACCAGGATGTCTCCTGGATGCTAAATATCTTCCTGCGATCCCTTCAGCTGTTTGGTACAGGAAGAGTGGATAAGGGTTCCTACTCAATTGGCAGCCTCTTGCCATGCAGCTCCCACAGTGCAATTCCAGCTTAAAGAAGAAGGATGGCAGGTCATGGTCCTGCCATGGAGCTGTAGTCCTTGCAGCAAAACAGTGAGGAGATGCCCAGAAATACTCTAATAGAAGCCACTGGACGGGGGGGGGGGGGGCAGTCCTAGGTGAGAGCACGGCAGCTCTGCAATGGTCATCAGCAGGACAGTAAGCTCAGCCTGCTCAGCTCTATAGCTAGGCCATGTCCCCATTCCATTTATTAATTTAATTGCTCGCTTTTGAACCTATTACATCTCTGATATGTCCTTCTTGAGAACCAATGCCGCAAAACTGTACACAATATTCCATCTGCTGCCTAACCAATGATTTATAAAGAGGAAGAACAATGTTTTCATCATGTGCCCTAGACTTCTTTTGATGCCTTCCATGATCTTATTTGTCTTGACAGCAGCTGCCTGACACTGGTTGCTCTGCTTACAGTTAACTACAATCCCCAAGTCCTATTCCATGCCAGTTTTGCCTTTGGATTACCATTAATGTGTAATCGTGACATGTATTTCCCCTGTCCAAATGACCCCTGAGCCTCCAGGAAGATCTTTTTGATAACAATCATATTTAGATAAACTATGTCACATATATACAAATCCATGTGTGATTCTTGACCACTACGCACTGTACAGAGCTTGCTAGTTCTGTTCCACAACAGCTCCTGCAAATGGCTGGTCAATATGGGTGCCAGGAGTTGAACACCACAAATCTGATATTAATGTCCTATCCTGAGGATAGATCATCAATATTATAGTCCTTGCAAAAATCTTTCAATCCCTCAGCTTCAGGAAACCACTTATTTTCCATAAAATGGAAGGTACATGGGAAATGCATTATTAAATGAAAATGTAATATACATTTCTCTGCCTCATAGTGGTTGGACCAGAGTGAAGCCTGGTCAATCCATATGCTTTATGCACAGAAGTTGTTCTCCTACTGTGAAAACCTAGAGTTTGAATTTTACTCTGAACAGTAGCTCACAGAGTAGACGATTAATAAAACATACAGCCAGGCACATCTCAGAATTTCTTGGAAGTGGAGGAAATGACATTTGATGACAGTAAAAGAGGATGGCAGAGTTATAGCATATAGGATTGCAGCTTAGACAAGCAGTTGCTCATTTCTTAGTAGAAATAGGACATGGCATTGCCCTTAGACCCTAATAACTACTAGAGCCATAAAGTTCTATACTGTTTTCAATCTTGGTGACCATCAACACTTTAGAGATATATTTTCAAGTGCCGAGCATTTTGATTTGCAAAACAAGTTTTCAGTAACAGAATATATGTTTCAAAAACTGTATGAGAGTACAACGTAGCAAGAGCTATAGGAAATGGGAATTGTTAGGAGGAAAAGAACCTTGATCCTTTCTGACCTCTTCTGCATTATTGAGACTGCATTATGTCTGACTAATGGTAAACAGTGCATAAAGCACCATGGGATAGCTTCTTATGAGAAAAACTTAGAACTGTTCTATAGGCAAAATTATGAGTCCATTAGTAGTAAAAGAGCTCTAAAAGACTGCCGTGCGAATCTCAGTCACCAGCAAAGCATCAGATCTTGGTAACTATGAGACTAAGTTAAGGAGCAGGGGAGTAATAAATATTTGAAGACTAAGGGATTCACAATATTATATAAGGTCTTTGTAACAGGCAATTAAAATCTAAAATGTATTCAGATGTATTATGAATAAAACATATTACATTATTCCAATGATCTATAACGTACATTATACATTTCATTTAGGCAAATCATTCAATATCACATTTTTCTACATTTTTATTGTAGTCTAACTGTAAATGAGAAAAAGAGACAGAAGGAGAAATGTTGTTCCTTTAATATTTCTGCTAAGTAATCTGGGTGACAGTATAGAACCCCCTTTACTGCTATAGTATATTAGGAAGAGGTTCTGCCAAAGTATATGGCATACAAATTTGATGCACTATGATGATCTTATTTATCAGGGTCTTTTCTCTAGTACCACAATTATCTATCATGTCCAAACAGGACATGCTGGATCGGTAAGCTGAAATACACAAATGCACACTAAACAGTGGTAAACAATACAGAAAACCACAACAAGGAAAACACTGTCTCTAAATAACCTAACCCAGGGAAGGGAGCTGCCTATATGCAGGTAACCTGCCCTGAAAAGGGCGAACCTGGTCACGTCTCTCGGCCACTAGCTTATGCTACGTGGGATAGGAGAAAACCTGAGCAAACTAGATGAAAGGAAAATAACCACTCTATTTAGCTTTGAGAAGACTCAGGCAAACTGGTCATCCAGATCCAAACTGTGACTTTACCCAAAGTCAAGGAAAGACTGAGATTAAACAGCTCTGAACAAAGCACCAGGCGAGGCTAAATAGACCCGAGAAATTACCCACAGGTGAGGCTAAGCACATCTGCCCTAATATCACTCCCACCAGAGCCAGAAGATGGAGAAACACATACAAAACATGTACTAGATTATTTAGAAAAGAAGTGATTCCAAAACCACCACAACACTATCCTAAGAATAGTGTGATTTTCTTTTTTATTCCTGATGGTCACTCTCTATTAAATTGCACAGGAGATATGGAAACTATTGAGTGTACTACTTTATAGTAGGAATGACTCTGTTCTGCACATTCAACCAGTTCTCTAATGTTGACTTTATTTTAAGAATAATCTCACCCCAAAAAATGTACATGCAACTCCAGTAAGGTGGCAGATGGTGTAGGTCAAGATCAAGATCTTAGGTTCACCATCTATAGCATGACTCGCTGGTCAGACTCAACTGCACCCTTGCAGACAGGTTGGTGGGTGCTGTGGCTATCACTCTTATGTAACCAATAACTAACACAACTCCTAGTCGCAGATATATTTTGTAGTCCACCAAGCAGTAATAAAGCCCAGTTTAGATATATATTTGGTAAGCGGGTACAGTGAATGGCTGCTAGCACTTTATCTCAAACATCTCCTTATGCAGAGTTGGAAAGTGGTAGGATGAAACAGTTCGAGATTGTAAAGGCAGTTATACAAGGCTTCTCTTATGCTACACATATGCAGAGAGAATCAGGACTAGACCATGGTCAGGAATTCAAACCTGAATGAATTTTACACCCTAATTGTCAACAATTGGTTTATTTACTACATCATAATGACCCTATCACAGTCTTATCATATGAAAACAGTGGTGGGACAAGCAGATTTTGTGTCCTAGGCTTTTCATTTTGGCTCCATCCAAGGGTCCTGTCTGATTGTACATTTTAAATCATGAAAACGGCACTGTTAGATGGAACCTGGACGGAACCTATCTCAGCCATTGCAAAAAATTGCTGAAATGAAGACCAGTAAGGGTGACTAACCACTAGAATTTGCGAATTTGCTGAGTTTTTTTTCCAGGTGTCTATGGGGCCTTCTAATGTTAAAAACACATTGCGGCAAAATCACAATTTACCGCAAATAAACAACGTTTGTAATGTGTGAAAATGCAAACCTACTTAACATTTACCACTTTGCTCCAATTGAAATTTCCTCTTTTTGGATTTTCTTCGATGTTCGTCCGTACAGTCTCTTTTTAACATCCAACAATAGTCAGCCATCGTACGTGCAGTCCACATTCCCTGATATCTTTTTCATCACTTTATAATCCTGATAAAAGCGCTCGCCATGTTCTTTCATAAAATCGCCAAGATCGTCAGGAAAGTAATTTAGATGAGCATGAAGAAAGTGAACTTTGATGCTCATGTTGCAACCAAGCAGTCTATAGGATTCCAGCATCTCGTTGACTAAGTGTGGCTTCACATGAGCGTGTTTTTGTGCGTACATAGGTGCGCACCTATGTACGTGCAAAAACACGCGTGCATGAAGGTCCGTGTATTGCCTTCAATGGAGCCGCTTCTGCTGCCGGTGGCTCTATTAAAGGCAATCATCTGCCAGCACCCCTGAATTGTTTTTTAGAGAAAGGCTTTACATATAAGCCCTTCCCTGAAAAACAAGAATTTTAGTGCAAAAAAAAAAACTTACCTGTCCGCTGATCCCGCGGGGATGAAGAACACATGCGGCAGATGTTTCCTTCATCCCCTCGAGGAAAAAGAATTACCTGCTGCACCTGCCACATCTGTGACAGATGCAGCAAAGGAATTCTTCATCCCTGCAGGGCACAAAAAATTCCCAACCACAGTTGTCACAGATGACAGCTGCGGTGGGGGATCCAGCTGCCGGCATCCTGTAATTGTTTTTCAGGGAAGGGCTTTACATATAAGCTCTTCCCTTAAAAACAAGAAAAAATTGTGATAAAAATAAAAATAAATATACTCACCTTTCTTCAGTTGCTGGGGCTCAGAAGCGTCCAGCTGTCTCTTCTCCTGCACTACTCTGAGGAGTATTCAGCAGTATTGTACCACAATTGCCGTGTCGCTAAAGACACCGTGGTAATCGCGGTAAAAAGTGCACGTGTGAGAGTGACCTAAGTGATTTACAGAAGGAGAAATGCTCAGATAACACAGATTAAACAATAAATAAAAGCCCCTAAAGTAAATAGGAAAAAATATATTGGCCGCCGTTTTCACGGTCAGCCGATATACACTACCATCTCATGCATTGGATTCCAATGCATCAGATCACACAGGCATATTACAACAGCGTAAAAGCACCCAGCCGGCCAATATAGCGCTGGGCGCTTTTACGCTGGGCAGCAAAGATAGTCCTGAAGCTATCTTTGTGTCTGGAATACGCTGGCTGCTACATAGGCTCCTAAGGGAGTCAATAACAGCGTCCAGAAAAGGGAGGTGGCAGGGATTTTAGCAGCGTGACTGCTACACTCACTCTGCCTTCTCTCCTCCCCTCCGGTTGCTTGCAATGGGAGGGGGCGGGCCCCTTCCATTGCTGGCTGCAGACAAGGGTGAGGAGGGGCCGGGTGCTTAGCTCCACCCCATTCCCGCCCACTCCCATTGCAAACAGCCAGAGAGAAGGAGGGAGGAGATGAGCCGGCGAGGGGCAGGGAAGGGGAGGCAATGGCATTGCGGCCTCAGCGTATATGTGCCGGACACGTGCTGTCTGAATGGGCACACAAACATTAGATTTGTGCGCCCATTCCCGCGTTTTTATGGTGTCAGCAGGCACACGGAAAAACGCCTGCGCTCGTGGGAAAGAACCCTACAAGAAGGTACCTTTACACAGGATAGTTTCAAGCAAATAAGCACCCAACAGCTGTTCACACTTGCTTTTACATGGGAGTAACGGCCAGAGGTCTCTTCCAGCTGCCCAATACCATTCACAGTAAACAGGCAATTACTCAAAGATGTAGGACTCCTGCTTATACTGAGAGAGAAGTTTCCCAGTACTCATTCTGTTTAAGGCCTTAGTCAGACGGGCGTTTTTTCGCGCGATTTGCGGATCGCATGACGGATGCGCATCCGCAAATCGCGTGACCGGTGCCCGAAAATCGCCCGAAAATCTGCTCCTAGCCGCGTTTCATTAGAAACGGGCCGGAGCTGTCCAGCGCATTGCATTCCATGGAGCCGGCAATACAGCCTGCTCCATTGAAAGCAATGGGCTGCAGGCGAGTGTGGGATAAATTGTCGGGAAGGGCTTAAATATATAAGCCCTTCCCTGCAATTCATCCAGAAAAGTGTTAAAATAAAAAATATATATATACTCACCTGCTCCCGGCAGCCGGAGTTCAGCGCTGAGCCAATCAGGGGGCAGGTCTGACTCACACCCCCTTCACACCCACTGCAGGCCGGCCGCACGGAACTCCGGCTGCCGGGAGCAGGTGAGTATATATATATTTTTTATTTTAACACTTTTCTGGATGAATTGCAGGAAAGGGCTTATATATTTAACCCCTTCCCGACAATTCACCCCGCGCACTCCGGCAGCCCATTGCTTTCAATGGAGTCGGCTGTATTGCCGGCTTCATTGAATTCAATGGGCAAACATCGTTCTTCTCTGCCACAGCTGTTACAGCTGTGGCAGAGAAGAAGGATTTGTCTTCTATATGTTCTCAATGGGGTCAGCGCTGCTGCCGCCGGCCCCATTGAGCGCATATAGAGAAGAGAACAGGAATCGCAGATCGCAGATAGGTGCGATCTGCGATTTCTGTTCTATAATTTATCCGACGAGCGCATAAAAAGCGCTCATGTGTCCGATACCATTGCAAAGCAATGGTTTTATAAAATCGCCGGACACATGCGCATGCGCAAATCGCGGCAAAAAACGCTTGTCTGACTAAGGCCTAACTGAGCTGAAATGGAACGACTAGAAACAATGGAACAACTCTCACTCAGTGCCCTGTTCGGGGCCATGTGTTGCTTACTTGAGCGACTATTCAGGTGATTATCAGCCATGTAAAGGTACCTTAATAACTGCAGTCCTAAAGACTGCAAAAAATGTAATATATTGCTTTGAACTGCAGCTGTAATGCCATTATTTGGCTATTTGTACACAGGCAAGTGGGATATTGATCCGAAAATCTCAATGACCCTCAAGAGAAAAAGACATATGTCCATCCAGTTCAGCCTATTACCCGCCAATGTTGATCCAGAGGAAGGTAAAAAACCCAATGAGGTAGAAGCTAGTTTTCCTCATTTAATGAAAAAAATTCCTTTTGACTCCAATCTGACAATCGGGATAATGCTGGATCAACAACCCTTCTGAAGTAATCAGTTACTATAACATGTAATACTGTTATGTTCAAGAAAGACGTCCAGCTCCTCTTAAACTCTTTTATCGAGTTTGCCATGGCTACACTTATATCCGGATGACCTATCAAACTACTAATGATGACCTGTCCATCCGTATGTGAGTGAGTGAGCAGGTTTGTGAGTGACTTACATGCTCTGCCCCTGATCACGTGACAGTGACATCATCACAGGTCCTGTATGCACATGGCTGTTGTCTGCCTAGGTGTTTGTTAGTATTCCATAGCAACTGAGGCCACAGGGTGTTTGTAGTCTGCCCGTAATTAGCACAAGGATGCATGACCTTTGATGACGTCGCCATCATGTGATCAGGGGCGGAGCATGTAAGTCATTCACTCGGGATGAACATCACGGTCATGTGATCAAGAACGGAGGATGACAGTGACATCATCACCGGTCCTTCATCTCCAGTGCTGTGCTGCTTTTGATGCCTGTTGTATGGGATGACCAATGTATGTAGCAGTGCTATATGTGTGACATGCATGTAGCACAGCTTTATGGCTCATTGCGCCACCAGAAACACTTGTACTATAATTTTCTAATAATTACTAGTCTTTAGTGAAAGGACTCCCTGGCAGGAGAATCCTCTTGCAGGAACCTTCTAGATTTACTAAGGGGGAAGACTGCGGAGCTGGCCAGCTCTTCCCTGCTAAGCAGTACCGGATATGCTTGAAGTAGGCCAGGTCACAGACTTGTCCCAGCATCTTGCAGGTTGTCACATTCCCTTCATTAACAGCAAACATGGGTAGTCTTTCTCTCTATCTTTTTTCACCTGGTACTGAGTGTTGTGAGCGAACTGTGCATCTACTTTCTCTCTGCTTCTCACTTAGTTCAGGAACATTTGGTCACAAACTGCTTGCTCGGTTATTTCAAATCATGGCAGACATCTGGATGCTTTTCTTTTTCTTGCTGCCTAGCCGCAATATTACTGTGTCACTGCACACACTTCTGTTTCTCTGCAGAGCTTTTTATCATCTATAGGCTAGTCCTAGGTTAAAGCGCCTCCACCCCTTTTACATACCTTGCATGATCGCAACATTTCACTCAGCCTCCAAGGCGGCACACAGCCTTAAAGAAACAGTTACAACAACATTTTCTCAGATATGTCAATGCTTTGGTATGCACATTGTTAAATATCGCAGCATAATGACAGCCCCTTGGGTTCCATGCACATTTTTAAACAGTGTTTTCTGTATCAGAACAGACATCAAGTTAGCTCATCAACTATAAGGCCTATTAAAACCCTCTTACATAAACATAAATTGTGAATACTAGATTGGTGGGGTTCCAATTCTCAGCACTTCTGCTGATTGCTTTTTGAAGGATCCACGCTGCTCAAGTGAGCATTGTGGCCTCTTCATTGTATACCAGGCACAGCACTGTTTATAGTATAGCGCCTATGGGATTGAGCTGCAGAAATGCCATGCGGCCGATGGACGTGACATCATGGCTGAGGAATATACCACAGCTATCACCCTACAAACAGTTGAACAATGGGATGCCGGAAATCAGATCTGATATTGATCACCTATACTACAAACATTTTAAAAATATTTATGCTATGCCCTTTAAGACCTTCTGGCATTTCAGGAACATATGGAATTCTAGTACTTTGTTGATGGATGAGCAGTCCCACCACTAATTAATTAGATTTTCCTCATTGTTAAGTCTCCAAAATATTGATGAGTAATTAAAAAAAATGTATAGGTTTCATATATCATTTCTATAGTATTTTCCTTGACACTCTAATGGGACATGTATATTTAGAGGATTTGGAGACTGTGTTGAAGGCATGTGCTCATTGGTGGAGATGTAATCACTAAGTGATTATTACCTTAAGCAGATTGTAGCTGCCTCATTTATGATTCGGAGAGACCTCTAGAGGTATCGGTGGTTGCAATCCTCTATCTCTATTTCCTGGCCAAGGTAAAGTGGCATCTTTCGGCACACAACACCTATCAAGCATGCCTTGCCAGCCAATTTTCCAGTTCCTGAGTTAAACCAGATCTAAGTAAAGTATTATATCTGATCCAAACTTTTAGTTGAAGCAATGCTCCATCAAGCTGCCATTATGACTTTGACCTTGGCCCGTCTTTGTCCCTACAACATGACTATTTGTGATATTTAGATTACCTACATCTTTGGTCTATCTCTCATTTGTTTGCGATAATGGAAAAGGCAAATCATTATTTTTTTTTTAAATCTCTTTTAAGCAATTGAAGCAAATGCTGTGAAAAATAATATACAGGAGAGGTAAGATAGAGTTGTTGTAGCAAAGACAGAATAATCAGTATCCTCAAAAGGGAGCCTGAGAAAAGCAAATATTTTCACCTCAGTAACTTCAAATCTCAGCAAGGAAATGAGTTAGTACTGTAGCATGCTTTGAAGGTCTCCACAGACAGTCCTGACTGGAAAGGCCAATGTTGGGAGGAATATGTGTAATACAATCAATCTTCTAAGTCTTTGTTTATAGCTAGTCGTTAAGTGTGGGAAAAGCAGGAAATGTACCGCTAAATAAAAAGATATAGAATGAGTGCTCTACAGAACTTCAGCTTTGTAAATCAGGGAGCAGAAGGAATCCAGTTAGCTGGAGGAGATATTTACAGCCCAATAATTACCAGTTGATGCAATGGCTGAAAGATAAAAAAAGGAGCTTCTAATGCGTCTTTGCATTTTTTAATCCATATTTGAATTGCAGTATAAAGTAGTCTATGTTTTAACTGCTGTGTATATTGATCCAACATCTCTTTTTTATGAATAGGTTCTAATCTTTGATGTAAAGAAGACTCCTTTGACAGAACATTAATGCAGTCTGCGGTCCTCAATCACGAATGTGCACCACAGATAACTAAGTATTATGTACAATAATGTATATTACAAAGTCATACTTAGTACTCCGTGATAAGAATTCTATTTCCATTTACATAAATATGTAAAGAACCCTTTTATCAAACTTCTGTACATTAGGTTGATGTTGAAATTCGTTGGAGCTTTTACGTTTTTTAGATTCCTATTAATGAGTAATTGCGCTCGTATTAGCTTGACATTTATGCTCTAAACTAAGAAAATATAGCTCAACTTATAGTGGAGGACATTAAGGCATAATTGGTGAGGAGTTTGCTTATTCTAACCAATGACAAAGAGGATAAAGAGTCGAGGGGTCGGAGAATAGAAAGCACCAATCCTCATGGAGTAAAGAACAAAGAGAGATATCTGTTGTACGAGGTTCGAAGATGGGGGTTATGTGTAACTAATAGGGATGAGCGAGTACCCAAATGCTCGGGTCCTCATTATTCGACTCGAGCTTTTCGTAAAATTTGAGAGCCCTATTCGAGTCACGAACCCCATTGACTTCAATGGGAGACTCAAGCATTTTTGTACTGTACCGGTACCGGGTGCCGAGCTGCTTTTCTCTCTCTCTGTCTCTCTCTGTCTCTCTCCCCCCCCCCCTCCATCTCTCTATCTCTGTCATGACATTGAAAACTTTGAGTTAGCTCTTGGCTCTGAGATGTAGCCCAATACGTTAAATATATGTATCTGTATTCAGATCCACAAGGTTAGATGAGTGAAATCATTAAATAAACAAAAGTATATATAGTAAAATAGTTGACTAACTAAAATGTAAATCAGACACCGTAATGCTTAAATCTTAGATTTGATATGTATTTATTACAATAAAAAAATGTAATTAAGTGTTCTCCAACTTGTTTTTTTTGTAATTTCAGGTTAAATTTCCAGGATGCCACATAATTGTAAAAACTCTTCTGAAAATGTTTGTTATGTGTGTGGTAAGGTGACATTTTCTGCCCAGAAACATCAAATAACTCGAATCATAAAGGCTGCATATCACCAATATTTCGGAATCCAGTTAGGAGATCAGGACATTCACTTTATTTGAAGTTAGTGTATCTTTAAAATCAGAGTTAGGCCTACTAAAGAAAATATAAAGTCCCATTCATTTTCCTCAACCCAAAATTAGGATAGTTTAGTTATTTGAAAAAAAAAAAAAGAACTTCAAAGTGTACTTTTAGTATTTTGATTTGAGAGTGGTATATCTTAAAAACCAGAGCTAATAAACAAAATCTAATGGCATATCGATGTTTCTCGATCGTTTAACTATTTTGAGAAAGGAAAAAAAAAAATTAAAGTGCATTTTTGTTGTCCAGTATAATTTGAATTTTGGGAGGTAACTTGTACTATATGCCGTTGGTGTTAATAATTGTAAGCCCTATGGCTAAGGGTGGCTAGAAATAGCCAGATGTCTTGTTACCATGGTAGCTAGGGATATGTCTTTAAAAGTTTAATGCATGAGAGTTGAAAACTAATCTTATTTACTATAAGAAATATATTCCCATTGGAACATAGCCACTTAGTATGTCCTCACACAAGTTTAAATGATCAGCGATCATTGACTTGAGCTGTGGAATCAGTAAGTCTTATATTACGTATGCTCTAAGGTTATACCTTCAGAACTAATCACCAAACAAGAAATCAATTTAAAACTACTAACTTTATTGAAAATCTTTAAAATCTATTAAACGGACAGACTAGAACATATATTTTAAAGAAAAAATAAGCCTATGGGATTTGATTGATGATGAAACCAAAAAATCCCCCAGCTCCAAAGAAACTCGTTTGCTGTGATCGTTCTAATCTTATGGATGCCACGTATTAATCCACTTATATTTCTGTTCGTATAGTATGTGGAATAACACCTCCTATCGTCTAAATCAAAAATGGGACCACCAGAACGGGAAGGTTAATCCTTTTTAAACTTATCTGAAAGCTCCTATTTTTGGACTTTAAGATAGATAATATTTTATTTGTGGAGTTTAGACAGTAAGCAGTGATTACTCGTTATGTATAATTCAGATACACCTAAGTATACACTCCTTTATTGTAGGGTATATCTGGTGCAGATATAAACACACCTAAGTAACCCTGGACACTTCAATAAGCCTCCGGTTCACAGGAAACGATGTTGGAAGGAAAGGGTTAACTCGCAAGCAGAACCGGTATAGCAGGCACATACATAGTCCTATTGAGGTCCTGCGTTTATTGACTCCATAGCCCAGACAGAGTCTCTTTGATAATTGTACAATGTCAAATGTAGGTCCAGTGCACAAGCGGTTAACACTCCCTATGTATCTAAAATTTTGTTTCCAGCATTTTTCTCCTTGAGAGGGGAGGATTTAGATGTATAACAATTTCACCCAGTGTGCTAAATGGAGGTCCCTGCTAAATAATCCAGCATTGATCGCCGTGATACATAACTGGCTATATCGGCATTGTTGTAGTTGCTCGACGAGAGGTACCGGGCAGCCAGCTAAGGCCTTAGTCAGACGGGTGTTTTTTCGCGCGATTTGCGGATCGCATGACGGATGCGCATCCGCAAATCGCGTGACCGGTGCCCGAAAATTGCCCGAAAATCTGCTCCTAGCCACGTTTCATTAGAAACGGGCCGGAGCTGTCCAGCGCATTGCATTCAATGGAGCCGGCAATACAGCCCGCTCCATTGAAAGCAATGCGCTGCAGGCGAGTGTGGGATGAATTGTCGGGAAGGGCTTAAATATATAAGCCCTTCCCTGCAATTCATCCAGAAAAGTGTTAAAATAAAAAATATATATATACTTACCTGCTCCCGGCAGCCGGAGTTCCGCGCGGCCGGCCTGCAGTGGGTGTGAAGGGGGTGTGAGTCAGACCTGCCCCCTGATTGGCTCAGCGTTGAGCCAATCAGGGGGCAGGTCTGACTCACACCCCCTTCACACCCACTGCAGGCCGGCCGCACGGAACTCCGGCTGCCGGGAGCAGGTGAGTATATATATATTTTTTATTTTAACACTTTTCTGGATGAATTGCAGGGAAGGGCTTATATATTTAAGCCCCTCCTGACAATTCATCCCGCGCACGCCGGCAGCCCATTGCTTTCAATGGAGTCGGCTGTATTGCCGGCTCCCTTGAAAGCAATGGGCAAACATCGTCCTTCTCTGCCACAGCTGTTACAGCTGTGGCAGAAAAGAAGGATTTGTCTTCTATATGTTCTCAATGGGGTCGGCGCTGCTGCCGCCGGCCCCATTGAGCGCATATAGAGAAGAGAACAGGAATCGCAGATCGCAGATAGGTGCGATCTGCGATTTCTGTTCTATAATTTATCGGACGAGCGCATAAAAAGCACTCATGTGTCCGATACCATTGCAAAGCAATTGTTTTACAAAATCGCTGGACGCATGCGCATGCGCAAATCGCGCGAAAAAACGCCCGTCTGACTAAGGCCTAACACTGCATTGTCTAACTCACTACTTGATATTACTGACTCACTATTCAATATCATCATCAATGCATTTCTGCAGTCTGTTAAGGACAGACTGTGTCATCAGGATGGTTTTAAATTCAAAGGTGGTCGCTGCCATGATAGCTGGCGGCTCTCCCGATAGCAAGTGCCACGCATCAGATTCTGACAGCTCTTATACGTTACAAGCCCCTCCTTCCCTCATTCCCTTACAACCAATCCCATATCCTGGTCGGGATTTGTACACTCCCCCTGCTGCCTCACGATATATCAAAAGGACTGTGTCCGCTGATAGTAATTCAGCACTGGACAGTTCCTCTGCTATTGCGATCTATTACAGCAAGTTTCAGTGCAGGGATCAGCACTGGACAGTTCCCTCCACACATCTATAGTGCTGTATTCATCTTAAAATATTGTGAAGGCACTAAGTCTTTTCAGGGGTTATTATAAGTGATGATACAGCTATCCATCCCTGCAGGATCATTATATAGTTTAAGGGGGGGGGGGGGGGGGTAGATACCATAGAGGGATTGTTTCAGTTAGTAATATTAGAAGCATCCAAACCTATGTATGTGTTTCAGTTTTTGGTCAAAATCGGCAACCAAATCAAATCCGTAATTTCTATCCCCATAAAACGGTCGGTTGGGGGGATAAACAAAAAACAACAGTTTTTCTCTTTTAAGGTTTGTTTTGCGCCCCTTAATTGCCCTTCTTTCTTTTAACCCTACTTCCAAACCATCATACGAGATGAAGAACCATATCCTTCCTTTTATCACAATTTTTACCAACCAAGATCTATCACATGAATGATGTGTAAGAGACCCGCTCATTCAGACCTGTGGGGGAGCAGGTCTGTAACATGTAGAACCACATACATTCTTTTTGTAGCAATTTTCTATAGCTATTTCCCCTTCTTCCATTGCACCTAATCAGTTCCATGCCCTGAAATTTTAGAACACGAGGGTCATTATTATGGTGGTCCCTCACATGGTGGGCTAGACTAGTATGTTCACCTCTTTGCACATTTTCTACGTGATCCAGTATCCTTCTCCTCAGCTGTTGTTTCGTTTTGCTTACATATTCCATAGGGCATGAGCAAGTTGCCAAATATACCACACCTGACGTTTTGCAATTAATGAAATCCCGGATCTCATGTCTTTCCAGTGTTGGAACTTGCAAATGTGGGGCCTCTCTTTATATACTGGCAAGCTCTTCAGTCAGAGCAAGGGTACGTACCCCTGGTTTTCTTAGAGGTTAGCCATATTTCCCTTGGTGACTCGAGGGTACGGTGACTATGAACAAGGAGATCTTTCACATTTCTACCTCTTCAATACATAATGGAGGGCCTGCTTCCCAGGTACTCTGCAAAATCTTTATGTTTGAGTAGAATATTCCAATATTTGTGTAAGGTCCTATTTACCTTCCCTGATTGGTCATCATATGTTCCTATTATTCTCACTAATTTTTTGGATTCTGGTTTGGACTAACTTTGGACTTACTGTAGAATCAGTAAGTCTTATATTACGTATATGCTCTAAGGTTATACCTTCAGAAGCAAGGATGTGTTATAATGTTAATGAGTATATTGATGTTATACTAATTTAGCAAATAGGGATTTTTTTCCCCAGAGATTGAAAACATGTATATTACATTAGCTGAACTCTGTGCCATTGGATTTTTTTCCCCTTAGATCTGAATTTAAACAGATATTGCATATTTGCTTCCTGACAAAAACAGAATCCATTAAGCAGTCCTTTTTCTTCTTCTTAAGGTCAATGGATCACAAACCGGAAAAAGAATGAACATTTCCATTAGTTTTCAATTGCTTTTCATTTTGCTGCAAATGGTTTTAGAGGAAAAAAAAGTCAGTCAAAACATTAGTGTGAGGAGTCAGGAGACAACATGAGATTGTGTGGTGGTACAGTGAGTCCCTTGTGGCTCTGGACTATGGAGATGCAGATACTACATGTGCAGATGTAGTATTGAATGACATTGGATACTCTTCATGGCATACTTACTACTAATGTCTGATACACTTCAGCTGGTATTTCCCTTAATTCATTCTGCAAACATCTGGTAGTTTCTCTCAAAGAAAATGAATTGACTCATCTACAATGGTGCAAGGAGTGTTGTTATTGGACAATGCAATTATGTTCTATGGAGTGATGAATCATGCTTCTCAATCTTTAAATCATAGGGAGGTTTTTCAGTGTGGAAGATGCCCGGGGATAGCCTTTTGCTTGAGTGTGTAACAGTTAAGTCCGGCAGAGATTTCGTTATGGTTCGGGGATGTTTTACATGGCATGGTTTTGGTCTGTTGGTTGTAGTGGCAAGAACCATAAACATGGAGGTGTACCCTGACATTCTAGACAATAATATGCTGCTGACAATGTGACAATACTCTGGGAATGGTCAGCTATACTTCCAACAAGACAACATCCATTGTCACAAATCCAATTCTCTTTTATGTTGATTTAAAAATATGGATGTTCCACAATTGGACTAGCGTGCACAACTTGACCCTACTGAAAATCTTGGGGAAAACTGGAATGTGGGGTCAGGAAATATGAACAGCATCTATCTTCTTTCAGAGAACTTACCAGGCATTTGGGGGATGAATGGAGGGAAATACCAGCTGAAGTATATCAGACATTAGAAGAAAGTATCCCAAGGAGAGTATCTAAAGTTTTTAGGGCCAAAGCAGCCCCACTATTAACATATGCACATAAATACTACTTTTGATTCTTGCTCAGCTGTCCAATTACTTTTAGTAGGATAGTATACTGTGCTCCATGGAGCACAGTATGTTGTAGATATTCTTGTCTGGAAGCAATGTCTCTTGGGGACAATAACTTCATAATATGACATCTGATGGAGTATGATACAATTTTTATGTTGGATTCATATGAAAGGGGGCATAAAAGACTCTGTATACTTCCATATAAAATTAGGAGCATACATATAGTAGAAAAACATAGAAGGCTGTATGCGCTCTATTACATTTCCATAAAATGGGAGAATGTACAGAGCCATATTGCAGCTAAGTGCATAAGACCTTCCTGGTAATATAAAGTCCCTTGACCCTTTAGTGGCACGCCCAGAAAGTGTCCAGGGCTTGCTGCAGTGACCATGCAGTTAAACCCTGGAAGATTTCCGTGGACAGCTCTAGTGCTGAAATGCTGGCCAGGAAATAGTTATTGTGCCACTGTACACATTTGCCACTTCGAATTACCTCAGAAAAATCTGCAGAACTTGCTGCGCTGACATGCTAATAATAAACCTGCCATTGAAGGGGCTGAAGCTTTGAAAATAATGAAAATGCTGCCCAATTTGCAGGCAGCATATTATAGCTAAGCAAATAACTATAGAGTAAATTTAAGTACTTAAAGATGATCCTGCCATAAATGTACAGCAAGTGGTCATGGGTGGTGCATGAAGTATACTCGACTCCTGTGCCTGCTCTAAACCTTTTGGGTGCCAGCTGTTTCTGACAGCTGACACCCACCTGCAAAGGTCGCAATCAGAGCTTGCTCTGATTTCAGCTGTTAGCTAACACCCCATCACAATGGTAGCTCTAAGCCTAGTGTAGGCTCCCAGGACTGCAATATATTGTAGTCTATTTAGCCTTGCCTAGACCATCTGCTGGACTCCTAAGTATAAAAAGAAGGACTAAATGACAAGTTATACTGAATCTTTTCCTGCAAAACTACACATCAATCAGCTCAGCTCCTCCTGCTCTACGGCATGCTGCCTGCAGATTGGACTGAATTTTCAATGAGACAGATGTGCTTTAATTTTAGCGATCTAAATGTCGTACCCATGAGAAATCATAATTATCAGTAATTATTAGTTCAACCTTCATTGAGCTGGAAAAGGGTAGAAGTTGTGCTATGAATAAACTGAATGCCACTGCAGAAATATGAAAATCACACGAAAATGTCAGATATTACTGTCTTGTCTCAATAGAGTGGAAAACACTTAGCTTAAGATTAAAAAATGTGTTTTATTATTAGAACGAATGTTTATCCTGTGGTGGCTTGTAGCTAAGAATTAATTAGGTACATTTAGACACCTGTTCACCAGAGATAGTTTTCTTGTGAAGTGTGAATGCCAATGACATAGTATAGACTTTTACAGTGAATACTCCCGCTACTATGCTTATAATAGCATTGCTGCAAAAACTTTACATGTAGATATTTTTATAAATCCCATCCACAATGTGGCTTTAGTTAACAATGCTGCATTAGCCTAGCCTTTCTCATGGGATGTGGAAAGGATGTGATAGTAAAAGTCTAGGTCTATGGCACAACCCATTGGTGGTGAAATGCTACTTAAGGGAGAATATTGCATTTCAAGGGAACACTTTACTGAAAACAACTTGCTGGTAGCATCTACCGGTAGCATCTCACCGCCAATAGGTTGGGCCATACCATAGACTTTTCCCATCACATCCAGTCAACAATTACCAATGCTAACACAAAATCCAGTTGATCAGCGTTACTAGGCCAACAGCGTCTATACTTGCACCTTCTTTTACCTCCAAGTGTTGCATGCCCATGCTCAATTTTCTATTCATGACCCTCTAAAGGTGGTCTGCCCCGTCTTTTTTCTTGTTATACCTTGGGATGGTCAGTTTTATGCAACTACTTGTTATTCTAAAAAGATAGGTAAGATAGAGCTTCAAGGTACAATGCAGTGAGCGAATATTTATGATAGATTAATATGCCAATATTCAGGATGTGCTGATGTGCTAAAATTCTCAATTTTGCCCTATGACCCACCTCTGTTTTGCTTTTGGCTCATTGCATTGTCCTTACTTTGGCTAAAGCTGACCTTTATCTGTCTTCAAATATGGCGTGGGGCAGTTTTTGATCCATTTTGGACACTTTGAATCGCAATTATTGAACTGAATTGACAACCCATCTTCAATAGGAGCCCAAGAGATACTTACCCTTCCATGAATACCGGAATCCAGTGCTGCAGCCAGCTGCGGTCCTGGGTTTATTGTGACAGATGATGTCAAAGGAATTCAGGTGACCGCAACAGCCAATGAGATATCAGTTCTTGAACTCCTGGCATCATAGCACTAAGGAGAACAGGCATCTATCATAGTAATCTCTGGGACCACTGTGGGCTGCAGCATGGGATACCAATAAGTATATCTGTTTGTTTTTTTACCCAACGGGGTCCTATTGAATGCGCGGATTCCATGCGTCTAACAGTTATCCATGTGAACACTTCTATAAGATCCCATTGGTTACTATAGAAGCGCTTTCTGTGCACCCCTCTCTTGCCCACAGTGTCCATGTGAAAAATCCCTTAGAGGAATATGCAATGTTCATCAATTGTGTGGCAAGATTATTTTACCTGGGGATCCGGGGCGGTATAGGGGTGTTTGGAGCCAAAGCAGCACTAAATCATGGCTCCCAACTGGATAGAGAGTGAGCAGACTTTTTTTTTTACACATCTCTGAGAAACTACCTGTCAAATCAGGGTATGATGTTATACTATGATATTACATCACACTGCCGGAGCAATAAAACCATCATATTCCCCTTGGGAACTAAAAAAAAACGTACAAATCAGTTTTAAAAAGGTTTATTAATTATTAAAAAAATAAAAGGTAATACAAGTTAAAACTAAAAGCCTTTTCCCATATGTATAATAAACAAAATCTAAATAAAAAAAACACAAAAATATATTTGGTATCTCTGTGTCCCTAAAAATCCGATCCATCCAAGTAATGCATTATTTACACCACATGGTGAACGTCATCAGAAAAAAAATACACAATGTCAAAATTGCACTTTTTTGATCACCCTGTCTCCAAGAAAAGTTTTTCAGTACATTATATGGTACATTAAATAGTACCATTTAAAAATTCAACTCGTCACGCAAAAAACAAGCCCTCAGACTGTTATATTGATGGGTAAATAAAAGAGTTATACTTTTTTAAAGTAGGGAGGAAAAAGCAAAAATGAAAAAAAAAAAGAGGCGTGTCCTTAAGGGGTTAATTATACCATTATACCCTTGTGATACACGGTGTTAATAATACCCATAGCACCATGAAATATGATTTAGTAATATTTTTAGAATCCTAATTATCACTCCCTAAGTATACGCTAGATAAACAGATATTTCTGCCATGATGCATAAATATACGCCGTAGAGCTGTCAGTGATGCTGTCAGCCTCTCCAATCCAATCGCCAGAGCATTTTACTAGGCTTGTGACAATGACAAAAGATTTTCACCTTCTCTCTGTTCGTGTCATGCTCTCTTGATATGTCTTCTCCTCTTGTAAGATATATTGCCGATTGTGACCTGTATTTTGACCTAACTCTTTAAATCTTTCACCTTTTCACTCAAATATATTCTTGTTAACAAAGGCAACTGAAATCCCACTAACTACAAAGAGATATGTATCGCTATATAGACAAGTCAATCTTATAATGGGAAAAAAGGCAGAGAAACAAATCTTTTAATAATTGAACAGGGACAGAAATGTCTCATAACAATGCGGTTCTTAAAGCTTTGGGTGCTACAATGTAACAATATAAGAATAACCCACTACTGCTTTCTTGGTGATCTTTAGCGCAGGCTGGTTGATTGACAAAAGCGGGTTTGTCAGATTGTTTTTTGTGCCACATAGGGATTTTATTTTTTATCATTTTTAATATGGCTTTATAGAAGATCTGGGTTGTACAGAACCAAATTCTATACAGCTAAAAAGGAGTTAAATATACTTTGAATTGCATTCAGAGATTTTCTTTCCATATGAAACTAACAGAAGAAGAATTGTGCCGTATTAAGAATATATTCTCCTTTAGGGCTCAGTCAGACGGGCGTTTATTGCCGCCTCCATTGAATGCAAGCGCTGCGGGCGAGTGTGGGATGAATTGTCGGGAAGGGGTTAAATATATAACCCCTTCCCTGCAATGCATCCTGAAAAGTGAAAAAATAAACAAAATGTATGTACTTACCTGCTCCTGGCAGCCGGAGATCCCCGCGGCCGTCCTGCAGTGGGTGTGAAGGGGGTGTGACTCAGGCTTGCCCCTGATTGGCTCAGCGCTGAGCCAATCAGAGGCAAGTCTCAGTCACACCCATTCATGAATTCATGAATGGGTGTGACTGAGATCAGCCTCTGATTGGCTCAGGCTGAGCCAATCAGGGGCAAGCCTGAGTCACACCCCCTTCACACCCACTGCAGGACGGCCGTGGGGATCTCAGGCTGCCAGAAGCAGGTAAGTACATCCTTTTTTTTAATTTTTTCACTTTTCAGGATGCATTGCAGGGAAGGGGTTATATATTTAACCCCTTCCCGACAATTCATCCCGCGCACGCCGGCAGCCCATTGCTTTCAATGGAGTCGGCTGTATTGCCGGCTCCATTGAATTCAATGGGCAAACATCGTTCTTCTCTGCCACAGCTGGAACAGCTGTGGCAGAGAAGAATGATTTGTCTTTTATATGTTCTCAATGGGGTCGGCGCTGCTGCCGCCGGCCCCATTGAGCGCATATAGAGAAGAGAACAGGAATCGCAGATCGCAGATAGGTGCGATCTGCGATTTCTGTTCTCTAATTTATCGGACGAGCGCATAAAAAGCGCTCATGTGTCCGATACCATTGCAAAGCAATGGTTTTAAAAAATCGTCGGACGCATGCGCATGCGCAAATCGCGGCAATAAACGCCCGTCTGACTGAGCCCTCAGAAACACTGCTTAAAGGGAGGAATATGGTGCACTTTTGCAGGCATAATATGGAGTTGCAGAGATCGGGGGTGGATGCAGCGTTTTATTTTGGGGGGGGAGTTTTAACTATGTCCAGATATCCAAAAGAATGTCTAGCTCAGGCAAAGAAGTCCTTTTGCCTTCTGAATGTTACATTTAAAGAAAAATGTAAAAAAAAGTTAAAGGGTCGTAAAGGTAATAATTTGTAGGGGTCTCTATTTTAACTGTTGCTTGTGTCCTTGAACATCTATGGGCATCTTAGCAGTGATGTGGTTGACCTCCCTATTTGGTTCTGCTATGTCAAAAGTACCTGAAACGGCTGAATGCATCATCACTGAAATATAAGGCTGTGTTCACTTCTGCATCAGGGACTCCGTTGGACACCTCTGGTGCTAATATGTCACAAAATCCCAAATGATACTTTATCCAGTAAAATGTCGAGAAGTATGATGTAACCCAAAGAAACCCCCTTATAATCAACGGGGTCTGTTGGGTCTTGTTCAGGTCTGTCATATGAGGGATCCATTGCTGCTTGGCATATTGTTTTTCTGTCTCTAAGATGGAACAGGAAAATGAAATGCCCCAATGCAAATGTGAATAAAGGGAATCCAGTTTTCCCACTGTAAGCCAAATTGTTCATTGTGCTTTAAAAGGCTGATGAGAAGAGAATAGGAAATGCATCCATTAATGGAGAGATCACTTGATTCTGGAGAAACCTGATCGCACTTCTTGGCAGGCTGAGCAATGAGTAGTGTATAGAGATGAGCGAGCACGCTCGGTAAGGTCAGTTACTTGAACGAGCCTTGCTCATCTCGTGTAACTGCCTTCTTGTCCGAGCGTGCTTGGGGGGGGCAGCGGGGGAGAGCAGAGGGGAACGGGGGGAGAGTGAGAGAGATCTCTCCCCCACGCTACCTCCCGCCGCTCACCCCCGCTGCCCCCCTGAGCACACTCGGGCGAGAAGGCAGTTACTCGAGATGAATGAGGCTCGCTCAAGTAACTGACCTTACCGAGCGTGCTCGCTCGTATCTAGTAGTGTGCATCACTCTCAGAACTACTGCAACAGAGCTACACAGTTTGACGCTCAGTGAAGCAGAGGAAATGGACTAGATGCCAGTGCAGCCAGGATATTTCAGGAGAGGTATACAGACATTAACCTGGCTGGTGTAGTAAAAGGTAGAGATGAGCGAGCACCAAAATGCTTGAGTGCTCGTTACTCGAGTCGAACTTTCAGTGATGCTCGAGAGTTCGTTTCGAGTAACGAGCCCCATTGAAGTCAATGGGCGACTCGAGCATTTTTGTATATGACTGGTGCTCCGCTAAGGTTTTCATTTGTGAAAATCTTAGCAAATCACCAAAGTCATGTAAAAAACACAGAAATGGATAGGGCAGGCGAGGAGCAACATGCAGGGCTGCATTTCGGGCTCCGAGGTCTCACTATTAAGCCACAATAGTGGCAAGAGTGAGACACCCCCCCCCCCCCCACTGTCAGCATTAAGATCGTTCTCCTCTGTAACAGCTGTGGCAGAGAAGAACGATGTTAGCCCATTGAATTCAATGGAGCCGGCAATACAGCCGGCTCCATTGAAAGCAATGGGCTGCCAGTGAGCGCATTTTTAAGCCCTTCCCGAAAATTCATCCCACGCTCGCCGGCAGCCCATTGCTTTCTATGGAGCTGGCTGTATTGCCGGCTCCATTGAATTCAATGGTCAGTGCTCGTTTAATCGAGACGAGCACCGCGTGGTGTTCGTCTCGAGTAACGAGCATCTCGAGCACCCTAATACTCGAACAAGCATCAAGCTCGGACGAGTATGCTCGCTCATCTCTAGTAAAAGGTTTATGGGCCCTGTATCCCTGTTTATCTATAACACTTATAACAGCAGCTCAACTTTACTACACATCTAAATAATGTAGTCACTAAATAATACTCAGATACCAGTTCTTCATAGTGATTACAGTGCATTTACCTCAAGTGACTCAGACTCCGGGCGCCTCTAATTGGTGTTGTTCACTTTTGAATTTCTTCGTCATGATGACTTTTTTTCAACCACAATTAATCTCTGCACACTCTCTCCATCCTGCTGCAATCCTGGCTCCTCTCAATACTACCTCAGAGTAATAGTTCACCATTTGTGCTCCTACAAGGCAATAGTGCCTCCATAAAGTAATAGTGCTCACATAGGGTAAGAATGACAGCTTTCAACCCCCATAAGATAATAAATATTGCCCCCCTTTGAGCCCACAAAAGGTAGTAGTGCCTATTTTGCCCCCCAAAAATTAATAGTGCCCCCTTCTGCTCCTACAATGTTAGGCCTTAGTCACACGGGCGTAAATACGCGCGTATATACGCGTGTATATACTCGCGTATATACGCGCGTAAAAAAAACACGTGACCATGTCCATTGCCACCAATATGTTCTATCTTTTGTAGGTGCGTTTTTACGCGCGTATATACGTGCGTAAAAACGCCCGTGGGTTTTTATGCGCGTATATACGCGCGTATTTACGCCCGTGTGACTAAGGCCTTATAGTACTTCACCTCATAATGTAATAGTTTCTGAATGAGCTAATAATGCTGCATTTAAAGTCCCATAAGTTAATAGTGCCCCCTTTGTGCACCTTAATGTAGTACTGCACCCATAAAGTAATAGTGCCACCCTTTCTGCGTCTTGCATACACACATGACCTATCATCCTTTTGGCTCTGGCCCCTCCCTTTTATATTGTTTTAAATATTGGGAGGAGGAGACAGAGCTATGAAGAGGATGAGTCATGTAGGTACACAGCATGCAGTAGAAAGATATTAGGAGGATATTAAGTAACACTGCTGAATGCCTTAGTATTGTGACTGGCGAGTAGGCAGGAAAAGGGTGCCGTCTGCAGTCTTTATAACCTGCAGACCCGCGGAGGCGGTGATTTTCTCTAATCTACCCCCCAAATCAGGCTGTGTACATTGATGCAGTGTCTGTTCACATGGTTGTATGAATGTGGCCTTATCCAAATCTTTACTTTTTTTAATTTTTAAAAACATAGAGCGAACTTAAATGTAAAGATGAAGCAAAGTTTTACCTTGATTGTGATAATATCCTCAGCAAGTTACCTTATCTTAAGCCATTAAAAATCTATTGTTCTCTTATCTTAACAGAAAATCAATTGTGAAGCAATTAAAAGTGAAAATAAACTTGCACAAAAAGTTATCATAATGCATTAAAAGTCATTTTAAATTCTGAAACATCTGTACAGTTCAAAGAAAAAGTATGAGAATCCTTTGGAATTACCTGGATTTCGGCATTGATTACAAATAAAATGTGGTCTAATTATAATCTAAGGGCCTGTCTACAATGCCATTAGGCTAAGTTATCCATTTCCGTTTCTCTGTTCCATTTGAGGAGAAGAGAAACAGAAATAAAATTGGAATTAAATGTTTGCATTTGATTCACCATTGATTGCAATGGATTTAAAATAAAACACAGAAATATTTCCATGTGCTTCTGTTTCATTTCTGTTTTTCAAACAGAACACATAGCTCAATCAGCTGTTCTGTTTGAGAAATGCAAATGAAAAAAAAAATGAAACAAACGGAAATAAATGGAAATATCTCCTTTTTTAACATTGAAATCAATGGGGAATAAAATGAAAATGTTTAATTCCATTTTTATTTCCGTTTCCCTGTTAATCAGAACAGAGAGATGGAAATGGTTAACTGAGCCTAACAGCAATGCAGACAGGCCCTAAGTCACAATTTTAGCCAAACATATATGAACTAATTATGCAACAACAATACTTGGGTATAACATCCTGAGAAAAAGACTTAAAACTAGAGATGAGCGAGCACGCTCATTTAAGGCTGCTGCTCGATCGAGTAGCATTCTTATCGAGTAACTGTGTACTCGCCCGAGCAGCATGCGTGGCGGGGAGGGGGGGGGGGGGGGTCAGCGGGGGTCATCTCTACCTAAAACACATTTATTTTTCTTCCGCTTGATTGATGTACTTAAAAGATGCATTCAAGTTCTAAGGTCTCCTAATTTTTTTTTTCAGGAGTAGGAACAGATAGGAACATTTGTAGTGACCCAGAGTTATCCTTATACACTGTCTTATCCTTATTGTCATATCTAGGCAGTTCAGTTGGGGATGTTGACTTAAACTATCACCCATCATGAGTCAGAGGGAAGTGATTTTCATGCCACTTGCCCTAATTTGAAAAAAATCTTCCAGTCACCTTTTTTTCTAGCGTGTCAGTTTGCAGTAATGTATCTCAATTTTAGTCTGTGGGGAGAAGAATTATGAAAGGGCCCCATAGCCATGCTAGAGAATGCTGAGGTTCCACCCAGCCTAGCGTTATTTGTTCTTATGACTGGCCAGTCCATTTCTCTACATCCTGTCATAAATTACAACTGCACACCAAAAGTGAGATCCCAGGTAGTCTGAGTATGCCGGGATGGGTTAACTTTGAGTAGTAACCAGAAGGGGGAAAATATAGTGTAACAGTTCTGCCAAACATTCTTCCAGACTGTGATAGATAGTTCTCTTGTGAAAAGTCAGAGCTCTCAGGAATTGACAAAGACTGCAGCTAGCAGTCGAAACGTTGCTGTATTATCTGATCATGAGGAATAAATATGCATCCCTTGGGATGTTTTAAATATTTGCACCAGTGAAACCTTGCTGTCCTGAGGTCTGATTTCTACATATGCTATTCATGGATTTGGATCCAGTCCACTTTGGGGCAAGCAATATTAATCCCTGCATGTGATTTACATAGTGTGCTGCTGTAACCAGTCTGCTTGGAAGATATGATATACAAGAGAATTGCATTTAAAGCGATTCCCTTAATGCAAATGAGATTCTCTCCTTAGGCCTCCCTCACACAGGGCGTTTTATACAGCGTTTAGCGCTGCCTTTTCAGCCCAGCGCTAAACGCTGCACAACACTCCCATTCATTTCAATGGGGCTACTCACACAGTGCTGAAAACGCAGTGCCTCCCAACGCTGCGCTTTGACACTGATGCATGTTCTATTTTTGGCCGTTTTCAGCCCTGCGTCGCCCATTGAAATGAATGGGCAGCGGTTTTAGCACTGCTGAAAATGCGGCAACACTTGGTGCCGCGTTTTTGGCAGCGTTAACCGCTCGCCGATTTTCGGGGTGAGGGCTTGCAATAGAAGCCCTACCCCGAAAATCAGTCCCAGCTAGGCTAGGTAGAGAAAATAAGAAAGTAATACTAACCTAGCCGCTGCAGTCCGGGTCGCGGCCGCTGCTCTCTGCCGCTGATCCGGGCTTCCTCGGCACTCCCAAGTCTATTGCCGGAGGCCAGGTTTGAGAACCCCAGCTCCGGCAATAGAGTGCTGTGATTGGTTGTCGGCGCTTGCTCGATACCCAATCACATCCCAGCTTGCCGGTGCTGATTGGCTGAGACAGTCAATGAAGGGCTGTGATTGGGCATCGAGCAAGCGCCGACAACCAATCACAGCATTCTATTGCCGGAGCCGGGGTTCTCAAACCTGGCCTCCGGCAATAGACTTGGGAGTGCCGAGGAAGCCTGGATCAGCTGCAGAGAGCAGCAGCCGCGACCCGGACTGCAGCGGCTAGGTGAGTATTGCTTTTTTTCCCCTTCTTTTCAGCATTCTTGGCTGCGTTTTCAGCCGAGCTGAAAATGTAGCCAAAATGCTGGCATAAAGTATGCCAGCGCTGCTGAAACGGGGCGGAATCTGCAGCAAACACAGCGTTGCAAAATGCTGCGTTTCTGCAAACGCCCTGTGTGAGGGAGGCCTTATAATCAATAAGGTAGCAATAGCAAAAAGGTTTCAATGCTGTTTGCTACACTTCCATTCCATCTGTTCCCTTTACCGAAAATATGCACCTCCAATGACAAATACTTCAGCATGAGAACTTGATTTACAGTAAAAAAAGCTTTCGAAAAGCTATTGAATAGGCAAAAAAAAAAAAAAATAATAAATAAAAACGTTCTGTGTCATAGTTTATTTAAAGCGTCCGATGCTCACCTTTCCCCACTTCTGGGTTTTCCATCCGGGCCATGAAAAGCCAATATGATAATACCCCTTTAACTGCTGTGTATTTATTTACAGTATTCCTAGTTAGTCCTTATGATCTTATGACCCTTTGACGTGTGGCGATGATCGAGAACAAACGCTCCTCGGAACGTTCTTTCGCCGGATGAATGGTCTACGTAAATATGTCTTGTTCCTCAGCCAATCGTGTCTTTTGTGGTGCAGTAAAAATCATTATTGTTAGCAGCATATTCCCCAATGTGAACGAGGCATGTGCTGCTGAGACTGATGATACTGTATTAGGGACTAACAAAACAAGCTCCTGAACCCCTTGTACCTCTCGTGAGTCACCCCTATTTCCTTCTAGTCTGCAAGCTGTTGCGAACAGCACCCTCACTCCTATTGAAACTGTCTATCAGTTGAATTCTATATGCTTTGTCTTTTTTGTCTATGTTCCCTCTGACTGGTAAAGTAGTGTGGAATTTGTTGGCGCTATATAAATGTAGATTAATATTACTATTTTTACGTCTCCAATGTCTCTTGGTTCTAACATGTCATAAACAGTTTCTTCCATTGCTGGAAATCATTGATACTTTTTAGCAATTAATTCAATTAGCCATGATTGTTCTCAGCAAGAGAAACCTGCAGGAGCCAGGAGAAGCTCGGCGGGGAGAAAATGCAGTAAGAAGACTGACAGGGGAGGAATAGGTGAGTACAGAATTTTTTTTTTTTTAATGACAGACCCCCTTTAATTCTAAGTATAAGTAGGCTTATAAATAATAATGCATCACCGGTGTCATTTATACAGTTTGATGCTCTGTTTTTGCACCACAGCTTTCTTCACTTCTTCTCCTTTTAATGAATCAGATACACCGAAGAGAAAGTAGGTGAAAGGAATACAAATAAACAAATGAAAAAACAAAGAAACCTGAAACATTTAATTGCAAACTTAAGATTGATCGCTCTTCCTCAAGGGCATGGTTGAAATATGTTCTTTCAGATAATATATATTCATCTTCTTTGAGCCATGCGCAATAATTCACAATAACAGGAAAGAAGAGAACTGTCCAAAATCTGATTTTTACTCATAAATGAAATTACACTTTTTCATCCTGGCGTTGTATCTAGTAGGAAAACAAACAGGAACTCTTGAAGCTAGCAATCATTTTGATAAGAAAAGAAGCAGGGGACACGGTTAGGTATGCACCCTCCTGAAACATCTATTTTCTTTCATTTTCCTTCATTTGCTGTATCTTAGCAACCGATACCAGACCTAGAATCTAATCTAACTAAAATAAAGCTCTTGGAATTTCTCTGATCACTTAAAATACTTTGCTTTGAGTAGTGAACGCTTTGGTTTGGCTATTCAGTCAAACATTGAATGGATTACAATAGCTTTACTTAAGGATTTATTCCTTCTACTCAATGATTTGAATACAAACACTGGAGATGTTATATTTATACAGGAATCCGCACCGAGAGAGGCGACCACTGATCACAAATACTGATGATAGTACACTGCATAATGAGCAGTGCAATACTTGGAACTTATATTGTAGGCACAAACTACCGTATTTTCCAGACTATAGGACACACCTGACTATAGGATACGCCCAGGCTTTAGACAACAGAAAATATTTTATACTATTGTCACTAACTCGTCCAGAGAAGTACCACTTTTTGGTGTTGTTGGGTAGAAAGGGGGCTAATACTTTCTTATAGTATCATCTGCCATAAGGGGCACAGCAGAACGCCTATCTGAGTGAGCCCTATGTAGTTCTCCAGCACTGATGAAGAGTCTACATGGATTTTCTCTGTAGATACCCTTAAGCAATTTGGCTTTTTTTCCCCCATTTTTGTTTTTTCTTCCCTACTTTTTAAAAAGAATAACTCTTTTATTTATCTATCAATCAACGTAGTTGTCACTTGGCTTGGTTTTTCGTGGGATGAGTGTTTTTTTAATGGTACTATTTAATGTACCATATAATGTACTGATTAACTTTTCTTAGAGACAAGGTAACCAAAAAAGTGCAATTCTGAGGTTGTGAATTTTTTTTTCTGATGACGCTCACCGTGTGGGGTAAATAATGCATTACTTTGATAGACTTTAAAGTCTAAACAGAGTGAAATGGAAAAAGAAACCCAATTCTGCCATCTTTGGGGGAGGGGGATTAGTTTCTATGGTGTACACACTGCAGCATAAATGACATGATAAATTTATTCTGATTACTACGATACCAAATTTATATCGTTTTTTTTTTGCTGTACTAACTTTGAAAAATTAAATATCTTTGGAAAATTATTTTCTGCCGCCATCTTCTGACAGAGATAACTTTTTCATTTTTCCATCGATATAGTTGTGTGAAAACTCGTTTTTTGCAGGACATCCTGCAGTTTCTATTTGTAGTATTTTAGAGTACATTTGACTTTTTGATCACTTTTTTCTTGGAGACAGGGTGACCAAAAAATTGCAATTTCGACGTTGTGTAATTTTTTTTCTGATGACTTTCACTGTGCGGGGTACATAATGCATTACTTTGATAGATCTGACTTTTATGGACACAGGGATACCAATGTGTTTTGTTTTTTTAATATTGTTTTTTTGTTAGAAATATGGAAAAAGAAGGGGGGGGGGTAAAACTTTTAATATGGCTCTCCCGCCATACAAACTCTGAACCTTCATGACATAACTGTACGTCATGAAGTGTTAATGGGTTAAACTCAATGGTATCTTCCTGCAGACTTGAATGTTCACTCATGGAAGACAAGTTGTCAAGACAGCTCCTCTGCCAGTGGTTGGAATGTAATTAGCAGATGTAGCAATGTAAAATTTGAAGGGACTCACCTGGCACAGATGGCTCAACCTAAAAGGTTAGCTGCTATGTCTCTGGTCCAGGTTTGCCAAAAGTGGAGGTAGCCGTTGGCGAGGGTGACACCCTGTCTTGGTGACATCCAGAGGAGAGCAGGCACGGAGATTCCCAAGATGGGTGAGTAAAAAGAGGAGAAGATATTAGAAAAAGGTCTCCTGCACTCAGGATGCAACCTCACCAATGCAGTGATCGGATTGTGACACTTAAAGGGGTTGTCCCGCGCCGAAACGTTTTTTGTTTTTTTCAATAGGCCCCCCGTTCGGCGCGAGACAAACCCAATGCATGTGTTAAAAAAAAAAACCCGTTTAGTACTTACCCGAATCCCCGCGCTGCGGCGACTTCTTCCTTACCTTAGCAAGATGGCCACCGGGATCTTCACCCACGATGCACCGCGGGTCTTCTCCCATGGTGCACCGTGGGCTCTGTGCGGTCCATTGCCGATTCCAGCCTCCTGATTGTCTGGAATCGGCACACATGACGGGGCGGAGCTACGAGGACCAGCTCTCCGGCACGAGCGGCCCCATTCACCTGGGAGAAGACCGGACTGCGCAAGCGCGTCTAATCGGGCGATTAGACGCTGAAATTAGACGGCACCATGGAGACGAGGACGCCAGCAACGGAACAGGTAAGTGAATAACTTCTGTATGGCTCATATTTAATGCACGATGTACATTACAAAGTGCATTAATATGGCCATACAGAAGTGTATAACCCCACTTGCTTTTGCGGGACAACCCCTTTAATAGATAGCAGGGGGGGGGGTCAAGGTGCATGGACATCTATTAAGTATCACAATCCAATCACTGCGCTGGTGAGGTTGCATCCTGAGCGCAGGAGACCTTTTCTAGGATGTTCACTCATGCCATCTCTGTGCACTGAGAGTTCACTGTGAGACTGATTGCCTGCATTCCTAACATATTGCAGCAGTAATGGAGTCTGTCCACTTACTCTACATTCACTTGCACATCATCTTTGTGTTTAGCCCCTCCTAAGTAATGCTCGGCTTCAGTAACTGCACATTATTAAACAGCATGGCTTCCTCCCATGACTTAAATGCTCTACCTCATCTCACTGTTGCAGATTGGCTGTGTGTTACGGGATGGAGACAAAATTGAGCAGACTGAGTGAGGAAAGAAAGGAATGAGAAGAAACATGAACAGAAAGATTTAGGCAGTACTTGCAGCTGGGGTAGGCTAGGATCACTCAAGGGTTTTTCAAAGTGAAAGCTGGGCTGCTGGGGTCTGGGAGGGGGGAACCCCATTATCACTGTTCTGTACTTGGCTGGACATAGAGCAGACAGGGAAGGGGACGACCATTCACACTTTAGAAAGATTTATTTTTGGTAAAAATTGCATCTTATGATCAGAAACATAAGGTATATTTGTGAAATGCCGACATAAAATATTTTAATCCTATGACATGAAAATAGTTTAGATTTCTTCCACTATTTGCTTCTCCATACTTTTCATGTAACATCGGTTTTTCATTGTAAATTAAATATAAACTGGTTATTAAAATGCTAATGTAAAAAACGTTGGTGTATATACAAGAAAATGATAAAATGTTGATTGTCCTTACTACGCCCATTTTGCTTTGTTCCTATGATACTTATCTCTTATTGTTAAAGGGCACTGCTATCTACCTTGATGGAAATTTGCTTTATGCTAACGCTCATGTAAAGCCCCATTTACACGCAAAGATGATCGCTCAAAATTTGTTCAAAAGATAGCTTGAATGATAGTTTTGAACAATCATTTTGCATAAACTACTAAGTAGCTACTTAGTAGCTTATTAGCTTCATTTGCGTGCAAATGAGCCTCCCTTTGCTGTATGCAGATAACAGCAGGAGGTCTGTTATCTGCTTACAGCTCCATTGTTCTCCAGCGGGGCAGCAGCTGAAACAATGTTATCAGTACTCCCTTGGAGAATCACAGTGTGCGGTCCCTGGTATCAGCTGGCCAGCTGAAGGATGATTTTTATGCTGAACTAAAAATCATCATTCTGCAGAAAAGCATGCGATTAGCAATGATCATGATCGCTTGAACACATTTTGAGTGATAATCGTTGTGTGTAAATTGGCCTTCAGACATGATGGCTATCTCCATTGTTTCAGTAGCCCTTGTCACACACATATGTTGAGTATAAGTATATCAAACTGTAATATGAGCATATATAACTTTGTCATTTTTCCAGTGAAGTCTAACTGTTTCATTATCATCTAACATATAACAAATGAGACTTTATGAACTCTACACCAACAACATAAAATGTGGTCTTAGAATTGAACTCTTATTATTTTGTTTCAGAGGGATTGAGGGGGGGGGGTGTGGAGGAAATTTTGCCATTTGTTATTTGGATTTCATTTTTACGGCCCTCAGTGTGCAAAATAAATAATGTGATAACATTCTTCTCCGAGTCAGTGCAATTTCGGCGAAACAAAATTTATAAAGTTTTTTCATGTTTTGCTATTTTTGTACCCAAAAAAGGCCACTTTTTTTTTTTAAAGATTTACTTTTGTGTCGCCATATTCAAAGAGCCATAGCAATTTTTATTTTTCCGTCGACAGAGCTCTATGGGGCCTTTTTTTACAGGATTAACTCTAGTCTTCATTTATCCAATCTTTGGGAACATATAACATTTTGACAAAATCTGCAATTCTGACATGTTTAATTTTTATTTTAATGGCCTTCACCATGCAGTATAAATCATATATTAAATTAATTCTTCAGACAAGTATGAATACACTAATACCAAATTTATACAGTTTTTTTTCAACTTTTTCACTTTTTTTTTTTAAAGTACTTTTTGTTTATCACTGCATTCATAGACCCCTAACATTTTTCTTTTTTTGTCATTGGTGTTATGTGAAGTTCTTTTTTTTTTGTGGGATGAGTTGTACTTTTTAATAGTACCATTTGTTGATCTATATGATTTTATATCCTGTTTTGTTGCAAGGATAGATAGGCAAAAATAGCTATTTTGTATCTTTTTTTCATGGTGTGCTATTTTGTATCTTTTTTTCATGGTGTGCTATTTTGTATCTTTTTTTTCATGGTGTGCACTGTGGATTAAATAATGTTCTAGCTATTTTCTCTGGATCATTACGAATGCAGCAATACCACATATGTGATTTTTTAAATTATTTTTTTTCTTTTTTACGTAGTGAAAATGGAAAGTGGGGTTTTGACATATTTATTCTTTTTATTTTTTTCAACTTTTTCTATCCCTTAACTTTTTATTTTTGTCGCATTAAGGAACTTATTTCAGTATAGTACTGTATTTTGAAGCCTGTGAAACTCAGTCAGAGGATGAGTTTCATAGGCTACCATAGCTTGCAGACCCGGAGGCTATATGCAAGCCTCCGGGTGCCATAGCAACCCATCTGGACCCCGCAAGCACATCTTGGGGTCCAATGGGTGACAGAGGGAGCCCCCTCTCCCTGTCTGCCTTTTTTTTGCCGATGTCACACTGACTGCAGCATATAAAGAGTTAGATAATGTAAATCTAAGGTATCTTCAGTTCCCACTATTTGAGCAAGTGCCCATCTGTCATCCGGCAGCCAAGCACCACTCCCCCCTGGCATGGGATACCTGCACTAGACTTCTATTGGAGCACCATCTTTTGATGGTGCTGACGAGTAAAGCCCCTTAATGGATTCATGGATTGATTCTATGATCTAATGACTAGTGAGTTAATTGCTGAAATCAGAGCCATTGCAGTTGGTTGTATGGAGCATGTACATTCACTGTACACATTTTGCAGATGTCACCAATGAAGTTTGTCTAGTTCTTTCTGTGTTTGACTAGGTTTTCTGCAGATGCTACAATTTTACCATAACCATAGTGTGAATAAAACCTACTGCATGTCCGACCTGTAAAAAAAAAATAAATAGAAACTTGACAGATCTAATTAAATACAATGATTAGAGATGAGCGAGCACCCAAATGCTTGAGTCCGCGTTCTTCGAGTCAAGTTTTTCATAAAATTCGAGAGCTCTACTCGAGTAACGAACCCCATTGACTACAATGGGAGACTCAAGTATTTTTGTATGTGGGACGCCGGGTGCCGAGCTTTTTTTTTTTTCCGAGGTTCGTTTTTTTCTCTCTCTCTCTCCCCTGCCTACCAGACAAAAAAATTTGCCAATGACACGCGCTGCGTCATGGCTGGGAGGGGCTAAAACAGGCACGTCACAGCGGGGAGGAGCCAAAAACTGGGCGGGGTCGAACACGGCTTGATGCTCGTTCGAGTAACGAGCACCATCGAGAACGCTAATACTCGAACGAGCATCAAGCTCGGCAGAGTATGTTCGCTCAACTCTAGCAGTGATCCATTAAAAAGAGATCCATTGCAGATTGATTCTAAAGGGAAGTCTTGACTCCATCGTGAACAGATCCTAATATAACTGGTTTGGTTCAGTAACTCCTTTGAAATTTTTTCAAGAAACCGGAGATTCTTAGGCACAACTCGGATTGGATGGCACATGGACACCCCATCCATTTGCTGCCCAAAGTACGGGACCCCAAACATGTACGTATGCTAATTTCATCCAAGAATAGGACAACAATAGGACATGCTGTGTTTTTTCATTTCGAACTTTCCATCTGATTTAAAAAGAAGCCCGTGTGCGTAGACTCATTCAAATGAATCATGTGCATGTACACTAATGGTGGGTAACCTCAATTAAACTAGATTGTGTTCCCACAGGGAACAGAGATAGTGGTTGTGTTCCGTGAATATGAATTATGTCATAAATCTTTGCTATGTTAATACTAGGAAGTAAATATGAAAAGCACATGTGTGTCCTATTACAGTAAATACTAGGGCAGTGCTGGTCTACCGAGATAATTTAATTTTTTTTTAATTACAAAGGTGTATTAATGAGACTTAACACTTTGGAATAAAATTCATAAATTCCGAATTCTAATGTAAAAAGCGTAAACAAAATTGCTGTGTAAGGTCTGATAAATATTCCGGTATATTTATTCCTCTTGTAAAATGTCCTCAGAGGAAGTAACGTATTGTATTTGAATTATTACAGAGTTTCTGCCGTAGCGCTCTGCATAGTAATCAGTATTAAAAAAAAGAACCCTCAAATTTACCAGCCGCAATATTTTAATTAAGACTTGTGGTTTTGTACATTGCATCTCAGAGGAAATTACTTATGTAAAACTGACAGAACACTCGCTTGCGTGCTGGGATAAACAAATTATAGAGAAAAACTCAAACGGCGCTTTGCTGTTTTTGCACACTGTTCCTATCTAATTGAATAGATCATCTTGTGGTTTTGTTCCCAGCCCTAGCTTTAAATGCTGTTGCCAGGCCTAAATTGATTGCATGATTAAAGGGATCACAGTTGAACTGAGGTTAACCTCAGATAATGGAACAATGTGGAAACAATACAAAAGTTTCTTTCTTGTTTACAATCTCTTTGTAGGTGATAACCGTGTTCTCTAGCGACATAATACAAATGTATCCTTTTACAAGTCTTGCAATGTTCTAATATTTATGGATTATACAATAATGGGTCTGTTCAACATGACTGGCGCATAGCAAACAGGGTGCCAAAATTCAAAAAGGGGTTAAACGTGAACTGGAAACAATAGTGTAGGGGACTCATCCCCAAGGGATTAATGCTGCCTCAGCAGGCTTTGGAAGGGTGGCCATGTCTAGGATATGCTAGGTTTCATGATGGAGCACCCAACAGAACTGAGCATGCTCACCAGCTTTGAATGCATTATGCCCCAGCAAAAAAAGATAGATAATTTTGAGCTGCACTATAGAAATGCCACAGACTGTAAGAATGCAGAGAATTGGGCTGAGCAGTGTTGAGGAGGCCCAAGAGAGACTGGTAGCAGTAGGCAAGTGCTGTGCTGGATACTGGAAGGAGCCTGATGGCCAACATTGGTGCTGATGTGACTGCAGCCAAGTAAGACTGGGCAGGAGGTGCTACTGAAAGCTGGTGCTGTAATGGTGTGATGATCTGCAGTGGGACTGATTTGAGCAGCATCCAAAAGTGGTACAGGAATCTGCAGCAGGACTGCATGGAAGGTGACATGACCACTGCACTGAGAGAACTGGTGTGACTGGAGGTGATTGTACCATGACCTCAAACCAATGGTACATCTGGACTTCGACAAAAATCCAAAGGATGACACAGTAGGGTTGCACTCCTGACCCCGGACAAGTCCTTACCCTAGGCAGAAGATGAAGACCCTCCTGTATTCCTACAGAGCCCCATCAAGATTTAGGTGGATGCATTGCGCCATTGTGAGAACTGCAAAACACCCTGCTTACAGAGGGGGGCACATAGTGTATAATAAGGGGGGGGGGGTCTGTAGCACTAAAGGAACCTTTACATGGTACAACTTATGGCTGAATAATTGCTCAAAAGGGCAAATTCAAACAATAATTGTTCAGTGTAAACATGGCCACCGACAGGGTGTATAAGTTATTAGTTGCAAGTAGTTTCAAATTACAAAAAGAATAGTCACTGGTTGATCAAAAGTCATCTGGTGTAAAATCACAGTTGTTCACATTTGAATGACTTGCCAATGAACTCGCATGGAGATTTCCGCTATGAACGATATCTCAGCAAACAACTAATGAGCAATCATCACTCTGTGAAAAAGCAAATATATGACTGTCATTCATACACGTGAATAACTTTCCTGAGCGACTATATAAATCATAATTGCTCTGTGTTAAAAGTACTATAAAGGACTTTTCACAGGGGACAGTAGAGGCGGCATGATGCAATCTGAGCAGCAGTACATTCCACACCAAGATCCACAGGCTAACTGCCGATTTTGATGTAGAATTAAAAAAGGCTTAAAAACTGACTGTAATCATGCATCATAATTAGAGATGAGCGAGCATACTCGTCCGAGCTTGATACTCGTTCGAGTATTAGCGTGTTCGAGACGCTCGTTACTCGAGACGAGTACCACGCGATGTTCGAGTTACTTTCATTTTCTTCCCTGAGAAATTTGCACGCTTTTCTGGCCAATAGAAAGACAGGGAAGGCATTACAACTTCCTCCTGTGACGTTCAAGCCCTATACCACCCCCCTGCTGTGAGTGGCTGGCGAGATTAGGTGTCACCCGAGTATTGAAATCTGCCCGCCCGCGGCTCGACACAGATGTGTTCTGACATAGTTCAGGGAAAGTGCTGTTGATGCCGGAGCTGCTATAGGGAGAGCGTTAGGAGTGATTTTAGGCTTCAAGAACCCCAACGGTCCTTCTTAGGCCATAGAAATCGCAGATCGCACCTATGTGCGATCTGCAATTCCTGTTCTCTTCTCTATATGCGCTCAATGGGGCCGGCGGCAGCAGCGCCGACACCATTGAGAACATATAGAAGACAAATCATTCTTCTCTGCCACAGCTGTAACAGCTGTGGCAGAGAAGAACGATGTTTGCCCATTGAATTCAATGGAGCTAGCAATACAGCAGGTTCCACTGAAAGCAATGGGCTGCCGGCGATCGCGGGATGAATTGTTGGGAAGGGCTTAAATATATAAGCCCTTCCCTGCAATTCATCCAGAAATGTGTTACAATAAAAATATATACCGTATATACCGGCGTATAAGGCGACGGGGCGTATAAGACGACCCCCCAACTGTCACCTTATACGCCGGGAATACAGCAGTGCAAAGAATAAAAATCATTACTCACTTCCCCCGGCGTTCTGTGGCGCTGCTGCAGGATGTCGCTCCCTCCTGGTCCCTGGCAGAGCATTGCTTTCTGGACGCAGGGCTTGAAATCCCTGCCTCCAGAAAGCTACTGTGATTAGCTAACACACGCCGTCAGCAAATTACAGCCATTCAATGACATCATTGTCATTGGCTGTGATTGGCTGAAGGCACGTGTGTTTTCTGGAGGCGGGGATTTCAAGCCCTGCGTCCAGAAAGCAATGCTCTGCCGGGGACCAGGAGGGAGTGACAGCCTGCAGCGCCGCAGAACGCCAGGAAAAGTGAGTAATGATTTTTATTCTTTGCTCCGCTGTATTCCCGGCATATAAGGTGACAGTTGGGGGGTCGTCTTATACGCCCCGTCGCCTTATACACCGGTATATACGGTATATATTTTTATTTTTACACATTTCTGGATGAATTGCAGGGAAGAGCTTATATATTTAAGCCCTTCCCGACAATTCATCCCGTGCACGCCGGCAGCCCATTGCTTTCAGTGGAACCTGCTGTATTGCTAGCTCCATTGAATTCAATGGGCAAACATCGTTCTTCTCTGCCACAGCTGTTACAGCTATGGCAGAGGAGAACAATCTTTATGCTGACAGTGCGGGGGGGGGGGCACTCTTGCTGCTATTGTGGCTTAATAGTGGGACCTGTGAACTTGAGATGCAGCCCAACATGTAGCCCCTCGCCTGCCCTATCCGTTGCTGTGTCGTTCCCATCACTTTCTTGAATTGCCCCGATTTTCACAAATGAAAACCTTAGCGAGCATCGGCGATATACAAAAATGCTCGGGTTGCCCATTGACTTCAATGGGGTTCGTTACTCGAAACGAACCCTCGAGCATTGCGAAAATTTCGTCCCGAGTAACGAGCGCCCGAGCATTTTGGTGCTCGCTCATCTCTAATCATAATCCACAGTTAGACCTGCATATTTTGTTTTGGAATTCAGCAGCTGCAGATTTGGCTGCGTCCTGTGGCTTATTTTTGTCCAATGTGAAAGGTCCCTAAGACAGTTTGTTAAACTTGGTGTTTTTCTGTTTGCAAAAAAATGACAGCCTACAATGTCTAAATATAAGAATGGACAATACAGAGATCTTTCTAATGATCTATTCAAATCTAGGCCTGCAACCACCAGAAGTGGAATTCCTCTATGTCTGGGGGAAAGAAAGTTTATTCATTATATAAGTTCAAGAGGGGCCTGGATGTCTTTGTTGAGAAACATTATACTACTAGTTAAAAGTACTCAGTTTTTTGGAGATGGGATGTTAATCTGGAGATTTATTATGAATTAAATATTTAGAGTCAGGAAGGAATTTGCCCCTTAATATGGGGCAATTTGCATTCATAGAATCGTACAGTTGGAATGGACCTCCATGATCAATCATCAGGTCTAACCCTTTGTTCCAATGCAGGATGCAGACAAATGTCTGTCCAGCACCTGTTTGAAGACTTCCATTGAAATGAATTCACCACCTTCCATGGCAACCTGCTCCACGCATTGATCACCGTCACTGTCCCATTGCTTCTAGTCTTTTCCTTGCGCAAATGAGAATAGGGTTGATCCCTCTGCACTGTGACAGCCCTTCAGATCTTTATAGACAGCTATTAAGTCTCCACTCAGCCTTCTATTTTGCAAGCTAAACATTCACGGATCCTTTAACCGTTCCTCGCAGGACATAATTTGCAGACCGCTCACCATACTGGTAGCTCTTTTCTGAACTTTCTCCAGTTTATCAATATATTTTTTTTAATTGGGGTGCCTAGAACTGGACACAGGATTCCAGATGAGGTCTGGCCAAGGAAGAGTAGAGGGGGATATCTTCTGCTTGTCCAGGCGGCCTACAGTAAATGTTGCTGAAAATTGCAAGACTTAAATTCAGTTCCATTCTTCTACAAGGGGTAGTTTTGGAGAGAAGCAAGTGGGCAAGTGGATTTATGCAAGCACTACTTAGATAAATGGGACAGTCATAAGCATTTCTGCAACAAATCTATTCTGTGAATATACCGTAATAGTTACTTGCCTCCAAGTGTCCAGCCAACAAAGGGGCATAGTGATAGGAATAAGTGGACAATTCATGAGGATTATGCAAGATCACAAGATAAGGGCAATAGAGTCTCTTATTTGCACACAGCACCGGCTTGAGTTCCCAGAAAGGAAAATAATTTATTAGGTTTTCTATCAAGCTAGGAAAGTCTGGGACCCACTGGTTATTGGAATAAAGTCGAAACAATAATTCAGTAGCTGTAAAGCAGCTAAATGAAAAGTAAATACTAGAGATGAGCGAACGTACTCGGTAAGGCCGATTTCGCAATCGAGCACCGCGATTTTCGAGTACTTCACTACTCGGGTGAAAAGTACTCGGGGGTGCTGTGGGTGAGTGGGGGGTTGGAGAGGGGGGTGGGGGGGGGGAGAGGGAGAGAGAGTGGGCTCCCCCCTGTTCTCCGCTGCTACCCCCCACTCCACCACGCCACGCCCCGCCCCCCGGCGACCCCGAGTACTTTTCACCCGAGTAGTGAAGTACTCGAAAATCGCGGTGCTCGATTGCGAAATCGCCCTTACCGAGTACGTTCGCTCATCTCTAGTAAATACAAAAATCATACTTCAGATGCTCACATAAATACAAATTGCTTTACTTTCAGTAAAAAAAAGTTATTAAATGTCAATTAAAATAAAATACATTGCTGCCATTTCTTGGTCTTTTGATTTATTACCAGCTATTGTCTAATTTACAATTAATTACCAGGCCTACAGATGCAAATATTTAAGGGTTACAAAAGCCTAAAACAGAATGAATCTCCAAGTGTGACACTGATAGAAATTGACAGCCATTGTGCATGCACCACGGAAGCATCCAGGTTTAAACAATTCTGGGTATAAACATCATTATTCGGTGCCTTAATGCTGACAGATTTCCTGTGCAATCAACTGGCAAGATACAATATAACATTCATGTACATTAAGCAAATTCTCATATTCTAATCAAGCCAATTAGCAATAAATGACAAAGAGGTTAGCAGGATGACAGTTATGTTGCGTCATTGGTAATTAATTAGGTTTATATTTGTACTATGCTGATGAGATGTGTAGCAATAAGTATGAAATAATGAATCTCATGTTTACAAAGTTGCATTATGTCAAAAGTGCCATGGTTACTGTAATTGTTAAATATTTGGCTTTTTGATTTGTTGTTTATTTCATAAATACCATTCAAATTGTGCGACATGTATGTCAAAGTAATGCAATAATTAGGTATTAGACATTAACTTACCTGTACATAAAGAATCTCAACAAGCAAAGGAAGTGATTGTCTTAAATGGGGAAATATAGTAATGGGATGCTCATACTGTATAATGAGGTAATCTGGTCATATATTGCATTTAATAATGTGAGATCAAAGGAGAAAGAAGTTGATAGTATTGTAAAATGCCACATAACATCACATTAAGACCTTCTATTACAATCACCTAGAGTATTTAGTTAATATAGGTGATTGCATAGTTTAGGGCTCATTTTTAATAATTTAAGAGAAATGGATGAAGGCTTTAAAGGAGTTTTCTGGGTCTTATACCATCTTTCAAAAATCGTATATGTTCTCATGCCCAGCAATCCGGAACTGCAACTCCACAGTTGTTCCTCGGTGTTTGTTTTAAAAAGTATACCACCTGACCACTATAGCCAATTAGAGGGCCATAGTGGTCAGGTGCCAGTCTCCTGGCATCACCACTGAGAGGCTGGGAGCCATGATACCAGAAGAACAGTACCTGACCACCATGGCCTCCGTTTTCCTGAAGCAGTCAGGTGGCAGCTGTTCTATATGATACATTGATAGGACCATGGGTTTCCAGCGCTGGTTTGCCAGGGCTGAGAACAGAAAAGTAAGGGCCCTTTTACATGGGTCCGTAAATCATTCAGTTTCCTACATACATCGGGAATTTGAACAATTAAAATTCAGTGTAATTGTTTTCCTCAACTGAATGACAAATGAGAATTCATTCGCTTCTTATTTGCTGTTCAGTTTATGCATGCATAAAACTGAATGATGGATCGGCCCATGTAAGCAGGTAGACTGCCTGTTTTCTGTGAATTGAGGCAGCCAGGCCAGAATGATGCCCCAGCCCACTCTACCTCTATTCACTAGTGATGATCATACCTGTGTAAAAACACTGTCATGTCCCGAAGCCCATCCCCCGAACAGTTCCTGGGCTATGTTTACACAGTGGAACAAAGAACATAAACCACCTCAGGAAATGTGTGGAATAACAGATGGAGAGGGAAACTTTCCCTATATGACTCAGAATAAGAGGCCATACCAGCCTCTAATAAATGTCCTGTCCTGATAAGAATGCACCCAACCCATGATCCTCGGCCACTCACTGTCCCTATCTGGTACAGAAGTAAAGAACTAAGCAAGAATACAACTACCACCAATATCCACAGTACTTAGCTTGAGATGAGCAGGGAAAAACAGGAAACCAAGATCCAGCTCTGATTCCAACAACCCTCAGATGAAGACTCAGAATAATCAGTACAGGTCCACTGCCAAGAATAAAAGCCCTTTCTAATATTACGATCGTGTGGGCAAACTAAGCACGGGAGCCCACACGATTATGACCGAAGAATGGATATGCACACGGGTTTCAGACAAGTGGCCCTAAACTACAAGGGAGGATGACATGGCCCTACCTGAACAGGGACATCGCCCTGATAAAGGGCCGCCCAGTGGTCTTTGGATCTGGGCCCTAGCTGATCCTAGGAGCCACGCCACAAGAACAGGATACATAAACATGCCACATGACAGGGACAGAGCAACATGACACACAGAGCCAGGAAACAAAGCATACAACAGCCGAAATGCAACCACTAGTAACAGGTGATAAGCTATATATAAATACCAGGTATTAGTTGACATTTTGATCAAAACGTGGAAGCTAGTGGGCCACTTCATGGCTCCTGGCTATACCACTAGTCTCTACACTAACCAGGTGTCCAGCAGCACCGGACACTGTTCACACCGCAAGCTGCAACAACACAGACAACAGAACACAAGTCACAGCAAGCGGCAACAGCCCAGACAACAAAACACAAGTCACAGCAAGCTGTACAGGACAGAAAACAGAACACAAGTCACACAGCAAGCTGCAACACATAGAACCTGTTCACACCACAAATAGAGACAGAATGAACACTGCACAGGACTGCTCACACCAGATAACAGGTAGTGCATACAATACGGACGACACCCAGAGCTCACATGTACACAGATGAAACACATAGCGAGTCTAACAGTGTCCTCATACCAGGGGGACAGATAGTCAGCCACCGTGCCGACATAGGGAACTGTGTCAGGGATCCACCAACTGACACACAGATGAGACATAAATGGTTTGGAGGCCGCACCTGCCAGGGGAAGGGAAGAGGGGATCTACATATGATACAGAAAAGGACTACAGGTGTCCAAACCATCTTTAGTGAAGCAGAGAGACACAACAGACCTACATGCAAACACAGATCTGAGTGGGAACAAAACAGATACATCCAAACAGTACAAGACCAGCAACAGCTACTTACAGGAGCTGGGTTTATATGTGCTGCGGCTAAAGGAGATTGGCCGCTGGGGTATACCACACCCAGCCAGCTCAATTAACCCTAACCTGTGGAGCTGTGCTGCTAGGAACCTTAGTACTACAGATCCCAGCAGCGCATGTAACACCTAATTGCTTAGCAGATGCAACAGATAACACTCCCACCAGTGCTAGAGAAAGCTGAGAGGAAAATCTAAAACAGCACTGGCATAAACCACACCTCTGTGAATGAAAACTAAAACCTGCCACAGCAAGCACAGGAACAATCATTGTTGGGATAACCAGTTAGGCATCTGCGCCCAACAGGTCATCCTGTGTAGAATAACTCTAACAATTCTTTAGTTATTTTAACAGTTGGATCTACTGTATATTTTTTTTTAAATTGTATAATATACGGACAACCTCTGTAATAGGTTTTCTATGAAATCTAGAAAATTAAAATCTGCATATTTGAAAATCACAAATTTAAATGAAAGAGTTTAATCCAAGAATTCAAGACGAAAAAAAAGTTGCAAATCCTTTTGCATGCCATATTATGAACCAAACATTGCTTCTCGGAGAGAATACTTCAAAATATGGTGCTATATGGAGAACCATAGGATAGCACAAGAAGTGCCTTTAGCTCTGTAATATAGCCATATACAGTAAATGGATGACTCTGTTCATGTTGTCATGCTGTATAGTATATAAATGAAGCCTAATCATTGCATATTAAAACTTTAAGCAACTTTCTTACAAGCTTTGTTTTCCCATTTTTCCCTATTTTTGAGTTCATTGGTTCCTGTCAATAATTGTAAACATTTACTAGCTAAAAACTGGCCCTACGCACACAACTAATACAGTATGTTCATATCCGTGTATCACCTTCTTTGTGAGTGAAATACAATTCTCTCTGTCCTGCTCTTCGTACGTATCTAGACTGATACATTGTAATTGCGGCAAAAATATATTGCCTTCTTTTTTAAATTCTCATCCTTTCAAAACATGAATATATCAAAATGCGTGATTGATAACTTGACACATCAATTATATATGTCTTCTGTTTGAAGACTTTGTTGTAAAATTAAAAATGTGCTTTTACCAAGGCCAAAACAGTAAAGACCTGAGTATGCCTGAGTCAGACTTTTTTTAAATTAATACCCAATAAAAAAATGAATATTGCACTCAAATGCCAAAAAAGTTTTACACTGTATAATCAAAAATGGATGCTGATCAGCAATATTTCATTTATACTTGGAGGTTACTTGTCCTGCATTCTTGTATAAACTACTATATCAGACTGCATCGAAGATAGCTGATACATTTTCAGGCACTTTACAAGCTTTGGCTTGTTCTGGTACTGAGGCACATGGGAAGACTATTGTCATGCTGGATATTATGTTGTACAGCACTGTAATGAAGATCTGTGTGGCAGGTTACCTAGACAAACTTTATTAGATTTACTTATATGATTGCTCTCTAGGAACATGTATATTTGTATCATATCAATGCTTTAATAGGACCATCACTTAATAACTAGAAGCAATAACATTTGATGTGGTACATAGAATAGCATGTGATAGAATGCACCTATCTGAATCTACATAAGATTAAAGTAATAGTGATAAACCTTATGCTAAGTCTTAGGCCTTAGTCAGACAGGCGTTTTTTCGCGTGATTTGCGGATCGCATGACGGATGCGCATCCGCAAATCGCGTGACCAGTGCCCGAAAATCGCCCGAAAATCTGCTCCTAGCCGCGTTTCATTAGAAACGGGCCGGAGCTGTCCAGCGCATTGCATTCAATGGAGCCGGCAATACAGCCCGCTGAGCCAATCAGGGGGCAGGTCTGACTCACACCCCCTTCACACCCACTGCAGGCCGGCCGCACGGAACTCCGGCTGCCGGCACAAGGTCAGTATATATATATTTTTTATTTTAACACTTTTCTGGATGAATTGCAGGGAAGGGCTTATATATTTAAGCCCTTCCCGACAATTCACCCCGCGCACGCCGGCAGCCCATTGCTTTCAATGGAGTCGGCTGTATTGCCGGCCCCATTGAATTCAATGGGCAAACATCGTTCTTCTCTGCCACAGCTGTTACAGCTGTGGCAGAGAAGAAGGATTTGTCTTCTATATGTTCTCAATGGGGTCGGCGGTGCTGCCGCCGGCCCCATTGAGCGCATATAGAGAAGAGAACAGGAATCGCAGATAGGTGCGATCTGCGATTTCTGTTCTATAATTTATCGGACGAGCGCATAAAAAGCGCTCATGTGTCCAATACCATTGCAAAGCAATGGTTTTAAAAAATCACCGGACGCATGCGCATGCGCAAATCGCGGCAAAAAACGCCCGTCTGACTAAGGCCTTAAACAATCCTGATAAAATTAATTTTCTTAACCCTTTCACAAGCACCGATGGTAAATTTACATTGCTGCTGTCAGGACCGGTCGCTCGCGGGTCCCCCGTGCCCTCGCTGCCCGTCCTGTCACTCAGGTGCCATGCGGCGCAGGGGAGCCCCGGTCCTCATTACCTCCCCTTGCCACCGGGCTCCTCTTCGCTGCCGGGTTGCTAGGGACGCGGCAGGGACCTCTCCGCGCCGCATCCTTGGCACCATGGCAACCCGTCATGCCTCTCCTTCTCTGCCTCCTGCAGGGCTAGGGGCAGATTTCCCAGCACTGTTGGCTGTACCTAGCTATTGTTGAACTCCCCCCCCCAATCAGCTGCTGGGGCGGGACCTCTGACAGTGATTTTTGTTGTGCCAAGATACTTAATTCCCTCATATTGCCGGTCAAAAGAGTACTTATTTTGTAGATAGTGTATATTTAGATATATTCATAAGCAAAAGCTCTGAGTTCTGTGTGTTCATTTTATAATGAGAGATCTTATCAAAGAGATCTTAGCAATAAGAGATCTTTAATAACCTCCGATGCAGTATCTAGAGAGTGTGTGGGATCTGCTAAAGTCAATATATTCTTCATCTGCATAAAGTATGCCATCTCCAATCAGGACCCCTTTGATTGGGGGATTTTCTCAAAGAGCCTGGGCTTATGGTTCTAATGACAGTATAAATATTAGTGGAGACAATGGGTAGCCCTGTCTAGTGCCATTTGAGATACTAAAGTCTGTTGATAGGGCCCCATTTGTAGAGACTCGGGCTGGGGAATTTGAATGAAGTGCAAATACAGTTTGAAAGAAAGGCCCCCCCAAAGCCCATTTTACCCTAGGCCACAAATGCATACAACCAATTTATGTGGTCGAACACCTTTTCCGCATCTAGAGGTAGGAGAACTGTGGGGATTTTCCTAGATTCTATGAAGTGTGTGATGTTTGGAACCCTTCTCATATGGTCCGGTGCTTAGTCACCTTTCAAGGGGCTTTAATTTTACCAAGTATCTCTTCCAAGAGTTTATTCTTTCCTTTTTCACATATTGTCCTAGCCTCATGAACGAACACCTTATATACATTTTGTGCGTGTTCCACAGGACAGGAGGATTTACTTCAGTGGGCGTGTTTAGATTTAAATATTCCATTAGGTCCCTTTCAAGAGTTTAATTATGTCCTTTCTGCGATAGCAAAAAGTCGTTACTTTGCCATAAATATGTTGGCGGTTGATTATATTGTTCCTCTATAGTTAAAGAGATCGCTACATAAATGGACCACTTAATTGTTTCAATCATTGATTTCTGAGATAGCAGTGATAAAGTTCTATCTGTTATAAACATATCAATCCATGAATAACTTTTGTGGATGTGGGAGTAGAAGGAATAATCTTTCTTGGAGCTATGCTTTGCACGCCAAACATCGAATAGCTCTTCTTTCCACTGTACGATCACTCAGGGATTGAACAGACCTACGCAATTTAGAAGTTGTATCTAGGCTAACATCTGAAATTATGTTGAAATTGCCACAGATAAGAAGTCTGCCTTGCTTGGGTTATTTTTTAATTTTATTAAAGGGGTTGTCCCGCGCCGAAACGGTTTTTTTTTTTTCAATAGCCCCCCCCCCCCCCGTTCGGCGCGAGACAAATCCGATGCAGGGGTTTAAAAAAAAAAAATGGATAGTACTTACCCGAATCCCCGCGCTCCGGTGACTTCTTACTTTCCTTGCGAAGATGGCCGCCGGGATCTTCACCCTCGGTGGACCGCAGGTCTTCTGTGCGGTCCATTGCCGATTCCAGCCTCCTGATTGGCTGGAATCGGCACACGTGACGGGGCGGAGCTACGAGGAGCAGCTCTCTGGCACGAGCGGCCCCATTCAGAAGGGAGAAGACCGGACTGCGCAAGCGTGTCTAATCGGGCGATTAGACGCTGAAAATTAGACGGCACCATGGAGACGAGGACGCTAGCAACGGAACAGGTAAGTGAATAACTTCTGTATGGCTCATAATTAATGCACAATGTACATTACAAAGTGCATTAATATGGCCATACAGAAGTGTATAACCCCACTTTGTTTCGCGGGACAACCCCTTTAATTTTCACTTGATAAGAGAGGTTCTATCCTCTGAAACACATTGCATTATATTTTTCTGGTACCCTACTTATGGTGTTAGCCTACAATTTAAACACCAAATCGACAGTTGCTTTAAGACGCACTTGGATTTTTTGGGGGGGGTTCTTTGTCTTGAGATTCCCCTACAAAGTAAGTGTAATTCTATTACATTTCATCCAATTTAACATATACTGTCTTTATTATCTTCAAACTCCTGGACCTCCGGGACTTATTTATTTTTTTGGTTCTTGTTCTTATATTACTGAGGTGTTCTCCACCCTTTGAAGCTCCTGCAGATGCTCTTCCCTGACAGTTGTTTTGAGAAGACAAAGAGTTCCCATATTAAGTAATTAATTCATTTCTAAGGCCATTCCAGATTGAGGTGTGATGGTTTGCCCACCCAGGGTAGACTGATAACATCAGATAAGTCACCTCCAGTTCAGGAAATTTGTGTTCATTACTTTTTTGGACCTTGAAGCTCTGTTTGTTTTAATTGTATATACATCCCGAGTGCTATCACAGTGGATGCCTGGAGCTGTGATGAGATGGGGATTTCAACTCTGATTGGCCGGATCTCATGAGTTACGGAACCCTATCTTATATGATTGGTTAATGAGCCCTGTTGGCTCAGGCCTCAGTCTTTAAAAAAGCTGTATGTTGCCTAGTGGCATTTTTATAGCCCCATTTCCCCTGAGGATGCCATATCATCTCTAGTGAAACATATTGAGGGAGTTGAGTGCTTTCGTTAAATCAGATCCCCATACTGTGTTTTTGCCCTATCTGGATGGTCACACTTTAACTCTTTGGTGTCCGAGGGTGTAGCAGCAGTGGATGGAGAGCTACCTTCCCTACATTTATGCATACCTGTGGGCATTTATATCTACAGAAAACGTTTTGCCTAGATATGTGTCATTTAAAGGGATTCTGCCATCAGAATTAACAGTTCTAATCAGGCACCATAGTGCTCCCTGACACGTCACAGAACTTGGACATATGTTTGTTAAAAAGAGAAGAATATTCATTACAGTAATAACTCACATTTACATTCTGGCACCCTGTATGCAAATTGATCCGCCTTGAGTCACGGAGCCAGGCCACATAAGTATAGGCCATCAATAGTTTACAATTGGGCAACCCCTTTAAGACTCAAGAACCTTTCATTTAGCTTTCTAACTGAAAAAGCGAAAACTTCAGTGAACTTCTACGAAACTATGTGATATTATTCTGCTATTACCATAAATGAGGCTGCAATTTTTGTTTAAGAAACTCTTCTAGGATATGTTCTGCACAACTACTTCTCTGAAAAATCACAATTGCAGCAGTATATGTAAAAAAATAGGATAACATTTTTGCATGTGGTTTTCGATGCTGCAGACAAAGCGGAAAAAATGTTGAAAATGGAAATTAGAACATAGAACAAAATTTCCCCAAAATTACAAGCGAGTGTATTTCATGGCCTGTTTGCTTTTTGGTTTATGCTACTGAATATTTAAAAGACTTTCCGTAACAAGAGGGCTGTGAGTTCATATATTTACAGCATATGTTCAGCTGTGGCATTATAAAACACTGGATATCTGAACAGAGTCATAACTATAGTGATGGTTAATAGATAATACAAGGAAAAGACAACGCTTTAGGGATTTTATAGAACAATCACCAGGAATATTTGTTTAAAAGATGGCTTCAATTTTGCAGTGGCTTAAGATTCCTTGGTAGTACTTATAGACAAACAAGTATTAAATGACTGTGTGGGCTTATGTGAGCATTATTCAATATCACATTATAAGAAGAAATTCCACAGCCTGATCCAAAAAAACACATATTCTAAAGTTTATGCTATTGTGTCTTAGTACAAAAATGAAACTTCCGCAGTTCTATTTCTGTATAATGCATGTGTTTAAAAGTATTTTTCATCAATCTGATATTGAACTGTAATGGTCCATGTCATTTTTCTAAACCTTTTCCAATCAAAAATGCAGATCATATTTCCGCAACCATCTTTGAAGCAGCTGTAAAATGTAATTTGATCTGGACGGATATTTTAATACATTACACAGCTTCAATAATTCTGTGATATGATAATGGCTTAGTGTATTACAGACTTAATATAAATGACTTCTCAAATTGCATCTGAAGAATAAATTAGAATGTGTAAATGAGATGCAGACATTGGAAGTCCTTTATAACTCAATTATACATATATATATATATATATATATATATATATATATATATATATATATATATATATATGTCATAACTTATCATTTTGGTTAAACTTCTCCCTCGTTATTATGCAGGGCGCAAATATGGCGCTGCTCATGAACATCACCATCACACCTAAGCAAGACGCAGTTATGTCAATAATGTACAAACATGTACATATATATAAACAAGGGGAACACAAATATAGGAGAGGGAACGCTACTCCTATCCAGCTTCAACTTGACCAGCCCCCAGATAGGAATGACCCAGCATCTTGAATCTAGAGGATCTAGCCTGTCTCTAAATGGAAAATAGAGAAGGGAAAACATATTGACAAGACAGACAAGAGTAGACTCAGACTTCCAACAACAATGGAACAGATGGAACAAACAAGACCGGACTTTTTGATCACCAGGACTTTGATCACCATCGGATGGGTGGCTCAAACAGGGCATGATTTAGACCAGATAAACAAACAGAGATCCACACAGCATGCACACAAGAGAATAACTGGCACCCATATGAGGGTAGGACAAGCATAAATACACATCAGTTACGGCTGATTGGCTGGCTAAGGTAAACACCTCCCTGTTAGCCAATCAGTTTATGCACCTCATAGGTATTTAGGAAGAGAAGAAAAGAAAGGAACATTAAACAATGAGAAAGGCATTGTTTTAAAGTGCTAAATCACATTGCAACAAACCTATCGATTAAGCTTATCATGGAGATAATTAATCCTTTCAATGGGAAGAGCGTACCTTCGTGCGGGGCTATTTTTATCAACTTGGTCCTTCCTATTGAATGCTCCTGGATCCCCTGGTAGCTTTTTGCTGCTCCAGACATCTCTGCAGGTCCACTAGATCACGGACAAAGGGTTTATCTACACATTGACTTGGGCAGAGGGTGCATGGTGGGATTTCCCTAGCCAGGGTTAACCCACCGTGCACCAGGTGAGCCACATTTCACCTTCCACGTTTATTCAAACACTGGTTTTACAAGGCAAAATTTTGACCCTTTTTTTATTAAACAAGGGAATTTTTGCAGTGACAGAAAACACAGAAGGCTCCCCAGGGAACTTCCACAGTGACAGGAAAAAGACATTTCTCGGCGCTTACCACTGAATGCTCATGAGCATAGACATGAAGCAAGATCACATGGAACGGGGATGATGCCAAGACACAGCCTTGTCTTCACCTCCTGATTGCGGCTGGCAAGTTGCAACATATAAGCTATTATTTTTTCCCATCCATCCATTACAATGGGAAACTTAGTTAAAGAGAAAGGAATTTCTGGTGAAGTTTTTTTACGGGGTTCCAAGCACCAAGATTCCATATCGGGAAGAGAAGACATTTTGACTTATCTGTGGGGCCCTTACTTGTCTCTGTTTACCTCTATTCTTGGTGACTGTTTTTTTAGATACACAGTAAAATAGTTCTAGAACTAGAAAAAAATATAAAAGCCTCCAGCTAATGATCACAACATACTATAAATTATTCGTACTCTAATCGCAAATGCTTTCTAAAAATAACATGTATTATACAAAAGGCATCTTATGGGCGCCCACCCACTGGCGTTTGCGATTTTCGTGCATAAAAAAACGCAGCGTTTTCCCCGCGTTTTCCGCGGCGTTTTTTGCCGCGTTTTCGCGGCTTTTCCATTAATTTCCATTGACTTTCATAGGTGCATTAGGAGAACAATAAGGACACATATGCAACTGACAGTTCCTATGTTAAAAAACGCAACGCAATGCAAAAAAAAACGCCAGTGGACAGGAGTACATTCAATTCTAATTGCTCTTGAGAAAAAACGCAAAACGCAAAGAAAAAAAAATCGCCAGTGGGTGGGCGCCCTATATCAGTCTTTATTTATACAGCTCATACAATTATTTATCCTCATTTTGGAATGGCCTAAACCTGCACACCAACACCTCCCCAATCAATCCGGAATGCAATATTTTGTTCTGAGCTCAACAAGATATCACCGATTGAACTTTCATTTCTCCACTTGGGACTATAAAAAGAGATAACAAAAAAGTGGGTGCAATAGCAGAAAAATGAATGAATGAACTGTGTGGGAGATAAAATCGATAGCTATGAATATATTGGTGTTAATATTTTATGAAATTTACTGACCAGTATCCTTACTTTCTCTTGCGTAGCTTAATCTAGGCATTTTACACACATTTTTGTTCTCTTCCAACAACGAACAAAAGAGATCAATTTACTTGTCAGCATGTGCCTTCATTAAGGTTTGAAGTTTTAAGAGCCAATGAATAGAATGCACATAGAAGGGGAAACTCACAAGTTAAAGCATTAAAATATGTACAATTCAAAATGCCTAAACTCTCAATCTATCTATAGAAATGAAAAAATATTGTGGTCTATTAGCATTTACCATACTCTTACGTGACAGAGGGTCGGATGCGACTGAACGGATAATTATCATCATACTCTTACGTCTCATGGGTAGTAAGGAGCGAACATTTGCAAAAAGTTCAGATCAATCCGAATTAGTACTAAAGAAACTGGAAGTTTACCAAAGTCCCCCAAACTGTTGCATAACACTGTCTAAAAGCCTTGTACAAGCCCTCTTTCGAGTATGAACTTTGCTGAAAGCTCAGTTCAGGAACTGAACTTTTGGCAAAGTTTGACCCGAAACAGGGTTCCACAGGTTCAGTTTGCTCAACACTACTAATGGACACAGTGGAGCTGCACTAAGCAGATGTTTCCTTCATCCCCCCTAGTTAAAAGAATTCTCTGCTTTCATTCGGGGAGAGCTGGCTGTGATTGGCTGAGCACCTAAGCCAATCACATTCAGCTCTTTCAGCAGGTGGGGATTTTAAATTGTGACATATAATTTTCGGTCCATCTGCGTAAAAAACAGACATGTGACCGTTCCCATTGCAAAGCATTAGGTATATATAGGTGCGAATCGCAAGCGCACCTGCAAATCGGGCTTACAAACGCCCGTGTGACTAAGCCCTCAATCCCTAAATCTGCATGCAGATTTCCCAATGCAGATTCTGCACACAAATTTCAAATGTAAAGAAAAAATCTACACTGCATAGACTGCAGCTTGAATTCTCATTCAAATGAATGGGACACTTAGAAGACATGGATTTGATATGGATTCCACAAGGATTCTGCAGCAAAAGAGAGCCATGTGAAAAAAACCTAAATGTTCATGTTCAAGTGGAGCCCTATTTGAAATTTTGTTATGGGGCTCAGCCTATTTCTTTAACCAGTGCAGACAATAGAGGTACATGTGTAATGCACTGATGCTCAGCAACAATAGATTACCATCTTTATATGATAAAACAATGAAGAAATAGATGATACATCACTCACCTAAGTAATAAAAAAGGCTTTTTTATTCCAATTGGATTTTCATAGAAGCATGTGAAAACACGTGCATATGGTAGGCGACAGCTATTTCGCGTGATACTACACTTTTTCTGGCCTTACATATAGCACACATGCCATCACGTCTATTTAAAACTGCCTGTGATGTGGTTCCTATGGAAACATGCAAACAGTGCAATTAAATGAATACAAGACATTATAGAGACATGCTAAGATTGCTGCGGTTAAGTCCTAGGGAGAAGAAAGCATTAGTACAGATAATCCACTTTGCTTCTCTTATTACAGTAATTTTTGCCGATCACGCCCAGCTCTTTCCACCCGCTCAATACCTGCAACTTGCAATACATTTATACTAACAATCTGCAAAGTCTGAACATACAGGAGTATCTATATCTGTTGTACAAAACATACTGAAGTGGCCTAGAGGGTCCTCCAGAATAGCCACACATTCATTGTCCTGTCACATCTGCCTATGTGCTTCAAGGAGGCATAGGAGGTGCCTCACATTGGAGAAGCCTTGTTTTCCCCTTCTTCCTAAGTGAAAAGCTTGGCAACAGCTGGCTGCTAATTGGCTGTATGTAATGCCCTCACTGATTGGTTAGGGATTGTGTTTGGAGTTCAGAGCAGGAAGGTACACAGTGAACCTCTATGCTAAAGGGGAGGGGAGAGGAGAAAGTGCAGGAACAAGACAGGAAGTGAAAGAGGAGTTAGAGGAGAGTCTGCTTAGGCAGTCGTTGGAAGAGGTCATGCAGGGAGGAGGTCTGCAGAGTAAGCAGCTACAACACATATTTTCTTGGGGGAAGCCAAAATTCACCAGCTCCCTAGCTTAAAGCCAAAGCTGTTCCACTAAAACAATGAGTTACACAAAAATAAGTGAAGTCAAAGCCAAGGGTAGTAAAGTGTCTACTGCATACATCTGCATAGTCTACTTCCAGTGAGCCCAACAGATTACTAGGCCTGTAGGAATTCATACTGGGTAACCTTCAAAGTTCAAATAGATAGAGAACGTTGAAGAGAAAACTGTGTTTACAAGTAAATCAACTGTATTGCATAACCGTTTGCTCTACTATTTTCCTGCAGGGCTGCCACTGTTAATTGTACTGTGTATCAACTACATTAAAAGTTGAAGTAAACTGTGCACTTCCGGTTTGCTAACCAAAACAGCTACCAGGATTCGTGTCAAATTATTACTGCCATTGACTACCGTAGTCCCAGATGAAGTGCTGACATCATGTGACAAACTACTGTTTATCATCGCAGGAAATTTATGTATATTTTGTGACACTGTGCTGCGACCGAATAGGACACCTTTGCCGCCATTGTTGGGAGAGATTGCAGAGCCACCCGTGACATCTATTTTGCAATCTCCATGGTCTCCAGTACTTTGGGGTGTCTCGCTCGGATGCTGCAATGTTATGCTCTGTAAATCTTACAAGCATACAGTATGGTTTTGGACATGTAGAAATAACCACAAGGACAAAAAACTGCATAGACCAGGAAATCAGATCTGTAGCTGATCAATAGCTTATAAGAAAAGTCACCATGGAGTACATTCTTAAAATGAAGATTAAAGAGGTTGTCCGGTTGTAAACTACTAATGAGCAATCGTCAGGATATGTTAAAAAAAAAACAAAACAGAAAACCACTCCATAGTGCAAAGGAACCTCAAATAGCTGGGGGAATATATTAGAATAATGGTATTTCCAATGGTTGTGCACCGACTCAACATGTATACAAGCAGGACACTACAGTCTCAGCCTGCACCCATGGGACAGGTGGAACCTTCATGTGGAACACTTGTGAAGCACAAAAGGAAACGATCAGGTGTGCTGAAGGGAGGAGCAGGTTCAAGATGAAAGACAAACTTTCTTAATTAAGGGCAATGCGTTTCCATGATGGACTGGCACCTTCACAATACAGGGTAAAACAACAAAAATATTTAAAAGCTGGAGGCAAAGGATGTGTCAGGATCAGGTGACAACAGTGTATGTAAATAAGATCACTTGACAGTTGTCACATGATTCAGTGATGTCATTTGTGCACAGCTTTTAATTATTCTTGCTGTTTTACCATGTACTGTAAATGGCCAGATGACGATGGAAATGCTTTGCTCCCAATCAATTAGGTTTATCTTTAATCTTGACCCTGGTCCTCTCTTTAACATGCCTAATCTTTTCCTTTGGTGCTTTACCCTTAGGATAGAATATCACTAGTAGATCAGTGAGAGTCCACTGCCCAGGGCCCTTGCTTATCAGCTGTTCATTAGGCTATTGTTTTTATGCACTAAGCTTATTTCTGTAGGAAGCATACAGCTCTATTCCCACTGCAGTGGCCAGACTTGGTATTACAGGCAAAGTTTCAATTGAAATGAATGGCCTGCAATACCATGCTTGGCCACTGCAGTGAGAATGGTGCTGTCTGCTTTCTGCAGAAATCACCTTACTGCACAAGCACACTGGCCCCGTGAATAACTGATCAGTGAGGGGCCTGAATGATAGACTTTTGCTGATCTACTATTGTTGTCCTATGCTAAGGGAAGGCCATAGTTTACAACTGGACAACACCTTTAAATTTACAGTATGAGCAATTGCCAACCCTAAAATTACCTTTCAGAACATTCCTATTAGCCAATTACTATTTATTTCTGATTGACAGTTATTTACGAGTGCATCTTTTAAATTGCTACTGTGTCTGAATATGATGTTTTCCACCAACTACTGTATTTTTTTTCAAACAGGGTCCTTTTCTATCAGGTTTTAAATAAGACTGCTTCCATTATCTGAACCTGATGAAACTGATTTTACAACGTAACAAGAAGGAATATGAATTTATAACTACAGAACTCTGCAAAGCTGAAAATGAACTAAGAACTAGACAGAACCGGCTTCAATTGTTTCTGAAGAAACTTGAAAAGTGTCTTATGGCAAACTAAGCAGAGATAAGAGAATGAAAGTGTGACAAATTCGAGACAAACAAGTTTATGGCACAGGCCAGATCTTTACATGGAAGAACTGTAAAATTGGAAGATTTAAACTTTCTCAGAAGAATTCTGATTTAGACAACCGATTCAGGCCTCATGTCCATGGGCACACATGGATTCCCAGTGCAGAATCCCGCAGCGGTTTCCACCCGTGCCCGCAGCCATGAGTCCAAGAAAGACATTTTCTCACCTGTTCAGACGTGGAGTGGGTCTTCTCTGTCGCGGCTGGATCTTCTTTCTTCTGCATGGTGGATGTGTCTAGGGCCGCCAGCCCCGAGCTTTTTTTATTTTTTAAATTTCCTGCTTTCCCACAGATTCGTGGCTGTGCCACAGATTGGACGGCTTCCATTGACCTCAATGGAAGCCATCCGTGCGGGAAACCGCAGAAAATGGAGCATGCTGCAATTTTTATCCCATGGGTGTGATCCGCAACCCGGGATAAAATGACATCTGCAGGTATTGAATTACCTGTGGATGCTCAATGAATTTCTATGGGCATATTGACTTGCAGATTATTAGTGTATCAGATGTCTCAGATTCTGTGGGACATTCCAGAAGGGATCTCTGGTATGCTCCACCTCCATTTATCGAATGACTATGTTGTTGAGTCACTGGCGGTATTTACACTGAACCGTTATTGTTCAGATTCTGGCAATGCAGCAAAAATTCTAACGCTAATCATTCTGTGTAGAAGGGGCCTAAGGCCTCCTACATATGACTGTATGCGTTTTTATGTTCACCCGTATGCGTCGTATAATCGCTTGAATGAAGATTCATCGCGATCGAGTCCCAAACTTTAGTCAGATACTTCATGCCATTCACACGGGGAACTGCTGCATTTAGGTGGTGCTATAATGTGTCTTTTACAGGGGAGGTTCTTCAATCTGGCCACTCTGCCATAATGCCCAGATTGGTGGAGGCTGCAGTGATGGTTGAGCTTCTGGAAGTTTCTCCCATATGTACACAGGATCCTTTGAGCTCAGCCAGAGTGACCAATGAGTTCTTGGTCACCTTTCTTACCAAGGCCCTTCTACCATGATTTCTTAGTTTGATGGGTTTGCAGCTCTAGGAAGAGTTCTGGTTGTTTCAAACCTCTTCTATTTAAGAATTACGGAGGTCGCTGTGCTCTTGGGAACTTTCGGTGCAGCAGAAATGTTTTTTGTAGCCTTCTTCAGATCTCTGACTCCACATAATCCTGTCACCAAGTTCTACAGGCAGTTCTTTTCCTCCTAATGGCTAGGTTTTGGTTCTATGCCTTGTGAGCTGTGAGACCTTGTATAAACACGGGTATGTCTTTTAAAATTATGTCCAATCAACTGAATTTACTATTGATGTCTCCAATCAAGGTATAGAAACCTCTGAAAGATGATAAGAGAAATGGGAACTTAATTTTAAATATCATACCAAAGGCTCTGAAGACTTATGTCAATGCAAAATGTTAGTTTTTCATTTTTAAACTTTGTCATTAAGGGGAACTGAGTGCAGAATGATAGGGAAAAACGAGATTAAAAAAAAAAAATTGCACAAGGCCAGAACATAACAAAATTTTTAAAAAGTTGGAGGGTCTGAAGGCTTTCCAGATGCGTTGTATATGACCAGTAATCCTGTTTCCTGTTACTGGAAGTGGGTGAATTTACAAATGGGGTCATATCTAGTTTTTCTACCCTATTATAAGCAGGTGCAGTTGAAGATTCCAATGGAATGTGGTGGACATCAGTCATGCATTCATCAGAGGACTCCTGTCAATTTTACTAATAAAAATGTATTCTTTGAACTCTAATACAATGCGTTTCAGGCCTCCATGATCTCTTTCTCAAGTAACATAGAATATGACACAATAAAGATGTTATTGTCATGGTTTATTGATCGTGACAGCGTTGTGACATTGTGGCCTTGACGCAGACCAAGACCTGTCGCCTTGTTATGCAGGACAAGGGTTAATGCACCATGTGCAGAGACTGCTGGTGCTGTCTCTCTTTGCTGCATGGATGTATGCTGGATTAGTCATGTGCGCACGTCCACAGCAGTATGTGGCTGGCTGGCTGGTGAGAGAGAGAGAAATAGAGAGAGAGAGAAAAAAAAAGCTTGGCACCCAGTGTGTCCAATACAAAAATGCTCGAGTCTCCCATTGACTTCAATGGGGTTCATTACGCGAATAGAGCTTTCGAATATTACGAAAAGCTCAACTCGAATAACGAGCACCCGAGCATTTTGGTACTCGCTCATCTCTAATTCTCACCCTTTCCTATACTCAGTGCTGCTTATGCAGCTCCCTAGAGGAGTAGTGGAGCTCCTCTGTGCTGGGTGTACTGCTACTTACAGATATGTTGCTGCGGTTTACTTTTTAGTTGTATTTTCTGTTTTTATTTCTGTATTGCATTGTTGTTTGGGTTCATCACTCCAGGGGCCTCTATAGGGACAATCAGGGCCCAGGAAGAAGACCATGGGGCTGACTCTATCGAGGCGATTACTCCGCTTCTAGACAGGCCAGGCTTCTTTCTCCCTGGAGTGGTGTTACTGTTCAGCATAGTGTGGTGCACACGGTTCTACAGTGCATAGTAGTATTCAACTGCAGTGATTGTGAACGTCACCCTGCATCTGTGCTGAGCATGGTGCTTGTGTGCCGCACGGACGTGAAAGTTATATTCTGTGTTACTTGAGAAAGGCGTTGTGGAGCCCTGAAATGTGTTTTGTTAGAGTTCAATAAATGCATTTTTATTGTCAAACGACATTATCATTGCTGCAATGCCAGAAACAGAGGCTGATGAGAAGCACCCGAGCAGCAGTGATGCTGGAACTGCATAGAACAAACAGGTGAGTTATGTTTCTATTATTTCAAAGCAATTCCTGGCTTAAATTTAAAGGGGTATTCCAGTTGTGAAGCACATTTCCTATAAAGGGTGCCTTGCTGTTTTTAGCAATCTGGTCCTGAGAGTTGAATACAAAGAAAGTCATCCCTGGTTGTTCCTACTGAGCAAGCCCAACCTGTAGCTCCGGAATGCCTACAGGTCGTACCCAGGCATCCTGTGAATAAAAACTTTTGAAGTGGTGAGAGACCTACAGAGACATAATCAAAAGCAGAACCACATTGCAAACCTTATAATATTTGATTAGTATTCATTTGACAGCAACTTTGCGAAACTGGAATACCCCTTTAATTTGTGGCGGTGCCTTTTTAACTGTTTCTTTCTTGTTGCAAGTTTTCTTTACCTATGCTACATTGTTGGAATACTCCAGATATCAATTCTTAATCTTCTTTTAGTTTCTGTGTCAAATCTATTCCAATGCCTTGTGTCTACAGGAGCAATCATCCATCTCTCGCAGTCTCACAACGGTGGAGTCATGCTGTTTTAACTTTGTTACATTTCCAAAACAGGCCCCAACAAAATGCAAAGGTTCCCAGCACTGCTGCAAGCTCATTATAATGTATCTGTCAAATAGAAGACAATGTCCTGGCAATCAATTCCCTTGTGGTACCTAAATCTCGTCCCTCTGTCATGTTTTCCATCTTGTTTGACTACCCGAGTTGTTTCTTTCCTGTAGATTCTTGCAGAAAGTTTTGTTTTATGAAGAGATGATGCACCTATGGTGAAAGAACCACACACACCTGGAGCTAGTAGTTAGACTATGATATTATGACTATATAGAAAAGTTTAACTTGAGAATAACTTTTTGTGATAAGTTATCCTTGTTGTTCACTAACTTCTCTTTTAAGCCACAGGTTAAAGGAAATCTAACATCACCTTTGAGTTCCATAAGCTATGTTAAAGGGGTTGTCTCGCGCTGAAACGTTTTTTTCCATAGGCCCCCCGTTCGGCGCAGGACAACCCCAAGGGATGTGTTAAAAAAAACAAAAAAAAAAACATATTACTTACCCGAATCCCCGCTCTGCGACATCTTCTTTCTTCCTTCTTCTTCCTTCACCAAGATGGCCGCCGGGATCTTCACCCACGATGCACCGCGGGTCCTTTCCCATGGTGCACCGTGGGCTCTGTGCGGTCCATTGCCGATTCCAGCCTCCTGATTGGCTGGAATCGGCACACGTGACAGGGCGGAGCTACGATGACCAGCTCTCCGGCACGAGCGGCCCCATTCATCAGGAAGAAGACCGCACAGCGCAAGCGCGTCTAAAAAAGCAAGAAGACATCAGAATTAGACGGATCCATGGCGACGGGGACCCTAGCAACAGAGCAGGTAAGTGAATAGCTTCTGTATGGCTCATATTTAATGCACGATGTATATTACAAAGTGCATTAATATGGCCATACAGAAGTGTATAACCCCACTTGCTGCCGCGAGACAACCCCTTTAAGGGGCCTAAATGCGTTTTGTCTCTGTGAAGTTGGCACACGCACTTAGTGTGACTCTTTGCAGTCGGCTTTATGCCTGCTCTCCCATATAGGTGAATGGGAGAGTGTGTGCATAGAGCCAAGTGAAAAAAAAGTCACCTGTGTGCCAACTTTGCAGGGGAAAGGCTCTGGAACAGGGCAACCAGTGACATGAAACACAACTCTCCAGACAAGAATAATGTGTCGTAAAAAGGTACACTTAAGTTGAACTTTGCTACATCAATTTAGTGATAATATCATAGTCTACCTCTAACTACTCGGTCCAGATTGCCCATGTGTGGGGTTCTATCATCATAGGTGAATGATGACTGGTTCCATTTAAAGACAACATTTAAAAGAGTATTAGCATATTAGACATATCCACAGGATTTTCCATAATTTCTATGTAAGTGAATAGAGAGTACTCACCTCTCTTTTTATTTCTGGTCTGTATGTAATGGCCTGTGGCTCCCTAACTTGGCATGATGGCAGCTGTGAAGCCCCTATTCTAGAAATAGATGTGCTTTCCAGAGGTTGAATTTGCACCTAATATACATTTCTGGCATATCCTGTAAACATGCCATGATTATCCTGTCATGGAAATAGCCTTTCAGTAAAGTAATTTTCATCCCTATAATACTACTGTCACATCTCCTACTTTACGTGAACTACTGAACTGCAAACAGGACCAAGCATACCTTCATGCATAGCCAGATGAAATAACTATACTGTAGAATGTACAAAGTATCGATTCATGTCTTGGCCAAGACGCTTAACCCCACAAGCCCACTTCAAGGGTCCTTGTTGTCTCGTGGGTTTCTACTATAATGAGTCAATATCCACAAGAAACCTACCTGCAAGCAGGGCGATCGTCCCAATAAGGACGGCCCTGCCTGGAACCTATGGACCTAACTGCCCAAGGTGGAAAACAAACCAGAGCAGGACAGGACGCAGTTCACACCAACACACTAGGGATAGTATGCAACTTGAACAAGACTGTTCATACCGAATGTCTGGCCACCTGCGCAGACCCACAGAACACATCACTGTTCACATCTATACACACAACACATAACAGGCATGATACAAGTGAGAATCCTGAAATGAAAACCATTGAAATCCTTCTGTCCCATTTCACAGCCGTGATTTTCACAGCCGCAAAACGGGACAAAACATGCCCATCTGTTTAAGCCCTTAGTGAGTTTTGTAATTAATTTATTCAACAGAGTCATCTTTGCAGCTGAATCAAAGAAATTAAATCTGAAGGAAGAAAGAAATGAGAGAGTTAGAACCTGTAGCAATAGTACATCACTTTAAGGACTTCTGATGAATGTATTTGCGTCACGCATTGCGTGCGGAATTAGCACAACAAACCCATTGATGTCAATGAGTTTGTTCACATTAACAATTTTTTTACTTGCATTTCCCATGCCCCAATAAAGATGACCTGCTGTATTTTCTTGCGTGATTGCAAACCTAAGGGCCCCATAGAAGTCTTTGGGAGGTGCACAAATGTGCAGCTACAGGCCCAATATACGCTCTGGGAAAAGCACACACCGGAAGCTCATTAGGCTAAATAGGCTTTTAAATCAGGGTGGTGGGCTGTCACATGCATATATTGACAGGACTGCGTACGCAAAAAAGTAAAGTACAATGTGCCAGTACGTGCACAAATCTACTTCGTTCACTGCGCTGCGTTGGGATAAATACGCAAGTCTGAAGGAGCCTTTACACAGTGACACAGGCATAGGTTAAAAATGGCAATAGAACATGTACAAGTATATGTCATAAGACAGTGAACACAGAATGGTATAATGGTGCTTTCACAGTCAAACCGGTTTAGCAAGAGTGTAAGCGTATTTACGCGCTGCGTATTTGCGGAATGAACAATGCTTCTTTGCACCGGCATCAGCATGTTTTACTGTACTTTTTGCACCCACAATACATGTTTATTTGCACGCAGCAAACAAGGGCGTACCGCTCTGGTACGGAGATTGAAGTGCCAGCGAGGGAGAAGAAATCTTCCTCGTTCAGACACAGCTACGCTCTATACTGCTATGTATAGTTGCACCTACGGTAATGGGTTTTTGCCTTTACTGAAATATGCTGGAACATGCAGCGGAATATACGATGGCATGGAAATATCTGCGCCAAAATTTGCATGTCTAGCATTCAGAATTGGACACGGATTTGGAAAAGGCTTAATTCCGTTGGATAATCCATGCCAAAATGTCATGCCTGACATTAGGATCTTGGTGTGAATCCCCATGACAGAATACTCCTATGTGTGTAGCAAAATATTCAGGTACTTATGGATGCACCCTAAGGTTTTAAATAGATGGACGTGATATAGTCCGATTATGCAACCATGAAAATCATGGTTGCATAACAGGACGAAACAAAACCATTGATTTCAATGGTTTTATTTCCACTATTGGGATTCCCGCAGTTAATACTACATGCGAGAAAGATAGGGCAAGATCTATCTTCCCGCTTTTTTTTGTCAACCTTGCCCGCACTAGCGTAGAGTTTGAATAGTCCGAAAAAGAAAGAAAAACTGGTACATGCGCAACTGTGCTCCGTAGCGGTGAGCGTATTTAGTGCATGCGCCATGTGCTTTTGCCCCACAATTTCAACCAGCGGCCAATCCACCCCATGTAAATATAACCTAAGAGTTCTGCTTTCTCCAAGCCATGTGATAACTAGTTTTGCTATTCAACTGATTTTATTAACTTTTAAAACTCTTAAGCTGCCATGGAAACTGCTTTGTATGATCACACTGTGCTACTTTATAGCAGCAGGATACTATCTGTCAGTGTATTTTATATATTACATAAGGGTTATATACAAGTTTGCTTCTAAAATATCTATTACAGTCTATTTTTTGTTCAAGACTGCTTTTGCCTTGCACTTGTTTTCATCACTAAGCAACTTCATTAACGAGCTGACATTATGTACTCAAGAACAGTCATATTGTCCATGTATTATAGTACAATGCAATAAGTACCGTATTTTTCGCTCTATAAGACGCACCTGATGATTAGACGCACCTAGGTTTTAGAGAAGGAAAATGGGGAAAAAATGATTTTGAACTCCCCCAGACCAGGCAGTGAGGGAGGTATTACATTAGGAATAAAGAGCAGTAGTACTGCCTCGGAACGAAGTATATACCATCAGATCAACCTGCCATTAAGGATCCAGGAAAGCTGAGTGTAAATGTAATGGTTATCTTTCTACTTGTCACCTAGCTTTCCAGGAGCCCTGAATGCCATGTTTGACTAGTTATACCAATGCATGTTGTATACATGCTTGAATAACTCTGGAGTTGGTATTCAGGATCCTGGAAGAGCTGGGTGACAATGTAATGAGGATTCCATTAGTTGTCACCCAACTTTCCAGGAGCTCTGCATGGCATGTCTCATTATGGTTATGTATGGAGTAGATATCTGTGCATAAATAGGCCAAAATGTATACAACATAGAGGGCAGCTCTTTCTCCCCTTCCCCCCTGCTATGTAGCCGGCAGATGTGATAGCTGTCTTTAACTACAGCTGATAGATAAGTCAGAGGGGGGGCAGCAGTTCCTCTTACTAATCAGCTGTTTTATGGGCGCTGGGCTCTGCTATGGCACGCTGTCTGTGGGCTTCATAGCAGGAGCCGCTGGCTGCCCGACCAACTGTCGAGCTCCCTGCTGCTCCCCCGCCCCCCCCCCCCAGTCAGCTGTTTTATGAGCGCTGGGCTCTGCTATGGAGCGCTCATTATCACACTATCTGTGAGCTTCATAGCAGAAGCTGTGGCCGCCCGTAAAACAGCTGAGCTCCCTGCTGCTTCCCCGCCCCCACCAATCAGCTGTTGGGCCGGCCGCTCTGCTCTCCTGCTGTGTTGGCTTTGTACGCCGGCTGCACATTCGCTCTATAGGACGCACAGACTTATTCTCCCCACTTTGGAGGGAAAAAAAGTGCGTCTTATAGAGCGAAAAATACGGTAGGTTACATAACCATGACAACTTTTTACAGTGGATGGCATGAAAATATAGGATTTAATCTCAAGCCACAATATTAGATTTCTTGACTACCCCTTTTCCCGTTTCTGAAGTATATTCACAGTTTTTTTTGGAAAGGAATTCTAAAATATCAATTTAACTTAAAGAGTATCTGCACTGTCACTTCGGAGCGCTCCTAACTCTTGGCCATTTTCAGCTCTTTTCAGCAAATGAGGTCATCCCCATATAGCGTTACAAGAGGCTATAGGAGGCTGCCTTCAGCTACCGGATGGAGCTGAAAATGGCCGATGGAGCAAAAGTGCTCCAAAGTGAAAGTGCAGATACTCTTTAATATATCTGAAAACAGGCTATTACTAATCCAATCACAAAAATGTAATATGCAGAAATAACCTCAGTGGAACAAAGAGTGGGGAGGAATGGAGGGGAGATCTCTCTCTCCCTCTCCCCCCCCTCCCCCCGCTCCCACTGCTCCCCACTGCAACTCACCTGTCACCGGCGCTGGCCCCCTAATCTTTAGAGACGAGCGGGGAGATACTCGGCTAAGGCACTACTCACTCAAGTAATGTGCCTTAGCGAGTATACTCGCTCATCTCTAATGATTATGTTATTACCTATCGGGCTGTACAGGCCACCGGACACCAGATCGCCATACCAAAGCGCTTTCCCTCCTTATTTTTGTCTACTAAAAACGTAATATAGTATTGGTGCCTTGTTGTTCCACTGGAATGATAATTGGGAATGAGTGGGCTTGAACTTGCCGTCCTAAAATACCCCAAAATGTATCATTTATGCCTCTCACCTAGCTTAATTTTTCTTAAAGTATAAAAGAAAAGTGAGAGGGTGACAGAAAAGTCTACTTGGTATATGGAACCCTAGACTAAGTTAGCACCACTGATTTACTAATGACACATTTTATAATATACAATTTTTATTCTTTAAGTTTTCACGGGGCAGATAAAGTATTACAAAGCCTCACACAATACCACATAAACAATTATGTAGCACACAGCTGTGTAATATGCCTTGGATGGTTAGCTGTGTCTGCCAACTTTGTGGCTCCTTTTTAAAAAAAAGAGAGACACTCCTCCTAAAACTTTACAGCCAACCTATGCGAAGCAAGCAGAAGTGGGGATCTTCAGCTGGGGGCAGAGCCTATTACCACCTTTTCTTGGTTGCAGCCCCACTACGCACTGGCATAGGGAGGTGATCCCCTCTGCAAGCCAAGGCAGCAGTGCCCCACATTTCTATCACAGGGTATTGGGGGCAGACAAATGTATCCCTTTTCCACTGTCAAACTACCTAGCTGCTGTGGTCACTACTTAGTGTGGCATCTAAGGGCTTGAATGTACAGAAGTGACCATAAAGACAAGAATACAGCCACTGCTGATGGCACAGGTACAGTTTCTATGCCCATTCCATCGACTGGATGCATAATTATGTGCTATTGCAGTAAGTACATAGTAATTAGGATGTAGTGGTATATACCTTTGTGGGAAGGGGTTAGCCTGTCTATATTTAGCATGTACTCAATTTCAATAGCTAGGCCTATGAGGTTCATTGGTATACAAAAACATATAAAGACTAAATATATAATAGACAATATCTCCTTTCTGACATACAATTGGTAGCAACTTTCAAGAATACTATAATACAATTGCAATGCCAATATGGATATCTTGAGGCATGTGGATGTCCATATTGATATTGTGATTTTTGTATGTATTTGCACTTTATTTTATTTTATGAGGCTTTGTGCTATTTAACCGTGTAAGTCAGTAGAATGATATTGCTTAGGGATAATGAGAGTGTTATGAGTTTTCCATTTCTATATCCAGGATAGTAACATAGTATGTAAGGCCGAATGAAGACAATGTCCATCTAGTTCAGCCTGTTAAACCTCCTTGTTGATCCAGAGGAAGGCAAAAAACCCCAAGAGGCAGAAGCCAATTAGCCCTTTTGGGGGAAAAAATTCCTTCCCGACTCCCTAATGGCAATCAGATTAATCCCTAACTCTAATAGTTCCTACCGGTCTGTATGTACACAGCATTGACTGCCCCCTTTTCGGCAAGTCCTGTGTATCCTAGCTGTCCCATTTTTTAAACTTCTTGATGCCTTTGTGAGTATATATTTTTTATTGTGTTTATGCGATGAATGAAGCTTACTATGGTTGAGCTACTACGTAACTCTAGGCTTCTTTTGGATATTATATCAATTTCAATATTTGTAGCATAAGATTAAAATGACAAAATACTTTGATTCAATTAATTTAGAAAATGTGCAAATAATAGGCTGGCTGCTAGTATAGATTCATAAGCAAAATGACTGGCACTATGAATGGAAGCATTCTCTGCTTATTTGCACTAACTAAAAACATGCAAGAATAACATATCAACCCACAATATATATTGTTGTACTATGACATGTACTGCTAGGAAGAAAATATAGCTGTGGTTGACAACTACTGCAGACGATTGTTGAGTGGCCCTTGAATGCATGAACTAGAACATCCATTTCTATACTGATTGTACATAAAAGACATAAAGCATACTAGTTGTTCCTTAAATTAGGGCATAGTGCAAGTTTTTCAAAGAAAAACATGAAAAAATATAAGACTTCATTTCAAAATGTACTTTCCCTTATGTCCCACAGCAGCACAATGATAGGGTGCAGAGGCATAACTTGAAGCTCCTGGACCCCAATGCAAAGCCTGTAACAGGCCTCCCAACTATAATGCTTTATTCATAGTACTGGGCTCCCTATATGGATAAGAGGGGCCTTATGGGCCCCCTAAGGCTCCTGGGCCCGGGTGCCACCGCATTCCCTGCACCCTCTATAGTTACGCCAGTGATAGGGTGTTCTGCCCCTGTGAACTGACAGGACATATATTGGTAACTAATGTAACACCCTGCCTCCCATCGCCTTTATATAGCGACAGTACTCACTGACTACCCTGTGTTTTTTTTCTGTCCTGTACAGAGAGCAGATGGAGTCATTTGTCTCCTGCTGGTTCTACCAGGACTGAATATTCTCCTGCGCCTTACCACTAAACAAGTCTTTACAGACCCTATGGTTCCCCTATGCATAGCACTGGTGGCAGTCTTCACTTTTGGACAATGTGGTGGCATCCCGGAGTGATGGAGCAGTGCTGTGGCTCCAGCCTGATGCATTGCACCATCTTGGAGCGCCTACTTCCGGTGGCAGAGCTTGCGGCATGGCGCAGACAGGAAGTAATGAGCAGTAATGTCATACAGAGTTTATTTTTCTTTCTTTAAGTCAGAAGGGGTGCAGCGCTTTTTGTCTCTAGTGGTTTAGCTGGGGGAGGTTAAGACATATAGAAATTAATAGCAGGAGTGATTTGCAATCGATGGCAATGAATATTATGGGTCACTTTGGAGAAGGGTAGGGCTACTTACTATTTAAACGTCTTTGCTAAAAGAATAAGAGAATTACAAGCCTTTGCAGCTATATAACCCTCAACCAGCTACTTACTGGGCAAGGTCCTCCTGAGATTCCCAAACATGTTCACACCTAAAGTCCCTTTCTTTGTAAATACAAACCAGGTTATAGCACTTCCAGCCTTCTTTCCTGATCTTCTTCAGAGGAAGAGGAAAGCTTCATTCTCTTGATTTAGGTAGAAATCCTAAGATAGACCTAGAAAGATCCCAGAGTATCAGGTTGGAAGAGAATCTTTTGAACCTGTTCTCTACAAAACATAAAGGATGCAAGGCGATAAAGACTGCACTCAGCAGGTAGATTAAAGAGATGATCCAGTTAATGTACCTGGTATATAGCCTAGATTCACTAACATTTTTGAGAGCAAGCTGCATGCATATAGTGTCAACTTCATGTGTGAAAAGAAGTCTAAAATACCATTAGAGAACATCTGTGCTGCCCCAACATGGGGTTTGTATAACACCTATTTCAAACATTACAGGTAAAAATGACAGGTGGGCCAGCCTTTGGATGCGCAGTTCTGAATAAGGTCTTGCTGGAGGACCCCAATATGGGGGTTACTACTTGCTAGATCCCCATCATTGTGTGGCTGTGGGACATAAGGAAAGCATTTATAATGGTTGTTCATCTGTTCTCCCTTTTCCCCAGCAGCAGCACCAGCTTCCCACCCTCTTTTTCCTTTACTGTATGATAATAGGGAAATCAGGCAGTATTGCTCATATTAAGTTGGGGTGGGCGGTAGGGCATGATACTAGTTACTTATGTATTTCATTAAAATTTCTATCTGTCCTATCATTTAACATGATTGGAATATTCTATAATTGTGCTGCTCTTAAGACTAAGGGGAAACAAATTAACAATTATAATCAATGCATATTGGTCATAGTATTGGTCTTAAAAACAGACAAAAAATTACAGAAAGTGGGCATATTCTTACTGTTATACTACAACAAGAAAGCAGGTAGAAGCACCACATCCCTCAACATGCAGACAGCCAAACTGCTAAATGGGAGAAGCAATTGCATAGGTGAAAGGTACAGATAAACAACCACTCACAACCCTTCTGTTACCATGCAGGGCGGCGCTTGGTCCCGCGGCTGGCGTGCGCCGCTCCGGTGTCGGCTCCGGCGTCCCGGAGCTCTGCAGTCGGGGCTCTCCCGGTGGCGTGGGGCAGCCAGCGTTCGGCGGCGTGGGCGTGTCCGCCCGTAGGGTGCCGCCCGCTCTCCCCCACCTTCTTTATGCAACAGTGGGAGAGTCAGCTCCTCCCACTCCCCACCCCTGGGTGGAGGCTTGAAGTTAAAAGGCTGGCAGTGACCTGAGCGCACTGCCAGTTATTGGTTCTGTTAGCCACTAGTTAGTCTGTCTGCAGCAAGTCTCAGCAGCTCCTAGTTAGCTAGTCAACTTCCTCCAGCCTGTCTTTGCTCAGTCTTTGTTTTGCTGGTCTGTTCCACCTGCCTCTTCTGTTGGCACTCTGTCCCCCATTAGATAGTTCCATCTAGGTAGTCGCCAAGTCCCTAGCCAGAGCAGGGACCGCCGCCTAGTTGTCCGCCTGGGGTTAGCCAGGGCCGAGGCAAGTAGGCTGGGACAGTGGGGTGCGGGAAGTTCAGGGCACCCCACCTGGCGCTCGGGGGGCAGAGTGCCGTAACACCTTCCTTATATTGAGGGGAGCTGCTTAGTACTATTCTTGCACAGAAAGAGGGCATATACAGGATGTCAGGCCACTTATTACATGTAGTATACCATGCAGGCTTGCAACCTACTAATAGTACCATATTTTAATCTAGCGGGCTGTCCTGCAACTCATAAGTGTGTCACATTGGCATTAACACCCTGGACTCCCCCAGCATTCAAAGCTGCACTCCATGTTACTCATACATACTGATAAATACTAGAGATGAGCGAGCACCAAAATGCTCGGGTGCTCGTTACTCGGGACGAAATTATCGCAATGCTCGAGGGTTCGTTTCGAGTAACGAACCCCATTGAAGTCAATGGACGACTCGAGCATTTTTGTATTTCGCCGATGCTCGCTAAGGTTTTCATGTGTGAAAATCTGGGCAATTCAAGAAAGTGATGGGAACGACACAGCAACGGATAGGGCAGGCAAGGGGCTACATGTTGGGCTGCATCTCAAGTTCACAGGTCCCACTATTAAGCCACAATACCGGCAAGAGTGGGGCACCCCCCCTCCCAACAACTTTTACTTCTGAAAAGCCCTCATTAGCATGGCATACCTTAGCTAAGCACCACACTACCTCCAACAAAGCACAATCACTGCCTGCATGACACTCCGCTGCCACTTCTCCTGGGTTACATGCTGCCCAACCCCCCCCCCCCCCCCGCACGACAGTGTCCACAGCGTACACCAAATTGTCCCTTCCCAGCCTTCAGCTGCCCTCATGCCACGCCACCCTCATGTCTATTTATAAGTGCGTCTGCCAGAGGAAAAGCAGGCACACACTGCAGAGGGTTGGCATGGCTAGGCAGCGACCCCCCCATAAAAGGGGCGGGCCGATAGTTCACAATGCTGTACAGAAGCAATGAGAAATCCAATCCAGTGCCACCTCCATCTGGAGCTGCACACGTGGGCATAGCAATGGGGAACCTATGTGCCACACACTATTCATTCTGTCAAGGTGTCTGCATGCCCCAGTCAGACCGCGTTTTTTTTATAAATAGTCACAGCCAGGTCCAACTCCGCAATGGGAATTCCGTGTGCACCCACAGCATGGGTGGCTCCCTGGAACCCACCGGCGGTACATAAAAATATCCCATTGCATTGCCCATCACAGCTGAGGTAATGTCGTGCTTAATACAGGTGGGCTTCGGCCCACACTGCATGCCCCAGTCTGACTGGGGTTCTTTACAAGTGGACACATGTAGGTTAAACTCCGTGTGCACCTACAGCATGGGTGGCTCCCTGGAACCCACCGGTGGTACATAAAAATATCCCATTGCATTGCCCATCACAGCTGAGATAATGTCGTGGTTTATACAGGTGGGCTTCGGCCCACACTGCATGCCCCAGTCAGACTGGGGTTCTTTACAAGTGGACAGATGTAGGTTAAACTCCGTGTGCACCTACAGCATGGGTGGCTCCCTGGAACCCACCGGCGGTACATAAAAATATCCCATTGCATTGCCCATCACAGCTGAGGTAATGTCGTGGTTAATGCAGGTGGGCTTTGGCCCACACTGCATGCCCCAGTCAGACTGGGGTTCTTTACAAGTGGACAGATGTAGTAACAACTCCCTGTGGACCCACAGCATGGGTGGGTGCCAGGAAGCCACGGGGCGGTACATAAATATATCCCATTGCAGTGCCCTACTCAGCAGAGCTAACGTCAGATACAATACAGGTGGGCTTCGGCCCACACTGCATGCCCCAGTCAGACTGGGGTTCTTTACAAGTGGACAGATGTAGTAACAACTCCCTGTGGACCCACAGCATGGGTGGGTGCCAGGAAGCCACGGGGCGGTACATAAATATATCCCATTGCAGTGCCCTACTCAGCAGAGCTAACGTCAGATACAATACAGGTGGGCTTCGGCCCACACTGCATGCCCCAGTCAGACTGGGGTTCTTTACAAGTGGACTGATGTAGGTTCAACTCCGTGTGCACCTACAGCATGGGTGGCTCCCTGGAACCCACCGGTGGTACATAAATAAATCCCATTGCATTGCCCATCATAGCTGAGGTAATGACGTGGTTAATGCAGGTGGGCTTCGGCCCGCACTGCATGCCCCAGTCAGACTGGGGTTCTTTACAAGTGGACAGATGTAGTAACAACTCCCTGTGGACCCACAGCATGGGTGGGTGCCAGGAAGCCACCGGCGGTACATAAATAAATCCCATTGCATTGCCCATCACAGCTGAGGTAATGTCGTGGTTAATGCAGGTGGGCTTCGGCCCACACTGCATGCCCCAGTCAGACTGGGGTTCTTTACAAGTGGACAGATGCAGTTACAACTCCGTGTGGACCCACAGCATGGGTGGCTCCCTGGAACCCACCGGCGGTACATAAATATATCCCATTGCAGTGCCCTACTCAGCAGAGCTAACGTCAGATACAATACAGGTGGGCTTCGGCCCACACTGCATGCCCCAGTCAGACTGGTAATATGTACCTTAACAGTAACCTCGTTGGTGGTAATGTGGTGGTGACTGCGGACCTGGTAGCGCGGTTTTATGTAGTTGGTTTTCGGAATGTGGCCAGGATTAAGTGGGCCGTGGCGGGGGGATGGTGGTGGTGCTCTCTTGTTGTGTCGGTAAAGGTGAAATTCTTGGACTGCCACCAGACAGACCAATGCAAAGGTATTTGCCAAGAATGTTTTCATTGTTGGAGGAGGATGTTTTGGAGGCACTATGTGTCCTCTACACGTGTCCGTGTTTATATGCACCTTAACAGTAACAGCGTTGGTGGGAAATGGCCTCGCCGCCATCATGTCTTTGTGAAGCCTCTGTTTCCACACCCTAGTGACATACCATTAGCAGCGGTATAGGCAGAGCCCAGAATTATTAACATTTCAGCGGTAGCATTAGGGACAGGCCCCACTAACATATCACTAGCAGCAGTATAGGGGGAGCGCAGTCTTAGTTCCATTAATAATAGCACTCAAGACAGGCCCCAGTAACATTCCCATTGCAGCAGTTTAGGGAGATAACAGTCTCTTTCACATTTCAGTAGCTGCAGTATAGACAAGGCCCCAGTTACATTTATGTAGCTAAAGTGTAGGCCAACCCCACACACCTTTCTGTACCATGAGTGCAGGCGAAGAACATAGAAATTACTATGATTACACTGTAGGTGAGGGCCCAAAAAAATTGGTGTACCAACAGTACTAATGTACCTCAGAAAAAATTGGCCATGCCCAACCAAGATGGCAGGTGAAACCCATTAATCGCTTTGGTTAATGTGGCTTAAGTGGTAACTAGGCCAGGAGGCAGCCCAGTTTAACGAAAAATTGGTTCAAGTTAAAGTTTCAACGCTTTTAAGAGCATTGAAACGTATAAAAATTGTTTAGAAAAATTATATGAGTGAGCCTTGTGGCCCTAAGAAAAATTGCCCGTTCGGTGTGATTACGTGAGGTTTCAGGAGGAGGAGCAGGAGGAGGAGGAGGAATATTATACACAGATTGATGAAGCAGAAATGTCCCCGTTTTGGATGGTGATAGAGAACGATGCTTCCATCCGCGGGTGCAGCCTACGTATTGCTTAGGTATCGCTGCTGTCCGCTGGTGGAGAAGAGAAGTCTGGGGAAATCCAGGCTTTGTTCATCTTGATGAGTGTAAGCCTGTCGGCACTGTCGGTTGACAGGCGTGTACGCTTTTCTGTGATGATTCCCCCAGCCGCACTAAACACCCTCTCTGACAAGACGCTAACCGCAGGACAAGCAAGCACCTCCAGGGCATACAGCGCGAGTTCAGGCCACGTGTCCAGCTTCAACACCCAGTAGTTGTAGGTGGCAGAGGCGTCACGGAGGACGGTCGTACGATCGCCTACGTACTCCCTCACCATCCTTTTACAGTGCTCCCGCCAATTCAGCCTTGACTGGGGAGCGGTGACACAGTCTTGGTGGGGAGCCATAAAGCTGTCCAGGGCCTTAAAGAGTGTTGCACTGCCTGGGCTGTACATGCTGCTCGATCTCCGCACCTCCCCTGCTACCTGGCCCTCGGAACTGCGCCTTCTGCCACTAGCGCTGTCGGATGGGAATTTTACCATCAGTTTGTCCGCCAGGGTCCTGTGGTATAGCAACACTCTCGAACCCCTTTCCTCTTCGGGAATGAGAGTGGAAAGGTTCTCCTTATACCGTGGGTCGAGCAGTGTGTACACTCAGTAATCCGTAGTGGCCAGAATGCGTGCAACGCGAGGGTCACGAGAAAGGCATCCTAACATGAAGTCAGCCATGTGTGCCAGGGTACCTGTACGCAACACATGGCTGTCTTCACTAGGAAGATCACTTTCAGGATCCTCCTCCTCCTCCTCAGGCCATACACGCTGAAAGGATGACAGGCAAGCAGCATGGGTACCTTCAGCAGTGGGCCAAGCTGTCTCTTCCCCCTCCTCCTCATCCTCCTCATGCTCCTCCTCCTCCTCCTCAACGCGCTGAGATATAGACAGGAGGGTGCTCTGACTATCCAGCGACATACTGTCTTCCCCGGCCTCCGTTTCCGAGCGCAAAGCATCTGCCTTTATGCTTTGCAGGGAACTTCTCAAGAGGCATAGCAGAGGAATGGTGACGCTAATGATTGCAGCATCGCCGCTCACCACCTGGGTAGACTCCTCAAACTTTCCGTGTTGGACTTGCGGAAATGTGCGCAGAGCCGGCGCACCTTTACGAGCAGGTCTGACAAGCGTGGGTAGCTTTTCAGAAAGCGCTGAACCACCAAATGAAAGACGTGGGCCAGGCATGGCACGTGCGTGAGGCTGCCGAGCTGCAGAGCCGCCACCAGGTTACGCCCGTTGTCACACACGACCATGCCCGGTTGGAGGCTCAGCGGCGCAAGCCAACGGTCGGTCTGGTCTGTTAGACCCCGCAGCAGTTCGTGGGCCGTGTGCCTCTTATCTCCTAAGCTGAGTAGTTTCAGCACGGCCTGCTGACGCTTGCCCACCGCTGTGCTGCCATGCCGCGCGACACCGACTGCTGGCGACGTCCTGCTGCTGCTGACACATCTAGATTGCGAGACAGAGGTTGCGGAGGAGGAGGAGGAGGAGGAGGAGGAGGAGGGTGCTTTAGTGGAGGAAGCATACACCGCCGAAGATACCACCACCGAGCTGGGGCCCGCAATTCTGGGGGTGGGTAGGACGTGAGCGGTCCCAGGCTCTGACTCTGTCCCAGCCTCCACTAAATTCACCCAATGTGCCGTCAGGGAGATGTAGTGGCCCTGCCCGCCTGTGCTTGTCCACGTGTCCGTTGTTAAGTGGACCTTGGCAGTAACCGCGTTGGTGAGGGCGCGTACAATGTTGCGGGAGACGTGTTCGTGCAGGGCTGGGATGGCACATCGGGAAAAGTAGTGGCGACTGGGAACTGAGTAGCGCGGGGCCGCCGCCGCCATCATACTTTTGAAGGACTCCGTTTCCACAAGCCTATACGGCAGCATCTCAAGGCTGATAAATTTGGCTATGTGGACTGTTAACGCTTGAGCGTGCGGGTGCGTGGCGGTGTACTTGCGCTTGCGCTCAAACACTTGCGCTAGCGACGGCTGGACGGTGCGGTGCGAGACATTGGTGGATGGGGCCGAGGACAGCGGAGGTGAGGGTGTGGGTGCAGGCCAGGAGACGGTAGTGCCTGTGTCCTGAGAGGGGGGTTGTATCTCAGTGGCAGGTTGGGGCACAGGGGGAGAGGCAGCGGTACAAACCGGAGGCGGTGAACGGCCTTCGTCCCACCTTGTGGGGTGCTTGGCCATCATATGTCTGCGCATGCTGGTGGTGGTGAGGCTGTTGGTGGTGTCTCCCCGGCTGATCTTGGCGCGACAAAGGTTGCACACCACTGTTCGTCGGTCGTCAGGCGTCTCTGTGAAAAACTGCCAGACCTTAGAGCACCTTGGCCTCTGCAGGGTGGCATGGCGCGAGGGTGCGCTTTGGGAAACAGTTGGTTGATTATTCGGTCTGGCCCTGCCTCTACCCCTGGACACTGCACTGCCTCTTGCAACCTGCCCTGCTGCTGCCCTTGCCTCCCCCTCTGAAGACCTGTCCTGAGTAGGCGTTGCAAACCAGGTGGGGTCAGTCACCTCATCGTCCTGCTGCTCTTCCTCAGAATCTTCTGTGCGCTCCTCCCTCGGACTTACTGCCCTTACTACTACCTCACCGATAGACAACTGTGTCTCATCGTCATCGTCCTCCTCACCCACTGAAAGGTCTTGAGACAGTTGCCGGAAGTCCCCAGCCTCATCCCCCGGACCCCGGGAACTTTCCAATGGTTGGGCATCAGTCACGATAAACTCCTCTGGTGGGAGAGGAGCCACTGCTGCCCAATCTGAGCAGGGGCCCGAGAACAGTTCCTGGGAGTCTTCCCGCTCCTGAGCATGTGTCATTGTAGTGGAGTGAGGAGGCTGGGAGGAAGGAGGAGCAGCAGCCAGAGGATTCGGATTTGCAGCAGTGGACGGTGCAGAACTGTGGGTGGACGATAGGTTGCTCGAAGCACTTTCTGACATCCACGACAGGACCTGCTCACACTGCTCATTTTCTAATAAAGGTCTCCCGCGTGGACCCATTAATTGTGCGATGAATGTGGGGACGCCAGAAACGTGCCTCTCTCCTAATCGCGCAGCAGTCGGCTGCGATACACCTGGATCAGGAGTTCGGCCTGTGCCCACACCCTCACTTGGGCCTACGCGTCCTCGGCCGCGTCCACGTCCTCTAGGCCTACCCCTACCCCTCAGCATGCTGTATTACCAGTGATTTGATTTCCCAGCCAGGAAATAAATTGCCGCAAGCCTGCTGTTAAACTTAGCTGGCTGCGTATGATTTTTGTTTAAGTTCTCCACCCAGCACACACGTACCCAGAACGCTGAGGACTGTCAGAGGCAGGCCAAATAGAATAGTTGCCCTTTTTTTTTTAAAGGAATGGCCCACTGCCTATATTCAATCAATAATAAATGTGTTGTGGCCCTGCAGTGTGTCACAGAACTGCAGTGTTGCACTGTTTTTAACTGCAGCAGAGCGGTGATTTCCCAGCCAGGAAATAAATTGGCGCAAGCCTGAAGGCCAAATAGAATTTTTGCCCTTTTTTTTTAAAGGAAAGGCCCACTGCGTATATTCAATCAATAATAAATGTGTTGTGGCCCTGCTGTGTGTCACAGAACTGCAGTGTTATTAACTGCAGCAGAGCGGTGATTTCCCAGCCAGGAAATAAATTGGCGCAAGCCTGCTGTTAAACTTAGCTGGCTGCGTATGATTTTTTTTACGTTCTCCACCCAGCACACACGTACCCAGAACGCTGAGGACTGTCAGAGGCAGGCCAAATAGAATTTTTGCCCTTTCTTTTTTAAAGGAAAGGCCCACTGACTATATTCAATCAATAATAAATGTGTTGTGTGGCCCTGCTGTGTGTCACAGAACTGCAGTGTTGCACTGTTATTAACTGCAGCAGAGCGGTGATTTCCCAGCCAGGAAATAAATTGGCGCAAGCCTGCAGGCCAAATAGAATTTTTGCCCTTTTTTTTTAAAGGAAAGGCCCACTGACTATATTCAATCAATAATAAATGTGTTGTGTGGCCCTGCTGTGTGTCACAGAACTGCAGTGTTGCACGGTTATTAACTGCAGCAGAGCGGTGATTTCCCAGCCAGGAAATAAATTGGCGCAAGCCTGCAGGCCAAATAGAATTTTTGCCCTTTTTTTTAAAAGGAAAGGCGCACTGACTATATTCAATCAATAATAAATGTGTTGTGTGGCCATGCTGTGTGTCACAGAACTGCAGTGTTGCACTGTTATTAACTGCAGCAGAGCGGTGATTTCCCAGCCACGGAATAAATTGGCGCAAGCCTGCAGGCCAAATAGAATTTTTGCCCTTTTTTTTTAAAGGAAAGGCCCACTGACTATATTCAATCAATTAATAAATGTGTTGTGTGGCCCTGCTGTGTGTCACAGAACTGCAGTGTTATTAACTGCAGCAGAGCGGTGATTTCCCAGCCAGGAAATAAATTGGCGCAAGCCTGCTGTTAAACTTAGCTGGCTGCGTATGATTTTTTTTACGTTCTCCACCCAGCACACACGTACCCAGAACGCTGAGGACTGTCAGAGGCAGGCCAAATAGAATTTTTGCCCTTTTTTTTAAAGGAAAGGCCCACTGCCTATATTCAATCAATAAAATATGTCTTCTGGCCCTGCCTACACAATTCTGTCCCTGGAGTATTACTGCAGGGCGCAATGCTCTGCACGGCCGATTTGGAAAAAAAAAAAAGTGCAACTCTGCTAACAGCAGCCTCCACAGTACTGCACACGGTTAGATGTGGCCCCAAGAAGGACCGTTGGGGTTCTTGAAGCCTACAGTAACTCCTAACACTCTCCCTGCCTAACCACCACTTCTGTCCCTGTAGTATTACTGCAGGGCGCAATGCTCTGCACGGCCGATTTGGAAAAAAAAAATGTGCACCACTGCAAAAGGCAGCCTCCACAGTACTGCACACGGTTAGATGTGGCCCTAAGAAGGACCGTTGGGGTTCTTGAAGCCTACATTAACTCCTAACACTCTCCCTACAGCAGCTCCAACACGATACCACTGTCCCTGATCTCTGTCACAACGCATCTGAGGTGAGCCGCGGGAGGGGCCAACTTTTATACTCGGGTGACACCTGATCTCCCCAGCCACTCACAGCAGGGGGGTGGTATAGGGCTGGAACATCACAGGGGGAAGTTGTAATGCCTTCCCTGTCTTTCAATTGGCCAGAAAAGCGCGCTAACGTCTCAGAGATGAAAGTGAAAGTAACCCGAACATCGCGTGGTACTCGTTAAGAGTAACGAGCATCCCGAACACCCTAATATTCTCCCGAGCATCAAGCTCGGACGAGTACGTTCGCTCATCTCTAATAAATACCAATAAGTACGAGGTATTTGTAAATATTTTGGCCAATATACACAAGCTTACAGCCCACGTCAAGGGTCCTCATTTTCCTGTGCGGCCCTACACTAACATCAATCAAAATCACAGAAAAGGGAAATAAAAACAAAAAGAAAAAATCACAGAAAGTTGCCATATACTTACTGGTATACTAATACAAGAGGGCAGCTAAAGACACCACACCCCTCAACATGCAGACAGCCAGACTGCTATATGGAGGAGCAATTGCACAGGTGCAAAGTACTGATGAACAACCTTGTGGCCTGACACCCTGTATATGCACTCTTTTTGTGCAAGAATAGTACTAATCAGCTGCCCCTAAATATAAGGAAGGTGTGTAAGTGGTTGTTCATCAGTACCTTGAACTCACAAGTAAATGAGGACCCTTGATGCTGGATTGTGAGCTTGTGTATTTTGGCCAAAATATTTACCAATACCTCATATTTATAGGGATTTATCATTAACATGCAGTGCGGCTTTGAATGCTGGGGAAGCCCGGGGTGCCAGAGCCAGTGTGGCTTACCTATGAATTGCAGGGCAGTCCGCTGGATTAAAATATGGTATTATTAATAGGTTGTAAGCATGCATGTTACACTACATGTGCTATGTGGCCTGATACCCTGCATATGGCCTCTTTTTGTCTAAGTGTAATGCTAAGCAGTCACCCTCTTTAATATAAGGAAGAAGGTGTATGAGTGGTTGTTCATCATGTGCAATGCTCCTCCATATAGCAATCTAGCTGTCTGCATGTTGAGGGATGTGGTGTTTTTACCTGCCCTCTTGTATTAGTATATCAGTAAGTATATGGCTATTTTCAGTGATTTTTTTTAGTATTGGTAAAAGTATTAAGTATAATGTAGTACTATAATATATTGCATTACATTTTTAAAGGTAAGACTACACTTAGTATAAAAATGGTACTATTATATGTTCTGCTATGTATAGTACTACTTAGAAATGTAGTCTGTTAATACAAAATGCCCTGCTTTAAGTGGAGCCCTCACTTGGACAGATGTCTTTACAATAGGGCATATATCAGATACTGCTATATAATCAAAGAGCAAACTCAATTTGGCCTTGGCCTCTATTGGATATTCACAAATCTTTGACATGATAGCATGTTGCAGACATAATTTGTGTATAAATAGTATATAGAGGAATTTTTTCTGTGTACAATATACTTTGTAGCCACATTATTTGTGCACATAATTATTCAGATGTGTCTACCCTCACTTTAAGTACTCCAATTTTTCATGAATGCAGTTCAATATAATGTAACGACATACTAGCAAAACCCTTGATAAGCTGCAATGCACAATATAACAACTAGCGGGGGACTCATAGGCACGTATGAGAGATTTCCTTACAGTTTATCACAAAATCATGTTTATTGAAAAGCTGTCATCTTACATCACGCATCTTGGAATATGTTGTGTAAAGGTCCAAGTTAAGGGACCACACATCTGCAGGTACACTGCAATGCCCAATATCAATATGGCTTTAGTTATATAACATAATGCAGGCCAAAAATATTGTGGTATCATGCTAAGCAGAAAAATATATGTGATTTTGTATAAAAAAGACAAAAGTTTTGGAGAGGTCATACCTCTATTGGCTAAGCAGAAAAAAATACTACATATGTCTCTTTAACTGTCTGTATGACAAAACATATCTGAAAAAAACGCATGAATGGTATAACGGTATAAAAAACCACCTCAATACCCCTGAAGCCACAGTGAAACATAACTATTGCCCTCATAAATCCCCTACTCACCTGCTCACCCTCGCTATCCTGCTGTTACTACCGGTAGCAGCACAGGATATTTCTCCCAATCCTGCCCCACCCTCTAGTGTCCATAACTATTACTCCCTACCTGTCCCACGGAGACACCCTTCTAGCCCAACCACTAGTCCGTGTATACCCTCCCTAGTTTCCTTTCAATGCGCACTCTAGAACTGCCAGTCAGCATGCAACAAATTCCCCACCATCTATGACTTTTTCACTGCTAAATCCCTAAACCTTCTAGCTCTAACAGAAACATGTATACAGCAGTCTGACATGGCCTCCCCTGCTGCACTGTCTTACAATGGCCTGCAGTTCTCCCATACCCCGAGTCCAGAAGACAGGTGAGGGGGAGGAGTAGGTGGTCTTCTCTCCACGCAATGCACCTTCCAGGTCATCCCCCCCAGTACCCTTACTCAGTTTTCCATCATTTGAAGTACATGCCCTATGACTTTTCTGTCCGCTGTCCATGCGAGTAGCAATTATCTATGGCTCCCCAGGTGCTCCTCGCCTGTTTCTGGACTGCCTTGCCACCTGACTCCCCCACTTCCTCTCCTGCGAAACCCCGACCCTCATCCTAGGAGACTTTAACATCCCCACTAATAACTCCATCTCCCCATCTGCCTCTCAGCTTCTATTGCTCACCTCCTCCCTAGGTCTCTAACAACTCACAGCCTCTCCCACTCTCAGGGATGGCAACACTCTTGATCTGGTCTTCCTCCGTCTCTGCTCTGCTTCCAATTTTACTAACTCCCCTCTCCCACTCTTGGACCATGACATCTTCTCTTTCTCTATCAAGATTCCTAGTATCTCCCCAGCCCCTCCTACCTCCTGTACATACAGGAACCTTCAGGCCGTTCACACCCAAAACTTTGCAGAGATTTTACAGTCTTCTCTGTCCCCTATCTCTCTCCTCTCCTGCCCCAACCTGGCTGCCGCACATTGCAACATCACTCTCAAACATGCCCTGGATGAACCCCCCCCCCTCTCCGCGACCCAACCGCGGCAACCCTGGCTCATGCCTCAAATGCGCTTCATCTGGCTGTGCTCTAGGTGTGCTGAACTGCTGTGGGGGAAGTCTCAAAAGTCCGCAGACTTTCTCAACTTTAACTTCATGCTCAGAACGCACAACCTCCCCCTCCATCATGCCAAAAGTCTGCTTCACCTCTCTCATCTCCTCACTATCCCATAACCCTAAACAACTCTTTGACACTGTCCACTCCCTTCTCAGCCCAAAATTGCAGCCCCCAGTGATTGATCTCAGTGCTAAAGAGCTGACTGCTTACTTCAAAAAGAAAATTGTCAACATCCGCATGGAAATAACCTCCCAATCCGCAACTAGCCCTTACCCTAGTCTCGTCAATACTGCATCTAGCTCCTGTTCACTCTCTGTACTTAGAACAATGACAGAGGAAGAAGTCTCCAGACTGCTTTCCTCTGCTCGCCCCACCACATGCGCTAGCAACCCTCTTTCCTCACACCTCCTACGATCCCTCTCCCCGATGGTCATCTCCCACCTCACCACTATATTAATCTTTCTCTGACCTCTGGCATTTTCCCTTTGTCATTCAAACACGCTATCATATCCCCACTGCTAAAGAAACTGACTCTTGACTCAAACGATGCTACCAACTACGACCCATCTCCAACCTCCCCTTCATCTCCAAACTACTAGAACGCCTTATAAGCTATCTATCAGAAAAGTCTCTCCTTGACCCCATACAGTCTGGCTTCCACTCCCTACACTTGACAGAAACTGCCAGACTAAAGTGTCAAACGATCTCCTGATTGCCAAATTGAGGGACGATTACTCCCTCCTCAATCCCTCTGCAGCATTTGACACTGTTGACCACAATCTCCTCCTCTGTATGCTTCACTACATTGGACTAAAGGACACTGCTCTCCACTGGTTCTCCTCCTACCTATCTGACCGCTCCTTCAGTGTCTGCTTTGCTGGCTCTATCTCCCCTCCTCTTCCCCTTACTGTTGGAGTCCCCCAGAGCTCAGTACTTGGCCCCCTACTATTCTCCATCTACACAGCCCCCATTGGACAGACCATTAGGAGATTTGGCTTTCAGTACTATCTCTATGCTGAGGATACCCAGTTATATACCACTTCCCGGGACATCACAGCAATATTCCTCCAGAATGCCACTGACTGTCTTTCTGCTGTCTCTAACACTATGTCCTTTCTCTACCTAAAACTGAACCTCTCAAAAGCTGACCTTCTCCTGTTTCCACCCTCTTCTAACCAACCTCATCCTGACATCTCAGTGTGTGGCACCACCATTACTCCCAGACAGCACACCCGCTACCTTGTGGTTATATTTGACTTTGATCTCTCCTTTACCCCTATATCCGATCTCTCACCCAAACATGTCAGCTGCACCTCAAGAACATTGCAAGAATACGCCCTTTTCTCACTGTGGGCATGCTAAAAATTCTCACTGTTGCCCTCATCCACTCTCGGCTCAATTATTGCAACTTGCTGCTTATAGGCCCCCCCCTGCGCCAGACTCTCCCCCCTCCAATCCATCCTGAATGCGGCAGCCAGGCTAATCTTCCTGTCCAGCCGCTACTCGGATGCCTCTGTCCTGTGCTAATCACTGCACTAGCTGCTCATCAAATACAGAATACAATTTAAACTCACTACCCTCATCCACAAAGCACTCCAAAGCACCCTGCTGCCCTACATAGCTTTCCTCATCTCAATTCACCACCAAGCCTGCTCCCTCCACTCTGCTTACGAAATCAGATGCCCCTTTAATTCGAAGCTCTCATTCCCGCCTCCAAGACTTCTCCAGAGCAGCACCTATCCTCTGGAATGCACTACCAAAAGCTATCCGGGCAATCACTGACATACTAAACTTCTGGCATGCTCTAAAAACGCACCTCTTCAAGGAGGCATACCACATCTCTACCAAACCCCTCTGTACTCCGCCTGATAACATGCTCCCTGTCCTACCGACTGCAATGCCTGCTAGCCATAATCAACTGACACCTGCAGTCACACCGATTCAGCCACTATACGGCCTGACCATTGTCTGTGTGTATAGCATCCCTCACTTTCCATCTCGCCATACCGGGCACATCTCCAGCTCCTTTACCTTCTGTATCACCCCATTATTTGTAGTATGTAAGCTTGTTGGGGCAGGACCCTTACCCCTACGGTTTCCATCAGTTGATTACTTCATGTAACTGTGATCTTGTTTTTATTTCCCGTCTTGTAAGCGCTGCGGAATATGTTGGCGCTATATAAATAAAGAATATTATTAATTTACATTAAAAAAGGCAGGATAACAAACAAAGCACTGACAGGAAGAGTAAAGCATATAAATAATGATAAACTAGATTCATAGGACTAAGGTTTGCGTATAAGATAAAAGGCATATGGATGGTATCTGTTTGTAGGATATGGGTACAGATCTTACATTTTCATTTGTTACCCATCTCTGATAGTGATGTGAGGGCACTTCTGATGAGCACTTAGGTTTGATAACTGTTTATAAGAGGAGAGGTAAATCTGTGAATATTGCCTTCAGCCTATTGTCTTTCTGGAGCATGGGTGGGGGTTTAGCAAAGATTTTTCTCGAAATGTTCATCTGAGGCTGGCATGCCATGCTGCCATGTATCCATCCAGGCCTGCAAGGAAGCTTATTATGGATGTCTATGGCAGGGCTTAGTAGGAAATAGTAAGATATGCCATACACTGCAATACTTAAGTGCAGTATATGGTAAAAGGCAAACAAACTATCACAAGATCTAATCTCCTAGTGGGACAAAAAAAAGGTCACTAAAGATAATATTTTTAAAATATAAAAAAAATAGAAATTCGGGTTCTCCTTTACTCATTTTTCTAATGAAAAGAATGCTAACAATAAACTAATAGTAATGCCACATTCTTAAAAGTCTGAAGTATTAAAATCGCACATTATTTATCCCGCATGGTGAACGTCATAAGATTATACCCCAAAATGGTACCATTAAAAATTAGGGCTTGACTTGCAAAAAATAAAGTCCTCACACAACGCTATTGATGGAAAAATAAAAAAAGTAAAGGATCTCAGAAAAAGGTCACTGAATCTTTTAGCAAAGCTTGCTATTTTTTTAAGTTGCACAACATACAAAAAACTATGTAGATTTTATATTGCTGTAATCGTAGTCACCTGCAGAATAAAGCCAGCGTGTCATTTTTACCGTACCATGAATGCTGTAGATAGAAAACCCAAAAAATGGAAAAAAACCCCCTCATAGTTATTTCCATAGAAAATGTAAAAAGTTATGGCTCTTGGAAGGCATGGCTGAGAAAGCAAAAATGAGAAACCAAAAAATCTTTGGTCTTGAGATTGTTAATAACCGTCCTAGTCTCCATAAACTTTGTTACAATCGTCCAAAGGACACATAATATGAGCATGTAGTGCAGCTGTCTCCTACTTTGACACATTTATTCAAGAAATGATTATTCTGCTTTGAAATTACCCAGCTAGAATATTGTTATTTTACATAAAAATACCTATAAGCATAAAATCCTAAAGCGTAATATTATCTAGTATCTGGTATCATCTTTTTATATATTGCACAAGGTTAGGTCTTTTTATGACCTGGATATCTCACAAGTTTCTAGTGAAGGCTATGAAATACAATATCTATTAATGGAAACACCAACTGAACAAGTGGCTTCACCTTCATGTAGATTGCCGAATTTCCAAAGAATGAAACATTTCTGCAGCTGTAAGAACATTTTCAATGATATCTCTCAGAGACTGCAATTCCCCATGAGAGCAAGTTAGAGAACAAGTGGAAATGAAGTATATATGTTTTCAGGCACATGTCTAGAAAATCACAAGAGTTTCTCTTGCAAGACCATTTTTCCTCCGGAGCACAAATTCTTGCAAAATGTTCTTTTCCTTAGAAAATTTTAATTTTGCTATACACCAGATGTTTAACCCCTTATGGTTACTCTCGGCATCTTGAAGTATTGATTCCAGTAAATCACACTAGATAAACCTGTGCATGGGTTTAAAAACACTGCTAAATGATACATTTGAGCCTCCTGAGCTCTGGTTTAGAAAATCTTACTGTAGGTTTTTCTTGAGGCTTCAATAACATTCTTCCTTAACAGGGCTTTGGGACTCATGGAAGTTGAAACAAATGATATCGCTGTTGCCTTGTTTTATACAATGGGATGTTTGCTTTTATTTGTTGTTTACCAGCCTAAAAACTACTACTTTTTGACTTTTTTAAACACATCTTTCCCCAAAACTGAAAAAGTAAACTTGAAAAGGGTTGTTCGAGTATAGAAAAGTTTTCAAAATGGCGGGGCATGCTATAAAATAATAAAAGAATTGATATGTACCTCTCTTCTTTCCCGGGAAGCAGCAAATTGGACTTTAACGTGATTTTCTGAGGACAATTTAAAAACAAAGTGCCTAGCATGCTAGAAATTAACAAATACTCTCCATTGGGAAACAGCGGAGTGGTAAATCTCCTGCTGTCAGTGCTCAACATCCTGGATGCCATGATGCCAGGAATTCAGAATGGGACATTGGGGCCTCTGATTGGCTGCAGCGGTCACCTGACTTCCAGCCAGCACTGACAGCAGGAGATTTACCACTCCACTGTTTCCAGAGGGAGATTCTTTTATTAATTTATAGCATGCTAGGGCATGTTTTATTTAATACTCGGAAAATCCCTTTACAGGCATTGTTTCATCAGAGACAACCCCTTTCAAAATTGGCACCTGCAGGGAACAGTTGATCACCCTCGATCCCATTTCTAGATCCCCACGCAAACAGTTGACTTTGCTAGGGATAATACAAGAATGGCTCAGAGTCTGTCAGAATAGAATACAGAACTGGCTCTACATTCCAGGTCTCCAAAATCAGACAATAGTTTTTGTGCCTAAGAGAGCCAGGAAGCAGTAATAAATGGCTGCACATCCAATTAGGATAATGTCTCAAGATAATGTCTCAAGTGGGGTACCACAAGGCTCCGTCCTGGGCCCAGTGGTATTCAACTTTTTATGAATGATCTAGATGAGGGAATTGAGGAGAACCTGATAAAATTTACCAATGACACAAAGCTAGGAGGGATAGCTAACACCAGAGAAGAGAAAAGACTCAAAAAGATCTAAGCAAGCTGAAAGAGTGGTATTTAACAGGGAGAAATACCAAGTCCTATATCTGGGCGCGAAAAATGAAAAAAGCACATACATAATGGGAGGAATTGAGCTAAGCAACAGCACATGTGAAAAATAGTTGGGTATACTATTAGATTACAGACTGAACATGAGCCAACAATGTGATGCAGCAGCCAAAAAGGCAAACTCAATTCTGGGATGTATTAAGAGAAGCATAGAGTCTAGATCACATGAGGTAATCATCCCCCTCTGGTCTTCCTTAGTCAGACCTCATCTGGAATACTGTGTCCAGTTCTGGGCACCCCACTTTAAAAAAGACATTGACAAATTGGAGCAAGTTCAGAGAAGAGTTACCAAGATGGTGAGTGGTCTGCAAATCATGTCCTATGAGGAACGGTTAAAGGATCTGGGAATGTTTATCTTGCAAAAAAGAAGGCTGAGAGGAGACTTAATAGCTGTCTACAAATATCTGAAGGGCTGTCACAGTGCAGAGGGATCAGCCCTATTCTCATTAAGGGCCCCTGCAAACGGGTGGAAATTCCACGGCAGGATTTCCCGCTGAAATTTCTGCCCATGCCGGCTTACACACACCCACAATTTGTCCACGTGAAAACACACGCGGAAAATAAATCACGGCATGTTCTATTTCTGTGCGGGTCTCGCAAAGGCCCGCACTGAAATGTCACTGGTGACACACCGGCTCCGCTCTGCACATGCACAGGCTGGGCGGTAGCTGGCACATCACAGAGCAGAGGAGACGACGGGAGCGAGTGAGTCGCAGGGCTGTGCAGGGGCATGGGTCCGCATCCCGCTGCGAGAATTCTCACAGCAGGATCCGACCCGGCCGTCTGCAGGCCGCCTTACACAAGGAAAGTCTAAAAGCAATGGGATGAACTTAAAAGGGAGGAGACGTAGATTAGATATTGCAAAAATCTTTTTGACAGTGAGGGCTTAGACACAGAGGTGTGATTTTGTCCTATTTTGCAGCCGTGATTTTCACGAGATGAAACAAAACCATTGATTCCAATGCTTTCGTTTTCACTAGCGGGATTCTTGCGCTGTAATACTATGTGTGGGAAAAGATAGGACTTGCCCTATCTTTCTCTCATGTAGCTTTTGTGTGTGTGAGAAAGATAGGGCAGGACCTATCTTCCCGCTTTTTTTCAAACTCAAGTGCAATACCTTAGAGTTTGAATAGTCAAAGCAAAATAAAACCAAATCGTCGAATTCTGAATTGAGCGGAGGATTGGGACCCAATGACCCCCTGAAGGTCCCTTTTAGCTGTATGATTCTAGGATCTTACACAGTGACTTTCATACGTGGTGGCATTGTCCTTGTATAAAACCATTCTGGAAAGACATTTCCAGACACATCCAAAAATTTGGTTCCGTCATGGAACATCACTCTCCAATAATGCTTCTCCTAAGTGACCTCCTTCTAACTATGCCAAAAATATGCTTCAATTATTCTACATTCTTTCTGCTGTGGCTAAATGGAATCAGACATTCACTCCTACTTTGTGTCAATAGTTACACAAAGTAGACTTCATTTACCATGTAGAGGAGTTCTAGGCCGGGGAAAAATGCTCTTATGAGCCTCGTGTGGCTCTCGCCTACAACTTAAAGGTTGCAAGTTTGATCCCGGCATGATTCAGGTGCCGGCTCAAGGTTGACTCAGTCTTCCATCCTTCCAAGGTCGGTAAAATGAGAACCCAGCTTGGTGGGGGGTAATAAACAAATTACCTGAAAGTGCTGCGGAATAAGTTGGCGCTAAACAAATACCAAAAATTATTTATTTATGAGGGCTAATTCACACAAACTCATTTAAGCTGAGCATTACATGTGCAAATCAAGTGATTTCAATGGGTTCGTTGACAGGAGCATATTTTGCATGTGCATTTCATTTGTGCAAAAAATGAAATATGCAACATGTTCTATTTCTGCGTGCATTGTGCATGACAACAGCACATATTAAACTAATTAAACTTAGTTGTCTATTGACATCAATTAGAGCATGCTTGCATGTTTATTTTGCTGCACAGGGCATGCCCATGTAAAAAAAGTAATAAGGGCTCCTTCACACGTGAGTATTTGGGCACACAATATACAGAGAATAGAACCCATTGAATTTACCTCCAAGTATATAGAATGAAGCATTGATTTCAATAGGTTTTCTCACACGTGTTTTGCGTGTGTGAAAAAAAACAAAGCACGCTCTACTTTTCTGCACACCAAAGGCCCCCCGTAGAAGTCTATGGGGGTGGGCAAATTCTCATGAAATACGCAATCAGAAGCAATTCTGCAGGAAAAAGAACACATCTGGAACTCATTAGGCTAAATAGCCATTTAAATAGAGTTCTGTTTGTATCCCATGCCATGCAATTGCAAATAGTAAAATAGGCAAATACGTGCGCAGATAGGCAATGGATAGCCCAACTTTTTGCGAAGTGAAGGAGACACTATTGGGAGCGTTTTTGCCCTTATGCTTGTCTGAAGGAGCCCTCTATGTGTCCTATTTTGGTCTGTATTTACGGACCAAAATCGCCCATGAATTCTATGACAACATAAAAGAAGCAGCGAGCACGTATTTTGCATGTGTGTACACTGCATTTTGTACACATGTTGCCAAAAGACCGTGAGAAAAAAGTGACATCAATTGGGTTTTCCTGCATTTTTTTTTTTTGTGTGCGTGACAAATGGATGGCACAGAGATGTAAAAAATCCGCATGCCACATGCTTGTACACACATGGTGAAATCAGTCCCCTTTTTAAGAACCAAAATTGAATACGCTCTTGTGAATGAGCCCTTTATATCCTGCTTTGTATTACTTTTAGGGCTTCTTCAGATGGGTGTGATTTAGTCCCGTTATGCGGCCATGATAATCACAGCCCCATCACGGCATGCAACGAAACCATTGATTTCAATGGTTTCATTTTCATTAGCGGTAGTACTAATGGGCTAGAAAACATAGCCCTATCTTTCCCACACGTAGTTAATAAGGCAGGACCTACCTCCCAGTAGTTTTTTTTTTTTAAACTCATGTGTCATGGCGTAGAGTTTTCATGGCCAGAAAGAAAGAAGAAAAACGGTTCATGTGCAACTATGTTCCGTAGCAATGAGGATAGTTAGACATTCGCCCATGTGTTTTTACCCTCTTTGCTAAGTATAGCTACTAAGGTAATGATGATGTGCCTTATGTTATCCATGGGCGTCTACAATTGCATTATCTATATACCTTTACTTGCTTCACTGCAGATAAATAAAGAGCAAAAATAATTTAGTAATAGAGATGAGCAAACCTACTCGGCCACGCCCCTTTTTCGCCCGAGAGCCGCGATTTTCGAGTACTTCCATACTCGGGCGAAAAGATTCGGGGGGCGCCGTGGGTGAGTGGGGGGTTGCAGCGGGGAGTGGGGGGGAGAGGGAGAGAGAGAGGGCTCCCCCCTGTTCCCCGCTGCTACCCCCCGCTCCGCCACGCCTCCCCCTGCCCCCCGAATCTTTTCACCCGAGTACGGAAGTACTCGAAAATCGCGGTGCTCGATCGAGTAATTACTCGAAACGAGTATACTCGCTCATCTCTAATTACTAACTTATCATATAATATTCATATTCGTTTCTTCAAAGTTAAAAAAAAAGAGAAACAGCACCCGGCATGAACCCAGAGTCATTTTATATAGCCGGAAACCTACGCACCCGCTGTGTATTTCCAGGAAATAGTTAACATTTATGGAAGAAATCTGCTGGTTCTCGTAGCTGCATTTATAAGGACACCTTGCCATTTTAAATGAGTAAGTTTTAAATACAGGGAAGAGAATTTAACCCCCTGCTGGGAAAACATGGCTTAGCTGGAGTTTTACATCCGGCCTCATTGATCCACAGATTATCTCACATCGGAGATTGAACTCCCTTCGGGAGATGCAGGGAGGGGAAGATAATGTGAGAAAGTGTGTAGATTTTATTCCTTTGACTCTGAAGCTATGCAGATCAAGTCTGGCAAGTTAGAAGCGAGGGAGTTGTTTTATTTCTTTTTCTTTTTTGACTTCGTGTTCCTTGATGTCAATATTCGCAATCTATAACACATTGCAGGACGCAGAACAGACACACTGATGAAGTATTTGCATACATTAATGGTATTTTCCAGTCTCCCGTTAGAAATGTTCAGGCATCCGTAGAACATTTATGCGCATAGTTTAATATATATTTTGCTGTATGTATGCATTCATTTTTTTGAAGTTAACATAAGAACATTTGTATTGAATTGTTCTGCTGTAACTGTTGGTCTTAATGAAAGGGCATGAAAAAAAAAACCTGTACAGCTAATAGGAATTATGGGCGACGTTACAGAGCAGGCTAATAACTTGTGAAACTGTCTGTAATTCTACTTAGAAGGCTGTGATGATTAAGTGGGCGTAAATTGATTAACCAGACTTTGACAAGGATTATTTGATTGTGGCAGGCAAGGGATTCATAAGGAATTGCCTCGCTCTTAAGATGGAACTACTGTTTGACATGTCAGGGAATTTGGGACTTCTTCACTGTGGATCTAAAACAAAGGCCATTCAATTTGCAAAGCAATTGGTATTTGCAAGAATGACATTTTCAGGATAAGGATTAAAACATTTGCTTTGGTGTTCTTAAGGATAAGGGCTCGTACACATCTGCATGGGGGGCTCCATTTGGAGTCTCCGGTGCAGATCTGCCATAATATCGTAGACAAAACTGCTGGTCCACTGCATCTGGGAGTATTTCAGGAGGGCATGCCGGAAGCTGGGCAGACCCCATTATAGTGAATTAGGTCAATCTGTCATGATTTGGGTCTCCTATATGCCAGGTCCAACACTTTCAGTTTTTCCATTCTTCTGCTCCTAGGATGGACCCAAACAATGAAACCCAAAAGCATCTATGTAAACAAGGCATCTGTGCATAATAGGCATTTATTAAATCTATCATTATTTAGACATGCTGTTTAATGGCGGATTTCACAAGTGTATGTGCAAAAACTCTCCTGTAAGCGCGGTGCATTTTTTTAACGCATATTACTGTACGTTTTGATTTCACAAGATTTAAAAGTGCATTTAGTTTACTGCAGAATTGCGAAGTGTATTGCGCAATTGCACAAGTATTGACTGCGCATTTGCGCACCTTCCATAGACTTCAATGGGGTAGTTGGTGCACACATGCAAAATGCGTGTGCAAAAATGAGCAATGACCATGGACCCTTTAAAATCAATGGGTTCTAGTCTCTGCTTATCGCATGTGCAAATGCAATAAGCAGAGAATAGAACCCATTAATGGGTTCTAATGGGATCTCTGCTTAAAGGGGTTGTCCCGCACCGAAACGGGTTTTTTTTTTTCAATAGGCCCCCCGTTCGGCGCGAGACAAACCCGATGCAGGGGTAAAAAAAACCAAACAGGATAGTACTTACCCGAATCCCCGCGCTGCGGCGACTTCTTACTTACCTTGCTAAGATGGCCGCCGGGATCTTCACCCACGGTGGACCGCAGGTCTTCTCCCATGGTGCACCGTGGGCTCTGTGCGTTCCATTGCCGATTCCAGCCTCCTGATTGGCTGGAATCAGCACACGTGATGGGGCGGAGCTACGAGGAGCAGCTCTCCGGCACGAGCGGCCCCATTCAGAAGGGAGAAGACCGGACTGCGCAAGCGCGTCTAATCGGGAGATTAGACGCTGAAATTAGATGGCACCATGGAGACGAGGACGCTAGCAACGGAGCAGGTAAGTGAATAACTTCTGTATGGCTCATAATTAATGCACAATGTACATTACAAAGTGCATTAATATGGCCATACAGAAGTGTATACCCCCACTTGCTTTCGCGGGACAACCCCTTTAATGCTCTTGTGAGTCCACCCTGAGGATATTGAATAATCATCATCTATATATATTTCCAAAGTCAGAATAAACAATGTCAAACTAATGTTTGAGAAATTCTGTTTTTATATTTTTATTCCCAAAAACGGAATTTCTGTCAGGATGAGGATCCATGTTGTGTGAATGTACAATTGTAGAGGTCTGTAATTTGTTTTCTGTGAAGACACTAACGAGATTATAGTCATATATGTGGCTCTGATACTATAACCCTGCAATGTGTGGAAATGGTGCCATGAATATAGAAGTGACTGTGTAAGTGTGATAAAGTAATTTTGCAGTAAAAGCAATGAGGTTCTCTTACATAAGTGGTATAATAAGTACACAGGTAGTTAAAAAATTGGGTGCAAGTTGCGAACACTGTGGCAAGGTAGTTCATTGAAGGGCATGCAGAGATTGTGAAAGCAGGTCTTCTGTATGCTAATCAGCAGGGACAGCTGTATGAGTGTGACTGGATGAGTTAAAACTTCTGGACACATTGAGTTCCCTGCTGAAAGCCAGAGAAAGAGGTTGCAGAGGCAGTGTCAGGAACTGAGAGCCTGAGGTCCAGCGCGGACCAGACTGGGCTCATCATGAGTGTGACAGGGAATGACGCCCCCTAGATGCCCTTACTGGGTAAGGTAACGGGATTGTATGCCAATATAATCCTTTCCCATGTGTGAAATAAAGCTGGCAAAAGCCAGTATCAGGGAACTGGTGTCCGGGTAACTGGGAGTCCCTGAAAACTTCCCGCAACCCCTGTCCCTACCTACTGTCCCCCTAGGCTAGGCCCTAGGGCGACAACTGGGCGACAGTCCCTAGACTTACTAGGAAACAAACATAAAGGCAGGTCAGGCAATCCGGGTCGGCAACAGAAGAAGGCGAGGTACAAAGGATCAGGCGAAGGCATGGTCAGGTCCAGAGCAGGTAAGTCAAAGCAAGCAATCCAATACAAGTAACAATGTTCTCATCATGTGCCCCTAGACCTCTTCTGATGCATCCCATGATCCTATTTGCCTTGGCTGCAGCTGCCTGACACTGGTTGCTTCAGTTAAGTTTACAATAATTTACATTATCCAAGTCCTTTTCCATGTCAGTGTCTCCAGTGGTTTCCCATTTAGTGTGTAATGGTGACATGTATTTCCCTGCCCATGTGCAGAACCTTACATAAATAAGTCTTATGCTTCATTTTCTACTTTTCTGCCCAAGCTCCGAACTTATCCAGATCTATTTGCAACTGCATACTGTCTTCTTTTGTGCTAATTACTTTACATAGTTTTGTATCGTCTGCAAGTATTGATATTTTACTGTGCAATACATCTACCAGGTCATTAATAAATATATTTAAAAAATAGGGTCCAATACTGCCCCCTGTGATACCCTACTTGTAACCATGACCCAATCATAGTATGTACCATTAATAACCACCCACTGCTTTCTATCACTGACCAGTTACTTACGCACTTACGTACTTACTTAAAAGACCCATAACAGTTTTATTTTTCCAGCAACAGAGCTATGTGAGTTGTTTTTTGTGGGAAGACTTGTAGTTTTTGCTACCTTTTTTAGGTACATATGACTTTTGAATTGATTTTTATTACTTTTTTTGGGAGGTGAACAAAAGAAAAATAGCAATTCTGATATTACTTTTTTCAATTATTTTTACAGCTTTCACCATGTGAGATAAATAACAAATATTTTCATTGCCTGGATCGGTACGAACGTGGTAAAACCTATTATGTGTTGTGGTTTTTATTTTGTTTTGGTTATTTTTGTGGCGGAAAAACATGTATTTTTTTAATTAGATTTGTTTTCTTTAAATTACATTTTATTTATCTTTCCTTATGCTATTTTTAGTCCCTGAAGGGAATTTGAAGATGTGATTGTTCATCCGCTAGGATAGTACACTGCATTACTTAAGTAGTGCATTCTGCTAAGCCTATGACAGCAGCCTGTTAGGCTCCTAAAAGGCTGAGTCACATGGCAGTCATGGAGGTCTTTGTCAGGCTTTCTACTGATGGGTAACTGAAAGAGCCCACACTCCCTGTCATCTGCTTACAAGTGGCATTTGCTTTTGATTGTGGCATGTAAGGTGTTGAACTGCCAAGATCTGAGGTCTCTCCATTTTTGGCTGTTAGAGCAGGAGCCTGGCTGTCAGTAGTCAGCTAAGCCACTGCTTTAAAAAGTTGTATGTGCAGGTTTAAAGCCCATTAGTGACCACCATAAAAAGGTGTATTGGTGGTCACTAAGGGGTTAAAGTACATGGGACTAATACATGCATATTCACTTTGTATTTATGCATCATATGAATGGGGGCTACTTGCATTATTTTTGCATGTGGGAAAAATCCAATATGCAGGGAATACACACAGCTTTGGTCCATGAAAATGCTTCACCAACCGAAACTGAATGCTCCCATGTGAACGAGCCCTAAGGCTGATTTAGACATAACGATAATCGCTCAAAAGATGTCGCTCAAGCGACTTCTGAGCGATCATCGTTGTGTTATGTATAGTGCAAGACGATCTCTCAAGATGAGCGATCACCTTGCGCTGCCAGTGGAGGCTGCAGAAGACAAGCGGGGTGTCCCCGCTTGTCTTCTGCATACAACTGTTCCCCCGCTTCAGCGCCCGGCTGTTATACAGCCGAGCACTGTGAGTAGAGGATGCAGAAGGCAAGCGGGGTGTCCCTGCCTGTTTTCTGCATACAGATGTTTTCTGCATGGAGAGCCCGGCTGTTGTACAGCCGAGCGCTCCGTGCCAGATATGGAGAACAGAGCTGGACCGCTCTGTTCTTCATACCCAGTCCGTTATCAGGGAGCGGGATACAGCTGAAAGAATAGTATCAGCTGTATCCCTCTGTGAATGCCTGATAAGGCTCATCGTTGTCTTTCAGCATGCTGAAAGGCAACGATAAGCGACGGCTTAACGAAATCGGCACGATGGACAAACAATTACACACAACGATTATTGCTCAAAAGACGGCTTTTGAACAAATTTTGAGCGATAATCGTTGTGTCTAAATGGGCCTTAAACAGTTTGGACAGTAAAGGAATAATTAAGAATTTGGAGATGATGTACACCAAAAGTAGCATGGTATCATATTAGCCAGTAAAATAAATGTAGTATTAAATACTTGTGTACAAAAAAGACAAAGTATCATAAAAGTTATACCTTTACTGGCAAACCAGAAATTGTATATTTGCAAGCTTTTGGAGCTCAGAGGCTCCTTCATCAGGAGGATAGCAAATGAACAACCAAGAGAGAAGCACAATAAGTGAAATGCCATATCTATACCCTGTACATGTGATGATAAATGAACAGATGAGCCAGAGCAATAAAACTAAGGTTTATATATGATGAAAAGGTGATTTAGAAGGTCACAGATCTGATGGGTTAGAAGAGCTCATGTAGTGGGCCATAAATTCAGGCGTAATAGTTTGTCTTTATGTCAATGACTGGAAAGTTCTTATTAGTTTGAATTCACAAACTTTCTCTTTTTGTTGTTCTTAAAATGTCCTTTGAGTATTGGGACTTTTAGATCCATTGTTCTGGTCCACAGTAATGTTCCCCATGGGTGTATCCAGCTTTTTTGTTATTACATGCCTTTGTAAATTCATCCTGGACTGTAGTTTCTGTTTAGATTCCTCAATATAGAATCCATCAGGGCATCTTGTACACCATATCATATACAGTATGTAAAGCACATTGGAGAATCTAGATGAAAAAAGCGTCAGTGATTTTATAGTCCTTTAGTCCTGTTGTGTATTGGGTATGTGGACTGTGTCTGTTGGTAAGATGTGGATACAGGTCTTCATTTTTTTACTATTACAGGGGTAAATGGCCCTCTAAAGGAGATTTCTTAGGTTCAGTAGCTTTTTGCATGTGAGGAGAGGTAAATATGGGTATTTTCTTTCAATCATTTTCTTTGTGGAGTATGGGTTGGAGTTCAGCTGTGAATTTCCTTAAAGGGGTTGTCTCGCGGCAGCAAGTGGGGTTAAGCACTTCTGTATGGCCATATTAATGCACTTTGTAATGTACATTGTGCATTAATTATGAGCCATACAGAAGTTATTCACTTACCTGCTCCGTTGCTAGCGTCCCCGTCGCCATGGTTCCGTCTAATTTCGGTGTCTTCTTGCCTTTTTAGACGCGCTTGCGCAGATCCGTCTTCTCCCTTCGGCTCCGCTCGGCAGCATCGGCATTTTGGCTCCGCCCCCTAGTACGCATCATCGCGTAGCTCCGCCCCATGATGTGTGCCGGTTCCAGCCTCCTGATTGGCTGGAATCGGCACGTGACGGGGGCGGAGCTACGCGATGATGCGTACAAGGGGGCGGAGCCAAAATGCCGATGCTGCCGAGCGGAGCCGAAGGGAGAAGAAGGGAGAAGACGGATCTGCGCAAGCGCGTCTAAAAAGGCAAGAAAACACCGAAATTAGACGGAACCATGGCGACGGGGACTCTAGCAACGGAGCAGGTAAGTGAATAACTTCTGTATGGCTCATATTTAATGCACGATGTATATTACAAAGTGCATTAATATGGCCATACAGAAGTGTATAACCCCACTTGATTTCGCGAGACAACCCCTTTAAGATGTTCATCTGGGTGTTGCATGTGACCACTAGGGGCACCCTGCTGTTCTCTTCCTTCTCTTTGTATTCCAAGAGGCTGCTCCATGGAGTCCTTGTAATTCTGTTTATCTGTGCATCTATAATCAGTGGATTGATCCCTGTTATAGGGATCCTTTCCTAAGATAAACTAAAAAGCAACTTGTTATTTCATCACAGCCATGCCTGTCCGGGGAAACGTTTGAGCCCCTCCATCTGTCAAGCCACTTGTATGCCACAGTCATCAATGACTGCAGCATCTAAAGGCTTAATGGCCAGGATTAAACCACCCACCGTGTATGGAATGGGATCTGTTCCCAAGCTTGCGCCATACAAACCCACCTGCCATACATATACAACATGTCACAAACAGGGGTTAATGTCTAAGGGTATTCTGTTACTGCAAAGTAATGCCTAGTAATATATTACTTTAAAGGGGTTGTCTCGCGAAATCAAGTGGGGTTATACACTTCTGTATGGCCATATTAATGCAATTTGTAATATACATTGTGCATTAAATATGAGCCATACAGAAGTTATTCACTTACCTGCTCTGTTGCTGGCGTCCCCGTTGCCATGGCTCCATCTAACTTCGGTGTCTTCTTGCTTTTTTAGACGCGCTTGCGCAGATCTATCTTCTCCATTCGGCTCGGCATCACCGGCATTTTGGCTCCGCCCCCTTGTACGCGTCATCGCGAAGCTCCGCCCCCGTCACGTGTGCCGATTCCAGCCAATCAGAGGCTGGAATCGGCACATGTGACGGGGCGGAGCTTCGCGATGACACGTACAAGGGGGCGGAGCCAAAATGCCGGTGATGCCGAGCCGAATGGAGAAGATAGATCTGCGCAAGCGCGTCTAAAAAAGCAAGAAGACACCGAAGTTAGACGGAGCCATGGCAACGGGGACGCCAGCAACGGAGCAGGTAAGTGAATAACTTCTGTATGGCTCATATTTAATGCACGATGTATATTACAAAGTGCATTAATATGGCCATACAGAAGTGCTTAACCCCACTTGCTTTCGCGAGACAACCCCTTTAAGTGTCTTGAAAGGTTGGCACTTGGATATCTTAAACCATCCTGTTTTACAGCCCTGATTTGGCACCATCTAGGATGTCCTCAATTGACAGCAATGGATTTGGATTAAGAGTTGATGGGTGCACTAGTTATCATGGTCCATTGGAATAATCACAAGAGGAGAATGGATTGTGTCTTTGTTGATATTTATTAAAGTACACTACCATATACTATTTAACTTGGTTAAGTCTGTATATCATGTTGGAGTAGGGGGCACATGCGTTATAGACCCATTTTTGCTAAGAAACACAAGTAGCAATTTCCTGTTCATTATAGTAAATAGAATAATGGAGAGACATCAGTAGTAAATTAGCTTTCTAACATGTAAAGTCTTTTAGCTACAGAGATATTAAATCTAAAACATTTACCTTGAGCAGATGCTTATTGTAATTTACTTGCTACAAAAACATTTTAAAGGGGTTGTCTGATTACTATGTGACTTTTTTAAGGACAGATGCACAGTTGTTGAAAAAAAAAAACTTAATTACTTACTCATCCTAAGCCCTGGTGATCCGGGGTTGCAGCCCCGCAGTCCTCCTGATCAGAGGCTCAGTGGTCAGATGCTGTACTCCTGGCGTATCCCCCAGGCATTTGAGCGGATATGCTGGAGAATGGCACATGAACACTTCAGTCTACTGAAGAGGACAAAGTTTAGAGAAGGGAAGACTGATTAGCAGTGAGACACACTAGTTGTGATGCGAATGGATCAAGGCAACAATAAGAGTTTTTATTACGTTTAGGCAATTTAGTAGATGGTGGAAACATAAGAAGTTCAGTTTTTGAAAGATTAAGTTTCTGATAGACAGAGGGTATGATGGTTGAGATAGCAGACAGACAAGTGCATGCATTTTGTAGTAGTGCAGAGGTAATATCTGGGGGAGAAGTATATAATTGGTTGTCATCAACATAGAGATGAACCAGAAAGTGAAACCTGCTGATAGTCTGTTCAATAGGTGAGGTGTATATGGAGAAAAGGAGAGGAACTATGACCAAACCCTGAGGAACCTCAACAACAAAAGGGAGAGGAGAAGCAGAGACAGTAAATGCTTCACTGAATGAGGCTCAAAGAGGTAGGGGGAAAACCAAGTAGAGCAGTGCTCTTAATGCCAGTAGAATGGAGCATACTGAGGGCTCAGTCACACGGGCATTTATATCACATCCCCATAACACCATAAACTAAGTTATTGTACTGTTAGGGGTCAGTCACACGGGCGTTTTTAATGGGTGCTTTTCCGCAATTCCAAAAATTTGCACTGGATAGAACCAATGCTTTTCAATAGCAGCGGTCACATGTGCGGATTTTACATGCAGAAAAACTCCTGTGGTGAAAATTATAGGAAATCGGTTCGCAGAAGCATGTAACTGCGTTCTGCAGCAAAGCGGTGTTCTGTGTATGTGAAACCCCTGGATGCTGTTGCCGCTGTTGCCGCATCCAGCACTGCTCTGCACTGCTCTTCTCATGCACTGCTCTGAATAGTACTCAGCAGCCGCAGCAGGGGATAGTGGGCAGCGCTCTTTTTGAGCGGATTAATGCTGCTACAAGTGTTTTTTCCGCCATGACGCCCACTTAGGTCACGTGAATTTTTGAACGCATAACTGATGCTTTCAAAAATTTGTGCGTCAAAACACCCATGTGACTGAGGCCTGAGGAGGAGTTGGTGATCTACTGTGCCAAATGCTGCAGATAGATCCAGAAGTATCCAGTAGAGAGTATTTGCCATTAAATTTAGAGCTATCAGGAGATCATTTGACACTTTGGTAATGGACTTATCTAGCAGTAAAGTTGTGAGTTAAAAATTAGAAAGATTAAATCATATACTGTATATCATTTTTAACTGGCATATACTGTACAGTAAGTTTTGGCAGTTTTGATGTCTAAAAGATCTTTTAGCATTGGTCTCTGAGTTTTGAGGTTTTCCTGGACTTCTTTCACTCTAGAGCTTTTATGTAATTTTCCTAGGGTCTATATTTGGGCTAGGATAACTCTTTCACTCTGACTTTTTTTCCCATTTGCCCAACTAACCTCTCAAGGATACCCTTGAAACTGCTTTTTATGTTTTCCATAGCACTAGTGGATTGAAATTAGTGTCTGTATTTATTAAAAGTCTTTTAGTTGTTTTTAGCCAATTCTGTAGTATATGGTTCTAATGTCTTATTGAGATGCCACATTCAATGTTTTAATGAGAGGTGAGTTGTAGAAAAACGTTATTGTTACTGGAGAACGATCAAAAATTGTGATAGGTCTTAATCAGAAGGCTAGAACATCACTAATGTAGGCAATTGGGGGCAAACATAGAATCCCATCTCTGGACAGAAAGTTGTGTTGCAGAATTTAAAGAGTAATACCTCCCTGTGGAGTGTTGTGCTCTCCATGTGTCAAGAGGGGTCTGAATGCATTTCTTGAAAGATATAATATCACAAGCTATGGCGGGTACTTTTCTATACAGGAATTAACTCTAGTTGTCTGACTAAGAGTGAGGATGGAATTTCCCCCCCTAATTTAGGGCAATTGGTGTCTGCCTTTTGGAGGTTTTTGCCCCCCTTTTAAACACATAGTAGAATTATAGGTTGGACATGTTGGACCCGTATCTTTTTTAAACTTTATTAACTAGGTAAGTATATAACTATGTCTATTAGGTTAGTTGCACACTAGCTGTAAATGCAAGTTGCCCCCAAGACACTCGGGTGCAACTAACATCGCTCAACACACGTCTGTGTGCTGTTTGATATACATGGCCACTGTACATTGAAATGCATTGGTATGTTCTATTAATGCCTGTGAAATGGACAGGAATGGGGCATGCCATGAGTCTTTTTTCATACGGACCATAGCCTCAAAGGCTATAATGGGACGGTGAGCTGTCTATGGACAGCATATGACCCAAAAATACTCTATTGTGCAAGAGCATAGACCTAGGTCTACAAGAGAATAGTCCGTAAAAAAAAAAAAACAAGCAGATTGTTTCATGGAAGAATCCCAAAGAGCTTCTCAAGTATCCCTTCGTTAAAGAGTTTTATGTGTTCAAGATGTTGCTAATCCACATGAATTGCTCGGAGTTAAAAGCATATTTAGAAACAAAGATTTATTTAACACCCTGAGTACACAATTAATAAATGACAATAATAACCGAACGATGGCCAATGTACAAAGAGAAATAAACAGTTGGGTTAGTGTTACCATGTAGAGCCAGACTTTATCACTGGGGAGATTTCTTCGCTACGTAACACATGTATATCTTGTGTTCATCGTAAAACACAGTGAAAACTAATTTTCTTACAATAGAAGATCCCCGCTGTACATATCCGGTTGATATAGTTGATTTAATTAATCAAATTTTCCTTCTCGAACACTTCAGTCATTTTACCCGGAAATTGTACTGTATTTGGTGCTTGGACGAGAGATCAAATTAAAGGGCTAAATTAGGTCAGTCGAGAATCATTATTTTCTAACCAGGCTTACGAAAAATCTCTCCTGCTCCCCTTACCCTGACTTCTACGCTAGATTTTCCCCTTCTTTAATTTAAACCAACAGGCTACCAGATTTCATATCTGAAATAGTAAGTTAGTTTGAAGGACTGTCAAAAAACACATTTACAAGGCATTTTCTCTGTACGATCATACCCTTGTATAATGAGGCATTGACAGTCATCTGAAATATGTGACCTACGTCTGTTCAATATATTTTAATGAGCAAATCGTGTATAAATTCAATCCTTCAGAGGTCATTTGAAGAGTAGCTAGTTCAGTGCTGTGCACACACGGATAAGAAATTCAGTGATCCTTGTTTTATAAGCTCAGAACCCTGAGCCTCAACTGGGAAAAGCCGCTCTTATAAAGAAATGTATTGATGATTTAATCTCTTTGGCAGTGTACATGAATAATGTTTACAAGTCAATAATTCTACCTCTTCTATACTGTCAGGACATTTCTAGTTGTTTTTGCGAATAGTTGGAAGTACCAATAATACCTACTATGGACCGAAGCTTAATTATTCATTTAATTGTAAAGGGTTTTTTACCAAAAATGTTATAAATTATCTCTGATGCATTCACAACCATTTTTCATTGTTTCAATGCCTCTAAAAGCAATAGTCTTATTTCTAGAATTTCTATACTTTTGTGTCTATAGCCCCTATACAGACTGCATCTCCATGTTAGCAGACAGCAAATGTCTTCAGTCTACTCCTGTTGTTATATTTCCTTCCATTTGTCTCCTGCTTGATGGTAAGATATGTTTGGTAGGTTTGGCAAAAGTAAGAGGTAAAATGACTTCCGGATCAGACTGTAAAGTATTTGTTGGCTGTAACTATAGTATAGGAGCTGCAAATACAAACCAATGATAGGACATTTTTAATTAAGACCTAATGCAAAGTTGCTTCATTTCTTATTTTAGATGCATTGGGGCACATTTATCTAAGGGTAGCGTTTTATACAACCAAATTAGAAAAGTGTCGCTTGTGTACAATGTGCCAAATGTAGTGATGAGCGAGTATACTCGCTAAGGGCAATTACTCGAGCGAGCATTGCCCTTAGCGAGTACCTGCCCGCTCGGGAAAAAAGGTTCGGCTGCCGGCGCGGGTGACAGGTGAGTTGCGGCAGTGAGCAGGGGGAGCGGGGGGGGGGGGGGGGGGTTAGAGGGAGAGAGGGAGGGAGAGATCCCCCCTCCTTTCCTCCCCGCTCTTCCATGCAGCTCCCTGCCCGCTGCTGTCAGCAGCCGAATCTTTTCGCTCGAGTGGGCAGGTACTCGCTAAGGGCAATGCTCGCTCGAGCAATTGCCCTTAGCGAGTATGCTCGCTCATCACTAGCCAAATGCATTAAACGGCGAAAGCTCCTCAATTCATCTGGCACATCTCTGGACTTCCTATGTACCTGCTATTGAAATCTATGCTAGGTGAGATCTGGTGCAGATTTCAGCCATAATTGACACCAGTTTCTGGCACCAAATATAGTAAACTCAACGCCCGTTGGTGGTCACAAGTGTTGCTTATTGGGATTGGCTGGCAGTTAAAATTGAGCCGATATTTGCAAAATCAGATGGGGTCACCCCGTTTTCATTTTTGATGAAAATTGCAGAATAGTTGGCTTCACTGTTTTGAATGTTGAACAATGGTGGTGGGGGGTTGGAGTGCCTCCTCTTCCATAAATGTGGCTGAGTGGTTAGCACTGTAGGTGAGGTCCTATAACTGCTAACAACTGAGCTAACACACTTGTTCTCTTTCTTCTCCAGAGGAGAGGAAGAAGGAGAAGAATAAATAGGAAGAAAACATACAAACTCTATACATATGTTGTTCTTGCACAAATTTGAACCAAGAACCCAGAGCTTGTGCAAAAATATGTGACTCTTACAACAGAATTCTGGCACATCGCTTTTAATATTTTTCAACATTGTGGCAATATAAAAAATGAGTGATATTTTCCTGCAACACGGAGCAGGAAAAAATGGCAGCATGTCTTATCTTTGTGTGTGCTCTTGCATCACATCTCCCACTCTTTTCAATGGGCCTGGCAACAGCATTGCACCAAGTATTGGGTACACTCAGTGCAATGCGATGCAAGGTTTCCCCATTGAAAACAATGGAAGGATCGCTTCTTCTCCGAAGCGGTGCGAGGCGGTCTTGATACAAAAGTACAAATATGCGATTTCGCTGTGTCCAAAGATAGGTCTTGCCCTATCTTTGGCTGAGATACACTGAAAGCTCCCATACACTTCTATGGGAGCTGAAAAAAAGAGAGGGGATGGAGTTTAACTACGTCCAACGCTGGGAAAAAAGACAGATGGCTCTATTTAAGCATTAGCAGTCATTCCGATGATTTCGGCTGATCTGGGGATTTCCACATCATAGCGGATTTTTTTGCTAATACACTGCAGCCGCCCATGTGAATGGCAAAAAATACGCGTCTAAAGATCAGGACTTCATTGCGGCTGTTCCCTATTTATGCAATTTTTTTAGTGCATATGGCGAATGTAAAAATGCATACGGTCGTGTGAAAAAGGCCTTAGAATATATTCAGTCCACTTCTTAGCTAACCGCATGACAAAATAATAATAACTGCAATGGTGAAGAATTCTTTTTAGCCTTACAGTAGTTTCTCAGAAACATTACAATTTTAACTCAAAGTAATTTGGCTTTCATAGAGATGGATATTAGAAACAGAATATGAGAGTGTTCTTTAAATTGTTCCCAGTTGAGTAAAATGTTCTCCCGCACATTTGTCTGGTGTTTGTAAATCATTTCCTATTACATTCACAGTAATTTAAACATTTCCGTAGGATGCGATGTGGTCTGTGAACAGGCAGAACTGCTAGAGGCACGAGGATGGAGCCAGTGGTGAAAAATGTAAACTCTTCTTTTACTGTGTTTGCTCTGTCCCATCTGGCCATGTTTTTCATCCTTAATTGAGTAATTCAGCTATATAAAAGTTTTAAATGTTATTCAGTATATATCAATGCATCTATGGGAACTGTGGATAAAATGTCAAAATCTGTTTTGCATCCACTTGCTTTATTTTTCTGCTCTTTGTATTTGCGGTCACAGAATTGCTTCTATATTGAACGAAAAGCTGTTATTTCAATGAGAACATTTTCCCAGACCAGGCAATGTACTAGATTTCCTATCTCAGGTTGGTATGAATTATCAGGTATATAGTCATACTCTAAATACTGTAAGTTCCGCCCAGGGCAGGAAAATTACATCTTAAGTAAACTATTAATAAAGGATTTATACACTTCCATTCAGGGGCGTAACTATAGAGTATGCAGGGGATGCGGTTGCACCCGGGCCCAGGAGCCTTAGGGGGCCCATAAGGCCTCTCTTCTCCATATAGGGAACCCAGTTCTATGAGTAAAGCATTATAGTTGGGGGGCCTTTTACAGGTTTTGCATCGGGGCCCGGGAGCTTCAAGTTACGCTTCTGCTTCCATTGTACCATTTTCAAGATCAGTCATCTGGATGTGTGGCGTTGGCTCCAAAAGTATTTGGACAAGGACACAATTTTCATAATTTAGACTCTGTATACCACTGCAACACCCCATAGTGGTACCCGGGAAACCTGACCAATGTGGAGAGCTGGGAGGGTAAAGTGTTGGCTTGTCACTTACCAGGCTCTGGTCCCAAAGGGATGACACGCCGCCAAGGCCAGAGCAGGATTGCAGGCCACCTTCGACACCCCTAGGATAGGGCATGCCAATAAACGGGATGATGGGGGTAGTAGTTATCAAGTGTGATGCCACCGTTCCCACACACCGATATGCTACACGGCAGAGAATAAACACATACACTTGTGTATCGTACCTCGGGTCCCCAGGAATGGTTAGGGCCCGGTATAACTTTACTTGGTATAACTTTGGCAAAAACGATAATTTACCCAAATGCAGGTATAATTTTTCATAGTGAAAGTAGGACAGAGCTCAGAGGTCAGGGAGGATGCACAGGATGACACCGGTCCTACAGTCTGCTTTATCTGTCAGGCACCGCTCCTGGATTGGGAGCACACCAGAGGAGGAAGGTGGTAGGGTTCACTCCACAGACTCTCTCGCAGCAATTATTTACTTACAGGATTAGCTCGTGGCGATCCTAACTTTGGACGGCTGCACAGGAACAACTTGCTGTTTGAATTATTACCTTTACGATGAGTCTCTCTATGCAGACTTACTTATGAATGCTTTCTCTTAAGGGTTTTGGGACTCACATTCAGACTCCAATTGCTACAGGATAGCTCTCCTTTTCCTCCAGCTTCACCTACATGGAAGCTGAAGGTGCTTGCATGTGGCTCTGTTTTAGGTCAGGAACTAGCACTCAGATTGAAGACAGAACTCTCTTTCTGCTCTCAAGCACTCCTATTTATACCTTCACTCACACCACATGACATGACAGACTGATACATTTACATGCAGGCAATGATTTTAATGAAGTTAACCGCAGCTGTGCAACACACATACTGGACATGACAGGACAAGCCTTGCACAGTGCATTTACATAAGACAAACACATATTGAGCTGAGCTGAAAACGCAGCCAAAACGCTGGCATAAAGTATGCCAGCGCTGCTGAAACGGGGCGGAATCTGCAGTAACGCAGCGTTTCTGCAAACGCCCTGTGTGAGGGAGGCCTAAAAGGGGAGTGGCTAAAAAGGAAATTATACAAATATACTGGCTGGGATAATTTTTTAGATAAAGAGGAGGATGACAGTAGTTCTGTTTTGTCATTTTGCTAACTCATGCTATGATGTCAATGGCTTCTTATCTTTGGTTTCTCTTTTGGCCATGACATCTTTATAAACGAGACAAAGCAATTATCTAAGACTATCAAAGACTACGGCCTGTACCTAAAATCTCTCTTAATATTCCAACATACATTTTTTTAAAGTTACACATACATATTTTGATCACAGCAAGAAACAAAAGCATATAGAGGCATAGAAAGAATAAATCAGACAATAATACATAAATATATTCTCTAACGTTAGCAAGCAAAGCTGTATTAACTGCACTTACCACAGACTATACCCTAGCCTAGGTTAAATGATGTTGCTCATTAATTCCAATCTATGATCTTTGATACAGCCATTCAGCATTCTAGATATCCAACACTTTGTCCAGCTCTGCCCACCTCATATGTCTCAACTTTCTATGGCCTCACACTGCTCCACCCAACCAAGTACCCCTTCTCTCTAAGACATGTGGTAAATGATTCATTTGCAGGACTACTAGTTGAATAACTACGTATTCAGTAATAAGGATGCAACTGATATTATGGCATCTGATACAACTGAGGGGTCTGTGCAGATGCTAGGACATCTTTCATTCTAATGGTAAAACACATTGGCATTCATATCTAGGGTTGCTCATCATAATCGGCCGATGGGTAAAATTGGGCCAATTTTCATAGAATCAGATCAGATCAGTCTGACCTAATTTTGGCCCCAAATTTCCGGAAAATTGGCTTTTCCAAAATGCATGTTGAGCAATGGTGGTGGCTCAGTTTTCAGCACTGCTGGAGCTCTAGGTTCAAATCTGACCAAAAGCAACATCTTGATGGAGTTTTTCAAATGTTGCAGATATTTTCCTTGATAAGATTTGAACCCAGAACTCCAGCACTGCAAGACAACAGTGCTAACTACGGAGCCACCAGCACCATGTATGATTGTATTCCCATGCAATTTAAGGACATTTGACTACATAAGGACCTTCTGAAGACCAAAATAGTGAATCCAGTTTTGACTCCCATTAATTTTAATGGGAATTGGGATTGCGTCATACCAATTCACGATTATTTTTGAAAAATCAGGCCAATTACCCCTTGATTATTACAATAATTGCTCATCACTACTTATATCCATCACTTTACGGCTCCTTAATTCACACAACTGAACTGTATAGCTAGTACCAAGGATAAGATCTAATCCCATCTTCCTAAAGATCACGTGAAACAGATCTAAATAAAAATAGCGATACTGTAGCTCAATTTTCTATCATTAGTTGGTGTAGTTGCCCATTCCTGACATTGCCAGGAGGTGCTACAGATTTCACTTACACCTCTCTCAATTTATAATTATCCAATTAGAGATGAGCGAGTCTACTGGGTAAGGCAGTTACTCGAGCGAGCATCGCTCTTCTCGAGTAACTGCTTAGTGATCCAAGCAGGCTCGGGTGGGCTGCAGGGGGGCGGGAGGAGGCAGGGGGGAAACGGAGCCGGAGGAAGAGGGAGAGAGATCTCTCTCTCTTCGCCCCGCTCCTCCACGCTCCCACACACAGCCTGCTCGAGCCTGCTCGGATCACTAAGCAGGTTAGTTGAGAAGAGCGATGCTCGCTCGAGTAACTGCCTTACCAAGTAGGCTCGCTCATCTCTATATACAATCAAGAATACTTCTTACTTCTTTAGTTACATGTTCACAACTTAGGATGTCATACACCCAACTTGCTGAAACATGCAAAAGCCACAACAGCCGAAGTAGCGATGGCATTTAAAATGAAGCTACAAATTACAATTTTATTACTGTCTCTTTGCTCATCTATCTGTCTGTCTGCAGGTTGCTCTAGCTACCTATTTGTCATTCGAGAACTATATACATGAATGCAGAAGAAGACTATCCTCATTCTGTAATTGTGGAAGAATAATCTCCAAGTGAAGATATTTAGGAAATGTTGATCAATGATATTTTAACACAAACACATCTGTTTGCAATTTAATCACATCCCTAAACACACACACATTATATTTTATGGGCACTGTCAAAACAATAGGCAAGGCAGCAGCCTGCGTGAGCTCATCTAATGCAGACAAAATGTCTTTCTCTAGACAGGATTTGTGACAAGTGTGAAATATGGGAGCAAAACAAGTGAGAAGACGATATTTCAGGCTTTATGGCTATTTATAGATATTACACGACACAATGTCATCACTATTGTAGCAAGATCTAAAAAGGCTAATAGACACAATGAAAGGCTTCAAGCCTGAAGTCACTTTTCAGAGTTGACAATATAAAAATGTAAAATTAACTAAGCCATTCTAGAGAACAACTTGTTTCCTAATTCTGGTTCTGTGTATTAATGGCGCATTAAATCATAGATAACACAGTGGGTTGCAGCTTTGTTATTACAATACATGATGACAAGCAGCAGTGTGTCGTCTATTCCTCTTGTCATTTTTTTATGTTATGAACAAAAATAGTGAAATAGATACATATGTAGGTTTTTTTTTTACCTAAAATTTACATAGGACCACCTACAGTGACATCAGCGCCCGCTCTCAGTGGGGCTTATAATCTGATTTTGCAAGTGCACACTTTATAACCGGGGCTTATTCACATGAAGTCATTTATGCAATGTATTGTATAATCCATTGATTTCAATAGGTTCATTCACATGAGAAGATTTTGCACTTGCATTTCGTTTGCGCAAAGAAATATGCAGGACGCACTATTTTCGTGCGTAATTTGCACACACATTGCATATCTTAACCCTTTCCAAACCACTGCTTGATGACATTCTGATTGAAGCCTGTACAGCGCCGATGTCGGAAGACATCTGGCAGGGTATTTTTACTGTATATTACTGGCTGCTCTGTTGTCGGGGGCCTCTCCAGCATGTCCCATACTGCAGTACTGGCTCTAGCCAGCAGATGGCGCCATTCTATAATTGTAGAAAGAGAAAGCCCCCTAGGAAACCCTGAATCCAAAATTGGATTGCAAAGGATTAACCCCTTAGTGACGGCCCCATCGGGAAACTACGTCCTCAGTAAGTGGGCTTTAATCCTAGAGGACGTAGTATTATGCATCCTCTTAGGATTAATGCCCACTTACCTGAGGACGTGACAGCTCCATGCTGTCGGTGCCCGCAGGTAGCCGACAGCATGGAGCTGTCATCCTGGGCTGCGGGCAGTCCCCTCCGGCATTGCGATCGGCGCTATCCATTGGATAGCGCCGATCGCAAAAAAGCAAATAAAACAGTGTAAAAAAGTAGTAATTCAGCTGCCCTGATGGATCGGATCCATCAGGGCAGCTGAAAATACTCACCCGGCTTGTCTGCGGTGTCCCCCAAAGAACGGGTCCACCCGGACCCGCCGCCGGCCTTCTGCGCATGCGCGCCAGACGATGACGTCAGGCGCATGCGCAGAAGCCCGGGAGCCCCCGGCAAATTTGAAATCTCCTGGCTCCCAGCTCCTGAAGGTGGCCGGGAACCAGGAGGTGTTACCGGGGACCGCTTTTTCCAATGTTTGTACTTTGAATAAATATACACAAATTATATTGATCTCTTTTTACTACCTAAATGAAGTACAATATGTGGCGAAAAAACAATGTCAGAATCATTTGGATATGCAAAACCTTTACGGAGTTATGCTACATTGAACGACGCATGTCAGATTTCCAAAATTTGGCTCCGGCACAAAGGCGCAAACAGGCTTAGTCACTAAGGGGTTAAACTAATTTAATTGAATTGCTCACTGAAAGCATGCTTCCATGTTTTTTGTGCGTGCAGACATGCATGACATACGAGTGCAAAACTTACAGTAAAACAGGCATGCACAAAAGAACAATGCGCATCACACAAATAGGCAGCACAAATGCGCACGTAAATGCGCTTATACCCGTGTGAAGCTGGCCTTAGGCCGCATTCACACAGCCAAGAAAATCGCACAAGATTTATGCGTTGCCAGACGCATAAATCTCACACAAATGTAAATGCTATTCTTTTGAATGGGATCATATACATTGGCGATGTGATGGAAAAAAAATCGCAGTATGTCTTATCTTTGGGCGAATTCTTGGAATCTAATTTCAATTGTTTTCAATGGGGCTGGGGAAAACATCGCGTGTAAACTGCACACAATGCGATGCGAGGATTCCCATTGATAGCAATGGGAAGCATTCCGTGCTGGAGGATCGCTACTTCCCTGAAGTGATGCAGCGCAAAAATGCTTTGTATCTGTTCGAAAACCACACATTCCCGAGCGCGATATTGGGCTTGCCTGTGTAAAATTAGCCTTAGGCTAGATCCACATGGACGATCGCAATTTTTGTCCCAAGAAAATCATGTCAAAATCGCGTCTTTGTTACCGCAATTTTTGAGCGTCAGTCAAGCTTTTTTTTAAGAATAATCTCACATTGCATTGCAGCTGCCCGAGGTAAGATCGCATGTTTTTTATCACAGAAGTTAAGAAGACTTTCTAATGTCGATATCACAATGCAAGTTTGTGCCTTGCAATGCGATAAAAAGTAGGCGCAATAGAAAAACATGGGAGATAAAAAAAAAATCGCACATCGCAGAAAGATAGAGTAGGCCGCGATTTTTGTTAGCGCAGGAGTGAAGACATTGCTAATGTGTAGGAAACCATTGAAAAGCATGGGTTCATAAATCTGTTTTATTTATTCACTCTTGCATCACACGACAATCGCGCAATTTTATTGTTTGTGTGAAACCACCCTTAGGCCTTAGTCACACGGGCGTTTTTTTGCACGATTTGCGGATCACATGACGGATGCGCATCCGCAAATCGTGTGACCGGGGCCCAAAAATCGCCCGAAAATCTGCTCCTAGCCGCGTTTCATTAGAAACGGGCCGGAGCTGTCCAGCGCATTGCATTCAATGGAGCCGGCAATACAGCCGGCTCCATTGAAAGCAATGCGCTGCGGGCGAGCGCTGGATGAATTGTCGGGAAGGGCTTAAATATATAAGCCCTTCCCTGCAATTCATCCAGAAATGTGGTAAAATAAAAAATATATATATACTTACCTTGTCCCGGCAGACGGAGTTCAGCGCGGCTGGCCTGCAGTGGGTGTGAGTCAGACCTGCCCCTGATTGGCTCAGCGCTGAGCCAATCAGAGGCAGGTCTCACTCACACCCATTTATGAACTCATGAATGGGTGTGAGTGAGACCTACCTCTGATTGGCTCAGCGCTGAGCCAATCAGGGGCAGGTCTGACTCACACCCCCTTCACACCCACTGCAGGCGGGCCACGCTGAACTCCGTCTGCCGGGACAAGGTAATTCATGAATGGGTGTGAGTGAGACCTGCCTCTGATTGGCTCAGCGCTGAGCCAATCAGGGGCAGGTCTGACTCACACCCCCTTCACACCTTCACACCCACTGCATGCGGGCCGCGCTGAACTCCGTCTGCCGGGACAAGGTAAGTATATATATATTTTTTATTTTAACACACTTCTGGATGAATTGCAGGGAAGGGCTTATATATTTAAGCCCTTCCCGACAATTCATCCAGCGGTGTCCGGCAGCCCATTGCTTTCAATGGATCCGGCTGTATTGCTGGCTCCATTGAATTCAATGGGCAAACATCGTTCTTCTCTGCCACAGCTGTTACAGCTGTGGCAGAGAAGAATGATTTGTCTTCTATATGTTCTCAATGGGGTCGGCGCTGCTGCCGCCGGCCCCATTGAGCGCATATAGAGAAGAGAACAGGAATCGCAGATCGCAGATAGGTGCGATCTGCGATTTCTGTTCTATAATTTATCGGACGAGCGCATAAAAAGCGCTCATGTGTCCGATACCATTGCAAAGCAATGGTTTTAAAAAATCGCCGGACGCATGTGCATGCGTAAATCGCGCGAAAAAATGCCCGTCTGACTGAGGCCTTATTGTGTATTCACACATGACAGTTTTGTGGTGTTTTTTTCCATCATGATCATCTTAACATCATGGCAATAAAAGTCTCTGGCACAACTGGCGTGGTTTTTATATCAGTGTTTTTGCAGAGCTGAAGCGTTTGTTCAATGACTGTAGTTGATCTGAGGCATACCAAAAGTAAATGTGCACAAACATAGGCCGCTTGCAGATGGCTGGGTCGGATCCCGCTCCGAACATTCTCGCAGCGGGACCAGACCCAAGCCCCTGCAGGGACCTGTGCGGCACTCACCTCTCCCGTGGCTCCGGCTCTTTGATGTGCTGGCTGCCGGCCAGCCAGCCCATGCGCAGAGTGGAGCCGTCGGCCGGGGAGTGACATTTCTGTGCACGGCTCTGCAAGACCCGCACAGAAATAGAGCATACCGTGATTTGTTTTCCGCGCTTGATTTCGCAAGGACAAATCGCGGCCGTCTGCACAGGATTGCATTTTCTAATGCAATCCTACGGCAGCGGCCACGGGCTGAAATTTTGTGGGAAATCCCACCGCAGAATTTCCGCCCATGTGCAGGGGGCCATAGTAAGGGTGGCTTTAGATGATTGATGCGCAAATACACACATTTAATAATAACTTATTTGTACATTGAACAAGGCGCTTCTGTGCTCACGGAGATCATGTTCAAATGGGTGCGGGACACACCTCTGACCTAATTTAAAAGACTACTTAACCCCTTAGTGACTGCCCCATTGCCTTTTTATGTCGTAGCTTGCTCAGCTTTAACCCTCTCCAATCCGCTGTCTGACATCTAAAGACATTGTGATTGAAGGCTGTACAACTCCGATGTTGGAAGATGCACGGCAGGGTATTCTTACTGTAGATTACCAGCGGCTCTGTTGTTGGGGGCCTCTTCAGCATGTCACATACCGCAGTACTGGCTCTAGCCAGCAGATGGCACCATTATATAATGGCAGAAAGTAAACACCTCCTAGGAAACCCTGAATCCAAATTTGGATTGCAAAGGGTTAATCCTCAGGGCCGTAAAAATACGCTCGCTCTGAGGATTAAAGCCCTGCAGGCTGTGGACATGACAACTCCATGCTGTTGGCTGTCATAGAATTACCAGTAGCCGATAACCTGGAGCTGCCCAGGGGGAAGCGAGGAGCGAACCCTGGTCATGCAATTGCTATTATCCGGTGGATAACGGCGATGGCACAAAAGTGTTAAAAAAGTTAAATAAAGTTAAAGGTTCAGCTTCCCTCATGGATTGGATCCATGAGGCGAGCTGAAAGTACTCACCCCTGTTCTCCGTAATGTCCCACAATATTCTGGTCCTTCTAGGACCTTATATCACCTGTTGCACATGCGCACCAGATGTAAAAAACGTCAGGCGTGTGCGCAGAAGGGCTCAAGACCCAGGAAATTTAACATCTCTCTGGCTTCTGGCTAATTATGTGTAGCCAAGAGCAGAGAGATTTCACCAGGGACTGCTGTATGCGGTACCCAGTCATGGGATTGCCGTTATCCATTGGATAACAGCGACCATTTAAAGTTAAAATAAGTGTTGAAAAAAAATTTAATTTTCATCTCCCCTCAAAGATCATATATGTGAGGGGAGATGAAATTACTTTCCCAAGGCCCTCTGATTTATCTGTGGACATTACCCCAGCTTTTGCGCACACGCCTGTCGCCAGAGTGGTCGACGCATGTGCAAAAGCCGCAGATTGCCAGGGTAATTTAAAATCTCCCTGCTCCTGGCTAAAAAATGTAGCTGAGAGCCTGGAGATTTCACAGGGGGCTGCAGTACGCTGTCCTTGGTCACATGATCGCCACAATCCAATGGATAACAGCGATCACTTAAAAGTTAAAAAAAAGTTTAAATTTCACCTCCCATCATGGATCCAATCCGTGAGGGGAGGTGAAATTACTTACCTAAGCCCTTCGGCAATGTCCCCTAACAGGATATTTATCCGTGGACCTTTACCCAACTTTGGCACATGCACCCTTTGCCAAAATGCAGATGTTAGCACAGACGCTGGGGAGGACACAGAGAAATTTAAAAGCTCCTAGCTCCTGGCTACAAAGTGTAGCTGATTGCCTGGAGCAGTGACCGATGGCTGCGGTGAGCAGTCTGTCATCATGCGATCGCCATTATCCGCTGGATAATGGCGATCATGTAAAAGTTAAAAACAGTTGAAGTTTAATGCTCCTTTCGTTTTGGGCCCTGTTGTGCACACAAACATAAGGTTAAGGCCACAATGGGTATGTCTCTCAACACGGGACAAACAGGGGTATCCATTTTAGGGGGAAAGTCTTCATTCAGATGTGTACTGTACAAAAAAACAAGTTTCTAAAATGACATAATTGCCAAAAAAATGAAAATTGTTATTTTTTTTTCTGCTTTGCTTAGATTGATTCAAAAACTGTGGGGTAAAAATACACAGTGCACCCCTAGAAGAATTTGTTAGGGGCCTCGTTTTTAAAATGAGGTCATTTGTGGGGGCTCTCTATCGTTTTGGCCGCTCAAGGGCTCTACAAGTGTGCAATGGGGTCTAAAATGCCTTAAAGCAAAATGTCTGTTCTTAAAAGCCATCGGCTGCTCCTTTCAGTTTGGGCCCTGTTGTGTATGCAGACATAATATTAGGGCCACAATGGGTATGTTTCTGAACACAGGGCAAACAGGGGTATTTATTTTTGGTTGCAAATCCTCATTTTGATGTGCACTATGGAAAAAAAACTGTCTTTAAAATGACATATTTGCAAAAATATGAAATTTTATTTTTTCCCCTTTAAATTGCATTAACTTCTAAAAAGAAATGGTGGGGTCAAAATACACATGACACCCCTCAGTTAATACATTAAGGGGTTTAGTTTTTAAAATGGGGTCATTTATGGGGGTATCTATCATCCTGACACCTATGAGCCTTTGTAATCTTGGCTTGATGTAGGAAAACAAAATGTTCCTTAAAATGTTAATAATCAATTTTAAATTTGTACGTCTCCTAAATGGTTGAAAAAAAGCTAAAGCTTTTTAAATGTGCAACAGAATAAAGTAAACTTACAATATCCACACACACACTCGCTGCCACCACCAACGTCTATATCACAGGTAAACTGGAACCCAGAAAATTTGAATTATTAATACAATCTTTAGAGTTTTGGTTCATTTTAAAATGGGCAAGGCTTGACTAATAAATTGCAGATTTATTCTAGAAAAAAGACTAGCAATTCTAAACCGATATGCACAAATATATACAGAAAAAGATGCTACAGAGGAGATAAGGTTTACAGGTATACACAGCAAACAGTACTTAAAATAAAACATGGAGAAAATTAAATAAAGATACCAGATTTGGGATGTTCGGCCCAAGACTCTGTTTATGCAGAGTCCCGGGAAGCAAATGGGAAAGTCCTTACATGGTGGTGTATCCCTCCGAAGGTCTGACAACTTTGGTCTCTTTAAGCCCATGATTTTAAAAGATTCCCCAGAACACACCTCCCCCTGCCCCCTCTGCGGTTATTCAAAGAGGGGTGGAGTAAATGTATAGATCTCAATGATAAACCATAATTCCCCATTTCGACCATATCTTCCCGGGAGATCTCACGATCTAAAATATATGCCTGGCATATTTCCGGTCATGACTTTATCTACTCAGTGATATCAAAAGTGACACGTAAATTATAATCAGGTACGCGGATACACCATTTGGGGATGTTCCGGGGCCCATACCTTGCTGTGTTTACGTATGTTTCATTTAGCAGGCCTGCTCGATTCCCAAAATATAATTCATATCTGGCTAGGACCCTCACACAACCAATAATCTTTATTAAAAGATTTTTCCTTAATTTGCATTCCTGTTGAACATTCACATTTAGAAAGACAAGGTGAGCCCAGTTGCCTTTCTAAATGTGAATAATCAACAGGCAGGAGTGAAGAAATCGGTGGATGGTCGACTGAAACTACCAAATGCAATCTAATGACACACAAAATGGATGACACTCAGCAAAGTGGGTGGACGCCCACCAGTCTATAAATCACAAATAGATCATTGGAATCTATGGGGACTTCGCTCTTCTTTTGTAATTTTGGGTTCCATCCATGTTTTGGACCCTTTTTTAAATATGTTTCAGAGGTGCCAGAGGATAATGAGTTCTCCTCTAACATCAAGGTGGTATGGGAGGATATTCAGAAGAATATTTGCAGGACGATTCAAAATTTCAAGCGGGTGGCAGAACATAGTGGGTCTGAGGGGACTAATTTCTTAGTGGGAGATTTGGTTCGGTTGTCGACTAAGAACATAAAACTCAAGCAACAGTTCTTCAAGTTAGGTCCACGGTTAATCAGTCCTTTCAAAATCATTAATTCGGTATGATTTCGTTCTGAGATTCCAAGCTCTGTTAAAGAAATCTCTTTTGAATAAAAGGTATTGATTCAGATGATCGTTTGTCTCCTTCTGCCTTGGTTCTACTTGATGGGGATATTCAATTTGAGATAAGTCACAAAGTGGCTGTTAGGTTAGGAAACCTCTACAGTACTTAGTGCATTGGTATGAGTATGGTACTTAGGAGAGGACTTGGGTACTGCCAGCAAATGTCCAAATGAATTGTCTTGTAAAAACTTTTCATAGACTTAATCCGAAAAGACCTGTGCTTAAGGGTACTGGGGCCTCTTCTAAAAGGTGAGGTAACTGTTGCCGTGGTTCTGGGATCTGTCTCTTTCTAGTAATCTGGTCCAGGTCTTGTATTTGGTTCTCTTCATCTTCTGTATCTGGTGGGAGTGGTTTTAGGTAAGACTTGCTTGGTTTACCTGTAGGTAACTATGAGGACTATTTAATGTGGCCTTGTGCTTAACCCTTTCCAATCCATTTATTTTTTCTCACCCATTCTCCCCAGCTCCAAATAAATTGGAGCTGGGAGAATGGGTGAGAAAAAATACATTTTCCCTGCACCCTCCTGATCTGACAGAGTTCAGGAGGGTGCAGGGAGGGACCTGCTTACCTGACCGGCGTCTTGTGCATTCTCCTTCTGCCTCCCGGCTCGGCGATCATGTGACCGCTGGGGTCAGGTGACACCTGGCGGTCACATGATCGCCGGGTCGGGAGACAGAAGGAGAATGCACAAGACGCTGGTCAGGTAAGCAGGTCCTTGCACGGTGCAGGCTCCCGGATCGGCGTTCATGTGACCGCCGGGGGTCAGGTAACACCGGCGGTCACATGATCGCCGGCCGGACTCTATGCATTGCATAGCGCTAATTGAGCGCTATGTAATGTATAAAGAAGTGGGCAGAAAGGGTTAAAAACCCTTTCTGCCTTCTCCTCGGGGGTCCTCGATGACGACCAGTAAAGGAGTGCATCTGCACCCGATGTGCCTGACGATCGGGTGCAGATCCACTCCTGCACTGCAGTGTCGGGCCTGCCCCGACATCGGAGCTGTGGAGGAAAATGATGATGTCGGGGCAGGCCCGACATTGGACTGGAAAGGGTTAACTTATTGCTGTTTAATTCAGTTTCCCTCTGTGCCGGAAATTAAAGATTGGTGCTGGATCTCCTGTTTTCCTGATTCTTCACTAAACTAAGTACTGAAGTTACTATTGTTAACATCTTATTCTCTGTTTTTTTTTTCACCCATGTAGGGTCTGCTAGTGGTACGCGGTCAGGGTTGCTCTTGTTAGGGTGGGTTATCTGTGTATAGGTAGGTCCCTTTCCTTGGTAAAGGATTTATAGGGACAATGTTTCCCTGGTGTCTGTTTTCTTTATTGTTTACCACATTTTTGTGTGCACTTGTGGTCTGTTTGTTCATAGCCTGTGAGTCTTTCAGGATTTTAGATTCAGCACATCCTGATTGGATGCGACAATAACTAGCTGAGCATCCGACTGCTGGGATCCCAACTGATCATGAGAATAGGGGCTCAGTTGGTCTCCAAATGAAGGAAGCACAGGTTGGGCAGTGCAGGAAGCACAAGTTGGACAATCGCACATTTCAATCCATTTATTTCAGTTAGTGTCCCAGCGCTTGGACCTACACAGATCATCTTGTAATCCCCAATCCCATGGACAATGAATAACTTGTTGGAACCTGAATACCCATTTAACTAAGAATTTTGTAATCACTGAGCCACCATATACAAAGTACATTTATAGGGGAAACACTTTCAATCAGTAACCACACGTCAAATTACTAAAATAGCAATGTTCTCAGATACCTTTCCCACAATATCATAGATCTCATCGCCTTTGGGTTTAAAAGCTCCTCCCACTCCCAAAATGAGGGATCTGCCATGGAAAATGTCATGTTAAAGGTGACAACCAAGAGCAATGTATAAAAGGCCATTTAATATTGTGCTTCAATGCTAAGATATTGTCACTTGACATTATAGGTACAAAGTCTGAGCTACTATTAAGATGCTAATGGTATCATATACTTTTCTAATTTGTATCAAATGCAATGTTTTCATATAGCCCTTGTTTAAATTCACACCATCATTCATGACCATTCATGTCCATGTAAAAATACACATATTATCCTATATTCAAACCAATTAGAGTTTACATATCAAGTGGTCACCACAGTGCTAAGATGCTAAAAAAAAATTCACTCTTCTGATGTGAACTAAAGGGTTATTTTTTTTAGCTGGGACTCCTAGTTAATTTTATGCTCACACAAAGCAGATTGTCAATCTAGTTACATATTCTGAACTTTGATCTTTTAAACTTTTTGTTGCATATAAAACCATTGTAGGAATCCTTCATTCTCAGCAATTAGGTGAGTTTAGTGTCATTATGAATGTTAATTGATGCTAGTCATTACTAAATGTAAATTACTATACTTACTTGCCCAATGGTTTCCATCGCAAGTGACATTAAGCAAGTGGTTCTGGATTGGTAAATGTCATGTTTTCATCTCATGCTTTTTGATTACATCATTTATTATCTTTCTAATTGTCCTGGCTCATTAAACAGCATCCCTACAGCTTTTTTTGTATGCCGACAACATTTTATCTACCTCACATCTACTGCAACTACAACATTAATTTCAATATCAATAAAGATAATGTGATTGCACCACAACCAATATTTCAGGTCACAGCGCTGTGGACAGAAAAGTACATTGGTGATGCATAGTAAAGGCTTAGTCACATGGGCGCATCGGCGCCCATGTGACTGCAGGAAGAAGACGGCTGCACTTCAGGACGGACATCTCTCTGCAGCACCAGAAGAAAGAACATGTGACCGGCTTCATTGCCGGTCATGTGTTCTTTCTTCAGCGCTGCGGGGAGTCGTCCATCCTGAAGTGAGGCCGTCTTCTTCCTGCAGTCACATGGGCGCCGATGCGCCTGTGTGACTAAGCCCTACCGTAGCAAGGCTGAAAAAAAAGACATATGTCCATCCGGTTCAACCTATTATCTTCCAATGTTGATTCATTGGAAGGCAAAAAAACCAATAAGGTAGAAGCTAATTTTCCTCATTTTAGGGAAAAATTCTACTGACTCCAAATCTGAAAATAAGAATAATTCCTGGATCAACAACCCTTCTGAAGTAACTAGGGACTATAACATGTAATATTGTTACATTCAAGAAAGGTGTCCAGGCCCCTCGTAAACGCTTTTATTGAATTCACCATCACCACGTCCTTAGGGTGGGGTCACACGAGCGTGTTTTTGTGCGTGCATACGCACGCACAAAAACACGCTTCTATTTGCAACAATGCATTCCCTATGGTGTGTGCACATGTCCGTACTTTGCAGGTGCGTGCCTGCAAAGATAGGACATGCGTGCACCATAGGGAATGCACGCATTGTTTTCAACGGAGCCGCTGCTGCTGCTGGCGGCTCCATTGAAAACAATGGTCTGCCGGCTCCCTGCATTCTTTTTCAGGGAAGAGCTTTACATATAAGCTCTTCCCTGAAAAAGAAAAATTTTAGTGTTAAAAAAAAAAAAATACTTACCTGTCCGCCGCTGCAGTGACCCCCGCAGGGATGAAGAACACATTTGCCACAATCAGCAGGGGAGCAGTATCTGAATGCCCACCCCTCTTGTCTTCCAGGACAATTAAGGAATTCTGCCCAAATGGTGAATAAACTCAATATAATGTGCGTACACTCACCCAGGAGAGGAGGGGATTGTGGAGATCATTATTACAGTGTCTGCAGGTCTGTCAGTCTGCATCCTTTGTGAACATAGCTCTAACACAAGCTGGTAGTTGAGCATACATTGTCTGAATAGTTAGCACCCCTTTAAGTTTCTTATGGGTAGCAATGTACAAAAATCTAAAGACAGAAGCTGTGTAAGATGAGCCCATCACAGCAAAGCGGTTTTAAAGGATAACATGAATTCTATAAACCTGGGTATGCCAATCTCACACTCAGGAGCTGTATTGGATACTAATAAATGACATAAGAATATCTTGTCGAGTGCCATGGCTTAATATACATTTACTGAGAGGGGTTACTATACATAAGCACCACTATATTCGTATATCATATTGCTTATTTACATCTGCTCTACTAATTAAGCATACCTTAGATAAGACTCTGAGACCACTCCTACTGTAAAGTTGACAAGGTTATACTTTGTTTCCTCCAATTAGTCTAATTGAATGACGGGGGATTGCAAGGAAAGAGGAACCCTGTCATTCAGGAGGTCTCAGCAATTCAGCATCAAGGCAGATTAAAATGCAGTCTTTTAGCTCCTTATATTCATCTTATAGATGCCTCTAGCGGGGGTCATGCCACGGCACTTTATATGGTGTTTATTCTTGCGATTAAAGAGTGAAATTTGGCAGTTGCGCCATCTTTCCTTGCTGCTTATTACTAAACACGTGTTCTTGACTTCTGCTTGTCAAAATATACTGTTTCGCTGTACAAACTTTCATAGTTATGCACAAAAGCATCTCTCAAAATGTCTACAGAACAGCAGTCTTAAGTGAAAATAACTGTCTCATTTCATGTTAATTACTTCTCCTAAGTTAAATTTATTTTGAGAGTATGTGTTCTTTGCAGGTATCACCCTGTGGTCTTATGTCTTAATATGCCATCTGGATGAGTACCTTCCCATTAGTCAAAAGTAACTATGTGTTAGTATTTGCATTTATATTGCATTTTGCTGTAATGCATCTCACAGCACAGAAATAGCAGTCGATAATATGTTTGCTGCTGCCCCCGCATATTACACTTTTGAAGGAACTGCTTTATTCTTAATCAGAGGATTTGTCGGCAAAGCTACCTCAGCCAGCAGAATTTTACGGGAATAAATGTAAAGTTGTATGAAGTATTATGTAATTACATGTTGAAAATTACATCTCCCAAACAAAGTGTATTATTAGCAACGGCCCATTGATCAGGGCTCTTCTGTTCTCAGTGCTGCGATGATGCTAATCATTGGGTTCCCTCTATGTGTCCAAATGCTTTAAGATTCACATCTCTCAACTAATTTATCCCAAATGCTGAATTATTCTTTCCTAATAGATCCTCTTTAACACAATTGAAGTTCATTTTGTTTCTACAATCAGTTGTACACATGTAGTTATAAAGAAATCCTATTATATGCCGTATTGCACAATGACACAGGCAGACTGTTATTGGCAAAATTAGTACTTTTGTACTCCTGTTTCAGAGAGCTGGCATCTCTGTTTCACAGTGACCACCGGGAGCTGGCACCTCCATTTCCACATGCACTGAGTACACATTGCCTATAGAGGGCTGACTACGTGTACTGACCCTCCTTCATCTTCCTCTTCGGAGGAAAAAAATGATGGGGCATCAAGGCTTTCAATATCTTGACCCTTTGGACTGTTTGGTTCACATCTGTGACACTAAATGATCAAACAACTTCTCAGACTGATCCATGTGGACTGCTTCAAAGGGTGCAGGGGATTTGGCATGGGGTGATGTAGAGGGGATGCTCATGGCCGACTGGTGCAGACTGACTGCTGGGGGCTTGTGACTGGGAGGAAGAGGAGGTAGTGGCACTAGAAATATGCTTTGTCATCCAGTCTAGGACCTGTTCTGTGTGTTGCAGATGTAAAGGCCTATTCACACAGATCATCCTTCAAAAGATTAAAAGATCAGCAATCACTTTGCATAAAGTACTAATAGTAACTAATTACTATTAGTACTTTATCAGAATCATTTGCATGCAAATTGGCTTCTGGGAGCTATTGCAGAACTCAGCAGGAGGTCTGAGCTCTGTAATTAGCTCCATTGTTCAGCCATAGGCTGCTAAGAGAAAACAATGTAATCTCTAGCTCCCCATTGAGAATTTAGCACCATGGACAGCAGACACAGCATGGGGTTCTGCTTGTCAGTTGTTCTGCTGGTGGGGCTGACAAGTGAGAACAGCTGAGACAAAGCAATCAGCTTGCTCAAAAGGTGGCTTGTGAGCAAATTTTGAGTGATAATCATTGTGTCTAAATGGGCCTTAACACACAAGCAAGACTACTTCTAAGGAATGGCAGTGGGCTTGCCTTGTCTCCTGCAGAACGTGAAGCTGTTGCTTTAGTGGAAGCTGCTTGAAGTGCCAACTTGGCCCATCCTCTACCAACTCCACCACCACCGACATGTCCTCTACTCTTTGCTTTCTTCACGTTTCCTTTTTTTTTTAGTTTAGTTTCTTTTTGGTTCACTTTTAAGTGTAGCTTTATGCAACTTAGCAGCTAACTTTGTAGTTTGTAGAAAACCACTGCTAGCTTTGTAAGGCCTGCAAATAATTCATAGCGGCTGGACTGACAACTCTGAATAAAGTCTGAACCATTGGCATGAACTGTGTGTATTTCTGTTTCCCTGTTTGCCTTTCTTTTTGTATTAGGGCGGTTCCACACAGATATATTTGCACACAATTTGCTGAGAATAGAATTCACTGTTTTCAAAGTGGTCATTCTCATTTCTATTTTGTGCGCATTTGCACAGGAAAGGACCCCATAGAAGTCTACAGGGGGTGCACACACAATACTCAATGGAATGTGTGAAATACAGTGCAAAACCATGGGGAAAAGAACCATGGGCTAAATAACCTTTTAAATCACAGTGGAGGTTTAAGGCATAGTTAACAACCCTTAATGTCAGAATCTGGGGGGAACCCGCATGCCTATGTGAGACATGTGCACGACTTCCCCAGTGTGAATGTGTTTTGCGCTGTAAGGATGCCTTTACACGGATGAATTTCATGCAAGTGTGATATCGGTCTTAGGAAATCAGACTGATACTGCACTTGCAAAGATTCAGTTTTCATTCGAGTGTGATGCAGTTTGTAGGAAAATGTATCACACTCGTATTGCAACACTTGCAATTTTTCTTTGAATCTCACTTGTCATCTAGGCTATCTCTGCACCGAGCTCACACTTCACTAGAAGAGCCAATCTTTATCCAGCTATTTAAAGCCACCCTCCAGTTCTGTACAATCAAAGATGGCCACATTTCTTCTCTGACTATATTATACACACTGTGCTTAGTATGCATTGGTAGTCTAATATACATGTTGCTCTAACTGCCGGTACAGCTCATGTGGACAGCACTGTGTAGCGTCTTAGCCTGGCTTCACACAAATACAAGTGTATTTGTGTGTGCATATGCGACATGCTTTTTTGGAACAAACGTTGCTTTTTTTGTGTTTGCATTGGCGTATTTTACCGTACTTTTTGCACATGTAAGTTGTGCGTAATTGGGTGTGCAAAAAAATATGCACCGATGCCCCCAGTTATTGAAATGGCTAATTAGTCTAATTAGTTCAGGATGTTTTCTTTTTCCTGCTCAATTTTGCAGCGTTGCACACATCTCCTAGCATATTGGACGTTCAGTTGCACATCCCAATTTACTTCCATGGGACTTTTGGTACGCAAATGCACAGGAAAACACAGCATGTTGTGGTATTTTTTGAGCAACCGAAATGCAGAAGAAAAATACACTCTTGTGAATGAACCCATTGAAATCAGTGTTTTTGCTGCGTATTGATTGTATGTGCAAGTAAGACCATGTAAAGCTGGCTTTAGACTACTGATGCATACTATGCACAGTGGGTATTAGGTACTCAATGAAGCAGAGAGGCCATTTTTTTCCCCCTCTAGGATGTGGCAGGGGTTGCTGTAATTTATTGGAGCTCCCTTGAAGGGATAGATCATAAGTCTGTGCAAGTAATATTTGGAAGAACAACTGGTTCCAGAATATCCTTGAGATACTGCAGTGTATAGTGGCAGCAGGATTAGGGCTCCTTCACAAGGGTGCTGCGATTTTCGGCTATCCGCAGCACGGCCAAAAATCACATGAATGAGAGGCAGCTATAACCAAGGCACGGCTGCATCTCCTGTTTTAACAACCATTCAGATATATACACTGCAGCCCAGGATACTGTCAGGTGGGGAGACAGAGTTTAGCTCCACTAAACTCCCACCCCCTTCCTTCCCCCTCCCTTTGCTGTCGGCGGGGGGCAGTGTGCCAAACTCCTGCCCCCTTTCCTGCCCTTGCTATGTGCCTGCAATAGTAGGGGGCAGGACGGGGCAGGAGATAGTGTGCTAATCTCCCACCCTGTCCTGCCCCCTCCCTTCGCTGACAACCAGAAAGAGGCGGAGAGGGGGAGGAAGTTAAGCAGAGCTGCTGCTAAACTCCCTCTCACCTCCCTTTTCCAGCAGCTTTCATAGGCTCTGAGTCTATGGGACGGGGCAGCATTTTCTAGCTGAAAGATAAGTCCAGACCTATCTTTTCCTGTGCGTAAAATCGGCCAGCTGGAATGCACACCGTATTCGCTGTCTTTTCTGGCTGGCCGTTTTTACACACCGGAAAATCGTCCAGCCATCAGATGATCACGATTTTGAGCCAGCAAAACGGGCGTGATAAAATGCTCATGTGAATAAAGCCTAAAGTCCATGTGTCTGGAAGAAGATACACCCGCAGCCAATGAGTTACAAGCTGAAAGTGTCACAAAATGATCCCCATGCCAGCTAGCCGCTATGATCTAGGTGTATGCATTTGAGATAGATTGGGGACATTGAACTGTCCATATTGATGTAATGTTATAGGCTGACAGATCTTGCAGTCTGATTACATGGCATTAACAAGTGTTTTAAGAAATTTGACTCTGTGATGTTCTGTAACAGAAAGTCCTTTCATATCTTCAGCCTGATTGAGTTTTGAGACCCCTTCCCATAGCTTATGGCAAAGTAATGTTCACATGTAATCAACTGTACGTGCTACAAAAGACTGTCCTAGTTCTTTCATCTACTTGTGGGGCATAAACTAGAAAAAAGGCACTTCTCCAGCAGAACGTTTTCCCCTATCACAGTCAGTCCTGAGTAAACGAGCAATGAAACCATATTGACCATGAGCATTATGTAATGAAGCAAAAAGCTCTAGATGAGAAGTAGAATAAAACTTTTTAAAAATAATCATGAGTGAATATAAGTTGCTACATAAAACTTAATTCGTGATAGAAAGGAGAAACTCAATAAAAGAGAGATTATTTCTGCATATGCTTATTAATACCAGCATGTTTGCTCAACATATTGTATAAGAAGCAGCTTCTGAATGTGCTATAATATGCAAGTGTAATTACATTTCTTTTCAGTCTAAATAGACAAAATAATCCTGTGCCCATATTTAATTAAAATCAACACATTTGAAAAATATAATATAGGCATCTATATATGAGATATATCTATATATAGATATATAACTATATATATGAGATATATCTATATATAGATATATAACTATATATATACGCTGCGGAATAAGTTGGCGCTATACAAATAAAGATTATTATTATTATTATTATATATGAGATGCAGAACATTGTTTATGCATTACACCTCATCGCTCTCTTCTTTGCAATCATTTTTGTATTACATGACTTCAATCTTCTGCTTTAGTAGCTGCAGAGATAAACGAGGATATATAGAAATACCTAAAACATAGAAATAACATATGTGCAAGATGTTGTTGTTGTTAGCCATTTAGTCGTTCATGACCCTCGTTGACCCTAAAGGCGAGCTCTCCATGTTTTTTGGTTTTGCCTCGCTTCTTTCAGCTGTGTGATATCCATGCCAGTATCCACTTTGACAGTATCAGCCATCGTGTCCTTTGGCCACCGGGTCTTCTTTTGCCATTGATCAGTCCAAGCATTATAGATTTTTCTTGCATGGCCAAAATACGTGAGTCTGACCTTGCCCATCTTGTCCTCTGTGAGTCTGAGTCCGGACATCTTCCCCTCCAGTGATATATCGGGTCATATGATTCAGGACTTCTCTGTTTGTTACTCTTGCTGTCTATGGCATATGCAGCAGTTTTCGCCAGCACCATAGCTCCAACGCATCAATCCCCCTTCTATCAGCTTTTTTCACAGTCCAGCTTTCACAACCATACATGGCTATGGGGAAAACGGTGGTTTACACTATGCCGTATATAATTGTGATGCCGATATCCCTACTTTTCCAGGGTTTTGTCCAGTTTTAGCAATGCACTTCACCCCAATGCTATCCTATGTTTTAAGTCTGGCATAGATTTTCCAGCCTGGTCAATTTTTGAGCCAAGGAAGATGAAATCTCGTATGCATTCTTTGACCTCATTGATAATTTTGATTGGAATTTGGCCATTTTTTGCAGTTGTCATAATTTTAGTCTTCTTTAAGTTCAGATAGAGGCCCATTTCTTTACTTTTAGTTTTAATCTTACATATCAGACCAGCTTCTGTTTCTGCAAGCAGAGTTGTGTCTTCCGCAAAACAGAGATTGTTGATGTTTCTTCCACCTATTTTCACCCCGATTTCCAATTCGTCTAGGCCCATTTTCCGTATGATCACTTCTGCATATAGGCTAAATAAGAAAGGTGAGAGGATGCAGCCCTGTTGGACACCTTTGCCGATCCTAAACCAATCTGTGTCCCCATACTGTATTCTCACAGTGGCTTCCTGATTAGTATAAAGTGATTTTTGCAGCTTGACTAGATGTGCCGATATGCCCAGCTCTTGTAGGGCCTGCCATGGCTTGTCATGGTTGATGCAGTCAAAGGCCTTGATGTAGTCAATATTTTTTGGTATTCTCAAGCTTTTTCCATGGTCCATCGCAGGTTTGCAATATGCAAGATTGTGTGTGCATTTTCTGTGAGTACATTAATCATGCTTTCTGGACTAGTAAAGTCCACACAAACAATCAGCTTTTACAGTTTAAATACAATTTTCATTCAACGAAGGCTAAAAGATCTAATTCATCTTCATTAGGTCAAAAATTTAATGAACCTATTTAGACTTGTATGTTTGCCCTGAGAGTAGTAACCTTTCTATGGGTACATTGGAACCATTCATCTGTAGAATACATTGTACGTACGTTAATATTAGAAATACAGTATGTTCGGAAAGTACTGTAGAAATGAGCTATATAGGAAGTTGACCATACTGTAGGTGTCTATGAAATACAATTCAATTGCTTCTGTTGTGGACTTGGCAATGTGAAGAATTGTATACTTCCCAATGTCATTTCTGCAGAGTTTGCTTTTATTGAAATATTTTTTCAAGGAATGTTTACAGTAGAGCAATATCAGTAAAATAGTTATTGCAATATGGAGAAAGGAGGATATATTTCTCTTTCTGTGAATACGAATACTAGAAGTCACTGCGAATGTTCAGTGACCACACAGAAAAGTACAAGGCTGCTCAATGAATACTTTTATACATGTCATGGGATTTTGAGGAGACTGTTAATAATTTACTATATTTTTCCTTATATCATATAGTTAGCTACTGCAGAATCTAGTTTTAAGTGGGAACTTCAATATTTAGTTACATATTACAATATAACACTACAGCCACAGTCTCCCTAAATAGTGGCGGTCACAATTCTATCCACATATTTCAAAAAGGTGAATTTCCTAGTATAGATGCATAATAAACTCATTGACTCCCATGGGGCCTATGTTAACTTATAGGTGGTATATTCAGAATATGCATGTTGGACACATTGAAATGACTATGAAACTTTGCAATATGGATCCATATTTCATCTTTGCATAATAATTTATTCATATGTAAAAAGGGAGGGTGAAGAATTATGTTGATGCTGATTATCTCTAAATACATTGTTCAGCACAGGGTTTCTAATAGAGACTTGATTAACTAATTGTAAATTATTTTCAGATGCTAAATATGAAAGTGAAATTGAAAGTGTGAAATATGCAAATGTGAAATAAAAAATAAACAATTGTATTAAATAAGAGTAGAAAAATACCTTACAAATATACTTCAGTTGAAAAATGGTAATAAATACAGTGAAATAGGTGGTTTAACCCATTAAGGACCAAGCACTGTAAATTTACGGTGCTTGATTCTGGGCTTTAATCCCAGCTGATAGTAAATATATGGTGCAGGACCAAAGCTCCTGCAATGTGGCAGGTCGGGTTCTCAGCTGTCGATTGCAGCCGAGTACCTGGAAGGAAATGCAGGAGCAGTTTTTAACGGATTCTGCCTTCTCTCTTGCAGGCTACATAGTGTTTAATAAGTGCTACGTAGTGAATAGTGAAAATGGAAGTCTCATTTCCACTATTCACCTCAGTAGTCACAGGACTGCGATGTGTCCCCCTACACAGTAGATATGTAGGATCCCAGCAAACCCAGATCAGCTCTGCCAGTGACTACAGATGGATGTTTTCCTCCATATAGTGCGGCTTCTATGGATGCCCCAGTTACAGTGGAAAAGTTTGAAATAAAAAAAAGACAATGGGAATGACCCCCAGAGGTCTTATATGACATCATAGGGAACACAGTTGTTAAAAAAATTATTACAAAACTAAGTAAAAAAAATATTAGAGAATAAAATACAAATACATATATAAGACAGAAAATGACCCACCGCCGACGGAAACCTTAACCGCCGACATATGCGCCCTCTAAACTAAAATAAGACAAAATGCTATATCAAAACAAAATGATGAACCCATTCCTGTACTTTCTATTGCAAATATACTAATTTAAAAAATAAACAAGTAATGTTTATAATTTTGGTAGCTGAAGAAAAAAATAGGGCAGTAAAATCACCACAGGAGTTAAATCCTGAAAATACCCCAATTTTCAGTTTTTTTCAGCGTCTTTTTAATGGCATTTTCATGTTCAGCTCCACAAAACTATGTAAAATTAGTTGATCATGTCTCAGTTATAAAACATTTCCTAATTTTATTAGAACAGTGATTCAGCCTAATAAACTAACCAGATAATTTTTAAAAAGCCAATTTATTTAGTGCCTGCTATAGCTGGATACTGTACATATTCAACGAGGCAGAAGAATCGATATGGGACTTACTATTTTTCACTGAATCAATTCTTAAAACGTAGCTTTTATTCATAAATAACTGACAAAATAATGAAGTGTGCTAATACAGTGTTTAACATAGACCCACCCTAGTTCCCTAACAGGTGTTCTAATGGAACAGACGAAGTCCCTAGTATGCACAGGATGATGGATTAATAAAATATCCTCACTCCTGCTCTAGACGGGTTCAAAGAGGTGACACCCCCTTTAATATCCAGGTCTAACCACAGAAGTCATGGATTGTCCCACCATAGTGGAAAAGGTGAGACAATTCAAGAACCCTAAATGGTAGAGTGTGTAAACAGATAGATGTCTCATTTTATTCCAATAACAACCTCTAGGAATGAGTTTGAAGTTACTTCATATTGTTCCACTGTCTTACAGTTTTAAGAGAACACCTGTATAAATAATCTTTGGTGCAATTTTCAAGATGTGATTCAACTGGTTCTTATTATTATTGGTTTACAAGTTTCTGTTGCTTAATTCAACGTCGTCTTCAGGAACCAAAAATTCACCATTCAAGAGTCATAAGAACAGACACTTTGTTGCTGGTTATTAGCAGCAAAACAATCCCATAATATATGGTATTCAGAAATGTCCAAGCACCTTTCTAAAACTAGAGAGTCAGCACCAACCAAAGGTCAGTTAGTATCAAGTGTCCCTAGGCTAAGCCCTATCTGGTCTTGGATATAATACCCTTTTTGTCTAGCTGAATCTACTCTAGTCCCGTTAGATATAGAGCCAAAGAACCATAGCATCAGCCTCAAAGACCAAGAAGAAAACCAAAAAAATAAATAAAACAAGAGCCTAGAAGAGTCTCCAGCCTTGATGGTAGACTGGAGAACAATGGTCAGTCAGGCAAGGTCAGTGCTTAAATAGCCTGCATTGATACCATCCCCTAAAAAGGGCTTGTCAATTAGACACCAATCACAACCTTGGATGGTTTTATTTCCTCCCACAGCCTTACCAGTAAACAATAACCCATTTCATTGTTTGCAATCATGTACCAAATCCTAAAACACATCCCCAGTCTCCGCTAGGCTGGGGTCCATCAGGTCGAGTGAAGCAATTAGTTCTCCCGTGCCCCGATGTTAGAGCGATTCAATCAAACACCACTGAGTAGGAGAAGAGGGCGTATATTATCCCCAGTCATCAGTGTGCACTCCATGACGTTACGTGTCATGTGACAGTTATGGGGGATGATCTACCTTTGCAGTTGACATGTGACCATGTACGCATACCGATATCATCCCGCAGGGCCCTTGACACATCATCCTACCACATGACCCCATTCATACCAACGCATCCCTTCAGGAGGGGGTGTGTAACTCTAATGCTGATCAGGATCATCATTTTAACACTGCAATGTCCATCAGTACATAAACTCAAGTCCGGTACTCCAACTCAAACCAAATGCCGCACATAATAATGCATATAGCCATTCTTTGTCAACCTGAACATATCTATACGAAGGTACTAGGCATCTCTACATAGAGGGTGGGCATACACTCATACCCTGCACCCCTATCCTCCCAGAGGGAATAGCAAAAAGGAGTGGAGTGAGCTATATCCTTGGGTCTGATGAGCTTACGGTTCACCTGGGTGAACAACCCTGTCACAGGCGGTAGTTAATTGGAAGGCAAGGTGGATGTATAATGTAATAATTTTATTAAAGCTAATAATTAATAGCCATCCAGAAGTGCAAAACCCATTAGGCAAATTAGCAGATAGTCAAAGTCAGTAGGAATAGAAATCTAGAGGGTATCCAACAGTCGAATCAACTGTGACATACATTATTGTATATCAAGCTTAAAAATCTGGGGTACCTAGCAGCATTATATTATACATAACTTTATTATTCTACTCCTATTGTGTAGGTCATTATAGAAGCATGTAAGTTTGCAAAAAGTTTTATGGATGCAAGTAATTGTATAAAATACATGTGTTTAAACTATTTGCTTGAAATATTAGCAGTGTGATTCTTTTACAGTGTAATCCATCTCTATACCTTTAGACCATAATTAAGGTATGTTACTTTCTGTTGACTCTGTGTTAACTGTCCAGAGGGAGTGAACACATGGCAGTTATTTTTCGTGAACAGTATGAGAGCTGTGAGACACATTCCCTTCAAACTCATACATTTACAATCCCAGCTAATATAAGAACTATAGCGGGGATGGCCAAAGAGTTCATTTGTGCTCCCAGCAGAAAGCTTTTGTGATATTTTTGCAATGTCCCTGAGTGCACATATATATTTTCAGCAATTGAAAAACACAGAAAAGCTTTTACATAAAAGCACAGAGTTCTGGAAGAGGTGAAAACTGAAAGGATTTAAATATAGTCCCTTTATTCATACGGCATATTCAGTATATGGGTTAAGAAAAATGGGATTAAAACATTATTTTTTGAACAAACCATCTAAGACCACATTTTGTTTGAGTAATGGAACACTATCAGAAAGGTCTTTACACTTTGAAAACTGAAAAAAATGAGGACATCCCAATAAAATGGAAAGTACATCATATACTGTATGTATTAAAAATTAGATTATATATAGCTGCAGGTAAAGCCAAGTTAAAATGTCAAGTTGCTGTCAAGAACATATTATGGCTAAACATTTACGGCATTTCCTTAAAGGGGTTGTCCTACTTGTAGCTGTTTTTCTTCAAGAAGCAGACAGCTCCATACATTGCACAGTGGCCCAGGTTGGTACTGCAGGCTGAGTACTATTGAAGTGAATGGGGCTCAGCCTGCAGTACCAACCCGGACCACTGCACAATGTATAGCACTGTTTTCTTCCTGAAGCAAAACAGCTAGAAGTTGGACAACCCTGTTAAAAAATTTTTTTAATATGAAACATACTAATATAGTCTTTAAAATAACTACAATGTGGGACTGTTGAAATTATAACTAACTACTTAGGTCAGATACATTAAAAGGTAGAACAAAGTTCTCCATAAGATAATGTTTCCCAACTAAGATTCTCTGAAACTTGGAAAGAGCTTCTTCAGGACAAAACATTCTTCTTTGTCTCCATTACAGAAACATTCAACATCACAAACTGGCCTTCTGTAAAGTGCAACAACAATTTAAGGCTTTGCCATGTAAGGCATAGTTATAAATACAGTAATCCTCCATATATAAATATGGCAAGGCATAATGTAAAATGCAAGTTGTTTTTGTTTTTTTTTTTAACTTTGGAGGGTCAAATGCTGTACATGCAGAAAAATATCAATTGTTGCAAGTGTTATGGAACAAGAAGAATATTTTTTTTTAATTTGCCAGTCACATTGAAATGTCCAATTTGGTATAGAGCAGGAGGAGATGAGCAGATTGATATATAGTTTTATGGGGAAAGATTCAGTATCACTTATTATTTCTACTATTAAACCTCTGCATATTCTGAGCTTAGAAGTACAGTGGGTGGTCCTCGATGACACATGTTCATTCGAGGAAGGCTTTCAATCATTACTACCACCACCCACTGGACTCCTAAGCCCAGAATAAGCAAAGGTTAAAAAGCATAAATAACAAGTTTGTTGCAGCGGTTCTGGGATTGCTGCCTTGCTGATAAGTCTGGTACTGGTTTTGGAGCTGTTTCTACATCTCCTGGCTCAGTGGGTGTGGTATTAGGTGTGACATGCTTAGTCACACCTGTGGGTAATTACTAGGACTATTTAGCCTGGCATGAGACTGGGCTGAACTGTGGTTGATTTCAATCTCTATCTGACTGGGCTGGATTGAATCTCAAGCTATGTATTGCATTTGTTTCCATTTATAGTTTTTGTTTTCTGGTGGTGTTTCCCTTTCCCACATAGGGTCAACTAGGGGCTGAGGCATGCATTAAGGGCCGTCCTTATTGGGGCAATCATCCTGCCTTCAGGCAGGGCCCCTCCCAGGGTTTGGTTGTATAGGGATAGTGTTTTTCACATTTTGGTTCCTTTCTTGTTTTGTCTTTATTTTGCATTTGTGGGAGATCTGTGAGTGACAGATCCAGCATGTCCAGGTTGGACGTGGCAAAGTAATATTTTACCCGCAAAACTATATATCAATCTCCTCAGATCCTCCTGCTCTATAACATGCTGCTTGCAGACTGGACTGCATTTTTAATGTTGCAGTTTCCCTTTAAAGCCTCGGTCACACGAGCGTTTTCTTTCGGATATGAATAGGCACATGAAACAAGAGCCAGTGGGTTCCTATAGAAGTATTCACATAAACAATTTTTAGACGCGCAAAATACTCGCACCTGCCAAAGATAGGACATGTAAGTGCAACTTGCATCTAAGGTCCATGGTGCATGCAAAGATAGGACCTGTCCTATTTTTGGAACGTGCTTTCCATAGACTCCTATTGGAGCTGGAAAATGTGCACCACACACCTCTGAATGTGTGAACTGGCTACTTCAAGAAGCAGAAATTCACCCATTTACGCGAACTTCTTCACACACCAGGGGTGATCTTTTCCTGCACAAAAGCAATGCTTGTGTGACCGAGGCCTAAAAGTCAAATAACTCCAAGCGGCATTCAAATTCAATTTATCCTGAATGTCCTAACTATAGAGCCTATCAGATATGTAACAAAATCAGTGTAGAAAAAGAGGATATGCTATACCCCTGGAGCCCTGAGAAAGATTGGTTAGCTACCTGTAATATTTACCTAGAGCACAGTAAGTAATCTATTGCTTAGGCTTGATGCCCATGGCCAGGTTGGACTCTGCCTGCGAAATCTCCCAGTGGAATCCGACCCAGCACCCTCCAGAGACCCCATACTCACCTCTCCGGATCCACCACGAGCGTCTCGGCCGGAAAGCCAGTGCGTATGACACGCCAGCGCTGGGCTGTGATGTGATTTCCTGCAGTACTTCTGCAGTACTCACTGCAGAAGTATTGCGGCACGGATGGCTTCCATTGACTGCAATGGAAGCCGTCTGTGCGATTTTCGGCACAGATTAGAACCTGCTGAGATTCTCCCCCACAATCGGAAAATCGCAGCTGATTCCCGCTCGTGGGCAGTGAAGAATCATTTACCATTGCATGTCTATGGATGAACATTGCTGCGGAATTTGCTGCAGACGTCTGGCCGCGAATTCCACAGCGATAATCCATTTGTGGCCATTCGGCCATAGTGGGAATGAAAGTAGAAAGTTTACATGTTATTCTAATGTTATGTCATCCTGAAATATTAATATTTATTTCTACTATATTATATTTTTTTACATTTATTTCTACTATTATACATATATTGGGAGTAAAACTAGAAACACAGGAAATAAAGATCAAAAATATCATACTTACAGTCATTGCTTTGTGTGTGAGCTGTCCATAGTGCTGAATACAATAGTAAGGTATAACAAGGCAGAAATTGAATATTTTTATTAAACACAGCATCTCATTTGTCTGTAATAGTATGTTTTAAGAAGAATAATAAAACCAAGTACAATGTACCATAAATTATTATATGAGATAACTCTACAGTATATATCAAATAATTACCAGTGAAAGACACAGAATTGGCGGCAGAAAAAAGGGAATGATTTGATAATGAGTCTGGTGTTAGGTGTGAATTATTCCATTGATGTAGGGTCCAAAATCTATCTGTTTCTGTTGATGCTGTCATGGCTCAATGGCTGCGACAGGGGTGGACAGCCATGAGGTGGAAACACATTGGTGGTACTAGGTCAGTCGAAACCACGTTATGAAACTTTTGGAGTGGTAAATTGGCTAGCCACTTGGTTCCCTCACCATTGATAAAAGGTCATTGGGAGTCGTATGTTCACCTAGATGGTTTGTGTTTTTCTGGGCTAGCCAATCTCTTTGAGAGGGTGTTTATATATTTTAACCCCTGCTCCCACTAGTTCCTGATTATTCATCTCTGGAGGTAAAGTTGGTCTAGTCCACATTTACTTTGGCATTGTCATCCTGATTCAGTTAAGTAGCTGGTGCTTATTTGTATATTTGAGTTGCTTCTGTCATCGCCCCTGCTGCCTATAGTTGTTACCACCTGTTCTTAGATATTCCATGTTTCCACCTAGGGAAAGTGCAGGAGGCCCATAGGTTCCAGCGTGGGGCTGTCCCTATCAAGGCAATCACTCCACTGTAGGCAGGGATTTTCCCTCTTCTGGCTGTGAGGGCTAGATTTTCCCATTGTTGTGTTTTGGGTGGTGCTTTTCATGCTTTATGTGGAACTTACAGGTGTTTATTTGTTCTGTATGAACACTTCCTTGCATCTGGGTTAGTCATGGTGCGCAAGCACTTAGCACAGATGAAACAGACACAAATTGTATGCTAGGTTTCAGACGCAACAATGCCAGTTATCTCAGACTGCAGATTAGATGTCCAGATATATATCATAATTAGTGTACCACTAATCTAAAATACACTTTTTGTAAAAACAAATCCAGAAGGAGTTGGTGTTTTGCTGCAGAACACGGCATACAGTTACATCTCAGGCAGATATGCAAATGATTAGAGTTGTGGCATGATTACATAAACAGTCTTGCCACCTGAGGCCCTAAAAGACCTTTGACACTCAGCCACCATCTCTTCCATTTGCAGTGGTGTCATAAATGATGAAACTGAACTGCTATGGAGTGGAACCAGGTTGTCTTCAGTGACTAATCCAGGTTTTGTTTAGGCACTGACGATGGCCGTGTACATGTTTGGAGACCTAGGGGGTGAGCTCCTCAACCCTATGTTTGTTGTGCAGTGGCACATTGCCCCCACTGCTGGTGTGATGGCCTGGGGGCCATTGCATACAACATCTGTTCACCCCTAGTAGAGGTATAACGGTCAATAACAGCTCAGTAATATGTTCAGAACATCCTGCAGCCACATGTGTTCCTCTCATGGTGGCTTTCAAGAAGGATTTTCCAACAGGATAATGCTGAGCTGCAGACAATGGGGTCATAGGAATGCATCCACAACATTGCCACACTTACATGGCCTGCCCAGTTACTAGATTTATCACCAACAGAGCATGTATGGGACCATCTGGGATGCCAATTTTGAAAGTCTATCAGTTTGCTTGATCTAGAGGCTCCGTTACAGCAAATGAAGACCGATGTGCTGCAGGTCCCGATATAGAACATGTATGTCTCCATGACTGCCCGTATTACATCTTGTATCCAAGCTAGAGATGACCCAACAGGGTACTAGAGCCTCCATGCCTGCCTGTATCACATCTTTCATTCAAGCTAGAGGCAGCCCAACAGGGTACTAGGCCTCCATGTCCACTCATATGACATCTTACATCTAAGCTAGAGGTGGTACAACAGGGTACTAGAGCCTCCATGCCTGCCCATATCACATCTCGTATCTAAGCTAGAGGCAGCACAACAGGGTACTAGAGCCTCCATGCCTGCCTGTATCACATCTTGTATCCAAGCTAGAGGTGGTACAACAGGGTACTGGAGCCTGCATGCCCACCCATATGACATCTTGTATCCAAGCTACAGGTGGTACTACAGGGTACTAGAGCCTCCATGTCCGCCCATATGACATCTTGTATCCAAGCTAGAGGCAGCACAACAGGGTACTAGAGCCTCCATGCCTGCCTGTATCACATCTTGTATCCAAGCTAGAGGTGGTATAACAGGGTACTGGAGCCTGCATGCCTGCCCATATCACATCTTATATCCAGGCTAGAGGTGGTACAACAGGATACTAGAGCCTTCATGTCTGCCCATATCACATCTTGTATCCAAGCTAGAGGTGGCATAACAGGGTACTAGAGCCTCCCTTCAAGTGTTCAGTTTTCCACAATAAATTCTCCTTTTGCCCTGATAGTGTAATCACTAATGTAAACATTACAATCACACAGAGAAAACTTAATTTGATTCTGACAACTCCTTGTAGGTCCTTGATTTTTATTGACAACTAGCTTACCCGTCGCGCGTTGCTGCGAAGACAGACATACATACATACATACATTCGTTTTTAAATATCTAGATAACAACCAATCACAGCGCAGCTTTCAAGTTACCTCAGCGGTATAATATATAGCAACCAATCGCAGCGCAGCTTTCATGTAACCTCAGTAGTATAAGAAGTAGCAACCAATCACAGCACAGCTTTCATGTTGCCTCAGCAGTATAATATATAGCAACCAGTCACAGCACAGCTTTCATGTTTCCTCAGCAGTATAAGAAATAGCAACCAATCACAGCAAAGCTTTAATTTACCTCAGCATTCTCAATATGCAGCAATTGTCAAGCGAAACGTTCGGCGGATGTATCATTTTGTAGTTGAACACGCTTGCTTGTAATGCCTTTTGCTTTCGTGCTTGAGATGGAAATCAAACGATCTTTGTCTGGGGGGCATAACTGTCGACAATGCTCACACGTGCGCCACCTATCGTAGGATAGTTGTACTATGGCAGTAATCTTCCCAGAAGTGTACTCAACAACTTCCCAAAGTTTCATGGTGATTGGATGAATGGTGTAGTAATGCATAACGGACAGACAGACAGACATACATTCATTTATATATACATAGATGACATCAGGAAGTGAGAGAATTAGATTCCGTACGTAAAATTTGGATGCTAATTCTTTGGCGCTTAGAATTGAACAATTGAGTTGGGACCCATTAACTTTTCCTATTTATGACATAATCAATGCTCGTGCCAAATTTCACGTTTCTATGATATTGGGAAGTGAGAGAATTAGATTCCGTATGTAAAATTTGGACGCTAATTCTTTTGCGCTAAAAATGAATTACCAAGTTGGGACCTATTAGCTTTTCCTATTTTTGACATAATTAATGCTCGTGCCAAATTTCAAGTTTCTATGATATTGGGAAGTGAGAGAATTAGATTCTGTACGTAAAATTTGGACGCTAATTCTTTGGCGCTTAGAATTGAATATTCGAGTTGGGACCTATTAACTTTTCCTATTTATGACATAATCAATGCTCGTGCCAAATTTCAAGTTTCTATGACATTGGAAAGTGAGAGAATTAGATTCCGTACGTAAAATTTGGACGCTAATTCTTTGGCGCTTAGAATTGAATAATCGAGTTGGGACCCAGTAACTTTTCCTATTTATGTCATAATCAATGCTCGTGCCAAATTTCAAGTTTCTATGACATTGGGAAGCGAGAAAATTAGATTCCGTACGTAAAATTTGGACGCTAATTTTTTTGCGCTTAGAATTAAATAATCGAGTTGGGACCCATTAACTTTTCCTATTTATGACATAATCATTGCTCGTGCCAAATTTAAAGTTTCTATGACATTGGGAAGTGAGAGAATTAGATTCCGTACGTAAAATTTGGACGCTAATTCTTTGGCGCTTAGAATTGAAAATTCGAGTTGGGACCCATTAACTTTTCCTATTTATGACATAATCAATGCTCATGCCAAATTACATCGTGAAGTGAGAGAATTAGATTCCGTACTACGTAAAATTTGGATGCTAATTCTTTTGCGCTTATAGTTAAATAATTGAGTTGGGACCCATTAACTTTTCCTATTTATGACATAATCATTGCTCATGCCAAATTTAAAGTTTCTATGACATTGGGAAGTGAGAGAATTAGATTCCGTACGTAAAATTTGGACGCTAATTCTTTGGCGCTTAGAATTGAAAATTCGAGTTGGGACCTATTAACTTTTCCTATTTATGACATAATCAATGCTCGTGCCAAATTTCAAGTTTCTATGACATTGGAAAGTGAGAGAATTAGATTCCGTACGTAAAATTTGGACGCTAATTCTTTGGCGCTTAGAATTGAATAATCGAGTTGGGACCCAGTAACTTTTCCTATTTATGTCATAATCAATGCTCGTGCCAAATTTCAAGTTTCTATGACATTGGGAAGCGAGAAAATTAGATTCCGTACGTAAAATTTGGACGCTAATTTTTTTGCGCTTAGAATTAAATAATCGAGTTGGGACCCATTAACTTTTCCTATTTAAGACATAATCATTGCTCGTGCCAAATTTAAAGTTTCTATGACATTGGGAAGTGAGAGAATTAGATTCCGTACGTAAAATTTGGACGCTAATTCTTTGGCGCTTAGAATTGAAAATTCGAGTTGGGACCTATTAACTTTTCCTATTTATGACATAATCAATGCTCGTGCCAAATTTCAAGTTTCTATGACATTGGAAAGTGAGAGAATTAGATTCCGTACGTAAAATTTGGACGCTAATTCTTTGGCGCTTAGAATTGAATAATCGAGTTGGGACCCATTACCTTTTCCTATGTATGACATAATCAATGCCTGTGCCAAGTTTTTATGATATTGGGAAGCGAGAAAATTAGATTCCATACGTAAAATTTGGACGCTAATTCTTTGGCGCTTAGAATTGAATAATCGAGTTAGGACCCATTAACTTTTCCTATTTATGTCATAATCAATGCTCGTGCCAAATTATTACGTTTCTATGACACCGGAAAGTGAGAAAATTAGATTCCGTACGTAAAATTTGGACGCTAATTCTTTTGCGCATAGAATTGAATAACCGAGTTGGGACCCATTAGCTTTTCCTATTTATGACATAATCAATGCTCCTGCCAAATTTCATGTTTCTACGACATCAGGAATTGAGAGAATTAGTGGCAATGATGGAAATCGAACAATCTACGTGGGGGGGTCGTAACCGTCGACGACGCTCGCGCGCGCCATTTATCATAGAATTGACTGTTATCATAGAATGTTTGACTGCTGCCTCTGATTGGCTCAGCGGGACCAATCAGATGAGAGGCAGCAGTCACTCACCCATTCATAAATTCATGAATGGGTGTGTGAGTGGAATCTGCCTCTGATTGGTCAGGCTGTGACCAATTAGAGGCAGCTCATTCAGCAGGCGGGGATTTTAAACCCCCGGCTGCTGAATACTACTCACAGCTGTTCAGAGCAGTTCAGGAGGACTGCCGCTGGCCATGCTGAACTCCGTCTGCCGGGACCAGGTGAGTATATATATATTTTTTATTTTTACACATTTCTGGATGAATTGCAGGGAAGGGCTTATATATTTAACCCCTTCCCGACAATTCATCCCGTGATCGCCGGCAGCCCATTGCTTTCAATGGAGCCAGCTGTATTGTCGGCTCCATTGAATTCAATGGGCTAACATCGTTCTGCTGGAACAAGGTGAGTGTATTTTTTTTTTAATTTTTACACATTTCTGGATGAATTGCAGGAAAGGGCTTATATATTTAAGCCCTTCCCAACAATTCATCCCGCGATCGCCGGCAGCCCATTGCTTTCAATGGAGCCAGCTGTATTGCCGGCTCCATTGAATTCAATGGGCTAACATCATTCTTCTCTGCCACAGCTTTTATAGCTTTTATAGCTGTGGCAGAGGAGAATGATCTTTATGATGACAGTGGGGGGTGGGGGGGTCTCACTCTTGCCACTATTGTGGCTTAATAATGGGACCTGGGAACTTGAGATGCAGCCCAACATGTAGCCCCTCGCCTGCCCTATCCGTTTCTGTGTCGTTCCCATCACTTTCTTGAATTTCCCAGGTTTTCACAAATGAAAACCTTAGCGGAGCACCTGTCATATACAAAAATGCTCGAGTCACCCATTGACTTCAATGGGGTTCGTTACTCCAAACGAACTCTCGAGCATCACTGAAAGTTCGACTCGAGTAATGAGCACCCGAGCATTTTGGTGCTCGCTCATCTCTAGCTCCTATGTGTTCCACCAAGGCTACCAATGAAAGCCATTTAGCTAAGATAAAAACATACAATTAAATATAACGAATGTTTTAGTCCATACAAATCTGACCGAATCAATCTGTCAGTATAATGTAGATCTGTATATGACAAGCACATCTCATGAATGCTATGAGAGTGTGTGGCAAGTACTTTGATTAATACAAATGTCCAATAATGCACCTTGTCACAAACAGTTATAGCTTTTTGCATATTAAATTTGGCCGTCTCCACTTTGTACTGAACATGTCTTGTTATTTTAAGTTAACCAAATGAAATATGCAGAAAGCCCTAATGAATACCCAAACCTGTCTGCATCCTGTAACAAGACAATAAATATAGCAAAAAGCTCTCTAGTTGGTACATAGTCATAAATACTGCATCAGCATAGCAAATGGGGAAAGATTTTATGAGTGATCATTTCTTCCACTGCGACATCAGATCTACTGTCTACTGTCACTGAATTCCAAATACTAAGCAGGCAGAAGTGCAGTCAGGCATCATCTGCATTTACATTGTGCTCTATATAGAGTTCATTTTTTTAGCAATATGCCAAGATGATTTTTACATTGTTTAGATATCATTGTGGTGTCATTATTACCAGACACAAATTTAGCTTCGCCTGTAACCCATTGCTTCCCTGCGTCAGAATGATACATTGTGATAAATTATTTCTAGAATTCAATGCTTAAAAATATTTGAGGGAGCACATAAGCATCGCAGTATAACCCCAGGTCACTGATAGGGCTTCTGTCATCGCAATTATAAGTATAAGTAATTAGAAGCGCTCGGTGCCCCATGTCATACATTCGCAACATGTCTTTGTTAAAAGGAAAAAGATTGTGATTGCAGTGAAAACCTACTTTAAAATTCTAGCACCGAGTATGCAAATCAACCCTCCCCGAGTCATGAAGGCGAGCCGACTGAGCTCCGAGTCAGGCATTCTGCCCTTCTGCATGCTCCTCCACAGCTCTGCTGCTGACGGCAGCGCAGACAGCGGTAAAATCCTGCACTTGCGTTATGCAGCTCTTTGCCCCAGCCTGAATGCAATGAAATACATAGGGAAGTCTATACTGCTGTGTGAGGTAAGTATATATATATATATATATATATATATATAAAGCTCTTGGGGCTTCATCAATATATATACATATATATATATATATATATATACTTGGGCAGTGGACCTGCACAAGGCCCACTGGGACCTTATAATGGCACTGACTCTCATTTTGCTCAATTCCCTATTAAATAATACCGTCAATGATGACTACTGCAGCTTAGGGCTCATGTCCCCGGGCATTTTTTCAACTGCATATTATACATGCGTTGCACAGACACGTGATGCATGGTGAATGAAGGCAATGGAAGTCAACTGACTTTCATTCTTCCATGCACACTGGCGTGTGGACACTGCATATCCATACGTAAGAGAAATAAATTGCAGCATGCTCTATTTCTCTGCATATGATACATAGCCCTTGTATGGTCTGCATATGATATGCTGCTCATACACAATCCATTGCATATGGGCAGTGTTTCGATACACATTCCCAATCTGAACAAAGCAGAGAATTAAAAAAAACAATCACACATCATGCGCATGTCTGTGACATCAGATTCACGGGCATGCACAGTGACATACTCAGCCTATACATGGTCTCTGCCGGCAGAGTGTATAGGCTGTAATGTGTAAAACGCTGTGGTAGACCCGCAGCTTTTTATGCGTATGACCGTAAGCATAAGTCCTAAGAACTTTTGACTGGGGGAAAACCCATTGGCATCCCTGCAACACAATCAAGGAGTGTTAATAGGTTATCATGACAGCTATGGCCTGTAAAAGTTCCCTGGTGTGTCATAGGCATGTGATGATTAGGCTGCAGTAGTATACAGCCAACATCCAAGAAAGAATGAGGTGAGGGCTGCTGCTCTGACTTATCATGCATGGAAACCAAAACACCTGGGGAGCAGTCCAGGGAGCTGAATAGCTCAGCAAACAGAGCTGCCACCTGGGGCACAGCAGCTCCTGGGTCTAAGCCCTGACAGTAGCCATCTTTCTCTAGGATGGTCTCTGAACATCCCAGGGGCTGGCTTTTCCGGATAGCCCCTGAGGAACTTCCCCGTGAGCCTTGGAGCATGAACATTTTGGTCTGGCTCCCAAGAATTTTCTTCCGGTCCATACCCTTTCCACTGTACAAGGTATTGTAAGCCCCATCTAAAAATTCTAGAGTGCAGAATCTTATCAACCACGAACCCTTCCTACCCTTAGACTTTTACTGGTGGAGGAGGTGGCTGACTTCTCTTGGCAAATGTGTTCTCTCTGAATGGTCTGAGCAGTGACACATGGAACACTGGATGAACTTTCAGTCTGTCATGGAGTTCCAAGTGGAATGCAACTTGGTTAAAGGAGATGTCCCGCGCCGAAACGGGTTTTTTTTTTTTTAAACCCCCCCCCCGTTCGGCGCGAGACAACCCCGATGCAGGGGTTAAAAAAACCACCCGCACAGCGCTTACCTGAATCCCGGCGCTCCGGTGACTTCTCTACTCACCGCTGAAGATGGCCTCTTCCTCCGTGGACCGCAGCTCTTCTGTGCGGTCCACTGCCGATTCCAGCCTCCTGATTGGCTGGAATCGGCACGTGACGGGGCGGAGCTACACGGAGCTACACGGAGCCCCATAGAGAACAGCAGAAGACCCGGACTGCGCAAGCGCGGCTAATTTGGCCATCGGAGGCCAAAAATTAGTCGGCACCATGGAGACCAGGACGCTAGCAACGGAGCAGGTAAGTAAAAAACTTTTTATAACTTCTGTATGGCTCATAATTAATGCACAATGTATATTACAAAGTGCATTATTATGGCCATACAGAAGTGTATAACCCCACTTGCTGCCTCGGGACATCTCCTTTAATTCTCGCAATGATCAGAGAGGGTCCTATACATTTTTTACCCAGTTTGGGAGAGAGTACATGCATTTTTAAATTCTTCTTGGATAATCATCAAACTTTGTCATCAATCTGAAAGTAAGAAGAGGCATTGCGATGTTATTCTGACCCCAAAATGGCCTGCGAGTTTAGAATCATAGACACGTTTTAAGACTTTGAGTAAAACAGAATCTGGAACATACCGTCTATTTTCCTGCACCCAAAACTCCACTTTGAAAGAAAGATCCATGTCCTTATAAGAATGATTGAGGAAAGTCATTTTCACACCCCTCTGTTACGACACTCTGCCCCCCGAGCGCCAGGTGGGGTGCCCTGATCTTCCCGCATCCCACTGTCCCCGCCTACTTACCTCTGCCCTGGCTAACCCCAGGCGGACAACTGGGCGGCGGTCCCTGCGCTGGCTAGGGACCTGGCGACTACCTAGATGGAACTACTAACAGGGAACAGGGTGCCGACAGAAGAGACAGGTGGAACAGACCAACAAAACTTACAAAGCAGAGTAAGGCTGGAGATGGAGCTCACAGGCAAACTGACAGGACACTGACGAGCAACTAGAACAGACTGAGAAAGACCTGACTAGAGGCTAGCAGAACCAATAACTGGCAGTGAGCTCAGGTCACTGCCAGCCTTTTAACTTAAAGCCTCCGCCCAGGGGCGGAGAGTGGGAGGAGCCGAAGGGACAAAAGGTTTCAATAGCAACTTATGGAATACCCTGTGAACCCTCCATGTGGCTGGCAACCCCAGCTCGTAGGCGAGTGGGTTCACCACACGTGTGATGGCAAACGGCCCCACGTAACATGGCGCCAGCTTTAAGGACGGGACCTGCAATTTGAGATTTTTAGAAGACAGGTATACCTTCTGTCCCACCCTGTAAGGTTCAGACACAGACAGACTCTTCCCACTACGCAACTGCATACGGGCCACCGCTGCCTCCAAGTTTCTCTGTACCTCTTTCCATACTCCCCGAAGCGTATCTGTGGCGACATCAGCTGCAGGACAGACCGACGGAGTAGGGACTGCTGTAAGGAAGCGAGGATGCTGACCGTATACACAAAAAAATGGAGACACCCCAGTGGAAGAACATAGGCGGTTGTTTAGTGCAAACTCTGCCAACGGCAGGAACTCTGCCCACTGATGAGCCTTTTCGCTAGCAAACAACCGTAAATATTGCACTAAATCTTGGTTCTTCCGCTCAGTCTGACCATTAGTCTGCGGGTGGAACGCCGAAGAGAAGGAAAGCGACGTTCCCAGGTTTCTGCAGAAGGCACGCCAAAACTGCGACACAAACTGAATCCCGCGATCAGATACAATATTTTGGGGAACCCCATGTAGGCAAATTATTTCCTTTACAAAAATCGTGGCAAATTCTTTTGCCGAGGGTAGCTTTTTTAACGCCATAAAATGTGCCATCTTTGGGAACCGGTCGACCACCACTAAGATAGTGGTGCACTTCTGGGATTCTGGTAGGTCAGTGATGAAATCTACTGATAGGTGCGACCATGGACTTGAAGGAACCGGTAGCAGTCTCTGAGGACCCTCCGGTGGACGCCGCCGACTCTTATTGCGAGCACAGACCGAGCAACCCCTCACAATGTTGCGGATCTCCTGAGACATGCCTGGCCACCAGAAGTGTCTGGAACAAAGCTCCAGGGTCCCCTGGAACCCTGGATGCCCAGCGAGAACCGACGAGTGAGACTCATCCATGACTCTAGGGCGTAGGGTCTCTGGCACAAACCATCTGCCCTCCGGCACCCCCGAAGGAGCGTCCTGCTGAGCATCCTGTAGTTGAGGGACGAAGTTAGACTCCACAACTGCCACCACCACGCCGGGGGCTAAGATATTCTCGGAAGTCATGGTTTCACTATCCGGTACCCCGAAACTCCGTGACAGGGCGTCCGCCTTCACGTTCTTCTCTCCTGGGATATATGTCACGATGAAATTAAACCTGGCGAAGAACAACGCCCACCTGGCTTGACGAGCTGTGAGTCTTTTCGCATTGGCGAGATATACCAGATTCTTGTGATCAGTATATACGGTAATTGGGTGTCTAGCACCCTCAAGATGGTGTCGCCACTCTTCCAGAGCCCATTTGATAGCCAATAATTCGCGGTTACCCACGTCGTAGTTGCGCTCTGCTGAATTGAACTTCCGCAAAAAGAACGCACATGGGCTATACCCAGACCTCCCACTGACTTCCTGCGACAATACCGCTCCTGTCCCCACCTCAGATGCGTCTACCCCAATAAAAAAGGGTAGTTGTGCGTCCGGCTGTATTAGCACCGGGGCAGTCGTGAATGCCTTTTTTAGACGGCTAAAGGCCTCAAGGGCTGCAGGCGACCACTTACCCAAGTCGGCCCCCTTCTTAGTCAGGTCGGTCAGAGGTTGAGCAATAACTGAGTAATTCCTAATGAATTTGCGGTAAAAATTTGCAAAACCTAAGAACCGCTGGAGAGCCTTGAGGTTGTCTGGTCTGACCCAATGGGAGATTGCTGCTACTTTATCAGACTCCATCTGAATCTCCGTGGGTGAGATTACATAACCAAGGAAGGATACTTGTTTAGAACCAAATGTACATTTCTCTAACTTGACAAAAAGTTGATACTCGCGCAAACGGGTCAGGACCAACCTCAGGTGCTGCACATGTGAGTCCCAGTCAGGCGAGTACACCAGAATGTCATCAAGATAGATGATCAGAAATACCCCCAGGAAGTGGTGGAAGACCGCGTTCATAAAACCCTGAAACACAGCGGGGGCATTACAAAGTCCAAAAGGCATGACCAGACATTCAAAATGTCCTAACGGGGTGTTGAACGCCGTCTTCCATTCATCTCCCTCTCTAATGCGAATTAAATTGTAAGCCCCCCACAAGTCCAGTTTGGAGAACCAGTGGGCCCCTACCACCTGATTCAACAAGTCAGGAATTAGGGGCAAGGAGCACTGGTTCTTCACAGTGCTTTTATTCAAGGCCCGATAATCCACACAAGGCCTTAGTGTCCCGTCCTTCTTCTCTACAAAGAAGAGACCTGCCCTGGCAGGGGACCTGGACGGCCAGATATGTCGGTTGGCCAGAGCCTCCGAGACATAGGACTTGAGGGCTTCATGCTCACGGCCTGACAAATTGAAAATGGCTCCCTTAGGGATGGGACTGTCGGGAATCAGATCAATACCACAGTCCCACTCCCTATGAGGAGGCAGAGCCTTAGACAGTTTTTTGGAGAATACATCCTGAAAGTCTGACAAATACTCTGGAATGAGCACCGTATCTGCGGAGCACACAGCTATGGTAGACAGGTGATTATGACAGGATGATCCCCAATGAGTTAATTCCCGGGTGGGCCAATCAAATTGGGGATTGTGCAGTGCCAACCAGGGCATACCAAGCACCATGTCAACCGACATTTTTTCCATAACCAGGAAAGACAGTTCTTCCGAGTGGAGGATCCCCACCGTGAACTGTAATCTTGGGGTCCTCCATCGTACCAGGCCTGTAGAGAGGGGGGTAGCATCAATACTGGTAAAATGAATTGGCGTCTTCAGCGCCACAAATTCCGCCATCAGAGAACGGACAAAACACAGACTTATCAAGTTGGCGGCTGCTCCGGAATCAATAAACGCCCGCCCTGATCGGGAAAAATCCCGGAATCTAACATGACACGGTACCAAAAGTTTAGGAAGTACCTGAAGTCCTAGGCGATCCTCCCTGCAATCGCCTAGGACTCGGAGTTTTCCGCCGGTTCCGGCTGCGAGCGTTGAGACCTCAGTGGGCAGGTTATCACCCGATGTCCAGCTTTCCCGCAGTAGAGGCAGAGACGATCTAACAAACGGATCCGGCGTCGCTCTTTGGGGTCCAGCGGATCCACCTCCATCGGCTCGGGCACAGAGACTGGTAAGGAGGAAGAGGGACCAGGGCAACCGACCTCCCTGACTCTACGGGTCTGCCTGTCCTGCTTCCTAGACCTGAGCCTCCTATCTGCCTTCACCACTAGCTCCATAGCACCCCTTAAGGACCTGGGAACGGGATGGGAAATTAACAGGTCTTTAACTGCGTCCGAGAGGCCCTGCAGGAAAACGTCTTTCAGAGCGCTATCGTTCCATGTCGTATCCCCCGCACAGCGTCTGAAGTTGGAGCAATAATCCTCCACACAAGACGACCCCTGCCGCAGCGCCAACAACCGCGAAACCGCCAACCCCGCTCGGTCCGGTTCATCGAAGGTACCCCCGAGTTCCTGAAAAAAGGAGTCCACAGACTGCAGGCAGGAGGAACCCTCGGGGATGGAAAAGGCCCATGTCTGGGCAGAGCCCCGCAGCAGGGACATTATCAGTCCGACCCTCTGAGCCTCCGACCCGGAAGAAAGGGGACGCATCCGAAAAAACAGGCGACACGCCTGTCGGAAAACAAAAAACTTGCTCCTCTCCCCAGAAAACATCTCGGGAAGAGGGCACTTGGGTTCGGGGCTGGTTGAGGCGTCCGACCCCTGCGACACCCCCCGCTGCTCTTGGGCCACCATGCGGGCGGATAAATCCTGGATCACAGGCACCAGGGCCTGCAGCTGGTTCGTGAGGGAACTGATCGCCTCCATGACAAACAGTTTTTAAGGGCCAGTTATTATGTTACGGCACTCTGCCCCCCAAGCGCCAGGTGGGGTGCCCTGATCTTCCCGCACCCCACTGTCCCTGCCTACTTGCCTTGGCCCTGGCTAACCCCAGGTGGACAACTGGGCGGCGGTCCCTGCGCTGGCTAGGGACCTGGCGACTACCTAGATGGAACTACTAACAGGGGACAGAGTGCCCACAGAAGAGGCAGGTGGAACAGACCAACAAAACTTACAAAGCAGAGTAAGGCTGGAGATGGAGCTCACAGGCAAACTGACAGGACACTGACGAGCAACTAGAACAGACTGAGAAAGACCTGACTAGAGGCTAGCAGAACCAATAACTGGCAGTGAGCTCAGGTCACTGCCAGCCTTTTAACTTAAAGCCTCCGCCCAGGGGCGGAGAGTGGGAGGAGCCGACTTTCCCACTGTTGCATATGGAAGGTGGAGGAGAGCGGGCGGCACCCTACGGGCGGACACGCCCACGCCGCTGCACGCTGGCTGCTCCACGCCGCCCGGCGAGCCCCGACAGCAGAGCTCCAGGACGCCGGAGCCGACATCGGAGCGGCGCGTGCCGGCTGCGGGACCCAGCGCCGCCCTGCATGGTAACACCCTCTTTGAATCTTGGTAAGAAGAACTCTTTTGAGTCAAGAATGCCCAGGAAATTTTTGAAGAGCAGAATAGTACAGTCAGTGCTAGACTCTTCATCTGGTTCAGCAAAAATCCTGGACAAGGCATTCACTTTGCCATTTCTTGAACCAGGCCAATAGGAAATAATAAAATTGAACCTGGAAAAGAACAAGGCCCATAGGATAAAGTCTAGATTTTTGTGGTCAGTAAGGACTACTACAGGATGATTGTCACCTTCCAAAACATGTCTCCATTCAGAGAAGTCAATTTTAATGACTAACAGTTCTTTATTTCCACTGTCATAGTTTCTTTCTGCAGGTGACATGATATGAGACAGAAATGCACATTGGTGCAGTTGTGTTTTGACTCTGATTCATTGAGACAAGATAGCTCCCACTGCAGCATTGGAGGCTTCCACTTCCACAACAAAGTGTAGTTCCAGATTTAGACGAACCAGCACTGGAGCAAAAGTGAACACAGCTTTTAGTTGTTCAAAGGTGCCCTGTGCCTCTGCAGACCATGAATATGTTTTGGCTTTCTTTGTGAGCGAAGTGATTGGTAAGATGATTTTTGAGAAGTCTTTTATGACTCTCCGGTGGAAATGTGCAAATCCTATAAAGCATTGAATGTCTTTTAGATTTCTTGAAGTGGGCTAATCAACTGCAGCTTTAATTTTGCTAGGGTGGATACTGAGACCATCTGGAGAGATGATATATCCTAGGAATTGGATGCTTGTTTGTTCAAACTCACGTCTTTCCAGTTTGATAGAAAAATGATTTCTTTGGAGATGTTCCAAGGCTAGCCAAACATGCCTGTAATGTTCCACCAAGCTGTCTGAAAATTCAAGAATGTCATGGAGGCAAGCAACAACAAATTGATCCCAAAAATCTCGAAGCACATCATTGAAAAATGCTGAATATTCACAGAAAAAATTGCAAAGGCCAAAATACATAAGGTAGCATAGTCAGGATTTAGCCAGAGGTCAGTAATGCGTAGCAGTAATCGTGTAGGGAGGAGCTGTTGGTAGTAGAGCTAGACTAAAGGCAAAAAGCACAATAATCTCACAAGGATGGGAGGTGCTAGGCCAGGTTCATATGGTGTGTGCAATCAAGGGACAGGGTGGACCAAAAGGGGAATGAGAGCAGTAACCAGAAACAAGGACAAGATTTAGCAGGGCAGCTGTCCAGGGAGCTGAATAGATCAGCAGATAAAGTTGCCACCTAGATCCTAAGTTTGAGCCCTGACACAGGGTATACCTGAACATGGACATGAGGTCCAACAAGCATGGATAGGGGTGCTACATATCCTTAGCAGCACACTGGGTCAATGTCCTGGAGGTGGGGCATGGAGCCAAAAGAGGCGGTCCACATTTCATGGTAACGCCAATAGTTGTGAAACATTCATCCATCACTGTCCCCTCCTCACCCCCTCCTTCTCCTACCTCTCTTCCTCCACCTCTTCATACCACCTTACAACATTCTCCACATCAGCACAGATTTTCGTGACAAAAGCCGGCCTCCACACTTCAGCGCACATGGTAAACACCAAAATGTTGGATTCATATGTCTAGGGTACCACAGCCACATGGCCGAAGAGGTGTTGATGGCTCTACAGGGCCAGGCTGACATGTGGCTGAACCTGCGCCTCGTTTCTTACACTCGTACAGTTCAGGTTCCCCAAGGCAAATACATTCTCAGTCGCAGTTACCTGATGGATCTCTTTCTTAGGTTTAACAATCTCAACTGTATGGCCTTTCCAACACGTTCACACTTGTGACTAACGTCAAGTAGTTTCTTACTAGTCTTGCTTAAGTTGCGGTCCTGCTGGGGAGTGTGTGATTCTTGCGCTATCACACCCATGCGTACTCAGCATGTCCTGCATTCCAAACCCTGAAGGGGAAAGATTTATCACAAGGAGAAACTCCCCCATGGCTGAGCTCCGGCAAGAGCAACAGCCCATCTCTCCTCCATCTCCATCACATCTTGCTTCCGACCCCTTTCTCTCTCAAACTCCAACTCTCTTCTCCACCAACCTAAGCTCCTCCTCCTGTCACCATAAACATCTCAACAAGTACACATAGACATTGGGATGAACAATACACAAAATTAGACCAAAACAATACATTTTCCAGACATCACCAGAAATTACTAGACATTAACACTTTTATACCCTGACATGTTAATATAGATATTGCTGTTCCATTCAACACTCTTAACAGTGACTAGAGATGAGCAAGCACCAAAATGCTCGGGTGCTCGTTACTCGGGACGAACTTTTCGCGATGCTCGAGGGTTCGTTTCGAGTAACGAACCCCATTGAAGTCAATGGGCGACCCGAGCATTTTTGTATTTCGCCGATGCTCGCTAAGGTTTCCTTGTGTGAAAATCTGGGCAATTCAAGAAAGTGATGGGAACGACACAGCAATGGACAGGGCAGGCGAGGGGCTACATGTTGGGCTGCATCTCAAGTTCACAGGTCCCACTATTAAGCCACAATAGCGGCAAGAGTGGGGCCCCCCCCCCTCCCAAAAACTTTTACTTCTGAAAAGCCCTCATTAGCAATGCATACCTTAGCTAAGCACCACACTACCTCCAACAAAGCACAATCACTGCCTGCATGACACTCCACTGCCACTTCTCCTGGCTTACATGCTGCCCAACCGCCCCCCCCTCCCCCCCACAGCGCACACCAAAGTGTCCCTGCGCAGCCTTCAGCTGCCCTCATGCCACGCCACACTCATGTCTATTTAGAAGTGCGTCTGCCATGAGGAGGAACCGCAGGCACACACTGCAGAGGGTTGGCACGGCTAGGCAGCGACCCTCTTTAAAAGGGGCGGCGCTATAGCCCACAATGCTGTACAGAAGCAATGAGAAATAGAATCCTGTGCCACCGCCATCAGGAGCTGCACACGTGGGCATAGCAATGGGGAACCTATGTGCCACACACTATTCATTCTGTCAAGGTGTCTGCATGCCCCAGTCAGACCGCGGTTTTTAATTCATAGACACAGGCAGGTACAACTCCCTATTGTGAAGTCCCTGTGGACCGACAGCATGGGTGGCTCCCTGGAACCCACCGGCGGTACATAGAAATATCCCATTGCATTGCCCAACACAGCTGAGGTAGTAATGTCGTGCTTAATGCAGGTGGGCTTCGGCCCACACTGCATGCCCCAGTCAGACTGGGGTTCTTTACAAGTGGAAACAGATGCATTTATAATTCCCTGTGGACCCACAGCATGGGTGGGTGCCAGGAAGCCACCGGCGGTACATAGAAATATCCCATTGCATTGCCCAACACAGCTGAGGTAGTAATGTCGTGCTTAATACAGGTGGGCTTCGGCCCACACTGCATGCCCCAGTCAGACTGGGGTTCTTTACAAGTGGACAGATGTAGGTTAAACTCCGTGTGCACCTACAGCACGGGTGGCTCCCTGGAACCCACCGGCGGTACATAAAAATGTCCCATTGCAGTGCCCATCACAGCTGAGGTAGTAATGTCATGTTTAATGCAGGTGGGCTTCGGCCCACACTGCATGCCCCAGTCAGACTGGGGTTCTTTACAAGTGGAAACAGATGCATTTATAATTCCCTGTGGACCCACAGCATGGGTGGGTGCCAGGAAGCCACCGGCGGTACATAGAAATATCCCATTGCATTGCCCAACACAGCTGAGGTAGTAATGTCGTGCTTAATACAGGTGGGCTTCGGCCCACACTGCATGCCCCAGTCAGACTAGGGTTCTTTACAAGTGGACAGATGTAGGTTAAACTCCGTGTGCACCCACAGCATGGGTGGCTCCCTGGAACCCACCGGCGGTACATAAAAATATCCCATTGCATTGCCCAACACAGCGGATGTAACATCAGCTGTAATGCAGGTGGGCTAAAAATTCATTTGATTACACTGTAGGCGAGGGCCCACAAAAATTGCTGTATCAACAGTACTAATGTACATCCAAAAAATTGGCCATGGCCAACCAAGAGGGCAGGTGAAACCCATTAATCGCTTTGGTTAATGTGGCTTAAGTGGTAACTAGGCCTGGAGGCAGCCCAGTTTAACGAAAAATTGGTTCAAGTTAAAGTTTCAACGCTTTTAAGAGCATTGAAACATATTAAAATTGTTTAGAAAAATTATATGAGTGAGCCTTGAGGCCCTAAGAAAAATTGCCCGTTCAGCGTGATTACGTGAGGTTTCAGGAGGAGGAACAGGAGGAGGAGGAGGAATATTAGACACAGATTGATGAAGCAGAAATGTCCCCGTTTTGGATGGTGAGAGAGAACGTAGCTTCCATCCGCGGGTGCAGCCTACGTATTGCTTACGTATCGCTGCTGTCCGCTGGTGGAGAAGAGAAGTCTGGGGAAATCCAGGCTTTGTTCATCTTGATAAGTGTAAGCCTGTCGGCACTGTCGGTTGACAGGTGGGTACGCTTATCCGTGATGATTCCCCCAGCCACACTAAACACACTCTCTGACAAGACGCTAGCCGCAGGACAAGCAAGCACCTCCAGGGCATACAGCGCGAGTTCAGGCCACGTGTCCAGCTTCGACACCCAGTAGTTGTAGGGGGCAGAGGCGTCACGGAGGACGGTTGTGCGATCGGCTACGTACTCCCTCACCATCCTTTTACAGTGCTCCCGCCGACTCAGCCTTGACTGGGGAGCGGTGACACAGTCTTGCTGGGGAGCCATAATGCTGGCAAAGGCCTTGGAGAATGTTCCCCTGCCTGCGCTGTACATGCTGCCTGATCTCTGCGCCTCCCCTGCTACCTGGCCCTCGGAACTGCGCCTTCTGCCACTAGCGCTGTCGGATGGGAAGTTTACCATCAGTTTGTCCACCAGCGCCCTGTGGTATAGCATCACTCTCGAACCCCTTTCCTCTTCGGGAATCAGAGTGGAAAAGTTCTCCGTATACCGTGGGTCGAGCAATGTGTACACCCAGTAATCTGTAGTGGCCAGAATGCGTGTAACGCGAGGGTCACGAGAAAGGCATCCTAACATGAAGTCCGCCATGTGTGCCAGAGTACCTGTACGCAACACATGGCTGTCCTCACTAGGAAGATCACTTTCAGGATCCTCCTCCTCCTCCTCCTCCTCCTCCTCCTCCTCCTCCTCAGGCCATACATGCTGAAAGGATGACAGCCCAGCAGCATCTGTACCCTCAGCAGTGGGCCAAGCTATCTCTTCCCCCTCCTCCTCATCCTCCTCATGCTCCTCCTCCTCAACGCGCTGAGATATAGACAGGCGGGTGCTCTGACTATCCAGCGACATACTGTCTTCCCCCGGCTCTGTTTCCGAGCGCAAAGCGTCTGCCTTTATGCTTTGCAGGGAACTTCTCAAGATGCATAGCAGAGGAATGGTGACGCTAATGATTGCAGCATCGCCGCTCACCACCTGGGTAGACTCCTCAAATGTTCCAAGGACCTGACAGATGGCTGCCAACCAGGGCCACTCTTCTGTAAATAATTGAGGAGGCTGACTCCCACTGCGCCGCGCAAGTTGAAGTTGGTATTCCACTATAGCTCTACGCTGCTCATAGAGTCTGGCCAACATGTGGAGCGTAGAGTTCCACTGTGTGGGCACGTCGCACAGCAGTCGGTGCACTGGCAGATTAAACCGATGTTGCAGTGTCCGCAGGGTGGCAGCGTGCGTGTGGGATTTGCGGAAATGTGCGCAGAGCTGGCGCACCTTTCCGAGCAGGTATGACAAGTGGGGGTAGCTTTTCAGAAAGCGCTGAACCACCAAATTAAAGACATGGGCCAGGCATGGCACGTGCGTGAGGCTGCCGAGCTGCAGAGCCGCCACCAGCTTACGGTCGTTGTCACACACGACCATGCCCGGTTGGAGGCTCAGCGGCGCAAGCCAACGGTCGGTCTGCTCTGTCAGACCCTGCAGCAGTTCGTGGGCTGTGTGCCTCCTATCTCCTAAGCTGAGTAGTTTCAGCACGGCCTGCTGACGCTTGCCCACCACTGTGCTGCCACGCCGTGTGACACCGACTGCTGGCGACGTACTGCTGACACATCTTGATTGCGAGACAGAGGTTGCGTTGGAGGAGGAGGAGGAGGAAGGTGCTTTAGTGGAGGAAGCATACACCGCCGCAGATACCACCACCGAGCTGTGGCCCGCAATTCTGGGGGTGGGTAGGACGTGAGCGGTCCCAGGCTCTGACTCTGTCCCAGCCTCCACTAAATTCACCCAATGTGCCGTCAGGGAGATATAGTGGCACTGCCCGCCTGTGCTTGTCCACGTGTCCGTTGTTAAGTGGACCTTGGCAGTAACCGCGTTGGTGAGGGCGCGTACAATGTTGCGGGAGACGTGGTCGTGCAGGCCTGGGACGGCACATCGGGAAAAGTAGTGGCGACTGGGAACCGAGTAGCGCGGGGCAGCCGCCGCCATCATGCTTTTGAAAGCCTCCGTTTCCACAAGCCTATACGGCAGCATCTGTAGGCTGATCAATTTTGCAATGTGCACGTTTAACGCTTGAGCGTGCGGGTGCGTGGCGTCGTACTTGCGCTTGCGCTCAAACTGTGGCACTAGCGACGTCTGGACGCTGCGCTGAGAGACATTGCTGGATGGGGCCGAGGACAGCGGAGGTGATGGTGTGGGTGCAGGCCAGGAGACAGTAGTGCCTGTGTCCTCAGAGGGGGGTTGGATCTCAGTGGCAGGTTGGGGCACAGGGGGAGAGGCAGTGGTGCAAAACGAAGGCGTTGAACGGGCATCGTCCCACCTTGTGGGGTGCTTGGCCATCATATGCCTGCGCATGCTGTTGGTGGTGCCTCCCCAGCTGATCTTGGCGCGACAAAGGTTGCACACCACTGTTCGTCGGTCGTCAGGCGTCTCTGTGAAAAACTGCCACACCGTAGAGCACCTTGACCTGTGCAGGGTGGCATGGCGCGAGGGGGCGCTTTGGGAAACAGTTGGTGGATTATTCGGTCTGGCCCTGCCTCTACCCCTGGCCACCGCACTGGCTCGGCCTGTGCCCACACCCTCACTTGGCCCTCCGCGTCCTCGGCCGCGTCCACATCCTCTAGGCCTACCCCTACCCCTCAGCATGCTGTATTACCAGTGATTTGATTTCCCAGTCAGGAAAGACAATGGAGCAAACCTGCAGTAAACCGTAGCTGGTTGCGTCTGATTTTTGTACGTTCTCCACGCAGCACACACGTACACGGAGCCCTTAGGACTGACACAGGCAGGCCAAATATAATTAATTGAATTCGCTTTTTTGCAAAGGGAGGGCCCCACTGCGGATATTTAATGAACAATACGTTTAATAACTGTGGTGTGGCCCTGAAAAAGTGTCACACAACTTTAGTGTAGCAGAGTTATTAACTCTGGCAGAGCAGGTATTTGCCAGTCAGGAAAGACAATGGCGCAAGCCTGCAGTAAACCGTAGCTGGTTGCGTTTGATTTTTGTACGTTCTCCACGCAGCACACACGTACACGGAGACCTTAGGACTGACACAGGCAGGCCAAATATAATTTATTTTCCTTTTTTGCAAAGGGAAGGACCCACTGCGTATATTCAATGAACAATAACTTTTAGAACTGTAGTGTGGCCCTGAAAAAGTGACACACAACTTTAGTGTAGCAGAGTTATTAACTCTAGCAGAGCAGGTATTTGCCAGTCAGGAAAGACAATGGCGCAAGCCTGCAGTAAACCGTAGCTGGTTGCGTCTGATTTTTGTACGTTCTCCACGCAGCACACACGTACACGGAGACCTTAGGACTGACACAGGCAGGCCAAATACAATTTCTTTTCCTTTTTTGCAAAGGGAGGGCCCCACTGCGGATATTCAATGAACAATACGTTTAATAACTGTAGTGTGGCCCTGAAAAAGTGACACACAACTTTACTGTAGCAGAGTTATTAACTCTAGCAGAGCAGGTATTTGCCAGTCAGGAAAGACAATGGCGCAAGCCTGCAGTAAACCGTAGCTGGTTGCGTCTGATTTTTGTACGTTGTCCACGCAGCACACACGTACACGGAGACCTTAGGACTGACACAGGCAGGCCAAATATAATTTCTTTTCCTTTTTTGCAAAGGGAAGGACCCACTGCGTATATTCAATGAACAATAACTGTGTTGTGGCCCTGCCTACACAATTCTGTCCCTGTAGTATCAATGGAGGGTGCAATGCTCTGCACAGACGATTTTTAGAAAAAAAAAAAAAATGCAACACTGCTAACAGCAGCCAGCACAGTACTGCACACGCTTAAATTTGGCCCTAGAAAGGACCGTTGAGGTTCTTGAAGGCTACACTCACTCCTAACACTCTCCCTGCCTATGCACCACTTCTGTCCCTAATACCGGGTGCAATGCTCTGCACTGCCGATTTTGAGAAAAAAAAAAAAAAAAACACTGCTAGCAGCATCCTGCACACAGGTAGATGTGGCCCTAAGAAGGACCTTTGGGGTTCTTGAAGCCTACACTGACTCCTAACGCTCTCCCTACAGCAGCACCAGCACGATAGTACTTTCCCTCAGCTAACTCACAAGGCATGTGTGGCGAGCCGCGGGAGGGGCCGACTTTTATACTCGGGTGACATCTGATCGCCCCAGCCACTCACAGCAGGGGGGTGGTATAGGGCTTGAACGTCACAGGGGGAAGTTGTAATGCCTTCCCTGTCTTTCAATTGGCCAGAAAAGCGCGCTAACGTCTCAGAGAGGAAACTGAAAGTAACCGGAACACCGCGTGGTACTCGTTACGAGTAACGAGCATCCCGAACACCCTAATATTCGCACGAATATCAAGCTCGGACGAGTACGTTCGCTCATCTCTAACAGTGACACAAAGCACATATAAAACATACAGATTCAGTGCTGGAGGGGCCCTTAACTCTGGGCCACTACAGTTACAGCTCTCGTGCTTCCCTGAGGAGCACACTGCCCTCAAGGTGCTGTTGTAGCTTTTGGTATTAAAACTGTGACTGTTCTCTTCTCCTGTCATGCTTTCTCCTCCTTTTCCTAAAACAAAAATTTTCTAAAGCACAAAAAAAGTTGAATGTCTACTGCTTTTCCTTGGAATAGCCCCATACTTAGCTGCTCTGTTCACTTGGTAGAATTTGTCCTTTACAAACTTTATGACATTGCTTTAAAACAAGCAGCATACCTGATGTCTTGTATAGCAAAAGTTTTGGTAGTCCTTGGAGCAGCTCCATGCTCGAGTGTTTTCTTCATCTGGCAGACTTTCTCCTTGTAAAATTTTTGACATTGCTTTTAAGAAAAGCACCACACCTGCTGTCTTAATTGGTGGAATTTTAATCTAGGAGACCCTATGTAGGTTTTCTTTTGTTTTCAGTGACACCCCTGTGTCACAATTGACCCCTACACCAATGTACAATATTTTAACCAATTGGTGAGAGGTGCAGTGTTCCCCACACGTGCCTGTTTTCCTATGCAATTTGGGGGGCTGTGGCTGCATTGGGGACCTTTTGGAGGGAAATTTAGGAACCTGATTTTTACTCCCATTAACTTTACTGGGGGTCAAAATTAACTGTTCCAATTCGCAATGATTTTAATGAAATCGGCCCAATACTGAAATGAGCTGATCATTCCATTAATCACTCATCACAAATTTTGACCATGAATCTGAGGTCATTTAAATGATTGTACTTGCCTTTTGGTTTTGTGTTTCTCGTTATTTTCAGAACGTGATCAATGGATGAAGATGGTGTATGTGTGATATGGTTTCTCAGGATGTTTAACAATATGTCATGAATTGCAAGGGGCCCTTCAAAGGCACCCATAATGCTGATGTGGCCCTTGGTGAAAATAATTTTGACATCCCTGCTTTAGGCATTTAGGTTATTAAATAAAGTATACCATGTGAATTTGGATATGCATTGGGTGGCATTCTGGAAAATACTGTAAAACCAATCAGAAAATAATCCAGTAGCTTAGCCACTAAAATCAATGGTTGACTTTCCTACTGCCACATTTGTAACATAGCCTCCCAACTATTATGTGTAATTTAAAGTACTAGTCTTCTCATGTAGGGCAAACTAAGTTCTTGGGTCCCCTTTTGCCTGTAGGACTTGAAAGCAAATTATATATAATTATGGAAAATAATCTGTGGTAATGTCTTTTGCTATTATGAAATCTTGTATTTCTTTCAGTGAACGGATCATTCCGAAAACAAAGGTATATCCATCTCAGTCTACTCTACAAGGCAATGACTTTCCTTTCTTATCTGACCATTTCTCCATTACATCATCCAAGTGACACTACATCTTGCTTCCCTGCTGCTGCTAATGTATCTGTGTGAGGGATGAATAATTAGCGAGTGGCAATGCTTGTCACTTGCTAATTAATTGATTTATGGCTAGTTGCAACATGACCAAGAATTATCCCAATCCTGCCTTCACTGTTGGGTAATCACATGCCTTCAGTGCCAGCCAAGGGAGCAGCTGGCCTCTTGTGATGTACAGTTAGTATTTTAATAAATGCATGGCCATGGCTATTGTTCTTTTGACATCTGATTTGCGTCTTCTCTCTGGTAAAAGAAACAATATAACATTTTATAGCAAGAAAAGGTTTAAAAATGTTTCTTTCATAACAAATTACTTGGAAAATAGGGACTTGGTGATCAGTCTGTAGTAGGACCCCCTATGGTGGGGGTAGTGAGTTGTGCAGCTCATACACACCAAGTGGATCTCTTTATTTAGAAGCCAACAACAAGATATTATCTTTTTACCCTTGTCTGGCTTTTTTTAACTGATGACCTATTCTTTGGCTTCAATGGAAGTGAGGTTCTCCTATTACACTTCCTGCTCCTGGCATGGTCAAGGTGTCACATCCAGTCCTGGACAAGCCAAAAGTGGGAAGTGTAATGGAAGGGGTTTTGAGAGTTGAAATCCCATCCAAAAACTACTAATGACCTATCCATAGCATAGGTTATCAGTTAAAAAGCCCCGGATACCCCTTTAAAATACAGAACTTTGTTTGACATCTTCCATTTGCATATAGTAAGATCTGTAATCGAATCTTTACAAGCCCATGCTTTTTAGGAGGAAAATTTGGGGTTCTTATTATAAGCCAGTCTTCTCATCGTACAACTTTCATCAGTTCAGAGGCTCTATTCTGCATGAAAACTGTTAAGGTCTATTCACCTCATGTTACTGATTAGAGATGAGCGAGCATACTCATTAAGAGACAATACTGAAGCAAGTATCGTCCTTTTCGAGTACCTGCCTGCTCGTCAGAAAAGATTCAGGTGCTGTCGGAGGTGAGCAGTGGGTTGCGGGAGTGAGAAGGGTGGAGTGGGGGGAAGAGAGAGATCTCCCCCACCGTCCCCCGCCGGCACCCGAATCTTTTCTGAGGAGCAAGCAGGAACTTGAAAAGGACGATACTCGCTCGAGTATTGTCCCTTAACGAGTATGCTCGCTCATCTCTATTACTGATGTATGCTTAGAGTGTTTGCCAGGAAAAGCTCCCAGCCTGTACATGCTAATCATATCTATATAGCTCCATTCATTCAACGGAGGCTAAGAGAGTACCCCTATGGCCTCTGCAGGACAGACATATACTGGTGTAATGCAAAAAAGTGTGAAATAGACTAAATTATTTTACAGAAAAGTATACAGTAAAATAAAAGGTATACTACGATGTGTAGCTTACATTTATAATTGGACCCTGTGGGGGACACATCCCAGTATATGCCAATACAGTGGGATACATTGCAACCTTCCATCTGCAGCTTCTCCAGATTATACTCAATGTCAAATGGAAAGCCATAGCATAATATGAACAGCCCCATGAGTTTTGTCACTGGAGATAAAAGTACCAAACAGTGTTGAATTGCCTTGAGAGTTTCTCCAAGTGAGAGCAAACTTTAAAAATTGAAATGTTGCTAAAGTGAATTGTTGTTCAGAAAATCATATAAACTCTTTAAGTCTAGCAACCTATTCCATCGCTGATACTGGGGATTAGATTTTAGCCGAGCGGTCTCTGCAAACCATTAATCATACAATATTGAGGCCTCCCCTCACACATAAACGCGGCACTGTGCCACAATTTTACTTTCATGTTTTAGTGCACCCCATCATTGTGATGGGTGATGAGGTGTGCTAAACGGGCAAAGATAGAGCAGACAGTGTTTGAAAATTGCGGCGCTGAAAAGCTCCGTCCAGGGCCTCAATTGAACGCATATAAATCTTTGTATTTGTATAGCACCACTTATTCCGCAGCGCTTTCAGGTAATTATTACTTATTACCCCGCACCAAGCTGGGTTCTCATTTTACCGACCTCAGAAGGATGGAAGGCTGAGTCAACTTTGCGCCGGTTACCTGAATCATGCAGGGATTGAACTTGCAACCTTCAGGTCATAGGTGAGAACTTGCACTCTGCGCCACACAAGGCATATCGTTGATTTCAATGGGAGATTCAAAATCGCAATTTCGCGGTAAATAGACCCCTGCAGAAAAAAAACCGCTCCGAATTTCGCAGTGAAAAAAACTGTAGTGGGTAGTCACCCTAAGGGCGCATTCAGATGACCGTATATCAGCCGGGTATTCACGGCGGCCAATATACGGCGTCTCTCTCTGCAGGGGGAGGAGGCTGGAAGAGCCGGGAGCAGTGCTCTGAGCTCCCGCCCCTTCTCTGCCTCCTCTCCACCCCCTATCCGCCCCTCTGCACTATGTGCAAGGAGAGGAGGCCGAACAGGGGCAGGGCTTATTTCCGGGAATTAGCTCCACCCCATCCCGCCTCTCCTCATTGAAAATAGCGCAGGGCGTGGAGAGGAGGCAGAGAGGGGGTGGGAGCTCAGAGCACTGCTCCCGGCTTTTCCAGCCTCCTCCCCCTGCAGGGAGAGATGCCGTATATCGGCTGGGTGTGAAAACCCAACCTATATGCGGTCGTCTGAATGCACCCTAAGGCACTACATGCTGATCTGACTGGCCAGCACTGCTCATGTGGACAGCTTTGGTCAACCACAGCAGGTGTAGTGCGCTAGTCTAATGATACATACTAATGTACAGTGCGCATTAGGCAATCAGGGAAGCTGGTGCTGCCATTTTTATTTCTTAAGGTTCAGAGGGTTATTCATTTAATCAAATCTAAAAAGTACAAAAAATTAATAAAAATAATGGTGATATTAAACTGTTATTACATTTTCATTTTCAGAATTAATAGGACCACCCTTAGGATGTGAAAAAGTAACCCTTTAAAGCAAAATTGGTCTAGAGCTGATGGTAATTGCAAGGCTTGGAAGGATAAGAATCTGAAAGCAGAAACAATCCATTTCATGGACACATTTTTTAAACTTTCTTATGAGTGTTTATGACATAGAAAAGATTAAAATCTGAAAGTTTTCTCCCCCAACAGCGCCACCCTTGTCTATGTTCCGTGTGTGGTAATGCAGCTTAGCTGCTTGTATAGTAATAAAGATCTTCTTTTCTTCAGAAAATGTGTTTCTCCAAAAATAAATGAAACAAGATGAACAATCCTTTTCTCTCACTCTTTTGGAAAGGCTTTTTAATTCATTCTAAGGACAAGATAATAATAATCGTTTATAATAAACTCCCGGCCGGAGAGCGCGGCCACGGGGGTCACTACGTATTCTTTCATTTCTCTTTCTGATACAACTCCTGTCACTACCTATTGCACGCTTTTAATTTCAGCTCCTTTGTAGGACTCTCTTTGACAGCTCTGTCTGCCCTCCTGCCTTCCCTTTTTGAGGTCATGTCATTTATCTCAAACCCTCCCCCTTGTTGCAACTGAAGGACCAATCAGGACTTTACTGTCAGACAGTCAACCCATGCCCTTTACCATGACTGTCAGTTCAAAACACAGCCACAGTCAGAATATGTTATCTGTTCTGGCCACTTGCCCAGCAACTACGGCCAAAGAGACACAAGCATTCTTCATTTCACTGGAAGGACCTTGATATAGACACTTTCCAGTATCATCACTCTCCGGGCTCCCTCACCTGTTGGCCCAGCACCAGAGCAGCAGCCAGGAAGAAGTTCTCTAGTCTCCGAGTCACGTCGCATGCAGTACTCTGTCATTTCTCTGCCTGTACAGCTTTGTTTCTGTAAGTTCTATCCTGCTAGCTGGGGTTAATGTCTTTGGTTCTGTCTAGTTAGGTTAATTAGTCCTGCAGCTGTTAGCTGAGGTGGTGGTTGGTGATTGACAGCTCTGTCAGCCCAGCAGTTTCTCCCCGCTCCTTATATAATCCGGCTCTTCCTGGTTGAGAGTGCCAGTTATATTTCAGTGTTCCTAATCAAGTAAGCATGCTCAGTGCTCTTGTCTGTCTGTCTGTCTCCTGTGTTCTGGTTTGTCACCTGTTTGTCTTGCATTCTGTGTTCTCATCTTTTATTTATTGTCAGTTTCTGTTTGTCCCTTGTTTGCGTACTCTGGTTCCCCTCTGACCTTGGACCTGTCATTGTGAAAGTAGTGGTGTTGTCCCTTTTGGGACGGGTGCTCCGATGCAAGATGGGTTCTGTCGGAAGGGTTAAGAGTGTCCCACTCTGATTGCTTCCTCTTGTTTCTGTGTGCCCCTGCCTCTAGCTGATATTCTTGTATTTTGTTGCCACCGGAACTGGTGGTGACAAGATCCAGGGTATTTGACAGGCCGGCTACGCACCCTCTCAGGTCCTGGAAGTCACTAACAAGTTACAGCGGCGTAACCGGTGCTCCAGCAGCTTACCCTTTGGCACAGCACCTTCTTCTTATCTGTCGGCGGCCTCCCTGCACTGGGCAGTGGAATAGCAGCTACCCGGCGACCTCCATGCACTGGGCAGTGTGAGCGGAACAGCGACTTCCCCGGCGGCCTCTCTGCAGTGGCCAGTGGTGGCGGACACCGAGGGAGCGGGGGAGCCGCAGCACAGCGCTGCTATTTCACTGAGTGGGGGAGGGAGGGTGACGGGGAGGCTTCAGGTGAATGGGGACACAGCTATATAACTGCGGGGCACTGGGAAGGGAGGGTGGGTGATGGAGAGGCTCCAGAGGAACGGGGACACAGCTATCTAACTGCTCGGATAGTGCTGGGGAAGGAGGGGGATGGAGGCTGCAGGGGAGCGAGTGCACAGCTATCTAACTCCGGGGACAGGAAGGCAAGGGAGCATGGATGCTGCTAGGACCTTCGATGCTTGACCCAATCGGAAGCTGGGGGTGTTACAGGGGCGTTCCTCCTGTCAAACTCCTAGCTTCGGGTGGCGTCAAGATACAATAATACCCATCTAGCCACCTGTGTAGCAAGCAAGCACGTCAGTCCTGATTGCTCCAGTACCCAGTCATCTCAGGGTTTTGTTAGCAGTCCAGGATGAACATAACACTCCCTTGGCTGACAGTTCAGCACTAGAGCAGCAACCGAGGAGACACCAGTGTTCCAAGCCATGCAGCAACAATTCTCAGACAGATATTATGGCATTGCATGGCAAAGGAGAAATTGCTTGACACCACTACAGTTTGCATACTCACCTTTGCATTCAATTCCGCACTGCCTCATCACAGCATTGATTATCCTACATGTCTTTCTCCAGTACATATATATATATATATATATATATATATATATATATATATATATATATATAGCAATAAACATTTGAAACAAACAGGAAAATAACAGTAATTACATGCAATTCATGGGATAGTATTTAGTATGAACACCCCTTACATGCTCCCAGTTGAATGGGACTAAACTGCAATACCAGACACGATTTATGGACTGTGGCTGTGCTGCTTATTAGGGTGAGGTTCCTGCACAGAGCCATTTTCAGGGCAACAGCCCCGTTTAGGCATAGAGGAAAGTGACAGAGTATATCAGTGTCATTTTAGGACCATTTCATTCACTATGTAAAGGTCTTAAATGAGTTTTCTCAGCTTTCTTGAATATATGGTAGCTGTATATCTTCATAGTTCCATATATAGATTTTTTTTTTATATAAAAAATAATTTGGCATGGAATTGATTTATTATCTGGATATGTATTACCGGAATAAGAGGTTTTTAATGGTAATCAATAAAAGTTATATTTTAGTTTCTACCTGTTGGCAGTGATACAGTTAGTTTCTGAGTGGATACACTATATCATTTTGGCAGTGATTTTGCTGCTTCGAGAAGAAAGCAACTACATTTTCTCCTAATTTCCTACATCTACTACAGCATCTGATACAATAGTGCATTGCTTGTTAATTGGCTAATGGAGCTAAACTGTGTTCTCCACATAGTAGCTCATTAGACCATTTCTCTTAGCAAAATAAATAGAATACCATTTCCTATATAGCGACTTCAACACATGCAAAACACCTTCAGCTATAACACATGAAAAGTGTCTTTAACCAAGTTGTTTTTATAATACATGAGATAAACAAATGACTTGGCTGTATCATTGTATGTGGATTATTTATCACATGGTGACACTTAGACACATTGATGAATAAGCTCTGGGGCCCAAGAATGTAGCCTCTTTAAGCCAATTACGTTCCTGATGCAGATAGTAACACATGCATTGTCAGAATGGGTATTTTCAGATCACTCATATTGTTCATGTCTTTGCTTGTATCACCCTTTAACACAAGCTTCACTGGCTGTGGTCTAAAAAAAATCATTACTAATTGATACGACTTAATGGCCTGAGAGCTTTTAGAGTAGGGTGGACCCAAGAGAAATGCTGAGAGGAAGATATTTGATTCTAATTATGCCCGAGTATGAACAAGCAAAGAGGAGACTCATCATGACAGCTATATTATTGTCAAATTGCCATACCTTGGTTTTCCCATCATTTGACACTGTTACAAAGCACTGCTTCAGTGAGCATTTGAAAGGAATACTCTTTATCATGCTGCTGTCTTAGCAACAAATATTTAGGTGAAAAGGACACAATAAATGATACTATTTGTCATGTCCTTGCAGTACTAATGCCCTAAGCAATAATATGTTTATTTAATAAGTATGTATCCACAAAGTCTGAATGTACGGGAGCTAAAAGACATCACACTGCTGCAAGTAAAGATTAATTATTTTGGGTCATATCACTATTAGAGATGAGCGAGTATACTCGCTAAAGGCAATTACTCGAGCGAGCATTGCCTTTAGCGAGTACCTGCCCGCTCGAGACTGAAGGTTCGGGTGGCGGCGCGGGGGAGCGGTGAGTAGCAGCTGTCAGCAGGAGGGAGCGGGGGGAAGAGAGAGATCTCCCCTCCGTTCCTCCCCGCTCTCCCCCGCAGATCCCTGCCCGCCGCCGGCACCCGAACCTTCAGTCTCGAGCGGGCAGGTACTCGCTAAAGGCAATGCTCGCTTGAGCAATTGCCTTTAGCGAGTATACTCGCTCATCTCTAATCACTATGTAACTGAAATATTCAAACTAAGAGACCTAATCTGACTATGGCCGGCTGTCCACTTGCATTGCGATATTCCGCCGCAGATTTCCATCGCGGGAGTAGCCGCGGGAGAACACTTTATCGCGGCGATTTTTACCGCGATTTTCCACGATGAACCTATTATTATGATGGGTTCATTGTGGAAAACCACGTCATGCTGCAATTTGTATATGCGAGTGGAAAGTTTTCCGCTTGTGTACATCGGGCTACGCTTTCCATAGTTATCCTAATTCGTATTACATGTGCAATATATGCGTGCATAATATGTGGTGAATGGAGTCAGTGAAAGTGCATTGATTTTCATTGATCCATTCACACTTGCATATATTCTTTGTGCATAATATACACATGAAAAAGAAGGATTTTACTGCGCATTACGCGCAATAGAGGCCTATTTTTCTCTATGAATGTGTAATAAATGCTGTACATACCCAAAAACATTGCATATGTGCAGCATTCATACGCAACGTTGTTAAATGACAGAGCAGGAAATTTTACAAAAATGAAACAAGTCAGACAGAAAAGCGAATGACATAATTTGTCATTGGCTGAACAATATCATTCATATTTGCTTGTTTGAACGATTTTTTTGAACAAGAATCGTTCCATGTAAAAGGGCCTTAAGCTGGGTGAAATGGAAATCCAGAAAGATGGTTTTGTTCAGCAAACTTAGTATTTAGAGCCATTGTTTAAGTATATCATGGGCTGGATTGGAGTGATGGGTAGGTTGATAGTGGGACCCATCACTCTTGTTCCCAGTCCAATACAAATCTTTCTCCTGATTCCCAGTCAGCTCAGTTGTCTCCACTGGGACATAACAGACTGCAATCCCGGGCACTCTGGGTCAGAGCCTGAGAGATGCACATAAGTCTAGTATGGAATTATCTAATTGGCACCAAATTTATTCTGCAGCAGGACAACAACCTCAAGCATCCAGCCAATGTCATTAAGAACTAGCTTCAGTATAAAGAAGAACAAGGAGTCCTGGAAGTGATGACATGGCCCCACAGAGCCCTGATGTCAACATTATCGAGTCTGTCTGGGATTACAGGAAGAGACGAAAAGATTTGAGAAAGCCGAGCTCCACAGAAGATCTGTGTCTAGTTCTCCTTTGGAACACCCCCTTACTGACTTCCTCTTAAAACTGATGTTGTTTTGATAGCTGTTAAAAATGGCAAGTTTTTGTCATGTTGAATAATTTCAGATGTATTTCCACCTACAATGTGACCCATTATCTGTACAATTCCATTGAAAAACAACCTGAAATCTTTTAGGGTGGAAAAATAAAACTAAAATAATGTGGTTGCTTAAGTGTGAACATCCTCTTATATTTGGGGATGTGGCTGAGTTCATAGTAGTCGAGTAACGAACCCCATTGACTACAATGGGAGACTCGAGCATTTTTGTATGTGGGACGCCGGGTCCCGAGCTTTTTTTTTTCTAGGTTCTCTCTCTCTCTCTCTCTCTCTCTCTCGCCAGCCAGCCAGCCAGCCAGCCAGCCAAAAAGTTTGCCAATGACGCACTCTGCGTCGTGGCAGGGAGGGGCCAAAACAGGCACAGCACAGTGGGAAGGAGCCAAAACCAGGGGCGGGGTCGAACACGGCTTGATGCTTATTCGAGTAACGAGCACCATCAAGTACGCTAATACTCGAACAAGCATCAAGCTCGGCAGAGTATGTTTGCTCAACTCTAATTCTGATTGACCCTATATAAAGTTCAGCTATTCCAGTGGATTTTCCGGACATTTTCTTAGTTGAATTTTCAGCAAAAGCTATGGTCCGTAAAGAGCTTACAGCACATCAAAGGAATCTGTTTGATGAAGGGTATCCGTCAAGAAAAGGGGACCAGAACATTTCCAAGGCATGACATATGCCATGCAACACAGTGAAGATGGTCATCAAGAAGCGAATTAAATTTGGCACAACAGTGACATTACCAAGAACTGGACGTCCCTCAAAAACTAATCAAAAGACCAGAAGAAAATTGGCTCTGCAGGCTGCCAAGAGACCTACAGCAATATTAAAGGAGCTGCAGGAATTTCTGTCAAGTACTGTCTGTGTAGTGCATACAACATTCATCTCTCATAATCTTTATATGTTTGGGCTGTAAGGTAGGGTGGCAAGACAAAAGCCTTTTCTAACAAAAGAAAACATCCAAATCTGGTTATGTTTTTTCAAAACCTACAAGATGTCTGGCAAATGTATGTGAGAGAACGTGTTATGGTCTGATGAGACCAAGATTAAACCTTTTGGCTATAAGCGCTGCGGAAAGAGTTGGCGCTATGCAAATAAAGATTATTATTATTAATTGCAAAAGGTATGTTTGGAACAAATCCAACAAACCTTCAGGCCTCTGCTAAAAAGCTGAAAATGAAGAAGAATTTCACCTTTCAGCACAACAACGACCCGGAGTATACCTCTAAATCAACAGAAGAATGGCTTCACCAGAGAAAGATGAGGATTTTGGAATGGCCCAGTCAAAGCCCAGTCCTGAATCCCATTGAAACTCTGTGGATCACTTGAAGTGGGCGCTACACACGAGATACCCCCACAGTCTGATGGATTTGTAGTGCGTTTGCATAGAACAGTTGGCAAATATTGCCAAGTCAGGATGTGCCATGCTGATAGACACCTACCCAGAAAGACTGACTGCTGTCGTAAAGTCAAAGGCTACATCAAGAAAATATTAGTTTTAGAGTCACATTGAAGGTAGAAATAAATCTGAAGGGATTCATCTTTGTCAGATTTTTTTAAATGACAAAAACTATTTTAACAGAGGTTTGTGGCTTTTTTATGTTCTATCATCTATCTATCTATCTATCTATCTATCTATCTATCTATCTATCTATCTATCTATCTATCTATCTATCATATATCTATCTATCGATCTCATATTTATCATCTATCTATCTATTTATCTATCTATCTATCATATATCTATCTATCTCATATTTATCATCTATCTATCTATCTATCTATCTATCTATCTATCTATCTATCATATATCTATCTATCTCATATTTATCATCTATCTATCTATCTATCTATCTATCTATCTATCTATCTATCTATCTATCTATCTATCATATATCTATCTATCTCATATTTATCATCTATCTATCTCATATCTATCTATCTATCTATCTATCTATCTATTTATCATCTATCTATCTATCTCATATCTATCTATTAGAGATGAGCGAGCACGCTCGTATAAAGCAGTTACTCGAGTGAGCATCGCTCTTCTCGAGTGACTGCTTACTGGTCCGAGCAGGCTCGAGGGGGTGGCGGGGGTAAGCGGGGGGGGGGGGGGGAGAGATCTCTCTTACTCTCCCCCCCCCCGCTACCCCCTGCAACCCCCCCCCTCGACCAGTAAGCAGTTACTCGAGAAGAGCAATGCTCGATCGAGTAACTGCTTTATCCGAGCGTGCTCGCTCATCTCTACTATCTATCTCTCAAAACATGTGCACATAGAAATGTAGCATTTTAGCATAGTCAGTAAAGTGGCAAATCGCCCATGTGATCCTTGAATGTGAGAATGTAATAGACTTACATTGTAATCACAGTTATCACAGATGTTTTCAGTTTCCCAGTGGAAACAAAAGCACCACACTGAGCCTAATTCTTGGTCCCAAAATGCTGCAAGAAATGGTCCCTTGATTATCACAGAGAAGGAGAAATACACAGTACAGTACAATGTAGGCTTCATGATCCTTTGCAGACTTAGTCAAATTTCCAACTATTTTAAAGCTACTTGCTCTACATCTCTATTATTTTTTCTTCTCCTGTGTAGAGTTGTAATGTTCTCTGCAAGTGAAGAATATAAAAAAAACTTTTGTAATTTGCAGCCTGCAAGTTCGCTAGTAACAATGTGTGTTGTATAATGTATTAAGTTTGACTGTACTAGCTGAAATACTGTTTCTATTTCTCCCTCTGACCTCGCCTAATATAACAATAAAATATAAATTAAAGTCTTGGCAGGAGACTACAGGGAGATGAGATGAATGTTTAAGTTTTGCAATCACTTGGACTATGATGTAATACAAAGTTTGGAATGCAAACTATGAGACTTCTGGGTGTCTTTTTTTTACTGATTTTGCAAAACAAAACTTAAAAAGCGAAAACAAATCAATATTGCATTATTATTGAATAAAGACATTTTTTATATTCAGACGGAGCTTTAATGGATCTGGTTCCGTGATGCCCAGAGAAGGAGCTGTACTGCAGAGTCTCATCACTGGCTTTCTGCCTGCTGACAGCGCTCAGGTGAGTCCCCCCTCTTCACCGTACAGGTGTAATGCACTGGGCAGCTTCACAACTGCAGCGCTCCGGCTCCCACAGGGATTGAAATAAGAAACTCTGTGATCATTGATGCTAAGAAACTCTGTGATTATTGCAGCTCTGCCACGCTGATCCAGAACGCTTATTCTGTTTGTTTTCAATGTGTTGTTTCTTAACACCCAAGTGTAGTGACAAAGCAACATCTATCATTTGTAACAGCGAAAACATGCGACATAACACAGTTACGGTCATGTTCCTGTCTTATTCTCCTTTCTGAGTCAATTAAAGGGGTTGTCCCGCGCCGAAACGTTTTTTTTTTTTTTCAACAGCCCCCCCGTTCGGCACGAGACAACCCCGATGCAGGGGTTAAACAAGAACACCGGACAGCGCTTACCTGAATCCCAGCGCTCCGGTGACTTCTTACTTACCTGCTGAAGATGGCCGCCGGGATCTTCTCCCTCGGTGGACCGCAGGGCTTCTGTGCGGTCCATTGCCGATTCCAGCCTCCTGATTGGCTGGAATCGGCACGTGACGGGGCGGAGCTACACGGAGCTACACGGAGCCCCATTGAGAAAAGAAGAAGACCCGGACTGCGCAAGCGCGTCTAATTTGGCGATTAGACGCTGAAAATTAGACGGCTCCATGGAAACGAGGACGCCAACAACGGAACAGGTAAGTGAAAAATTTCTTATAACTTCTGTATGGCTCATAATTAATGCACAATGTACATTACAAAGTGCATTAATATGGCCATACAGAAGTGTATAGACCCACTTTGTTTCGCGGGACAACCCCTTTAATATCTTCCTGTCTGCAACTGCCAATCACATTACTTCACATTTGGTCCGAATAACCATGGAATGGGGTTTCTTAAAAGGCCAAAATGTCATGGTTACAGACAGCAATTCTAATAAGTTATGGGAGATTGTAAGGCAGTGAGGTTCCACTTATGAAGCAGCTGTGAAGGATGGATTTTAGTCTTGGGTTAAGTTGAAAGGATGTGTGTAAACTAAAATATTGTCTCTCCTTAAGGAGAGCACATAGAAGGTGAGTGAGGAGACTTATAAGGCCATGCATGCTCCTCTGAGAAATATGCAAATAAGGAAGATGGAGCAATACCCTGCAGGGGTAGCAGTCGCTACTGGGCCTTGGAGCCTTAGGGGGCCCAAAGGCCCCTCTATCACATAAGAAGACACTAGTATTATAAATAGCACATGGTAGGTAGGGCACTGTTACAGATTGTGCATTGGGGCCCAAGAGCTTTTAATTACGCCTCTGATATCCTGTCATCCTATAGGTGGTGCTGCAGAGGTATTGTTCCATCTTCCTTATTTGCATATTTCCCAGAGGAGCATGCATGGCCTTATAAGTCTCCTCACTCACCTTCTAGGTGCTCTCCTTAAGGAGAGATGATACCCCTCCTGAACCGCATCATAATCCTCTCACTGGCCAAGCTAGAATCCTACTACACACTGATGAGGGGCAAAACCCCAAAACAGTTGTTTGTGTATGGTTTTGGGTTAGGTTTTGAATTCCCAATCATTGTTCTAAAAACCTGTATAAAGGGTCGGACATTGATTTGCAGGAATGCTGACATCCAATAGGTGGCGCTGCAGAGGTATTGTTCCATCTTCCTTATAAGCTAGAGTTAAAATGCTGAGAGATTAGTTGATTGGTAAAGTGGAATTTTCTGGGGAATTAAGGTTCCAATAGGCAGCAACTGCATGAAAATGTGGTCATTCATACCAGGGGTGGACAAAAAACCTGTGCTGCTTGGTGGAGCTGCAAAGGTGCTCAACGGAGTAGTGGATTCACTACTCTAGCAGTTAGCTGCCATGTCGACAATGGCATGGCTGGAGCTCCGCAGACAGTTTTACCAGGGTCGGACATTCCACCAGTTCACCTTTGCTGTTGGTATAACTGCATATAGGTTCAAGGGAGGTGAAGGGCCCACTCAGCTGGCAAGTACTGTGGCTGCTATGAGGCCAAGGGTACTGATGAACCGCTACTCCAGTAGCAAAATCCAGCAGCAGTAAGGTCATCTTTATCACTCACTCACATGGAACTGCTGGATGATATGCTCTGTACAGAGTATAATCTGACCCCCTGAATCAGGTTTACATGTAAATCCCAAAGCAATATCTTTGACTAATTATCTCCAATGTTATATTTTACGATCGCTTTCCAAACTTCTGGAGTACTGTAATACACTGTGTATGTGTATATATATTCGTAATAGTGTTTGCATCTTATGATTCGGAGAGGCTGTTGCATGTGGTCATTGAAGCTTCAAATTCGGCTTTCAAAGAAGTTGGTGTGAGGGGAAAGCTGACCCCTCATCCTGCTGTCCTCCTGTTATTGGCACAGCAATCATGAGGCTATAGACAGCAAGCAGTGGCTGTCATTATGGATTGTCATAGGCTGGAGGACCTTACTAATGTGAGGCATATATAACCGGTGGATGGGGTCAGATTGCAGCAGGAGGAGGACGATTTTACTGGCCAACAGTTCAAGTATTAAATCTACAGTAATTACATGCCTACAGCAGTGTATACAGAAATAGTGTATGTATACTGTTAAAATGCCATGTTTTTTGTCATTTTTAAAAACTCAGGCAAAGACGAATGATTTCAGATTTATTTCCACTGTCAATGTGACCCGTTATCTGTACAATTCCAGTGAAAAACAAGCTGAGATCTTTTAGGCCGGCTTCCGACGGCTGTGACGAGCTCCGCCGCAGAATTCCGCGGTGGAGCCCGTCACAGCGCCCCCCAGAGACCCCAATACTTACCTCCGGATCCGGCATCTTCCGTCCCGCATGACGCTTCGGCGTCCATGCGCCATAGAGCGCGTGACACGCCTCAGCGTCATGTGACGTGCCCACAGCGTCACATGGCGCGCCGGCCGCGTCATATGATGCGGCTGGCGGTGGGCGGGGAAGCTGTTTCACGCTATCTTCCGCTGTGCTACAGCGGAAGATAGCGTGACAGACGGCTTCCATTGCAGTCAATGGAAGCCGTCCGTGTGTACACATGCGGCAAATAGAGCATGCCGCGGGTGAGGACGGGAGATTTCACGGTGCAGTATTCCGCGATAGAATTCCGCACTGTGAGCCCTGAGCTATTAAGTTCAATAGAACCTAATAGCTGCAGGCAACGCGGCGGAAATCCGTCCATGGGAAGGAGCCTTTTGGGTGGTAAAAAACCCCAAATCATGTGGTTGTTTAAATATGCACACCCTATAACTAATACTTTGTTGATGCATTTGGTCTTCTTGGGTAGGTGTCTATCAGCATGGCACAACCTGACTTGGCAATCTTTGCCCATTTTACCTTGCAGAAGTGCTCCAAATCTGTCAGATTGTGAGGTCATTTCTCAATCACAGGCAGCACTTATCCATGATGGTCCAAGAGTATGTCAGCTCTCACATTAATGTACTCAGACGTGACGTTGGCCTCTTTGACTTCTGGATATCTAAGCTGAACAAGTGTCCAGAGTTTGCACATCATGCTTTAGAGGTGCTTTCCTGCCCTGCTGCCAGAATGCTATTAGAAACGGTGTTTAGCACAGCTGGGGCTGTCATAACTGATAGTTGCATGTCCATGGGCAATATGGTTCACCTGTATTTAAAAATGAACCGAGCATGGACATCACCTGACTTCTTCACACCCATGGAAGATTCTACTGATTAGTTAGCATGCTGTCATATATGGCTGAGCATAGATTTATATGAACGGCCGCACTGTGTTCTCAAGGTGCTGTTGCTAGTGGTGGTGCTGCTGCTCTCCTCTTGCTTCCGCCATATTTCCTCTTACTTCAACCTTAAAGAAAAATGTCAATTTTTCCACAAGGAGCACACTCAGGGTTCTCTTGCTGCTGCTGGTGGTAAAACTGCTGCTGCTCTCCTACTTCCACTTTTGATGTATTTCTTCCTCTTCCTCCTCCTCCCAAAATGAAAGATTTCTTAAGCACAAGAAACAGCTCTGGCTCTACAGCTGTTCTTTGGAGTAGGCCCATTCTTGGTTGTTCTGTTCACTTGGTAGAATATGTCTTTTGCAAACTTTATGATATTGCTTTTTAAAACAACACATCTGCTTTCTTTCCTGGCACAATTTTTGATTCATGACAACCTATATGGTCCTTATTTTTTACTTCCAGTGACACCCCTGTGCTAAAATTGATCCCTACGCCACTGTACACTATGTTCACCAATTCTTTGGAGGAGTGCTGAGTTCCCCAGATGTCTGGCTGTTTTCCCATGCAATTTGAGGGGCTTTGACTGCATTGGAGACCTTGTGGAAGGCAAATTAGTGAACCCAATTTTTCTCTCAATGACTTTAATAGGAATCGGAATCGACCATCCTGATGATTTTCAGAAATTGGCCGATACCAACATAAACCAATTATTTCACTTATCGCTCTTCACTATTAGCAACCTCACTATCTTAGGTGAAGTGTTCTGTCCAGTATCATGGTGTTAACAGACTCACTCTGGTGGGTCTTCTGCTCCCATATCCCATGGAAGGTAAAGAACGCTACACTGATCTGCCTGATATGTTCCTGGGATCTGCTGCATTCAATATGCATGTGATTTCTATCAAAGTCACTTGGTTGTGGGGACGGTTCTAGCCAGATGCTGCGATTCGCTATCATCAAGCACCCATGTGCCGCCACTGCACTGCCCACTATGGATTATAATGGCTTCAATTCCCAGTACACACGTGACACTATACATTAAGTAATGTTAAATGCCGGCACAACTTCAGAAATGGAATTTCACGCCTATCTGGCAACCATTACCATTAGAGATGAGCGAGTATACTCGTTTCGAGTAATTACTCGATCGAGCACCGCGATTTTCGAGTACTTCTGTACTCAGGTGAAAAGATTCGGGGGGCGTCGGGGGGCGGGGGAGGCGTGGCGGAGCAGGGGGTAGCAGCGGGGAACAGGGGGGAGCCCTCTCTTTCTCCCTCTCCCCCCCACTCTCTGCTGCAACCCCCCACTCACCCACGGTGCCCCCCGAATCTTTTCACCCGAGTACGGAAGTACTCGAAAAACGCGGTACTCGGGCGAAAAAGGGGCGTGGCCGACTAGGCTCGCTCATCTCTAATTACCATGCTTTGGATGAACCCTGATAATTCGCGTCGCTTTGCCATGAGCACGCTAGCCAGTGTTCAACCCCCTTGGCTTTCCCAAGTCATCACCAGACGTAGAGCCACTTCATAATCAATTTATATACCGCTACTTGGCAGACCAAAGTATGTATCACAATGTACTGTTTTGGTGTATGCTGCTTGAGAAAGACTCAGGTCGAAAGTTGCAAAATGAATAAAAACTTTTAGCTAATTATTGCAGGAAGGAGGGCTGCACTTCATTTATTTTCATAAATTTGTAAAGACAGTGATAAGCAGTGTAGAAAATGTCTCTTAACTGGATTGAATACCCTACAGAAACTAAGCCTGGTGTAGAACACGAGGCAGCGGCAAGCAAACCTTATGCTTTATGTAAACTAACACCTTGAATGACTGAATAAACTGGTGGAAACAATAAAAGCAAGCTCCCATATTCGTCAGAGTGTGTACGTTCATTAAAAACAAGTTGCTTGTGATGAAAGGCTACCATTAAATTTACAAGGAATAGAACTAAGGTTTTTTTCTATTGCCATCCGCTGTCAGGAAATGTTATTTATCTGTATCAGGGGGAAAGGAACAACCCATAAGTGAAGATTTATGTGTCCCATTATCATGCCAAATAAATGACAATGCTATAAGTCTTAAAAATCTGCTTTCATAGACTCTGTTTTTATTTTCCAGGTTTTATTGCACAGTATTATCTCTTTGTTCCCTGGAAGGATCAGGATTGCGTCTCGGTATTGTTTTTAAGGAGAAACATAGATCTATGCTAGAATAGCAACCAACCATATCTAAAGCACTAAATGGCACGGTCCTATTGAAGCCTTTTTTGAGCAAACCTGACTCTTAGGAGTTCTAATTCAAATAAGAGCAAGTCTGTGTTTAGTAGAAAAAAAAAATCCATAGAAATTGATTCTGTGCAAACTTGATGGATTTCTCTCTGCAGAAGACATAATAGAGTTGTCTGTGCTAAAATGTAACTCCAGCAAATCTGGTGTCATTGTGAAGTAGATCCCATGGGTACTCTAAGTGAGCAGAACAGTCACTGTCAAGTGAGTTTAGCCAGTTGGGTATGCGGATATGTGCATGTATCCTCATACTGAGTCATTTCCCAAGTGTCCGGGGAAGAATTCGTCATTTGACATTTTGACATAGAACATCACAGACATTTATGTTGTAATTAACATTTAAAAGGAAATCTATGAGATTATGGTTATAACATCCATTCCAAATGTAGGGAAGCACAAGTGCAATCATTAAGGAAATAAAATAAGTTACCCATTCCAACATTGCTGTTTCATTTTTGCAAATCAGGCAGCTATATTCTTTGGGGCGTTAGAGCTCTGTATACACATAATGATGCTAAAATCCCTACAACAAAGGGCAGTCAAAGTAAAATGTATAGAGCCATGTTGTTGTTAGCCGTTTAGTCATTCACGACTCTCAGCGACACTAAAGGCGAGCTTTATGGCCTCTTAATTCATGCACTTTATTAGGGCCCCAAATAACATACCCTACCAGAACAATAGTTTAAATGTCTTAATAACATAACAGAAGAAATAATGGGTTGTCCAATGATTAAATATTACATTTCTCTGTTAGATCACATGAAACATAATCATTTTTCAATTGCAATAACTTAAAAACAAAAATGACTATAAAAACGTCTCCAGCAGCAATGATAGTACCAATCATTACAAATGTGTTGATACCAAATTTGTGTTGTTTCTTTCTTAATTTCTATTTCCTGTAATAAATATCAATTTCATTGGAAAAATAATGATTTTCAGATTTATTTTTTCAGAGATGGGTTTACATATAAAAATATTTTTTTTTTATTTCTCCTTTTTACCACATTTATTTGTCCCACGGGGGAAGGGGTGGGGGTGGGGGGTGGGGGTTGAAGATGTAATCCTTTGATAGCTAAAATAATACACTTTGCTACTTATGTAGTAAAGTGTGTTATTTCAGATTGTCAAGTTCTCATTACTGACAGGCCATGATTTGACCTCCAGCTGCCCTGGTAACCATTGGTATGCCATGATCAGATCACAGAAGTGACGATGGCTTGAAGGAGGAAGCCTGCTCCAGCTCCAAACCCTCTGGATGCCACTGTCTTCAGGCTTGATTTCTTGTCACAAGTTATTTAATCATTACTTCTGCAAAATTAAAAATAGCATGTCAGGAAATGCTATTTTATGGAAAATCACAACATTTATGATGTGATCAGACTCACAGTGCCTACCCACTAGCGTTTTTTTCCGCTGGAAGTTCGCTGCGTTTTTTTCTCCAATTGTCAATGGGACTTTCTAATGTTAAAAACGCAATGCAACTTGCGCTTTTGGTGTGTTGTATTTTTAACATTAGCAAGTCCCATTGACAATTGGAAAAAAAAACACAGCAAATTCACAGTGTAGAAAAAATGCTAGTGGGTAGGCACCCTGAAGCACATAAAATGGCTACTAGATGCAAAATTGAAACAGTTTTGCTGCTCTAACATTTCCCCCCCTTTTCTGTACACTTTTTGGTATCCCTAATTTTCGATCTGCCCCAACTTCCACAACAGATGTTATTTGTTCGTTTGCCATGGAGATGTCCCTTGATGGTAGGTGAGGTTGATGACACTTTCCTTAGCCTTCTGTCATGATGCTTTGTGTTTTAAAATCTGGGATATGACGTGTATCACAATCTACAGACATTGGAGAGGAATAGCTTGGGGAGGGAAAGTTATTATATTCTGTATTGTTAGGAGCAACTGTACACAAGAGATTTGTATATTGTCTTGTGACAGGTGGTTCATTGCTTTTGCAAAATAAGTGGAATGCAGCAGAACACTAAGCAGATGGTAATATAGATTATCAGACATACTACGAGGACCTGGAAAATGCCTTGCATGACTTCCATAATCTATGCTCCTTTTCCTTCAAACTGGTTTTCAGGGTTAAAGATGGAAAATGCGTTGGCCCACCATGAGTCATTTTTTCTTCATGCCATTCTGGCCATCCAGCTCTCATTTTCGGGATCACTTGCAAGCTTGTTCATACCTGCATGTTACCTTTGGGGCCAATATAATGGCAACAGGTAGGTCTAATGATTTGACACATTCACCCTTGAGGTAAGTGGTACCTGTAATAGAAGGGTATGTGCGTTTGGTAGAATGGGAGTGATCAATTCAGGGACTTAATTAACTGCCCGCAGTTAATTACTGTGGGAACAGAAAGACGGCCCATATCTGTTTTGCTAGTAGCCTGCAGGATATTTGGTACTTCTTTCGTGTAATACATCAGCTCATAATAGGTTAACAGGAGCTGTATCACTGACCAAGAATCTTCTGGTTCAGAGAAATAGACACAGAGAGGGGTTTATTCAATGGATTTTTTACAGTATTTCCATCTACTCTCATGCATGATATAAAATCATCTATAATTTCCTATGGAACAATATTATTTGTGTTTATCACTGATTTGGCTGCCCCAGTATCTATTAGAAGGTCAACTACCCTGGCCTCCTACAGGGTTAATTTGGCCATGGGTGCAGGCTCTATAAAACAGGGAACAGATATTGTCGACATTGCAGATGTTGTCGACAAGATTCTGGGTTGCCAACATCCTATTGGGTGTTGGTTAGGGGCGGTGGTGGTGGACAGGTCATCAAACTGTGGACATTTACAGTTCCTCTTTTAATGTCCTTCCTTTTTCCACAATTTCAAGAAGTGGCAGGACCTGTCCTGTTATGCCCCATCCTCCACCCTCCTTTTCCTGGACATAGAACACACCCTTTGGTTTGCTTTTTAACTCTTGCTCAACTCCCTTGACTACATCTAAAACGTCAGCAGGGGGATGTTTGCGCCACTGGGACAGCACCTTCACCAGCCCTTCCCTTAATGGTTTCTTCAGCCCATCTACAAAGTATGCTCAGAGTAGCCGCATATCAAGTGGGTTTGTAGTTCAATATCCCATGTCAGCCCAACAGGTATGCACTCGGGAATAGAATTTCTCTGTGCGTTCATCCTTTTCCTGTGTCATATCAGTTAAGTTTACTGATTGTTCTAAGAGTCGCCCCCGTGCCCATCTGGTTAGTGCTGCAAAAAAATGCTCTCCCGATAAGAAGGTCCTATCATAGTCCTCTCATGATTGCCCTTAAGGTACCAAGCAGCCAGTAGACATTTTCTCTTCAATAATGAGCTATGGCACGGTCTGCATTCGCATTCACCAAGCTCTGCAAATCTTTCGAAGTGCAATTATATGTTGACTGTATAGAACATATCTGTCGGGGAAAAGGGACTGGCCTCTCTTCTGGATCAGAAAGCTGATTACACATGGCTAGTTGATTTGTTGGGGAACCAGGTGTATATTCTGTTATTTTCACTCTCTGGATTCGTGTCTCAAAGTCTATATTAGTGGTGTTAAAGTCAGGCTGCTGAAAACACCCCATACTCCAAGCTGACTGTGCAATCTGTCTCCCTGCTCCACCTGTCGCTCCAGCAGTGCTCGGGGCAATAGTAGGGAAATCCCCATCTTCCCCCTTTTCATCTGCTTCTTCCTGTACCGCTACTATGACCTGGTGTATTATGCTACCTCTCGGGGTCCAAACCACATGACCTGTGGTGACAATGGTAAAAAGTCGAAGTTGGGGAGGTGGTGGTTTACAATTCTTACATGGCAGACAGGCCTGTCTATTTTTTGGGTTTTGCTGTCCACAGTGTTTACATGTCCAATAGTGGTTGCTTTTAGGGGCTGTTGGTGTGTATGTCGGGGAACAATAGTCAGGCTGTTATTCACAGTTTCACAGTCAAAACACTCCTAAGTCACACAATTGCCATCTTTAAATTCTTTGTAACCTCCCATTGTAACTTCCTCTGCCATAACCTCTCTGCCTTCTCGGTGAGCCATCCTCTTTCTACTTTCCAAAACTTTCTCAACTTTTCCACAACCAAACATCCTTCTGGATTTATACTAGCTCTTTTTAACATTTTTTGACATCCTCTCACTGCCTCTCTTCCCTTTCTCCTCTCAACCAGCTGCCTTGTAGTCTTCTGGGCATTGGCCTTGTTGCCATTTCCTTGTGAGCTCCCCTTTGTAACTCAGCATAGACTTATCCCACAATCTTTGACAAAGGTTCAAAGTCCTGCCTGGTCGCAATTTGTAAAAGTATATATATATATATATATATATATATATATATATACATATATACAATCAGTGCTGGGACACTTCTCAATACCACAACCATTGCAGTATTACACAATGGACAGTTAGGTGCTCTTTTCTCAGACTGGCAATCACTCTTAAAGTTACCCATATCACGAAAACCACAAACAGCAATGCTGCAGTTATCAGCAGTGCAATTTTCTGTTCCAATCCGATTCCTTAATAGTGAGAACAATATCCATCATCCATGGGAGTTACTATTTCTCCAGGGCAATAAACAACTGTTAAAGGACAGTATAGTTTGTTCACAAGTACAAATTGCCACAGTCTACCACAGCATCGATAATCTGGAATTACATGAACATTACACTGTCAATACATTCGGTATCCAGTCCTACAAGTATGCATGTCAGCAGCATGAACAATATCGCAATGACAGTATCTCTCAAATATCAATGTCTTGTGTTCCTCTTGTGACAATATTATAGAACCTGTACACAAATAACACCAGTTCACCATTAGGAAATAAAAGACAGAAGTTCTTTATTATTTTTCATATCTCTTTTACACAACAACCATTTAACCACACCCAAAATACCTCTATCTGATTCTCTGACATGGATCTCAAAGCATAACAGTAATGCCCTCCTTGGCCAATGAAGAGGAACATTTACAACCTTAGGGGATGACAGATAATTTTGTAAGAAATAAAGTTTCTTACCTCTTATTTAAAAGGTGCTTTGTCTGTCCATCCTTCCTGGAGAAGAGAAAGTCACTGGATTATTCACTGTTATCTAGATTGAGAGTCCGGTGGAATCTGAGTCACGGCACCAAAAATTGTTAGCAAAATCTATGGATCAGGTATATTTTGGGTGTTTCAAATCATATAAAATGATAGATTGAATTTGTCCTTTCTGAGCTTAATGTCACCAGGGTTAATTAGTGAAAAGAATGTATATACCATTAGTACAAAAAGAAAAAAAGATATAGGGAGTATATGAATAATTACAGATACACCTGTCTTATAAATTAGAAATAATACACAGGAATTTCTGAGAGCTACACTATCCACTGTATCCTCAGATATTTATCAGTTTCTTTTGGCAGCTTTTGTTGATATAAAGAGCAGATGCTCTATTATTTACATTGCCCATCTCCAGGAGTTTTGCCAAAATTATATTTTAATTTTAAGAGTCAAAATATAGAAAATATGTGTTAGCTAATTGGTTAAGAAACAAACATTCAACAGATGCTCCCAACATCTGGGATCTCTGCGAGGAGCCAAGACTGATGAAGGCTCCTATTTGGTGTCACAATGCATAGTAATGAATTAGCACCAGATTCAGAGGTAACCCATACATTTTGATTTCTCGATCACTTATCTATAGACTTCTATAGGTAGTTGTAATCTGATTTTCTAGTGAAGCTGAAAATCCATATCTGCTCATGAGATGGATTGTAGCTAGAGATGAGCGAACGTACTCGTTTCGAGTACTTACGCACCCGAGTACCGCCATTTTCGAGTACTTCAGTACTCGGGTGAAAAGATTCGGGGGGCGCCGGGGGGCGGGGAGAGGCGTGGCGGTGCGGGGGGTAGCAGCGGGGAACAGGGGGGAGTCCTCTCTCTCTCCCTCTCCCCCCCACTCCCCACTGCTACCCCCCGTGCCGCCACGCGCCCCCCGAATTTTTTCGCCCGAGTACGGAAGTACTCGGAAATCGCGGTATTCGGGCGAAAAAGGGGCGTGGCCGAGCACGTTCGCTCATTTCTAATTGTAGCAGTACATTAAGAGTGAATAGATAGTTCAAAATGCAAAGTTTCTTATCTTGACTTGTCCTATGGATTTATACAAAGTTTGTTGAAACATTGGTGCCTTTTTAATTTTTGATGCAGCTTACAATAAATTTATATGTAAACTGTAACATGGAATTTGCGATAAAGCTTTAAATTATCTAATTATACTGAAATTGAATTAATATTGAAATTAAAATTCAATCCTGCCAATGTTAACTCCTATTTAACATTTGCTGACTTCTAATTCTTCAAGCTTTATCTCATTGTACAATTTCAAACAAGTAAAGCACATTACAGCATTGACAAAACTTTTCTGAATGTCATTATGTAGACTAGATAGCAGAGTTTGGTTTATTTATTTTATTTTTCTACAATAGTAAAGCTTTGCATGCAAAATGATATGCTAATTATATATATTCAGAGTCTATACTACAAACTCTCCCGGGACGTATTCATCAACAAGACTTAGAAACAAAAAGTCATACAGGTTAAAGCAATGGATATTTTACCTTCAGAAAAGCTACATGTGCTTTGCCCTAAGTGACTTTTCCTTTTGACAGGTCATGGTGTAAGATCACCCCAGAATTTATTACTGGTGACTGATGAAAAATGTAAAATCTTGTATGAACTGATTTTATTACTATAGTAGAATTAGATACTCAAAAGTCTATCTACCTACATACAGTATAAGAATGAATTTATGAAATCTTAAAGGTCAGTTCTGTCCACAGTGTCGCGAGTGATGGTCATATCGCCATACAGGTTCAGGGCTCAGTCACACGGGCATATCGGCACCCATACACCGGCGCCGATGTGCCCGTGTGACTGACACCAGCAGACGGACGTACCTGAAGACGGCCGTCTCTCTGCAGCGCCGGAGGGAAGAACATGTGACCGGCTCCATTGCTGGTCATGTGTTCTATGATCAGCGCTGGAGAGAGACGGTCGTCTTCAGGTACGGCAGTCTTCTAACTGTCAGTCACACGGGCGCATCGGAGCCAGTGTACGGGTGCCGATGCGCCAGTGTGACTGAGCCCTCAGGGTGGCACAACAGCTGACAGAGAAAGAGACCAATTTTTTTTCCCCAAAATTAAGATAAACTTTACTAAAACATAAAAGGTGGTTTTGTATCACTCCATAGGTGGGCACATTAACTAATCTTTACAGGATATTAACTGGAAATTTACACTTACATAGGTCTTGATATCGGACTGACAAGACACTTGCAATTAACCATCTTCATTGTAGTACTCCGTACTATACTCTTAAAGGTCCACAGCACAACACTATCATTGCAGTCTCACACACTGTAGGGGCAAGAGTACATTTATCAAACTACACAGAATTGGAATACTAACTCCCTTCAGTCCACCATACTATCATTTCGGCATATACCGGTATATACATTTACTAATCCTAATACTTAGTAACATAGTAAGCTAGGCTGAATGAAGGCACCGTCCATCTAGCTCAGCCTGTTAATAGTTCCTACTTGTATGTAAGGCCCGAGTCAACAACTAAAATCTATATCCTGTAATATCCTTCCGCTCCAGAAAGAAATCTAGTCCCCTCTTAAATTCCTCTATGGATTTAATACTTAACCCCTGAATATCCAGTACAAAATATAAACACATTTCCCATCATATTACACAATGCATCCACAATCCTCCTAAGCTAACAGTCACATCCATCCGTCAGAGTCCGTAAAGTGTGTGCACCCTTAGCTGTCTCAGGAAGGCCTTATGTCTGGCAGGTTTATCTTTATACCAGCTCAGATTCATAGCTCTGTCCTCTTCCAGGACCGACTCTCCCTCTCCTTCCATGTCCTGCAGGGTCTTACACGCCAGTAGTTGGCCCTTTGACGGTCTATCTCTGGCCTTGGCAATTCCATATGGACCGCCTCCGCTGCTTTTCCGACTCCTGCTTTCCTCGTCACTTTGGTGCTGCATCACACAGAGTCGCGTAGCACACACCTTATGTAGGGCACCTACCAGGGGGCTGAGAACTTTCTCAGTGCTTCTCACTGGGGCCGGGACATAGCTCCATACACTATCCCTGTTGTGTGACAGACTCTTCCCAGTGGTTACACGTTAGTCATGTCGCCGCTGACATCAGCGCTCAATAACACTTTAATACTGATGCTTCTGGGCACCTATTACAACTCCCTTCAATCTCCTCACTGGGCTGGCGGTAGGGCATTCAATACAATGCAGCAATGCTATCAAACAGGCGCTGATGTGTGCCTTGAACTTTCTCCCCATCCCTGATGGGTCCTGGGCAGGGGGCAGAGCTTAGTAAGCGGTTCACGAACCACGTGAAATAAGTAGTATTGCCCACCCCCTTATAGCAGGTTTCAAATCATATGTAACTGGCACTAAATAGAAACAGCGACAAGACTTTTTAGTTTTCATCAAGTAACAGTACAAGAGAAAATTAAAAAAAAATTGCAATATATTTTATTACAAAAAAAATGCCTCCTTCTCCATTATTCAGCTACTTCTTTCCTTGCACTAATCACTTACTCTGAATGTACTGATGAAAAACATACACAGCAGTCTGTAAACAGAGAGATCAGATTAGGCTGCAGCCCATTAAAAGCTATGGAAAGTGGAGGAAAGAGGAATTGGAGGAGTAGACAAAGGCCGAAATACCTCCAAAGCGAAAAGGATGTGAAAAGAACTGGTATGGAGGCGCAACACTCTAAGCTACTAGAAGATGTAGATCAAAGTCCAATGTGTGATGGTGAAAGCACTTCTTTTTTATTATTTTTTCAGAAATTAAAAACCAGGAATGGAATACGCGTTTTGGGGAAGAACCCCTTCATCAGTTCGGCTGGATAGGACAACAGGATGCCTGGGGGTGACACGACTCCAAAGATGTATTGGATGTGTCGGAGGTCCTGTGTGCAGGAGGACAGGGGAGAAAAAAGTGCTTTAACCCACTTTTTTCTCCCCTGTCCTCCTGCACACAGGACCTCCGACACATCCAATACATCTTTGGAGTTGTGTCACCCCCAGACATCCTGTTGTCCTATCCAGCCGAACTGACGAAGGGGTTCTTCCCCAAAACGCGTATTCCATTGCTGGTTTTTAATTTCTGAAAAAATAATAAAAAAGAAGTGCTTTCACCATCACACATTGGACTTTGATCTACATCTTCTAGTAGCTTAGAGTGTTGCGCCTCCATACCAGTTCTTTTCACATCCTTTTCGCTACACTTACGCCCACACTGGTGGAGCGTCATCTGGTTGGCAGAACCTCCACCATTCAAAATACTCAATCATTGAAAACTCTTTGCACTCCATAAATATTCCACCACCCTCACTGGGTCTTGCTCCACCCTCCTTTTTCATTTCTTTTACTCGAAATACCTCCAAAGACACCACAGCTTCTAGTAAGTATTTTACTTCACTTTATTCATGCTGCATAATGTCCTCCATGCTGCTGTTTCTATAGCTGTGCTCAGGAGAAATGGAGGAGAAAAGCTCCTGGTATCCAATGTATGCAGTTTAGGGAGAAATGATATCAGATACAGTAGTATACACCTTCTCCTAGAGCTGAGCTCAGAAAAGATTGAGTCTACAGACAGATAAAAAGGGCTAAGGAATGCAAGATACAAGTCATATAATGACCAGCAATGATGTTATTCGTCATGTAAATATACACACACAGAAGACGGCTGTTTTTTTGGGGAAAAATCACCTAAAAGCTTAGTTAGGTTTTAAGTTTCACAACTACTTGAATTAGTTCCAGATTTGAAAGGTTTTGCATCTATTAATATGTCCTTATTTTAATTACACAACAATGTTTTTGTCTCTTTTTCCTTTGAACTATTTTCTTTTTAATTTTTGCATTGTATATTTTTAATTCCATTTTTACATAATTATGGGGTCTTTTATGGAGCTATTGCAACTGCAATTTCAAGGATTTATTTTGCAACTGGTGCCTAGACATGCGAAAACTAAGGCTGAAAATGATTGACAGACTTCTATGGGAGAGTCTTGTGGGTTGGCTCTGTGAACTATGGAAGATTCATATTGCAAGAAGGGAGATAAGCTGTTCCTGTACTATTTTCAATAGTGAAATCATGTGTTATATTCCTCCAGCTTTATAACAGGGTTATTACTTTTTGTTGTAATCCTTTCTGTGATATTAATGACATGACTGTTGCAATGTGGTCTCTACAAACAGGGAGTAACAACCACCATACCATTCTTAAAAAATATGTTTAGCATAAAAAGTTGGTTTAAGAAATTGACCATTTTCTAAAAATACATTCCCTTAATATCATGTGCTCCATAATGGTAGGATTACATTGGGAGAAAACACATATAAAATATAGCCTGAAAACTGGCAGGACAACGATACAATAGGAACTTAAAAAGTCAATGATGCATGTAATAAAAACATACACTACTGCTCATTTTAACCCCTTAATACCACAGGGCGTAAGTGTACATCCTGGCTGCGGGGGAACTTAACGGAACAGGGCATGCACTTACGTCCTGTGGATAGAGCAAAATCAGGTGAGATCCCACGCTATCCGGCAGCGGGAGCCGGCTGTCACCTATAGCCAGCCTCCCAGTGCAACAGCAGCGGTGCATCGGGCCAGCGACCTCCACTGTTAACCCCATTCATTGTCGCGATCTATGTAAAGGCTCACAGAGGGAGAGCGTTTTGCCCATGATTGCTATTAGAAGCAATAAGGCATTGCAGGACTTCTGTTCTGCAATGCTTTATCATAGCGATCACAGGTGTTATGATACAAGTTCCCTACAGGGACATAATTAGTGTAAAAAGAAAAGATAAAAATTGTGTAAAAAACATTAAAAAAAAACAAAAAACGTTTTTGTGTTTTTTCCCCCTATTAGCATAAAAAGAAATTTTAAAAAATTAAAATCCCACATATTTGGTATCGTCGTATCCATAACGACTCGTACAACTAATTGAACACACTTTTTTTTCTGCACAGCAAAAATGTAAGCCTGCTCTGATCTGCTTGAAGTGTTTAAAGCCAATGAAGACATTTTATTTTCTGATCTGGTGACAGGGGATGAAACGTGGGTGTATCTTTATGATCTGTAAACGAAGTATCAGTCCATGTAATGGTTGCACACCTCTTCTCCAAGGCCTAAGAAGTTCAAGAGCTAGCAATCAGCCCAGAAAGTCATGAGGACTGTTTTTTTAGATGAAAAGGGTGTCATTCTCCTTGATTTTCTTGAATGATACCGTACCATCAACAGCGAGCGGTACATTGAGACACTTCAGAAGCTTAGAGAAGCCATTAGGCCATTAAGAGGAAGAGACCACACAAGAATCTGATAGCAATTCATATTCACCATGACATTGCGCAACTGCACACCTTCTTGGCAACAAATCAGGTGATCAGCAAATTGGGCTGTCCGTGGTCCCCCATCCACTGTACAGCCCGCATTTGGTGCCCTCCGACCTCTACCTGTTTGGTTCAGTGAAGGACAGTCTTCGAGGACAACAATTTAATGACATAGATGAGGAGAAAGTGGCTGTGAGGAAGTGGATATGACAGTGCACACCTGACTTTTTTCAAAGAGGATTCGAAAGTTGGGTTCAACAATGGGGCAAATTCATTACTTTTAATGGAGTCTATATTGTGTAGCAAATTTATATAGAGGAAGAGTCACTCCAACTACATGTGCAATTTGAACCATCTACATCAATTAATTAAGTTATGACCACTTTTGCATTAGTTTCAGTACGACCCTCATATTTGGCACAGAACTTAGTTGCCTTTAGTGCATTTGTAACCCCTTTATGACTTTACTAATTTTAGTCTTAAGAGCCAGGAAGTCATTTCAGCTTTTGTGTTCCAGCAGGGATAACTCTTTTCTTTTCATCAGTGTAGCTGTATGAGATTTCGTATTTTGTGGGACGAGTTGTTATAGCAACCAGTTTGGGGGACATATAATGTATAGAATAACTGTTATTAATTTTTGCTGCTGGGCAGTGGAAAAAAGCAATTTCACCATTGTTTTTTGGGATTTATCTTTTGACCATGTAGTATACATATTGTGTTACTTGTATTCTATGGGTCACTATGATTATAACACCATCACATGTATAGAGGTTTTATAATATGTTTTATTACTTTTGCACAATATAAAAACTTTAAAAAAAAAAAAATTACGTGGGGCCATATTCCAGGACAAGAGCAGTTTTATTTTTCTTTTAAGGCCTTAGTCAGATGGGCGTTTTTATATGTGCATGTTACTAGCATTTGTGATCCGCATCTATTAAGAACCAATGCTTTTCAATGGCAGCGGTCACATGTCCGATTTTTACATGAACATAAAATTCACACCTACAAAAGATAGAACATGTGGGTGGCAATGGACGCGGTCACGCGCTTACTTTTTTACGCGTGCAGTGCGATCTTTTTTACGTGCGAATAAACGCATGTAAAAAACGCCCGTCTGACTGAGCCGTAATAGAGCTATAAAAGTTTTTATTTAGAATAAGTTTAGTTTTTATCTGTACCAATTTGAGGTATATGTAACTATTTGATCATTGTTTATTCCTGTCTTGTCGAAGCTAGATTAACAGAAAATAACTATTTTGACATTACCTTTTTTATTTTTTTAATGGAGTTTACTGTGCAGGATAAATAATGTATCATTTTATAGTTAGAATTGTTATGGATATGGAGATATCACTTATGTGTAACTTTTTTGTTCTTTTATTTTTTTCAACATATAAAACCTCATGTAAGGGAAAAATCTTCTCAATTTGTTTGTGTAAAACTTTTAGATTCTGCAGTGTAAAGTCATTAGATGACCAAGTTCTCATTTTTCATTTTTTCACTCCTTTTCTGGAAAATAACATATGTAATAATTCAGAGAGCAAATATGCTTTCATATTGATGGGAGGGAGGAGGGGCAATAACATGAACATGAACAATAACATGAACAAAAATTTGTCACCCCTCTCCTGGACAAGCAAAAGATAGGTGGATCACACATCTTCTCTGCTGCCTGCCCATCCCCATCACCCTCCCTCTCTCCTCTGCATACCCACTTAAAACTAACAGCTCTAAGTTTGGTACTCCCAACCCCACTTCAAAAAGGCAATAAACTTGACTTTAAAGTGACACTAAAAGCACGCTTTAGCTCTTACATAACTGGAGCTACAGCCTTTTGAAGTAAAACAATCTCAGGGTATTATTGTATCTTGTCACCACCGGAAGCTAGGGGTTTGACAGCCCTTACATAGAGGAACGCCCCTAGCTCCCGATTGGCTGTATTGTTGTCCGGCCAGCCAAGAAGTTCCTCCATGCAAGCCCTGTTAAACCCCCAGCTTCTGGTGGTGACAAGGTAAAATAGTACCCAAGCTCAGTTCATCCAAAAGCATAATGTCATTTTCGTGTATCCTAAACTGTAGATGGAATAATACTTCAAGCACTTTCATGCATCATATTCATACATTATTTATATAAATGTTCTTGAAAACTGTAACCTTTTTTAAAAAAACCTGTTTTATTGAACAATAAATATACTATACAGTATATAAATGAATAAATCTTTTGCATACACAATAAATTATTCAAATTAGGGGAAAATTCCATAGGCACCATATCAACATTTGATACATAAGTACACTAATTGGTTAGGCTCCTATACCAGTAGGGTTCGGCATTGGGCACCCATTTTACTAGCCAAATCCAGATGCAACCCTGTTCAATAGACCCTGAAGCAGATACTGCGTGGGAGTTATGCCTGCCATGCTACACCACCACCTGTTTAAGTAGTTTCAATAAAATTTCGCAGTTGATGGATCCCTCATCCTGGCTGTAGTACAGTGTAAGGGCTTCTACCCACTAACGTTTTTTTTTAATGCTGAAATTTCGCTGCATTTTTTCAATGGGACTTTCTAATGTTAAAATCGCATCACACAAAAATCACAAAAGCACAAACTTGCATTTTTTGTGCGATGCGATTTTAACATTAGAAATTCCCATTAAAAAAATGCAGCGATATCGCAGCATTAAAAATGACGCTAGTGGGTAGAAGCCCTAAGGGTAGATTTACACTATCCTCCAAAAAGTCGCCCGAAATAGTCACTACGGTAAGTTATTAGCATATGAAAAAGAAAACGTCCCAGCAAAGTTGCTGGCTAGTCGTTGAAACACAGGTAATTGTCTGCTTACACCCAGTGAGAATTCATCAACCAGCGATTATTTTTTAGATTAAAGGCCATTTATACTGAAAGATGATCGCTCAAAAATTGCTCAAACGACAGTTTAAGTGACAGTTTTGAGCAATCATCTTTGCATAAACTTTTAAGTAGGTAATTAGCTACTTAAGAGATAAATGCAGGTGGAGCAGGATACCGCTGACAGCTCCGAGAACAGCAGCTGCTTTATATATGCAAATAGCTGCTTTGTTCTCGAAGCTGTCAGCTGGTATCCTGCTGAGCTGATGGTGCCAAAAACAGCAGGAGCTACTTTAATCTCAGAGCTATCTCTGAGAGCTCCATGCAGGATACTAGCTGAAAGAATGCTATCAGCTGGTATCCCGCTGAGAACTCAGCACAACGCACTGAAAAGGCTCATTGCTGACTTTTAGCTTGCTAAAAGTCAAAGATGAATGAATAGTGCACAAACAGTGCACGATGGTCGCCCGTTTAGACATAACAATTATCACTCATAAGATGGCTTTTTAGCGAATTTTGAGCAAAAATCGTTGTTTCTAAATGGGCCTTTACTGAAACAAAACAATTTACTACTAGTGAATGAGTTCTTGCTTGTCACCATGTCAGATGCTGTGTTTACATGGAACAACTATCGCTTACATTTGGTCTATGAAGCAATTATTCAGATGATGGTTATTCCATGTAAATGAGGTGCCATAGCGCCACATAGGCCAAAAACTGACTCCTCCCCTTCCTGGAATACTTGCTAGTCTGAAATAAAATACTGTATGGTATATCTGAATATTGCACAGTAGCTATAAAATACTGAGTATTAAATTCTTTCTCTCTGTCCTCCTGATCAAACTTTCAAATCTAAGTCTCCACCACCTGCAATATATTGGTGCTTTTCACAAGACATTGCGGAATATTCTGTTATGCGGAAAAATCTGCGCCAATATCCAGATTAGAAAATTACTTAATTTAGTCAACAATTCTGCAGTTAAAACCGAGATTTTGACAGCACAATATTCTACAGCTTCTTGCAGAAAAATTCTGGCACTTCTGAAAGCACCCTTCAAGGGTCTGTCAAAGGATTTTATATAGTGAAATAACTTTAATAACTGTTATTGAAGGGGTTTTCCCACCACTATAGAAGGTCACTACTGTGGCCAGTGATTGGCTGGTCAGCAGCAACCAGAAAGGATAGAGCAGTTGTGAAGCAATTTTAAGTAGTGGAACAGCCCATTTAAGTAATCTAAAACAAAGATTAGGCTTGTTGACATCATTATCGAAGGTTCTGATCATCTACAACTGATCCATCAGTGCCTCCATCACTGATTTTTGTTAAAATATGGGAATAAATAGCACTACATGCAGCACTATTTTGCCCTG